>CM016625.1:87520922-88720922 GCA_005393395.2 Gossypium australe
AGCAAATGTGGTTGCAGATGCTCTGACTAGAAAATCTCTGTTTGCCTTGCAAGCAATGAACACCCGATTGTCATTGTCTGATGATGGCTCCATCTTAACTAAGCTAAAAGCTAAACTAACATTTCTGCAGTAGATCGGCGAAGCTTAGAAAAATGATGATGAATTACAAGCTAAATGGGTACTGTAACAGCCCGATTTAGGGCCTAGTCGGAACAGTGGTGCGAGACCGCAAATCTGAACTTGTAAAATGAGTTTTTGTGATAATTGAAATGTTTGCATGATAGTATGAAAGTTTCATGTGGAAATTTTATGAAAATTTCTGTTAAAGGGTCCATTAGGACTAAATTGCAGAAGTTGCAAAATATAAGTTTTTAGAAGCTTTTTGTATGAAATAGCTTTAGAATAGTAATTAGAAGTCCTTAAATAGCAACTTTCCCAAATTATAATTTTTGGACAAAATTGGACATGAGTTAGTAATTGGTAAAAATTTAGAGAGAAGGGCATTTTGGTCATTTACCAATTAAATGATTAAAATAGGAAAAAGATGATAAAAGTCTCATTCATCTTCTTCCTTGGTGCCGAAAATTTGAAGAACCCCATAGCTAGGGTTTGTTCATCTTTCAAGCTTGCTAGTAAGTTCATCTTAGCCCCATTTTTAATATTCTTCGTATTTTTTAAGTTCTCGTATTATGAATTAGCTATTTTTAGCTATAAAATGAGCTAAGATGCATGTTCAAAAATCTACCCAAGAATGACATGCTTGTTAAATGATATTTTATAGAAGTTTATGAGAGTTTGATGTTAGATAAACATCTTTTCCTTAGTGAATTTCATGAAAAATGATAGTATGGACTAATTTGTAATAGTTATGAAATTGGTCATACCTATTAAAAATAGTGAGAATTGATGATTGTTATAGTAGAGAAAATGAATCAACTAAGCATGATGTTTAAAAAAGTTGAATGAGAATCATTTTACGAGCCTAGGGCCAAAATAGTAATTTTGCCAAAGTATGAGTTAAGAGTCAATTTAGCCAATGTGAGTATTAAATGATCTAATTATTATTATAGATGAAGAAAAATGAAGCCTGGATCGAAACCGAGGCAAGAACAAAGTCGAGGACTAAATTGCATATCTACATACATTTTGTATATTGAGGTAAGTTTGTATGATTTCTAAGCTTTATGATTTATATCATTGAACTGCTTAGAATTAATGTACAATATTACCATGAAAACGTTTGATGTTATGATAAACAAAGAAGATAATGAGATTAAGCATGAAAAAGTCCCGATTGAAGTTGAATTACTTAGGATACTCGATCTATCACATGAAATGAGAAAGTCCGTATAAGACCAAGCCAAGGCATGGCACCGGCAATCAAGCAAGTTATCATGTAAGACCAAGACAAGTCTTGGCATTGAAGAGTTATTATGAGATGAAGACCCATGTAAGCCCAAGCCAAGGCATGGCATTGGTGAGTCTCCAAGCAAAGATGGCATAAAAGTCCAAGACAAGTCTTGGCATTGAAAAGCTATCAAGAGATAGAGATCCCATGTAAGTCCAAGCCAAGGCATGGCATTGGTGAGCAACAAGAAAGATTCATTTAAGTCCAAGCCAAGGCTCGGCATTGACCAGTTCATGAGTAAAGATATCAAGTAAAACCATGTCAAGACATGGCAATGGTAAGTTCCCAAGGGAACTCACGAGATAGATTCGTATAAGTCCATGTCAAGACATGGCCTTGAAACAAAGATGAGATATTCCACGTAAGATCGTATCTAGGATACGGCTTTGGCATCAAGTTATATGTGGAATGAGATTTAGTATCCTCGATTATTCGCAGAATTTCATCAGGCAAACGAGTTAAGCTCAAATGAGATAACAAGAAAGCTAAGTAAGCAAAGTTTTTATCAAGTTGAAAATGAGTATTATTCATGTTATGAATGATGAATTAGAGATTAAGATTATTATGTTAAAGTATGCTGATCAATGTGACCAAGTGATACAGGTACCTTGTTTACCTCACAAGTATGAGACTAGTAAGTATCATGAGATATGTAAGAATCAAGTATGAGTAAGTAAGCTTTATAGCTGAAATTTATGATTCCATTGTTTATGTCAAATGGTTTATATTAAGTAAGTATGTTGTTATGTGCATTATATGCAAACTTACTAAGCTAAATGCATACGTCTTTTATTCTTTCTTTCCATGTAGTCCCGCCAAGCTAAACTCATAGATCATCGTCATCGAAGCTCGAAGCACACTATCAATCGATATTTTGGTATAGCCAAGTGTTTATATTAAGTATGGCATGTATAGGAAACATTTCATTTAGAGCTATGTTTTAAAATTAGCCAAAGTGTTGGCTATCAAGCTTAGTATACTTTTTGTATATGGCCAAAGAGATTGGTCATGAATTATTAAGTATGTATGATTTTATTTATCAATGAAGTATGCATCCTTATTCATGTTAGATTTATTAAATTGAGTTATTGAGTTGAGCATGAGTTTGGTCTTGATTTCAGGGTGGCAATTGGCTTGGTAAATAGCCTCTAAGTGCCCACATGGATGGACCCACGGACGTGTGTCTAGGCCGTGTGCACCTTGCACCTTTGTACCTTAAGTCAGGATAGAACACGGGCTAATCCCACGGCCGTTTGTTTAGGTCGTGTGTGATACACAGATAGAACATGGGCGTGTGCCCAGGCCGTGTGAATAAGTCAGTATATCAAGTTATAGCACACGGTTTAAGTCCACGGGCGTGTCAAGACCGTGTGAAATTAGTCAGAGTCGACCATGGTTGGGAGACATGGGTGTGTCTTAGGGGTACACGGGCATGCTCTAAGCCACATGGGCGTGTAACCCCTGTTTCAAGGAAAAGTTCCCGATTGAATTCCGAAAGTTCTCGGATATGTGTTTAAGGCCTCATAGGCCCATGATACGTACGTTTTGACTAAGAAAGAAGAGTTTCTATTTCAGAACAAAATTTTACAGCCCATAAGTTCATGTTTAAGTGAGTTCAAGCATGGTAATGTCTCGTATCAAGTCTTAGCCTCAGACTCGGGTATGGGGTGTTACATTTAATGGTATAAAAGCTACAATTTAGTCGGTTCTAGGACTAACGTAGTTGGAGCACGCGTCTAGTTATACATGCCATACGTAAGAATGTTTTTATAATGATAGTGTGATGACTCCTGATGACTTAAATTATGTTTATACATATAGTAAATGGATCCCGAAAGAGCTGTGGCGGATGATGTAGAAAGTAATGTGCCGGCTCCCGCAGAAGGGACAGTGCCGAATGAGAATAAGAATGACCCACTACGGTGAGTCAAGGAGGAGGAGAAGAGGCTAGAGAAGGCTTCCTCCATATGATGAATACGTGGTATACGGAGTTCGTTTGTACGAACCCAAATGCACAACCCCCTCCACCCCCGCCTGTTCCACAACCTATCCTTGCAGCCCCTCAAGTAGTAGAGGTGGTAATAGGAGAAAAACCTCAAGTTGATAGGATCAGGAAACACGGGGCAGAAGAATTTCGGGCTAGAAAAGATGATGATCCGAAAAAGGCTGAGTTCTGGATAGAAAATACAATCAGGGTATTTAATGAGTTGTCATACACACTTGAGGAATGCTTGAAGTGTGTAGTCTCTCTTTTAAGAGATTCTGCTTACCAATGGTGGAACACCTTGGTATCGGTAGTACCAAGAGAGAAGATCACATGGGAATTCTTTCAAGAAGAGTTCAAGAAAAAGTATACCAGTCAAAGGTTTGCGGACCAGAAAAGGAAAGAATTCCTAGAACTGAAGCAAGGCAAGATGTCGATGACTGATTATGAGGGTGAGTTTGTATGACTCAACAAATACGCTCGGGAATGGGTGTCCACTGAGGCCATCATGAGTAAAAGTTCTGAAGACGGGTTAAATGAGGACATCAAATTTTTTTGTTGCTGTCCTAGAACTGAAGGAATTCGTTGTGCTAGTAGAGAGGGCTTGTAAAGCCGAAGAACTAGTAAAGGAGAAGAGGAAATCTGAAATGGAGTCTCGTGACTCTAGAAAGAGACAGTGGAATAAGTCATTCCAATCCTCATCCAAGAAGTCAAGAGATTTCTCCACCCGATCGGCTACTTCCACTGGGTTTTCAAGGAAGGACAAGAGTAAGCAGTATTCGGGAAATAAAGCACAGACGACTTCAGTTGCTAGTGTGGGGAACATCCGATTGGATAAACTCGAGTGGCCACAGTGTGGCAGGCGTCATCTCGGAGAATGCTGAGCGCATGAAAATGCATGTTTCAGATGTGGTTCTCAGGACCACTACATAAAGGGTTGTCCTGAGACGACAAAAGAAGAAAGAATTAAAAACCTGAGATCCGGGAATTTATAGCTAGAGGAAGACGGAAGAGGAACCCAGGAAGTGGGGCAAGTGGGAGAGGTAACCCTAGAGAACAGGCTGCGAGACCCGAGGGTAGGGCACCTACGAGAACTTATGCCATTCGCGCTCGCGAAGAGGCATCCTCCCCTGATGTTATTACGGTACCTTTTCTCTTCATGATATCAAAGTTATTGCTTTAATAGATCCCGGATCCACACACTCTTACATTTGTATAAAACTAGTATCCAGTATGAATATGCCTATAGATTCTACAGAATTTACGATTAAGGTGTCTAATCCTTTAGGCAAGAGTGTGTTAGTTGATGAAGTATGTAAAGATTGTCTATTAATGATTAGAGGTCATTATTTTAAAGCAAATCTTATGTTGCTACCATTTGATGAGTTTGACATCATTCTTGGTATGGACTGGTTGACCACCCATGATGTAATAGTTAATTGTGGGAAGAAATATATTGCGATGAGATGTAAGAATGGGGATACTCTCCATATAGAATCAGATGAGCAAAGTAAATTACTGGTAATGATTTTTCACATGACAGCACAGAGATACATAAGAAAGGGGTATGAGGCATATTTGGCCTTTGTGATGAATGATAAAGAAACATAGTTAAAGATTGAGTCAGTACCGATAGTATGTGAGTACGTGGATGTTTTTCCCGAAGAATTACCAGGACTACCACCAGTTAGAGAGGTTGAGTTCAACATTGAGCTAGCTCCCGGTACTGTACCAATATCTATTACTCCTTACAGAATGGCTCCAACGGAGTTGAAGGAGCTGAAGTCACAGTTGCAAGAGTTGACAAATAAAGGCTTTGCTAGGTCAAGTTGTTCTCCCTAGGGTGCTCTAGTTTTATTTGCGAAAAAGAAAGATGGCACCATGAGATTGTGCATAGATTACTGTCAGCTTAATAAAGTGACAGTGAAGAACAGGTACCCATTGCCTAGGATTGATGACTTGTTCGATCAATTGAAAGTAGCCATTGTGTTCTCCGAAATAGACTTGAGATCAGGGTACTACCACTTGAGAGTAAAGGATTCAGATGTATCCAAGACCGCTTTTCGAACAAGGTATGGACATTATGAATTTTTACTCATGCCCTTTGGGTTGACCAATGCTCCTGCGGTATTCATGGACTTAATGAACCACATTTTTAGACCATACCTCGACAAGTTTGTAGTCATTTTTATTGACGACATACTGATTTATTCCCGAGATGAGAATGAGCATGCTGAGCACCTACGGACAGTTTTACAGATTCTTCGAGAAAATCAGTTATATGCCAAGTTTAGTAAAAGTAAGTTTTGGCTCAAGGAAGTAGGATTTCTGGGACATATTGTCTCAGGAGAAGGAGTTCAAGTAGACCCAAGTAAGATTTCAGCTATAATGGATTGGAAGCCACCAAAGAATATCTCTGAGATTAGAAGTTTTCTAGTCCTAGCCGACTATTACAGACGATTTGTCAAGGGGTTTTCCATGATTGCAACCCCGATGACAAAGTTGTTACAGAAAGATGTGAAGTTTGAGTGGACAGAAAGATGCCAACAAAATTTCGAGAAACTGAAAGTGATGTTGACAGAAGCTCCAGTTTTAGTACAACTTGAGACAGGGAAAGAATTTGTGATTTACAGCGATGCATCCTTAAACGGATTAGGCTGTGTACTTATGCAAGAAGGCAAAGTTATTGTTTATGCCTCCAGACAGTTGAAGCCTCATGAGAAGAATTATCCAACGCATGATTTAGAGTTAGCTGCCATAGTCTTCGCATTAAAGATATGGAGACACCACCTATATAGTGAGAGATGTCGGATTTGCACTTATTACAAAAGTCTGAAGTACTTGATGGCGCATAAAGAATTAAACTTAAGGCAGCGAAGATGGTTAGAGTTAATAAAAGATTATGAGTTAGTCATTGACTACCATCCTGGAAAGGCGAATGTGGTCGCCGATGCTTTGAGCAGGAAGTCCCTTTTTGCATTAAGGGTAATGAATTCAAGGATGACCTTATCTGACAATGGTTCCACTGTAGCTGAGATGAGGGCTAGACCAATATTCCTTCAAGAGATCTTTGAGGCTCAGAAAGAAGATAGCTAATTGCAAGTCAAGAGAGCTCTGTGCGAGTCAGATGTTGAATCTGGCTTTTGGATTAATTCTGATGGATACTTGATGTTTAAATATAGAGTTTGTGTACCGAGAAAAGAGGAGCTTATTCAGAGAATTTTACATGAGGCACATAACGGATGCCTATCTGTACATCTTGGTAGTACTAAGATGTATAATGACTTGAAGCAACAGTATTGGTGGCCGAAAATAAAGAAAGATATTTCAGAGTTTGTTTCCAAGTGCATGATTTGTCAACAAGTAAAGGCTGAACACCAAGTACCTTCAGGTTTACTTCACCAATTATGGTACCCGAGTGGAAATGAGACCGTATCACTATGGATTTTGTAACGGGATTACCACTATCACCGAGCAAGAAAGATGCTATATGGGTTGTAGTTGATAGACTCACGAAGTCAGCTCATTTCTTACCTGTACGAGTGGATTACTCACTCAACAAGTTGGCAAGTTTGTATGTTTCTGAAATAGTAAGGCTTCATGGAGTTCCTTTATCAATCATATCGGATAGAGATCCGAGATTTACATCCATATTTTGGAAGAAATTACAAGAGGCCTTGGGTACAAAGTTGAGCTATAGTACCGCTTTCCATCCTCAAACTGACGGTCAGCCGGAGAGATTAATTCAAGTACTCAATGATATGCTCCGGTGTCGTGTTTTCGAATTTCGAGGCAGTTGCGAAAAGTTTCTCCCATTGGTAGAATTTTCCTACAATAATAGTTTTCAGTCGAGTTTAAAGATGGCGCCTTATGAGGCTCTATATGGGCATAAGTGCAGAACGCCTTTATTTTGGACTGAACTAAAAGAAAACCAAATTCACGGGGTTGATTTGGTTAGAGAAGCTGAAGAGAAAGTGAAAGTGATATGAGAATGTTTAAAAGCTGCATCAAACAGACAGAAGTCTTATTCGGACTTAAAGAGAAAAGAGATAGAGTATCAAGTCGGAGATAAAGTTTTCTTGAAAGTGTCACCATGGTGAAAAGTTCTCAGATTTGGCTGGAAAGGCAAGTTGAGTCCACGTTTTATTGGACTGTATGAGATTACCGAGAAAGTTGGGCCGGTAGCTTACAGATTGGCTTTGCCATTAGAGTTAGAAAAGATACATGATGTGTTTCATGTGTCAATGTTGAGACACTACCGGTCAGATCCTTCACATGTAATTACCCCGTCAAAGATAGAGATTTATCCCGACATGACTTATGGTGAAGAACCAATTAATTTTTTAGCTCGGGAAGTCAAACAGCTAGGAAATAAAAGTATTGCCTTAGTAAAAGTATTGTGCCAAAGACATGGGATAGAAGAAGCTACAAGGGAACCGGAAGAGAGTATGAGAGACCAGTATCCAAACCTTTTTGTTGGTAAGATTTTCGAGGACGAAAATCCCTAAGGGGGGAGAATTGTAACAACCCGATTTAGGGCCTAGTCAGAACAGTGGTGCGAGACCACAAACCTAAAATAGTAAAATGAGTTTTTATGATAATTGAAATGTTTGCATGATGAAAGTTTCATGTGAAATTTTATGAAAATTTCAATTAAAGGGTCCATTAGGACTAAATTACAAAAGTTGCAAAATATGAGATTCTAGAAGCTTTTTGTATGAAATAGCTTTAGAATAGTAATTAGAAGTCCTTACATAGCAATTTTCCCAAATTATAATTTTTGGACTAAATTGGACATGAGTTAGTAATTGGTA
Source organism: Gossypium australe (assembly GCA_005393395.2). Lineage (NCBI taxonomy): Eukaryota > Viridiplantae > Streptophyta > Magnoliopsida > Malvales > Malvaceae > Gossypium > Gossypium australe. The sequence goes on from CM016625.1 coordinate 87,529,129, forward strand.
AAAATTTAGAAAGAAGGGCATTTTGGTCATTTACCAATTAAATGATTAAAATAGGAAAAAGATGATAAAAATCTCATTCATCCTCTTCCTTGGTGCTGAAATTTGAAGAACCCCATAGCTACGGTTTGTTCATCTTTCAAGATTGCTAGTAAGTTCATCTTAGCCCCGTTTTTAATATTCTTCGTATTTTTTAAGTTCTCGTATTATGAATTAGCTATTTTTAGCTATAAAATGAGCTAAGATGCATGTTCAAAAATCTCCCCAAGAATGACATGCTTGTAAAATGATATTTTATAGAAGTTTTGAGAGTTTGATGTTAGATAAACATCTTTTCCTTAGTGAATTTCATGAAAAATGATAGTATGGACTAATTTGTAATAGTTATGAAATTGGTCATACCTATTAGAAGTAGTGAGAATTGATGATTGTTATAGTAGAGAAAATGAATCAGCTAAGCATGATGTTTAAGAAAGTTGAATGAGAATCATTTTACGAGACTAGGGACAAAATAGTAATTTTGCCAAAGTATGAGTTAAGAGTCAATTTAGTCAATGTGATATTAAATGATCTAATTATTATTATAGATGAGGAAAAACGAAGCCTGGATCAAAACCGAGGCAAGAACAAAGTCGAGGACTAAATTGCATATCTATATACATTTTGTATATTGAGGTAAGTTTGTATGATTTCTAAGCTTTATGATTTATATCATTGAACTACTTAGCATAATGTACAATATTACCATGAAAACGTTTGATGTTATGATAAACAAAGAAGATAATGAGATTAAGCATGAGAAAGTCCCGATTGAAGTTGAATTACCTAGGATACTCAATCTATCACATGAAATGAGAAAGTCCGTATAAGACCAAGCCAAGGCATGGCATCAGAAATCAAGCAAGTTATCATGTAAGACCAAGACAAGTCTTGGCATTGAAGAGTTATTATGAGATGATAACCCATGTAAGCCCAAGCCAAGGCATGGCATTGGTGAGTCTCCAAGCAAAGATGTCATATAAGTCCAAGACAAGTCTTGGCATTGAAAAGCTATCAAGAGATAGAGATCCCATGTAAGTCCAAGCCAAGGCATGGCATTGGTGAGCAACAAGAAAGATTCTTGTAAGTCCAAGCCAAGGCTCGGCATTGACCAGTTCATGAGTAAAGATATCAAGTAAGACCATGTCAAGACATGGCAATGGTAAGTTCCTAAGGGAACTCACGAGATAGACTTCGTATAAGTCCATGTCAAGACATGGCCTCGAAACAAAGATGAGATATTCCATGTAAGACCGTATCTAGGATACGGCTTTGGCATCAAGTTATATGTGGAATGAGATTTAGTATCCTCGGTTATTCACAGAAATTCGTTGGGAAAACGAGTTAAGCTCAAATGAGATAACAAGAAAGCTAAGTAAGCAAATTTATTATCAAGCTGAAAATGAGTATTATTCATGTTATGAATGATGAATTAGAGATTAAGATTATTATGTTAAATTATGCTGATCAATGTGATCAAGTGATACAGGTACCTTGTTTACCTCACAAGTATGAGACTAGTAAGTATCATGAGATATGTAAGAATCAAGTATGAGTAAGTAAGCTTTATATATGCAAACTTACTAAGCTAAATGCTTACGTCTTTTGTTCTTTCTTTCCATGTAGTCCCGCCAAGCTAATCTCGTGGATCATCATCATCGGAGCTCGAAGCATACTATCAATCGATATTTTGGTATAGCCAAGTGTTTATATTAAGTATGGCATGTATAGGAAACATTTCATTTTGAGCTATGTTTTAAAAGTAGCCAAAGTGTTGGCTATCAAGCTTAGTATACTTTTTGTATATAGCCAAAGAGATTGGTCATGAATTATTAAGTATGTATGATTTTATTTATCAATGAAGTATGCATCCTTATTCATGTTAGATTTATTAAATTTAGTTGTTGAATTGAGCATGAGTTTGGTCTTGATTTCAGGGTGGCAATTGGCTTGGTAAATAGCCTCTAAGTGCCAACACGGATGGACCCACGGGCGTGTGTCTAGGCCGTGTGCACCTTGCTCCTTTGTACCTTAAACAAGGATAGAACACGGGCTAATCCCATGGCCGTTTGTTTAGGTCGTGTGTGATACATGGATAGAACATGGGCGTCTGCCCAGGCCATGTGAATAAGTCAGTATATCAAGGTATAGCACACGGTTTAAGTCCACAGGCGTGTCAAGACCGTGTGAAATTAGTCAGTGTGACCACGGTTGGGAGACATGGGTGTGTCTTAGGGGTACACGGGCATGCCCCAAGCTACATGGGCGTGTAACCCCTGTTTCGAGGAAAAGTTTCCAATTGAATTCTGAAAGTTCCCGAATATGTGTTTAAGGCCTCATAGGCCCATGATATGCACATTTTGACTAAGAAAGAAGAGTTTCTATTTCAAAACAAAATTTTACAGCCCATAATTACATGTTTAAGTGAGTTCAAGCATGGTAATGTCTCGTATCCAGTCTTAGCCTCGGACTCGGGTATGGGGTGTTACAGGTACAATGTGACTCAATTTCCAATTCAGAATTTCTGATTGGGTCTGATGATTTTTTATTATTCAAAGACAGAGTATGTGTACCGAAAAATTTAGAAAGTGTATAGAAGATTTTGTATGAAGCTCATAACGGTATTATGTCTGTTCATCCGGGGAGTAATAAAATGTATAATGATTTGAAACTGATGTACTAGTGGCCGTGAATGAAACATGACATTTTTGAATTTGTATCTAGATGTTTGGTATGTCAGCAAGTTAAAGCTGAACATCAGATACCTTCGGGTTTACTACAACCAATTACAATACTGGAATGGTTATGGACTTTGTATCGGGATTACCCTTATCTCCGAAAAAGAAGGATGCTATTTGGGTAATCATTGACTGTTTTAAAAAGTCTACACACTTTATTTCGGTATGTATGAATTTCTCCCTGGACAGATTGGTTGAGCTATATGTTTATGAGATTGTCAAATTACATGGTGTGCCAGTTTCTATTATTTTTGATAGAGATCGTTAGCTTACATCCTATTCTGAAGCAAGTTACAAGAAGCTTTGGGTACACGGTTGCATTTTAGTACCGCATTTCATCCATAGACAGATGGTCAATTCGAACGCATAATTTGAACTCTTGAGGATATGCTTCAGTGATGTGTACTAGAATTCGAAGGCAGTTAGGAAAAATATTTGCCGTTACTTGAATTCACATATAATAATAGTTATCAATCAAGTATTAAAATGGCACCGTATAAAGCTTTGTATGGTCGTAAATGTAGAACTCTATTGTATTGGACTGAGCTCAATGAGAAAAAGCTACATGGACTTCATCTAATCAGTGAGACTGAAGAAAAAGTGAAAGTGATTAGAGATAGTTTGAAAGCAGCTTTTGATCGTTAGAAATCCTATGCAGATTTAAAACGTAAAGAGATAGAGTTCCAAGTTGGTGACAAAGTATTTCTGAACGTTTCACCTTGGAAGAAAGTTCTTCGATTTGGCCGTAAAGGAAAATTGAATCCACGATTTATCGGGCCATATGAAATCACTGAAAGAATCGGACCTATTGCGTACCGATTGACATTACCACCAGAATTAGATAGAATTCACAATGTCTTTTACGTGTCTATGTCACGACAGTATTGGTCAGACCCCTCACTTGCTATCTCTCCAACGGAGGTCGAGATTCAGCATGACATGACTTATAGAGAGGAACCAGTCAGAATCCTGGCACGTGAAGTGAAAGAATTGAGAAATAAAAAGGTAACTCTAGTAAAAGTTCTTTGCCAATGACACGGTATAGAAGAAGCTACTGGGAATCAAAAGAAACAATGAGAAAACAATATCTGATCTCTTTACTGGTGAGATTTTTCGAGGACGAAATTCTAAACAGGGAGAGTTGTAACAGTCTGTTTTAAGTGAAATCGTAATAGTGGTTTCGGGACCACAAATCCTAGTAAGAAGAAAATTATTTTAATATTAGTGCATGGTCTGCATTATGATAGGAATAACGTATGGAAATTTCATTAAGAAAATTTTACCGATTACATGTTTAATTTAATAAAGGACCAAATTGCATGAAATGCAAAAGTTGAGTTCTAGTAGCTATATGTATCAAGTAGCTACGGAATTCAAAATTTGAGGTCCTTATATGAAAATTAGACCATTAAGTGGACTTAGTAGATAAGTATGATGATTCATCCATGGAAATTTAATTAAAAAAAATGATGAAATTGGAAAGTAAAAGATGAAAAGATGATAAATTAATAAAATAAGAAAATATAATCATTTTCATCATCTTTCCTAAATAGAAAAACATGGAAACCCTAGCTAAGAGAAAAGAGCTCAAGCAAGATTACTTAGCTTAATTAGGTAAGTAATCTTGTTCTATTTTTAGTAATTTTTATATTTCTGAGATCGTAATAACTTAATCTAACTATTTTAGGGATTAATTTGCAAAGTTATCAAAGTATTAAAGTTTTACCATGGGTGAATATACATGAATTATGAAGTTTTATGGTACAAATGGAAAGGTTGTTGATAGATAAACAACTTTTGTGAAGGAAATTTTTTTGAAATTGTGATTTAGGGACTAAATTGAAAAGATGTAAAATTCATGGAAAAATTTTGATTTTTGTGAAATATATGGTCTGTAAATGTTATATGTACAAATTGGCTAGGCTTGGAATAATGATTAAATTGCATGAATTTTAATTTTCGAGCCTAGGGACGAAATCGTAATTAATCAAAAGTATAGGGGCAAAATGATAAATTTTCCTAATATGTGAATTGGATGGAATTGAATGTGAATTTTATTAAATTGAGTTAAATTTACTCATATAGATCCGAAAACCTAGTTCGAAATTGGATCGGGGAAAAGAAAAAGTATCGGAATAATAGTCTACGAACACAAACATTGTCGAGGTAAGTTCGTGTAACTAAATTGTGTATATTTATATGTTTGAATTGAATGTTATATATGTGAATTGTGTAATTGTTATTTATATGAAATTGATTACTTATCCGACAAAGACTGATAAATGTCAAGTCCCGTTTGAATAAATGAAATTCGATGGATACATGATTTCCCGTATTGGTTGTAGTCCTGCATATGTTGCAAACACACCATAGCTCGAAAGAGCGTATGGTTATAAGCCCTCTCAAGCTTCCCATTAATAGCTCTTCGGAGCATCCAGATTGGTTGTGATTTTGCATGTGTTGAAGACTCACCACAGCACTTATGAGCGTCTCGTTATATGGCTCTTCGTGAGCTTCTCGATATGGCTTGCTTGAACTTTCCAATATATAGGTATCCGACGTTTCCCGATTAATGGATTTTTAGAGCTACCCGTTATTGGCTCGCATGAGCTTCCTGATTATGGCTCTTAAGAGCTTCCCGTTAAAAGGCCCGGATAAGCCTCCTGTTACATGGCTCACATGAGCTTCCCAGTATATGGCTTGAGAGAGTGCTTTCCATTTATGTGCTCTTATGAGCATTCCCAAATATGAATTGACAGATTACAGTTTTGTACACTTAGTGTGTACTACCCGTGTATCTATCGATATTTTAAATAATTCAAAGGGAAAAAGTCCTGACATGAGAACATATGAATCCAATTCGAATAATTACCCGTATATATATATATGAAATACATGGAACTTGACTTTTGATGAGCTTATCCTTATTCTTGATATTCACATGAAATAAATAACTAACATGTTTGGTGAGATTATGTGCTTAGGATTTTGGCCAAGTTGTTTGGAATGTGTTTGTATGCTTACCGTAAATGTAAATGAATGGTAAGATAATTTCCGTTATACGAACATACAAAGCATTAATTGCTTACTTTGTTTTATTTCCTCTGTTTTATAGTACTCGGAGGCTCGTAAAGGTTGGAAGTTGGTCGAAACTACATCACACTATCCTACAGCTTGTTTCGGTATAAATAGCAAAAATTTCTTTTGAGTATAATGACATGTATAGGCTAAAGTGGTCAAGGATGGCATAAATGTGTTTGGTTGGGATTAGCCATTGGTATGGCTTGTAAATGGTATGTTTTGATATATAAAATGGTCTTACTATGCTTAATGTGTGTTTGAAATGGATGATTAATGAAAATCATATAGGCATATTGCTTATGATAGTAAAATTGATAGAACATGCCTATATGTACATATGGTATTTTGGTAAGTATAGATACTTGAACATATGTGTTGATAAGTCTTACATAAAAATTATTTTGACTTGATTTGAATGATTTATTGTAACACCCCAAACCTGGCCTAGAAGTTAGGCTCGAATCCAGCGTGTCACATCAAAGGCATAATTCAAACGATTTTGCTAATTAAAAATTTAAGGCCCAAAAGCCCTTTCATCCTTGAGTCTTGTTAAGTAATAATAAAAACCTATTTTTATAGTTTTAAGTACTTCAGAAACCAAGTTTAAAACATATGAAATTTACTTAGGCTTAATATTTAAGTAAACAGTTGAAAACAACAACCCAAAACCATGTGTTTTTTTTTTGAAACAAAAACTAGAAAAAAACAAAATTTAAACTTCTTGTAGTGTGGCCATCTCCGAGTCCCCTCCCACGTCGAGCCATCTATTGAGGATCACCTGAAACATTAAATAAAGGGTGTGAGTTTCGAAACTCAGTGTTTACAACCCTTGGCAATCAAATCAACATACAAATATTCACATTGGGCCTAAGCCTTATCAAAATCGGTGGTCTTGTGCCTTGGCCCACAATGACCTCATATCACATCATATCATATCATATGCAAAACAAGGTAATGCGAAACCCTCCCTAAAAATTCATCTACTACACATACCACTTCCCTTCCAACCCTACACACCTGTGGGGATTTCTAAATCGACCCACCCATCCTCTACACACCAAAGGTAGTACTCACAGTGACACTACTCAACGTTGCAGCAAAGCTGCTAATCATATAATGGGCTTAAAGCCACCGGTGGATCCATAGTCGTCAAGCGACTATGCGATCCTTAAATCTTCCTCCGTACCATAATTCCCACCCATATGCATCCTAAACATAATATCATATGAATGCAACATGCAGATAGGTAACATCCACAAAACTCATATCCATCACTTAGGGGTATCTTCGTCATTTCACAACCCAAGGGTATTTTCGTAAATCTACTCTACAGGGGTATCTAGGTAATTTTGCAAACAGGGGTATTTAGGTAATTTGGCAAATCAGTGATATTTTGGTAATTTTGCAAACCAAGGGTATTCTGGTAATTTCACTATTCAGGGCTATTATAGTGATTTTGCAAATCTAAGGATGTTTTGGTAATTTTCAAACTAAGGGTATTTTAGTAATTTTACAAATCTAGGGGTATTTGGTCCCTCTCGCGTTTTAGTTATGAACTTTGGCCCATTAACAAGTCCTTGCGGCTAAAGTGAACAGACACTATGTACCAGGTAGGATTCTAGGGAAGAGGAGGTGGGCCGCTAGGACCGCTTAAGTACCAAGCTCTCCCTAGATCCAATCCTAGACATTCACATGCTCGTTACCACACTCTAACCTAGCGACTTGTCCACAGGTATGTTTAATTATTTGAAAGTCTTATGCGGTTTAAGATTTGTTTTGTACTAAGCCTAAAGTCCATAAAACCCTAGCATACTAGTCTACGTCCCCATAAAGCCCATCAACCCATTTCATGTTCATATAACCCATAATGGCCACATCACATTCTTATGGCCTACTAGGCCCAAATCTTAGTCACATGACCTATTAGGCCCAAAACAAATCCAGATCGTGTAACATGCATGCCTAACCCAATTCATATAATCAAATTAATCCATTTCATCAAACTTAGCCTCAGGTCCCATCGGGCCCATTTAGCCACTTTCGGCTTTTCGGCTTTTCAACATTGCCGATTTCGTGTGTGCATAGTGTTTGTACACACCTTGTTACAACGCGTGATGTAAACCCCTTAATCACGAACCTACAATAGTCACCACTTAACAATTAATCTTGGCTTAATACACACTTTATCAAAAACTGAAACCTCACCGTAACCTTACTGTGTGCCACACGTTCTAGTAGCCCTTCCTTAGCTACTATTTGCGAATATCCCTAGATCTGCACCCAAACATATATCATCAAAATCGAGTGACTCATTTTTCACATAAGTTACCCCTATAAGCCATACCTACATTCAGCCATCCATTAATCCATAACTGAGACGAGTACACTTACCACTTTGCTAATGATCCTTACCACGCTTGCAATCTCTGAACCTTATCCTTGTTATCACAGAGTTAACGACGGGACAGATAGATAGCCTTTCATCTTTTAGCAAAAGGTACAAAAGAGGTTAACCGAATACTTACCAAATCCACTTCTGATCCTGCGGCCTAAATTCGACTTTTGAGATTAGTATGGTGACAGAGACAATTCGGCACCAATAGGGAGAAGAAGAGGAGAAGTGATCGGCTAGAACTAAAGGTGAACAAGAGAAGGAATTTAAGAAGAGAAGGTATGGGGAATTCGGCTAGAGAGAAAACCAAAATTTTGGCAAAGGAATGATGGGTTTTTTTGGCAAATGGAAGAATTCGGCTAAGGGGGAGGAAAAGAAATGTAATGGAACCCAAGGAACCTCTCAAAGGAATTCGGCACCTCTTTTTATAGCCAATAGCCGAATCCTACCTTCCCCCACAGTCCAATTCGGCACCAACTCTTCCCACCTCTCATCTCCTAATTTTTCTCCATGATATCTCGCTTATCTCATCCGAAATTCCCTCCTTTATCAGCTCACAAGACCAATTCAAGCACTTCAACAAAAGAGTCCAAATCCCACACAACTCTTGTCGTCCACTATGCAAAATAAACACTTCAAAACAACTTACCACTACTCGAACCTTGGATCTCTTCATGCCACCTTTTAGCTCCCCTAGTGACGCCACCTTGCCACTGGACCACAGGCCCACTTGTGTCCTATTTTCCCCTTAATCTGCTTAAGTGGCCTAATGCCTGAGACTAGGGTCCACTAAAGCAAGAAAAAATAAATTTTTCCCTATGGTCTTCCCTATCTCTAAGGCTTCAAATAATTTCGATAATACCTTAAAATTAATATTCTAAGTGCTACTCCTACGTACAAACCTCAGTGCACAAAAATTTAGAGCTTCGGGATTTTTGGGGCGTTACAACCCAATAGGCCCAAATCTACTAGGCCCAAATTCGGGGCGTTACATTTATATTGGATTGGGAATGTGTTGAAATGTTAATGTAGGTGAAAGACAAGTTTGGGTGAGAAATAAGGCTTGAAAATGGCCTTATTTTGTCCACACGGGCAGAGACACAGCCGTGTGTCTCAACAGTGTGTGACACACGGCCATGCGCACGGGCATGTGGTTCGGTCGTGTGTCCCTTGCATCTTTAAAATTTCTAAAACAGAATGCTTAGGTATTTTCACACAAGCAGAGACATGGGCGTGTGTCTCAGCCTTGTGTGGCACACGGCCTGGCACACGAGTTTGTGATTTGGCCGTGTGGCCCCTGCACCTAATTAATGTAAATTAAAATGTTCACACAGTCTAGCACACAGGCGTATGGCTTGGTCGTGTGACCCAAGTCAGTAACCAACTTAATTTGGACATGGGATGAGACACGGCCGTGTGTCTCTATTTCGAATGTCCACAGGCCTGAGACACGGGCGTGTCTCTCGACTGTGTGAGAAACACGGCCTAGCCACACGGGCGTGTGTCCCTTGCACCTTGGAAAATTTTTTAGGTTTTGCGAAAAATTCTCTGAGTTCTTCGTTTAGTACCGACTTGTTTTAAATGCATATTTTGGGCCTCGAGGGCCCATATAAGGGACAATATGATTGATTTTAGATATGAATAGTAAGCGATATGAATTAACTGTATTTGTTCTGTAAACTTCGGTAATGCTCCGTAACCCTGTTCTAGTGACAGATATGGGTTAGGGGTGTTACATATTTATTTTCAAGGGCTTTCATACTTGACACCATTGATGAAATTAATGGCACTCAAATATAAAGAGAAATAAGTTTCTCTAAGATAATACAATAGTACACACTATCCTTAGGGATAAAAAAATCATCGGTGGTACAAAATTAATTAATTTAAGGTTCCAGAAGAGCCAATATATTGTTAAAGTTCATTACTTCAATTGGTCCCCATGTTCCTCGAATGGATCTCTTAATTGTTTAGAGGGTTGGGCAAATGTAGTATATAAGGCGTGACCAATAAAACTTACAAGTAAACCAAATATAGAGATGTCGACCAAGGTTGTTTTTTTCCATTATTACATAATTTCAAGATCAAAATGGGTCTGTAATAAGATTGTTTGTTTACAGCGAAATGATATACAAAGTCAACAGATCTCACTTACAAAATAAGATCTATGACTACACAAACCATTGAGGGTAGTTCTCGATCTAGTCCTAGAAGAACTATTGTAGGGGATCTTTTGAAACCATTAAATCTGGAATATGATAAGGTAGCCTATGAATGATCATTGGTAACATACCTATCGTATGTCCAAATATTTTGTTTAACTATCTTAAAATTCTTTAATGAATATATATGTCTTGCTGGCAATGTAACAATGAATACTATCCTTAAGATAGAAAGTGTTTATCTTATTTAGTAAAGAAATAAACCAACATTATTGCAATATTTGGTTGCACAAAATTAGTTAAAAGCTCTAGAAGATCTAATATATGAACATTTGAAGGAACAAAATGTGTGATAATCAATGCATTTGAACTGAAATAAATCGATATTAATCTAATATTTGGTACTACAAAATTAGTGGAAAGCTGTAAAATGATTAATACATCAATATTTGAAAGAAAGAAATTTGTGATGGTTAATACAATAGTCTTAAAATATATTCATTGTAATGGATATCATATTGAGATTGTGAATGAGGAAAATATTATATTTAGTATGAATCACTCTTGTTATGCATATCTACCTCTTTTGACAAAGAAAGATTCAGTTGTTGAATTATATTTATTATTCTTGTTATTAAATTGAATTGATTGTGATTATCTATGTGATTTTCCCTTACTATCTTCCCTATGAATGGTTGAAAGCATAATATTTGATTGTGAAATGTCAACTTGTAGTGTGAAACAATTTAAAAGAAATATATGGCCATTGAAATATGATAATTATATTGAAAGCTTACTATGATTGGATGTGCCTAAAGTTGCAAGATTGTAAAACTATGAGTAGAACTCTGTAGTATTTAGGATAAAGTTCTCAATTAAAAATTGCAACTTTAAAACTGTGAGTGAGTAGAACTCTGCAATATTTAGGATAAAGTTCTCATTTAAAATCATGTGAAGAGAATGTTATTAATGAGAATTAATGAGAATTTGTTAGATAACTTTTTTTAACTTTTCATGCTTCAAATGTGCTCCTACAATAACAATTTCATGAAAAAGGTTTTAAGAGATATTCTAAGTTAATATCATGTTTACTTAAGGTTGAATAAAATAACGAGATATTAAATGAAAAACCATAAAACTTATGGTATCATATCTACTCCTTTCCCTGAAGCGAATGTAACAACATATAAAGATATAATCTTTGACGTGGTCGTAATAAGTGACTTTATAAAAATCATAAAAGGGATGGTCATAATAATTTTTCTCACCACCAAAGTGGAAAAAATAAAGATAACGCGGGGAGTGATAATAAAATTGGTGTTGAAATTCAGATTAATAGTTCCATCCCATGTTCCAACTTTTAAGTGTTATGCATTTAAGGTATACTTATTTGCTTTACTTAATTTTGCACATATATCTATACAAATGAAATATTTGTTTGAGTGAATTTTAAAAATTGATAGATTTTATTCGCAACAAATGCATGTAGTTTAGGCTATTATTTTATTGTATTGAGTTTAATGTTCTATATTTGGATGCTTCAAAGATGAAATCTATAACTACCTCCAGACTAATTAATTTGGTGTTTTCTTCAATGCAATGCTAGTATATCTGTTTGTATGGTTAAATCACATGCAACTGTAAAATTATAGTTTACCTTAGTATTGTTGAATCACATGCACAATAAGCTTAAAGCTAACTAGTCAAAATATATTAATTAGTTGGCATGACTGATTCAACAATCCTGATAAATAATGATGTGATAAATGAGAATTTACATAGATATTTATTAAAGAACCTAAAGATTCTGTATTTTAAGGAATTGTCATGTGTTGATTGTTTTTAAAGAAAGTAATTTATTAGATTATCACTAACAAAAGTTATTATTAAATCTATTGCATTTCTGAAAGAAATATGGGCCCATTTATCTAGCAAATGAATGTTTTGATATTTTGATAGATGCATCTACAAGAAAATCAAATGTGAGTTATCAAATCGTAACCTATCATTTGCGAGATTACTAGTTTAATAATTTGTTTAAGGATATAACTTTCAGATTATAAAATCTAGACAATCTTGCTAATATTGCTTCGTTTATTACTCAAGTTTGCAATATTTATTGTATGTAGATTGCCGGAGCAAGTAACTATCACAAAAGCTTGTTGTTTATACATATAAAATGGTTTAGCAGAATTAATGCTTAAATGCCTCTAGTTAGTAGCTAAACAATATCTTTTGAGACCAAAACTTTTTGTATATGTATAAGGTGTTGAATCTGGTGCTTGAATTGTAATATTTTCGTCTATGTACACTTGTATTTTTCGAAGAATAAAATTATCCATAAATTACATTAATATTGTCCTCAATGGTTTTTGCACACAGAGCAAAAAAGAAGTAAATATTGATTTAGTGGTTATCCTATGATTAACTAATACTAATCGATATTACGTGGTCGGATCATACTACGAAAAGACAACTTATATTAGTAGATGAACCTAAACATGTCTTTAGTCTAATTGGAAATGAGCAAACCAATTGAAAGACTAATATTTCGTCTATCAAGTCCAATAGGGGAAATGCTTTGTCTTGAGCATAAGATTGGATGACTCTTAGAAGATAGAGATATAGATATGATTGACTAGACTAGCAGTACATTGGACATGACCAAGGTAGGATAGATCTTGAACTCGTTTATGGATTTATTCACTTGTGACGTTAATAGTGTGACATACCTGATCAGCTGTTTAACGTCACGGCAATAATGCGCAAGTATACATTGTCAATGCAATTAAAATAGATATCAATCCCACGAGGATGGTTGTCTTTTGTCTATCAATGTCAGTGCAATAAATAGATAGAAAGGAGATAAATTGTGAATGTAGTTGTCGAAGCAATAACTTGAAAACAATAAGATAAAATATGATAATGATAAACTAGGATCCCCAACGTGATTATTCAATAGAATACTAAGCTCACAAGGTATAAAAGAATAGGTGATTGTCACTGCATTAAATTGCAATGAATATCTTACCAAGCTTAACTTCTATATTTAATCTAAGACTTAAACATGCACATTAACCACACCTTTCGATGATGGCAATGGAACACTATTAAGAACAAGTGGATTAAATTCCTCTAATCCTCAAACAACTTCCGTTGTCATGCTTGTTAGCTTAAATTGTCGCTGCACTTTCCAGTGTCAGTGACCGTAATAACACTTTCATGCTAGAAACATTCAAACACAAAGATTAAACAGTAGAAGTAAGATTGAATAAAATAAAATTTAACCCAAAAATCATGTATACTTCTGTACAAACATGAAATAGAAAGTAATCACCAGCGTTTAGAAAAGAAATATAAAAGAAACAAGTGGAGAGTACTATTCCTAGAAAATCTCAACTTGATCTCTCAACTCCCTATTGTGTCGCACTCAGAGCTCCTCGTTAGGAGCTGAGCTGCATCCCTTTCATGTCATTCACCCGTAGAGACTTAAGCCGCCATAGCCTAAAAGCTTCCAAAGATAGGATGAAGAAGATAATACCTCAAAACACTTTCTCCTCTCCTTTCCTTTCCACATGAATATTAATATTTACCCAAATAGCACAGGTGTTCTTTCATCAGAATCATGCTACCTCTGTACGTATAAGTTAGTTGTACCAGATTGGACAGCTCACACATTTTTGTTCTTATCCGGACAGTTGTCAGGTGCAGCGACAATTCTGGGCACAATTTGGAAATATTCATGCAATGACATCTGTACCAAAACATGACAAAATTAAGAATAAATAGGCTAAGATCCACTAAGTTATAAAATGCAATTTACTGAACTGAAAATGCTAAAATATGTGCTAAAGATAACTAAATGGGAACAAATTAACCAATAAGTAGGGAGAAAACATATGTTCTTTCTAGTACTATCACACCCCCCAAACTTGAGTTTTTACTTGTCCTCAAGTAAAACAAAAACTAGAAAGGCTACATAAGAACTCACTAAGGCAAATGATCATTCTAGCAACTTGAACCACCTAAAATCCTAATGAATGAGTCATATTCAAATGATAGAATATTGCATCAACAGTACATAAGTATGAATGAATAAGATTGCAACTTCATCAAAACCAGCATTATGCTTTAAATCCTAAATTCTTTTTACCAATACAACATTTATTGTACAATATATGTCTCTTTTTTTGTGAATAAGGAATATCGTTGCATTACTGTACCCTTATTCCTAAGAAGTAATAATAGAGTATAATAAACCCCCAAGGAGTATGTAATTGCGTCGACACACACTCATGCAGTGACAACCTTTGGCCAGATTCATTTTTCTAACTCTTGCATTGGAGTGTTCCCTCTTTAACATTTCACAATACACCCACTTTAGAGTGTATATTATTCATAACTATATATATAAGCAGTTGTAAAAGGTAGATTCATTCATGATTAAAGGAGTGCTACTAGTCATCTATTACTAATGCAACCTAAATCATTCATCAAAAAATTGAAGATACAACATTCAGTTAAATTTATCCAACTCATTCATCTATAATTCGCATGATTCAAGAATTAAGAATTGAATGTAACAAAAGTTTTCAAACTCAGAATATTTATCAATAACATAATATTATGAACCTTTATTCATACCTTTATGAATTTCAACTCCTCATAAACACATTTTTGTTCAAATATTTGAGTACCACTTTCTGTACTATCGGAATTAGCTCGGTCAGAAAGCATATCTTTCAGATTAAAAAAATTTTCGTTAGAGTCGGGAGATATCACACTATCACAAGTTCTATATGGCATGTATAGCTAGACGTTAGTCCTAGAATTAACTAAATTGTAGCTCTGATACTAATAAATGTAACACCCCTTAACCGTATTCACTATCAAAATAGGGTTACGAGGTATTACCGATCAATTCATAATATATAACAAACATAACTCAAACATAAAGCATTCTTTCTTATAAATCATTTCACATAATCACATTGTCTCTTATATGGGCCTACAAGGCCTTAAACAAACTTTAGAAGAGGTTCGGGACTAAACCGATAACATATAAAATTTTTGGAAACTTAGAAAAATTTCAAACATACAAGGGTCACACGCCTGTGTGAACATACCGTGTGCCTCACACGGACCCAGACATGCCCGTGTCTCAGGCCGTGTGGAAACAGGGCATACATACTGACTTGGGTCACACGGCTGACCACACGCCTGTATGTCTATCACGTGTGCCCTTCGAAATGGCCACACACGCGTGTGTGCCAGTCGGTGTACTAGGCCATGCCAAACCTGTAGGGTTTACTGACTTATGCAACACGGCCAAGTCACACGCCCGTGTGCTAGGCCGTGTGCTATTTAGGGGGTATAGTGACTTGTACCACACTGTCGGTTACACACCCATGTGTGAGACCGTGTGGAGCATACTGACTTTAATTTAATTTCAACACCAGGGGACACACGGTTGTGTAGCATGATTGTGTGCACACATGACTGAGACACATGCACGTGTTTTTGCCCGTGTGGACAAAAATAAGCCATTTGCAAAGCCAATTTGCCACCCCAATTTCAATGTAACTACATAAGGCAAAATGGTACCATTTCCATACACATTTAAACGGCCAAATAAATTTCAAATCATCATGTTATAGACCATTTCAATTCCATTCTATTCAAAGCTTATATCACAATCATTTACTTAACTAAATCACATACTAATCAACAAGATTCATAAGCCAAGATTCACAAATATAACATATACTATATCAATCTACTTTATTAACCAATTTGGCATTCAAAAACCAAACCAAAACTAAGTACATCTCAAACTACTACATAACACATACCAAATGGCCATTTGAATATCTTAAACCATCATTAAGCTTACCAAAATAATCGATATCACATAGGAATATTTATATACACTTTAAACCACATAACTTAATCATGCCATTTCAAATAGCCAAAAACACTTCCAAAAACCAAACCAAAGTAACCATAGCTTATACTTATCAAACCTTACATCATTATCAGGCCAAATCTCATGGCTAAATACAGATAAAGCATATATGCATCAATCACCAGAATTACCTATACTCAACAAATAACCACAAAACCTATACATGCCATATAACCAATATCACAAAGCTTATAGTACCAAACCATAGCTTGATAGTGTGATACGATCTCTGTTGACTTCCAACTCGAGTGAGCCTCTGAATCACTATAAATATAGAAAAGACAACAAAGTAAGCTATAAAGCTTAGTAAGTTTGTATGAATAAACTTAATGTAATCACATAAATATAATTCAATAATTTCAATACATCAATATGTAACTTTCCTTAACAATCAAACCTTTCAAGTGCTCATTCATAAAACTGTATACATTCGTCATCAATCCTTCGATTCAAAGCTAGAACGGATTATACACATACCTGTACCAACTCGTACCAACCTCGTATAATTTCTCGTCTTTCATTCACCCGTTGAACCATTCAAAATAGAAGTCGGATACTCAAAGATCTCAATCGATAAGTACCTATACCATGGCTCGAAGCCAAATCAAGGTAACTTATCCTAGAGTACCTATGTAACAGCCTGGTTTAGACCCTAGTTGAAATAGTGGTTTTTAGACCAAGAATCTGAGGTTGGAATAATATTAAAATATTATTTTTGGTGTTTATTATATGTGATATAGCCTGTGTGAAAATTCTGTGTGGTAATTTTATCGATTGTGTGCCAAATTATGAGAAAGAACTTAATCGCGTAAATTGTAAAAGCTGTGCTGATTTTTAAAAGTGCTAAATGGTCATTGATTATTAAATGAGGCGTCCTTATGTTGTAAATGGACCATTCATAGTGGAGATGGACATAAATGGGTATATATTATGTGAATTTATAATGTTTTAATGAAGGGCAAAATGGTAAACTTTATTTTAATACTATTATAATAAAACAGAACATAAAATCTTACCCATTATGTTCATCCATCCACTGAAATTGAAGAAGAAAATAAAGAGTTAGGGCCTAAAACATTCGACCATTATTTTTCTTAATCATGGTATGTGTTTTGGTCGGTTTTTGATAATTTCTACGTTTTTGTGATCGTTGCTTTGTGCTCTTTAAAACCCATGCTTCAATTTTGTGAATTGGTGAAGATTTTGAGTTGTGCCATTAATGAACATATGAACTTTGTGTTGATAGATGGTAAAATATGAAAGCTTAGTGTTGGGTTAACATATTTTTGTCTTGTAATTTTTAGTGAAATTGAGTAATTTGAGTTTAATTGTGAAAATGAGAATGGAAGGACTAAAATGTGAAATAAATGAAATGTGTGGGCTTGTATTAGCGTGGGAAGAATTCGGCTAAGCATATGTGATTTGAAATTATGTGTATTTGATGATTTTATGAATTAGGGACTAAAGTGTCGAAATGTGAAAATGTGAGGGCTATTTTGTAAAATGCCCTAAATAAGTGTGTGTGGACTAAATTGAATGAATTGGAGATTGAATGGACTGAATTTGAATGTGTATAGAGCAAGAAAAGAGAGCTTCAGATCGAGATCAAGGCAAAGACAAAGTGCTCGATTAATCGACCGTTTTAGTATTTCGACGTCTGAGGTAAGTTCGGACATATTACATGTATCTAACTATGTTTAATGTTATGAAATGAACGGTATGATATTATTGAATTGTGAATGCTATGTGAAGGCTCGAGTTATGTGGCAGTAAGTGTGCATATCCGGAAATGTGACCGAGATGATTAGCACCGTGTGTGCGAAATAATATAAGCTTCGACTTTGTGGTTGGCATTGTGTGTGCGATACTGATTTAAGGTCAGTTTGATATAGATGCACTAAGTGTGTGATGTTAATTAAGCTTCGGCTAACTATTTAGGCACTAAGTGTGCAATTGAATTGAATAAAGGACGAAATATGATCGAAATGAAATAGTGAGTATTGAGTAGCATATGTAATCGATAACTAAGTGTTGGCTAAGGTACGTTCGGAACCTATGTGGTTGATGAAACTATGAATGAGTTTATGGAAGGATAATTGAACATATTAGCTTTGGATGGTATGGTATATGTGATTGTGAATTAATCTATGTGATGGTTTGTTTTGGTATAATGTATTATGTTACGAACTTACTAAGCTTTTGAAAGCTTATTATGTGATTTGTTTCTCTGTTTTACAGTGTCAGCAAAGCTAGCTCGGATCCGGGGATCGTCAGCATCTCTATCACACTATCGACAATCTATTTTGGTACTTTTGGAAAGATGTATATAGTTGCAATATGGCATGTATAGGCTAGAAGTTATGGTGTGTTTTGCAATGTTTAATCCTTGCCATGCGATTTGGCTTGGAAGTTGAATGAAGTTGAATTTATGAATGAGCTATGAAATTGTTATATTTCATGATTTTGTGGTTGATGAAAGATGTGGTTTGAAGATGAATTATGGCATGGATTACTTAATGTTTGATATATATATATATATATATATATGTTTTGAGACGTATTGTTATTTTGAATGGACTCATTGGTGATGATATTAGGTATGGAAGTAGATGGTATTGATTATGATTAATTGGTGAATGAAATGGTATGTTTGAATGCATTTAGAAGCATTAATTGATATTGCTTTGAAAGCTTGTTGGTTGACCCTTGTATGGGTGGCAAATTGGCCTTGCAAATGGCCTATTTTGCATACATGGCTAGGAGACACGGGCATGTGTCTCTGCCGTGTGGTTTAAGAGTCACTTCTAGGTGTGCCTGGATAGGTTACACGGCTAAGGCCCACGGGCGTGCATGGTGGCTGTGTGACCAAATTAGTAGCTAGCTTAATTTCACACGGCCAAGGCACACGGGCGTGTTTGGTGGCCGTGTGAACAAGTCAGTATGTATGCTCTATTTGGGCATGACATGGACATATGGCCGTGTCTGGTAGTCGTGTGAGGCACACGACCATGCCACAGGGGCGTGTGACTTTTGCAGTGTTGAAGAATGTTTAAATTTCTGAAAACTTTTGTAAGTGTTCGGTTTAGTCCCGGCCTCCTTCTAACACATGTTTAAGGTCTAGTAGACCTCGATAAGGGACTATATACTCGTACTTGAATATGTTTGATTGATGATTGACTTTGTGTCGTGAAATAGATGTGAATTGTTTCGATTGTTCGGTAATGCCTCTTAACCCTATTCCGGCGACGGTTTCAGGTTAGGGGTGTTACAACCTATACCATGGCCTGTAGCCAAATCAAGGTAACTCCTCTTCGAAATACCTATGCCATGGCCTGTAGCCAAATCAAGGTATCACTCGCACTCAAAGTGCCGATATCATGGCTTGAAGCCAATATAATAACCTAATGACATGTCACTAGCATCTTAAACTATTCCTAAGGTTCAACTTATGCTTGTCAAATCATCATCAAATCATTCCCGAACTCATCCGTAATCACATTATCACAATTCATGATATAACAAAGCATATAAAATACACTCGTAATGAAATTATAACATACGAACTTAGCTTGTTCGCTGTAATGACGAATTAGGTCGACTAATCTGATACTTTGTTTTCCCCCGTTCTAAATCCAAATCTTGTTTATCTCAATCTATATAATATCAAAATTTACTTATTTAATCGTAATTTCATAAAATTTAGCACAATTTACACATTTTGGAAAAATTACATTTTTGCCCCTATTATTTCAAAACTTTTACAAATTAATCCTTATTTCACAAAAATACAAATTCAAGCAATTTAATCCAATTTCACCATAGCAAAATTTCACTAGTGTCCCTAGTAGCCCACATATTTCATTTATTTTACATTTCAACCACTCAATTTGCACTTTTCACAATTTAATCCCTTTTTTGACATTTTTGTCAAAAATCACTTTACAAAACTAGTTTAACTATTAACAAACTCTCATAATCTATCATAATTCATCAAATTACTCAAGCTTTCAACAATGGAAACTTGTTAAACCTTTAAAAATTTCACAATCTAAGGTACGGGCTAGCTAGAATACGAAGCAACGATCTCAAAAACGTTAAAATCATTAAAAACAAAACAAAAACAGACCTTTAGTTGAGCATCAACATGGTCGAACCCTAGCAAGCTGTCTTACATGGTTTTTCACCTCAATCTTTGTTTCCATTATTTTATTATACCAAATTAATGAATTACATATTTATCCATTAATAATAACATCAAATTCACTTGATAAAGTGCCCATAATTGTCCACTATCTTTATAAGTGGAAGAATTTCCACTTAAGGCAAAGATATTTTAAAACCATAGCAATTAGACACCTTTTTCTTATAGAACACAAATTTTACACTTTACGCGATTTAGTCCTTTTTACCGAATTACCTTTAAACGGTAAAATTTCTTTACGAAACTTTCACGTACTAATTCTATCATTCTGTAAACTTTATTAAAATAATAAAATAAATATTTTAACCTCATATTTGTGGTCCCAAAATCACTATTCCGATTCGACCCAAAAACGGGCTGTTACCCCGTCGCTCTAGCTCTATCTCGCTCCAGATTATCAGTAGTTACACCCACAAACTCAGATGTATTGACAATTTTCTTATCATATTCTTTCTCAGTAGCTTGTTTCTCAGTATTTTCTTCTTTCTCATCATTATAGACGTGTAGAATGGGAGGGGATTCCACCGATCTGTCTCGGTCCCCTAAGTTATCTTCCTCGGATAGGGGTTCATAATCTCAGATGATCGGTGGGAACACTAAAAATTTTAGGAGTGGGGTCAAGCTTAACTGACTTAATGTGGCTACAATAGATTTGTTATAGGCCTTGGTATAAGTGTAGAAAAAATTTTGTGATCTGCCTATATCCTCTATTGTAGCAATAAGCCTGATCTGCTTATTGCTGATGGAATTGGCCAACTTTTTGATATCTTGCATTTTGAGCAACAATGATGTCTCTACAGTCAGGTCTGCTCCCTTGCTTTTTGCCTTGGTTTTACCCTTCCTTATCTTCCTGATCTTTGCTTCCTTCATTGTCAGTGTATTCTTGCCACGAGTCATTCTTTCAATAGAGGCTTCATTTATGGGACCCTTATTCTCTAGGATCGCTTCATCATCATGGGGCACAATCCTTTTCTGCTGGCACAGTAGCATCACTAATGATGGGAAAACCAAAATTTCAGTTTGCCTTGAGGTGTACTCAGCAATTTTCTAGTGGATTGTGCCGACATCAATCTTTCTACCCTTTGACAATTGAATGTATCATGTACATTCTATCGAGGTTGACTGTGGTGCTGTGAGTAGAGGGTAGTAGCCTGCAGTTGACAAAATGAAACCAGATTATGCTTTGCAGTGTCAGGAAGTGGCGGTGCATCGTATAATTCTTTTGATGTGAACCCATCCACAATGCTCATTTGACACATATATTCTTCACCAACAAGTCACTTTTGTCATCTGTGATATCCTCAATAAACTCGGAGAGTCCATCTACATCCATTTTAGTGTTGTACAGCTCATTGATTTTTTTAGCATCCCATGGGATTAAGCCTTCTCAAACAAAGATAAACTTTAACTCATGGTCATAAAGGTTAGTGTAAAACTCAAGTACCAATGAAGGAGAATAGCTTCCAAGATGAGTGCAGAAACTTTCCCACTTCAGTTTAAAAATGGTTTTGTAGATTTGCTTGCCCAAGTCTTGCTGTTGCGAAAGGAGAATGCCCTATTCTGGGTGGAAGTTTCACTTCAGAATGTTGTTTTGAAACGGGTCCTGGGCTGCTTTTGTTAAAAAGATCATTGGCTCCTTTTTTCTCTGATGGCATGGAAGATTCCAATTCACAAACTGCAATTGTAGAGGATAACTGGTTTTCAACGGGCTTGGTGGCTTTCTTGATTGATCCTCTCGTTCTTGCCATATTTTTTTTTGTTTTGTGGAGTGAAGATGGTTTAATGTTGTAAAGGTATGAGCTTAGGGAAGAGAAAGTCAATAAAAATGGCTACTTTGTATGTGTTATAGTCGGCACTGTGAATGGGGTTTATAGCGAGTGAAAGAAGAAGATGGAAAGGTGTGATTGTTTTTTATGTGAAGAGATATAAAGTTGGCGGGAATAAATGTGTCCAATGGGAATTGTGCCTGGTCAGACAAGTCAGACGGCTAGGTCACTTTTGATCAAATTGTGGGATCTGAAATTTTTGATCTGCCCGTCATTCGTGGTGAGTCATACGTGATAGTACAATAGTATGAATTGCGTTGACAATAAAGCCCAAGTGCATCAAAAATGGTACCTAATTATTCTACAAAAAAAAAAAAGTAAAACAAACTTGAACATAAACAAAAATAAAATAAAATTACATAATAATAATTTCCATAAAAATTAAAATTTTTCAACCAATTTAATGGTCTCTGCCTACTTTTGATCAATATTCCCAAAATAATGTTTCAATCGCTGGCCATTCACTTTGAACTGGTGTCCATCATGTAAATCTCTGATTGTGACCACATCATGAAGAAATACTTCGACAACTTCGAAAGGTCCAGACCAACGAGAGTGCAATTTACCCGGGTGTAGTTTCAGTCTAGAATTGAATAATAAAACTTGTTAACCCGCGATAAATTATTGCTACAAAATAATTCTGTCATGCCATCGTTTGGTCTTTTCCTTGTAAATTGCAGCGTTTTCATTGGCATTTCTCCTAATCTCCTCTAGTTTAATGATATCCAATAGCCTTTTCTTTTTAGTAGCTTCACAGTCCATGTTCACTTGCTTAATTGCCCATATTGCTTTGTGCTCCAGTTCAACTGGCAAGTGACATGCTTTCCCAGAAACCAATTGATATGGTGACATCCCTAATGGAGTTTTGTATGCTATCCAGAATGCCAATAAAGCGTCATCCAGCTTGGAAGACCAATCTTTCCTTGAAGGGTTCACAACCTTCTCAAGAATGTTTTTAATTTGTCGATTCGATACTTCAGCTTGTCCATTAGTTTGCGGCTGATACGTAGTAGCCATTCAATGATTAACTCTATATCTCTTCAGTGTGGCTACTACTTGGTTGTAATTGTAACAACCCAATTTAGACCCTAGTTGGAATAGTGGTTTCGAAACCACAAATCCGAGGTCGGAATAATATTTTAATGTTATTTTTGGTGTTGATTATGTGTGATATAGCCTATGTGAAAATTCTGTGTGGTAATTTTATCGACTGTGTGCCAAATTAAGAGAAAGGACTAAATCACGTAAAGTGTAAATGAAACACCCCAAACCCGGCCCACGAGCTTTGACCAGATTTGGTATGTTCCTCAAGAAAACCGGTTCAAATTCTTTTGCTTCTTATGAAAAACTTGTGCGATTTTAAAACAAATATTGTTTTGGGTTGGGCTTAAGTTGAAAACGAATTCGATCTTATATTGAAAACCCTTTTTAATTTTTAAGTGATAAAACATATAGAGTATATTCAAAAATAAATGACTTAATCTTTAACTTAATAAAAATTTGTAAACATAATTAAACACTAAGACAGAAATAAAATAGTTCACTATGGCCTTATTACATCAAATATAACCCAAATTTAAAACCAAAGTACTTAAGGAAAATAAAAGTCCAAATCATAGATTTCTTGCTGTGCATGGCCATCCCTAAGCTCTTGCCGACCCGGTCCATTACTGTTCATCACCTGGAAGAAAAAGTTCCCCAACGGGGTGAGTCAAACAGACTCAATGTGTAACCAACACTAAAATTTAATAGATTTAGGCATACCATACATATCATGTTCACATAATAATTCAAGATAATGATGCAAACCCGAACCCATACCTAGATGCCATCCGCTACACATCCCCGTACCAACCTGCACACTGTG
Source organism: Gossypium australe (assembly GCA_005393395.2). Classification (NCBI taxonomy): domain Eukaryota; kingdom Viridiplantae; phylum Streptophyta; class Magnoliopsida; order Malvales; family Malvaceae; genus Gossypium; species Gossypium australe. The sequence continues at coordinate 87,553,397 of CM016625.1, forward strand.
GGGACTACTAAGTCAACCCTCCATCCGCTACACTCCATCGAAGGCAGCCGCTGCAGTCGACGTGCTCATCGCCCATATAAAATTCGTGGCATAGCTACCAGATAATTGTGTCATGAGACACCACATTCAGATAATGTAACCGAAGTTACCACATTCAGATAATGTAACCGAAGTTACCACATTCAGATAATGTGACCGAAGCCACCACATTCAGATAGTGAGACCGAAGTCACCACATTCACTTCCCCTTTCTCATATAACCCGAATGCCCCATTTTATTCATTTCATGCATATCATACTTAAATTCACATTCATGTCACTTTTCACATGTTAAATATAACATATTTTGTAATCCTAGTATGAGTAGGAAACGTACCTGAGTACTTTGTACCGTAACACGGTACCTTAGCCATATTCACATTCTTATAAACATGCACATATAAAATATTGCCATAAAACATATTAAGATTTAGTGTGGATTACACACCTGATTTGCTTAACGAATTCCTTGAAATCCCGAAAAAACCGATCTATTGCTTTAGATCTCAATTCCTACATTTGGTAACCTTAATATGTTAGCATAAAGCCTATAAAACCAAATCCTAGTAGGATTTGTATTCTTAAAACCTACCTTGCTGTCGAATTGACTATAGTCAAATCCCGAAACTTGTATTCTTCTCCTTTGAAATCGGCTACTCACTAGATCCCTTGAATCTGTTAGTTTTCGGCTTAAAACACATAGTAATAGATCTAACTACTAAAATAGGCCTTGGCCGAATGCTATAGACACTTACCTTGTGGATTTTAAATCCCGAAACTCACCGAATAACTAGGGAACACGCGGCTTATGGTGTACCTTCGGGAAAAGAACTTCTCCTTCCTTGTAGTCGACACTTAGTAAATCCCGAAAGATCTCTTCAAGGTTTCGGCAACAAGATACTAATGGGGTTAGTCCTAGATTTTGGCAAATCTTAAAGGAAACGTGGATGAAACTGAATGAGATCTTACCCTTACTTTAGAGATCGGCAATCCTTGCTTGAACCTTTAGCAATATTCGGCTTTTAGGAGATTGAGAGAACAAGAATAAGAGAATAAGGTGTAGAAGGATTCGGCCAAAGAGAATCAAAAAGAAAAAGAGGATGATGAGCAGAGAGAATTCGGCAGAGAGAAGAAAGAGTGGAGAAATTTGCTAGAGAATTTCGGCAGAGTCTTCAAAGAAAAAGAAAATAATGCTGAATGGCCTCTCCTTTCCTTTTATAGCCGAATTTACTAGCTTAGAATCCCTTACTTGGCCACCAGTCTTCTATTTGATAGCTTTATCCTTTTAATTATCACAAAATAAAAGAATTTAATCCAACCATTATCTCTTGAAAATAATGATAAATAAATCCCTTATTTATCCATCATTTAGCCGAATTTTAAGGAGAATAAAACTCCTCTTTTAAAAGCCTTGTAGTCGTCCATCTCCCTGCTCCTTGTGGCAAAAATTAAAACTTTATTTTGCTCCCTAAGTGACTCGAACTCAGGCCCACTTGCACAGCTTGTGGCGTCACCTACCTAGGCCTTAAGTGATATCTTCAGGCCACTTTTCCAAGCCTGATTGTGTGTCAAATTCCTCCTACTAATTTTCTTAAGGCCACCTTGCCTTAATTTCCTCTTTTTAAACCTTAAAACTTGACATTTCTTTACATTTCCAAGTTTCCAAAAATTTTCGTTTGCCTTCTTTAAACTTAACATTTCCTTACATTTCCAAGTTTCCAGAAATGTTCACTTTCCTCTTTTGAATCATTTCCAAATCATTTCCTTACCTTTCTTAGTTTCCAAAAATGTTCACTTTCCTCTTTTAAACTTAACATTTCCATACATTTCCAGGTTTCCAAAAATGTTCAAAATACATTCATAACACATAAGACATGTCATTTCGTACAATTAAACCGAAAATGCATAGGCCCTTTTCAGGATGTTACAGTTCTACCCCCTTAAAATAATTTCGTCCTCGAAATTACTTACTAACGAACAATCGTACGGTCTAACTCACCCCACTACGCTACTGCTGCGCACTCTGATCTTAAAGAACTATCATACTTTCTAGGCACATTCTGTAGGTTCACATCCAAGGTTTCAGGCACTTCACTAGCAATACAAGAATAAGCTAGCCCTATAACAAGCAAAGCAATTAAGGGTATTCCAGAAATAAGGAACGTACCCGTTGTCATATCTGGCACATCTTCCTCCTCGCGACGGCCAACTGCATAAACCAACCTTGGTTGCCTCGCGTCTGCACCTTCAGCATCTCTGCTTGGTGCTCCACGTCCTCGGCCCGAACCATTTCCTCCATGGTTCGGTCCACGACCTTGCTGAGGCTGCTGTCCACCTCTACCGGCCTGATTAACATTCTGAGCTACTGGCCGTCTTTCATCTGGTTTCTTAGGACAATTTTGAGCATATGGTCCTTAGACCCACACCTAAAACATCCTCCCGTCTTTTTCCAGCACTCCCCTAAGTGCTTCTTTCCACAATGATCACAAGGACGATACTGCCATCATGTACCAACTTGCTGATTCCGCGGCCCATCAACGCTAGGCCTCTTATTCCCAGATGATTCAGACAATTCAAAACCTCTTTTTGGCCTGTTACGATCCATGGTCTGCTTGGTAGAATCCTTAATTCCCTCGGCTACCTTGGCCTTTTCGACTAAAGTAGAAAACTCCCGCTCCTGATGCGGTGCTATCAACAATCTCAGATCATCCCTTAGTCCGTCCTCAAAATGGGCACAGCGTTCATGCTCAGTTGCCACTACTCCTCGGGCATACCGGCTCAACCTCAGGAATTCAGCTTCATATTCTGCAACGGACTTGTTCCCTTGAACCAGTCCCAGAAATGCTTTCCTTTGCTCATCAGCATACCTAGTTCCAACATACTTCTTTTGATACGCTTCCTTGACATACTCCCAGGTCAGATCTTCAGTTGTAGCACCATCCCGAACAGTTAACCACCATTGATACGCTTCATCGCGTAGCAGTGCCACCATTCCTTTTAACTTCTCCTCAGGGGTCAGATCGAGCTCATCCATAATTCGTTTGGTTGCCTCCAACCAATATTCAGCCGTACTGGGTGCCACACCAGATACTCCTCTAAACATTTCAACTCCATTAGCTCGGAGCCGCTCCGGCACAGATTTTCGAGCTCCCGAATTTCCTCCTGCACCAGCCACCAACTCAAGAACTCGCAGCACAGCCTGCGACACGGTATCTTCCCCCGTCTGAGCTTGCTGCTCAACAGCTGAGGGTGGTGGTGGCGGTGGTACCTCATTATCAGACTCTTGACCCGATCTAACGGGTTCTGACCTAGTCATTCTTCCTCTACTGCGTCCACGATGACCACGTCCTCTAGAACTCATTTCTATCGTCGCGATCTGATTAAGAAGTTTTATGAATTAGTCCTTGTTTCACTTATTAACCGCGAAGAAGTTTTATGACAAGAATTTTAGAAGTGGTTCTTTCGTATTCATACATGCACACAGCCTTCACATTCATTCATTCATCCATCAATCAATTATGAACTTTCGTTCATTCAGAGAAATGTTGTAGTTCTCATTGTTGTCGTTTTTTTTTCCATTACCTAGGGGTATTTTCGTAATTTGCCCTACAGGGGTATTTTTTTTGAAATTTTTTCAAAGAAAAAGTTCCTTGGTGATTTAATCAAAAAGTATTTTGGAATTTTTAAATTCCCAGGGTATTTTGGAAAATTCAAAATCCGGGGGTATTTCGGTAATTTTGGACCTCGGGGGTATTTTGGTAATAAACCAGGGTAAATTTGTAAAGTTTAGTACTTCCGGGGTATTTCCAAACTTTGCAAAACTTTGAGAGTTCTTTTTGAGAATTGTACTTTCCAAAACAATAATGTTGCAAAAATTTTGGAAACCAGGGTCATTCTGGAAATTTTGTAAGTCGGGGGTATTTCGGTAATTTGCAGGTTAAGGGCAATTTTGAAAATTTTTCAAAATCAAGGTATGTTGATATTTTGCACATTAGGGTTTTTGAATATTTTATAAAGTAACGAAATTTTTTATAAGAACTGTGGGTATTTGAAAATTTCATAAACCAAGGGCATTTTTGTAATTTTGCAAATAGGGGTATTTTAGTAATTTTCATAAATAAAAAATATTTCAGAAAAATTTTATGGAATAGCTTTTATAAACCAAAAGGGTAATTTAGTAATTTTTAAAACTAAAGTTTCCATAAAAATATGGCTAGTCCCTTTCGGGTTTTAGTTAGGGTTTAGCCTATGAATAAGTCCTCTTGGTTAGGGTGAACCGAAGCTACGCACTAGGTAGGATTCGAGTGGAGAGGAGGTGAGTCACGCGGACTGCTTAAATACCAAGCTCCCACCGAATAACAATCCTAGACATGCGCACAATGGTTGCCACACCCTAACTCGGCGACTTAGACATATGTTTGTTTAATTAGGCATTTAAGTCTTATGTAATTGTTGGGGTAAGCTAGTCTTAGGGTTCAAGTACCTATCATACTATTCTATGTTCCATTCCATTTCTACCCTTCTACAAATCATAATATAAATCACACAAGAGATCGAAGTACTTACCTGGTGGACTGCGGGTCGGAGACTTAGGTGCCATGCCAGAAAAACCTGCTCTTTTTCCAAAAATATTTTCATGAAACTCATTTGGGCTCGATTTGAAAACGTTTTGGGCCTTAATCCACAGGCCGAGAGTTTAAAACTGGGCTTTGATACCAAATTGAAACACCCCAAACCCGGCCCACGAGCTTTGACCAGATTTGGTAAGTTCCTCAAGAAAACTGGTTCAAATTCTGTTGCTTCTTATGAAAAACTTGTGCGATTTTAAAAAAAAAATTGTTTTGGGTTGGGCTTGAGTTGAAAACGAATTCGATCTTATATTGAAAACCCTTTTTAATTTTTAAGTGATAAAACATATAAAGTATATTCAAAAATAAATTACTTAATCTTTAACTTAATAAAAATTTGTAAACATAATTAAACACTAAGACTGAAATAAAATAGTTCACTATGGCCTTATTACATCAAATATAACCCAAATTTAAAACCAAAGTACTTAAGGAAAATAACAGTCCAAATCATAGATTTCTTGCTGTGCATGGCCATCCCTAAGCTCTTGCCAACCCGGTCCATTACTGTTTATCACCTGGAAGAAAAAGTTCCCCAACGGGGTGAGTCAAACAGACTCAATGTGTAACCAACACTAAAATTTAATAGATTTAGGCATACCATACATATCATGTTCACATAATAATTCAAGATAATGATGCAAACCCGAACCCATACCTAGATGCCATCCGCTACACATCCCCGTACCAACCTGCACACTGTGGGGACTACAAGTCAACCCTCCATCCGCTACACTCCATCGAAGGCAGTCGCTGCAGTCGACGTGCTCATCGCCCATATAAAATTCGTGGCATAGCTACCAGATAATTGTGTCATGAGACACCACATTCAGATAATGTAACCGAAGTTACCACATTCAGATAATGTAACCGAAGTTACAACATTCAGATAATGTAACCGAAGTTACCACATTCAGATAATGTGACCGAAGCCACCACATTCAGATAGTGAGACCGAAGTCACCACATTCACTTCCCCTTTCTCATATAACCCGAATGCCCCATTTTATTCATTTCATGCATATCATACTTAAATTCACATTCATGTCACTTTTCACATGTTAAATATAACATATTTCGTAATCCTAGTATGAGTAGGAAACGTACCTGAGTACTTTGTACCATAACACGGTACCTTAGCCATATTCACATTCTTATAAACATGCACATATAAAATATTGCCATAAAACATATTAAGACTTAGTGTGGATTACACACCTGATTTGCTTAACGAATTCCTTGAAATCCCGAAAAAATCGATCCATTACTTTAGATCTCAATTCCTACATTTGGTAACCTTAATATGTTAGCATAAAGCCTATAAAACCAAATCCTAGTAGGATTTGTATTCTTAAAATCTACCTTGTTGTCGAATTGACTATAGTCAAATCCCAAAAACTTGTATTCTTCTCCTTTGAAATCGGCTACTCACTAGATCCCTTGAATCTGTTAGTTTTCGGCTTAAAACACATAATAATAGATCTAACTACTAAAATAGGCCTTGGCCGAATGCTATAGACACTTACCTTGTGGATTTTAAATCCCGAAACTCACCGAATAACTAGGGAACACGCGGCTTATGGTGTACCTTTAGGAAAAGAACTTTTCCTTCCTTGTAGTCGACACTTAGTAAGTCCCGAAAGATCTCTTCAAGGTTTCGGTAACAAGATACTAATGGGGTTAGTCCTAGATTTCGGCAAATCTTAAAGGAAAAGAGGATGAAACTGAATGAGATCTTACCCTTACTTTAGAGATCGGCAATCCTTGCTTGAACCTTTAGCAATATTCGACTTTTAGGAGATTGAGAGAACAAGAATAAGAGAATAAGGTGTAGAAGGATTCGGCCAAAGAGAATCAAAAAGAAAAAGAGGATGATGAGTAGAGAGAATTCGGCAGAGAGAAGAAAGAGTGGAGAAATTTGCTAGAGAATTTCGGCAGAGTCTTCAAGGAAAAAGAAAATAATGCTGAATGGCCTCTCCTTTCCTTTTATAGCCGAATTTACTAGCTTAGAATCCGTTACTTGGCCACCACTCTTCTATTTGATAGCTTTATCCTTTTAATTATCACAAAATAAAAGAATTTAATCCAACCATTATCTCTTGAAAATAATGATAAATAAATCCCTTATTTACCCATCATTTAGCCGAATTTTAAAGAGAATAAAACTCCTCTTTTAAAAGCCTTGTAGCCGTCCATCTCCCTGCTCCTTGTGGCAAAAATAAAAACTTTATTTTGCTCCCTAAGTGACTCGAACTCAGGCCCACTTGCACAGCTTGTGGCGTCACCTACCTAGGCCTTAAGTGATATCTTCAGGCCACTTTTCCAAGCCTGATTGTGTGTCAAATTCCACCTACTAATTTTCTTAAGGCCAACTTGCCTTAATTTCCTCTTTTTAAACATTAAAACTTGACATTTCTTTACATTTCCAAGTTTCCAAAAATTTTCGTTTGCCTCCTTTAAACTTAACATTTCCTTACATTTCCAAGTTTCCAGAAATGTTCACTTTCCTCTTTTGAATCATTTCCAAATCATTTCCTTACCTTTCTTAGTTTCCAAAAATGTTCACTTTCCTCTTTTAAACTTAACATTTCCATACATTTCCAGGTTTCCAAAAATGTTCAAAATACATTCATAACACATAAGACATGTCATTTCGTACAATTAAACCGAAAATGCATAGGCCCTTTTCAGGATGTTACAGTAAAAGCTGTGTGCTGATTTATAAGTACCTAAGTGTTTTGTCTTTTAAATATGGAGGTTTTACGGTGCAATTAGACCATATTTAATGATAGTGGATGGTAGATGGACATTTATAACCAACCATAATAAGCTTTAATGTTTATTTCATTAAGGTTATAATTGGAAATCAATTATAAATGTTATAATAAACAAAATGAAGCCAAAATGCTCATCTTTATCATGTATCTTTCTACCTAAATTTGACAAAGAAAATAGGGTTTGAAGCTTTCATGGTTTTGGCAACTTCAAGCTTCAATTAGTAAGTATTTTGTGTTCGGTTTATGTTAATTTCTACGTTTTTGTGATCATTGCTTAGTGTACTACCAAACCCATGCTTAAATTTTGTGAATTGGTGATGAATTTGAGATGTGCCATTGAAGAACATGTGAGCTTTGTGTTGTTAGTTGGTGAAATATGAAAGCTTGGTGTTGGGTTAACATAGTTTGTATTTGAATTTTTAGTGAGATTGAGTATTTTGGGCTAAATTGTGAGAAGTGTAAATTGAGGGACTAAAATGTGAAATAAAAGAGATGTGTGGAACTGTATGAATATAGAGAGAATTCGGCTAGGCATGGGTGAAATGAAATTATGTATATTTCATGATTTTGTGAATTAGGGACTAAAGTGTTGAAATGTGAAAATGTGAGGGCTATTATGTAAAATGCCCTAAATATGTGTGTCTAGACTAAAATGAATGATTTGGTGATTGAATGGATTGAATTTGAATGTGTACGGACCAAGAGAGGGGAGGTTCGGATTGAGATCGAGGCAAAGACAAAGTGCTCGATTAATCGACCGTTTCGGTATTTCGACGTCCGAGGTAAGTTCGGACATTATACGTGAATTTAACTATGTTTAATGTTATGAGATGTATGATATGATATTGTTGAATTGTGAATGCTATGTGAGGGCTCAAGTTATGTAGCACTAAGTGTGCGTATTTGGAAATGTGACCGAGATGATTAGCACTGTGTGTGTGAAATAACATAAGCTTCGGTTTTGTAGTTGGCACTGTGTGTGCAATACCGAATTAAGATCGGTTTAATACAGATGCACTAAGTGTGCGATGTTGATTAAGTTTGGACTAACGATTTGGGCACTGAGTGTGTGATTGAATTGAAGAAGGGACGAAAGGTGATCAAAATGAAATAGTCAGTATTGAGTAGCATATGTAATTAACAACTAAGTGTTGGCTAAGGTACATTCGGAACCTATGTGGTTGATGAACCTATAAATGAGTTAAAGAAGGTTGTTTGAACATATTAGTTTTGGATGGTATGATATTTGTGATTGTGAAATAATCTATGTGATGGTTTGTTTTAGTATAATGTATTATGTTACGAACTTACTAAGCTTTTGAAAGCTTACTATGTGATTGTTTCTCTGTTTTACAGTGTCAGTAAAGCTAGCTCAGATCCGGGAATCATCAGCATCTTTATCACACTATCGACAATCTATTTTGGTATTTTTGGAAAGATGTATATAGTTGAAATATGACATGTATAGGCTAGTTGTTTTGAAACATATTTGAGATGTGTAGATAGCCATGTGATATGGCTAGATATAAGTTGGCTATAAACATGAATGGATTTGGTATATGATGCATATTATGATATGGCTAGTTGGTAATGAGAATGTAACATCCTGAAATTGGGCCTAGTAGGATTGAGCCCAATGGGCCTTAGGCGTAGTAGTGTTTAAAATTTTTAGGATCAGCTTAAATGAAAGTTGGACCTTTTAGATAAGGGATTTTAGAAGGTTAGAGGGCTTCTATAAAGTCCCAGGATCGAACATTAGCTTTGGGGAAATTTTGGTTTTAGGTGGAAAAAATCCTGGGAGTTGGTAGGTAGGCCTTAAGAATAAAATGTGGAGGAAAATGACACAAGTGGAGTGTGTGGTGTAGTGGCAAAGTGACGCCACGTAAGAGACAAGGGGGTGACGCCACAAGGGAATGAAGGAGGTCCAAGGTTCAAGTCTTGGCTCTTTCATTTTGGTTTTCTTTTTACTTGGACCTTAGAATTTGGCCCATAGTTTATATTTAGTTGCGCATGGTTTAAGACACAAGAGGAGCTTGTGGCCAAGTGGTTAGCGGCATGGCTTATGTTACAAGGGAGCCTGGGTTCGAATCTCATGAGAAGCAAAGGAGTATTTATTTTGCGGATAGGACGGCAAGAGTTTCAGTTGAATTTAAACTCTACTGACGAAGGGATCCCACATCGGAAAGATACAAAGAAGGAAAGTGAAGAGCTAGCTATATAAAGAGCATTCCAGGAGGAGAGTTAACATACCTTGGAGGGTGTTTGGGCACAGGAGTGGTCGGAGCACGGATTAGCACCAGACTCCTATCAGGTGTGTAACTCTCTCTACTCTAGTTGTAGAGCGGCAAATGCCGAAGTGCCGGTTACGATAATAGTAGCCACACGAGCGTGCGAGCGCACGTATGGGGCTTCGAACCGATAGTTGAGGCCATCAGTAGTATTCTTGTGGGTTGAGGCTGCTTGGGCCGCAATGGGCCCATGGGCCCAATTGAATAAATTGTATGATGATGTAGTATATAGTGAACTAGACTAGGTGGAACTTATATACGTGGCTAGATTTGTGTTAGGTGGGCCACACGAGCGTGTGGACCCGGATGGGCCGAAATCGAGTTTTGGGCCCAATAGTCCATTTCGAACACAAATGGTAGTTGAGTCGCTCGGGCGACATTGGGCCTTCGGAAAGGCCATTCCTGGTACGAAATTACTGAAATACCCCTAGAAGGTAAATTACTATTATACCCTTAGAGGTGGATTAGCTTGGTTATGCCGTATTTGTTATTCTGATTATGATGGTAATTCGTATCATGCGTTATCTTTGATATATGATTTGCATACATGTCATACTGCATACACGAATTATTATGACTAATGATCATGGCATGGACATGGGTATGATGAGAGGAGGGGGAAGGCATGATTATAGACTGTCACCAGTGGTTGTGACCACACAGTGGGTTGGCCCCGCTTTCTATACTATTGTAACTAAGTCTTAGTAGTTTTGACCACATATGCATATCTATCCTTGTGACTCGTCCGAGTGGTTTGAAACCACGGTGGGTTGGCCCCACATATCGATACCGGATTGTCACCAGTGGTTTTGGCCACAATGTGGGTTGGCCCCGCACATAGTATTTGTGACTTCGGTCACCAGTGGTTTTGACCACCAGTGGTTGTGACCACATACATATATTATTTGTGACCTCGGTCACCAGTGGTTGTGACCACACGGGGTAGAATTGGGAGTTTCGGATGGTTAGGTTTGGGTTGCATGACATACATATTTGCTTATGGAACTGTGCAAGGGTTTGTTATCTTCGGGATGGGGAATTACACACTGAGTCTCGATGACTCACCCCTTTAGTTAATTTTGCAGGTAATTCCTAAACCGCAGATATGGAGCCGGGGTGGACTCGAGGTGGCCATGCTCAAGATTGCATTTCTTTCATTTTAAATGGTTACTTTGGACTTATTTCATTTTATTTTAAATTTGGGATTCTGTTATGTAATAAGGCCTATGGTTTTACTTGATTTTAGCTTTTAATTTGGTTACTGCTTATTATTGTTAAATGTTTAATTCGGGATTTTCTAAAAATGTTAATAAACCGTTTCTTATTCAAAATTACTTAAACTCGATTTTTCACAACAAATATAAAGAATACGAACTTTTTAACGAATGCACAGTTTTTAGACATTCCTTTCATGTGACATGCCAGATCCGGTCGTAACGTCTAGGCTGGGTTTGGGGTGTTACAATTGTGGTATCAGAGCCAGGTTTAAAAACTCGGCTGTGGGTTTGGGTTCAAAAATGTTTTCAAAGGATGGTTTAGAAAATGGTTTAGAAAAAAATGTATATCTCTTTTTCGGAAGTATGGCACTCGAGTCTCCGGCACCAAATCCGTAAGTTTCCTTTTCACTATATTCTATTATATGCTGAATGATTGTATTTATTCTGCGATGTGTGGATGTAATGCTTGAATATAGGAATTGCATGTATGTGTGAAAGATATCTGTTTGCTTCGGTGTTAGATAGTTGGTTATGTGAAGGGGTTCCAAGATTTAGTTAGAATGTATATTAGTTTTATTAAGATCAGAGTGCGCAGCAAGAGCGTAGTGTAGTAGGTTAGGAGGTGTGACTATTAGTTAGTTGGAAATTTCGAGGGCGAAATTTCTTTAAGGAGGGTAGATTTGTAACATCCTGAAATTGGGCCTAGTAGGATTGAGCCTAATGGGCCTTAGGCATAGTAGCGTTTAAAATTTTTGGGATCGGCTTAAATGCAAGTTGGACCTTTTAGATAAGGGATTTTGGAAGGTTAAAGGGCTTCTATGAAGTCCCAGGATTGAACATAAGCTTTGGGGAAATTTTGGTTTTAGGTGAAAAAAACCCTGGGAGTTGGTAGGTAGGCCTTAAGAATAAAATGTGGAGAAAATGACACAAGTGGAGTGTGTGATGTAGCGGCAAAGTGACGCTACATAAGAGACAAGGGGTTGACGGCATAAGGGAAGGAAGGAGGTCCAAGGTTCAAGTCTTGGCTCTTTCATTTTGGTTTTCTTTTTGCATGGACCTTAGAATTTGGCCTATAGTTTATATTTAGTTGCGCATGGTTTAAGACACAAGAGGAGCTTGTGGCCAAGTGGTTAGCGACGTGGATTATGTTACAAGGGAGCCCGGGTTCGAATCTCGTGAGAAGCAAAGGAGTATTTATTTTGCGGATTGGACGGCAAGAGTTTCAGTTGAATTTAAACTCTACTGACGAAGGGATCCCACATCGGAAAGATACAAAGAAGGAAGGTGAAGAGCTAGCTATATAAAGAGCATTCCAGGAGGAGAGTTAACATACCTTGGAGGGCGTTTGGGCACAGGAGTGGTCGGAGCGCGGATTAGCACCAAACTCCTATCAGGTGTGTAACTCTCTCTACTCTAGTAGTAGAGCGGCAACTGCCGAAATGCCAGTCACGGCAATAGTAGCCACACGAGTGTGCGAGCGCACGTGTGGGGCTTCAACGCGATAGTTGAGGCCATCAGTAGTATTCTTGTGGGTTGAGGCTGCTTGGGCTGCGATGGGCCGAAGTGGGCCCAATGGACCCGTGGGCCCAATTGAATAAATTGTATGATGATATAGTATATAGTGAACTAGACTAGGTGGAAGTTATATACGTGGCTAGATTTGTGTTAGGTGGGCCACACGAGCGTGTGGGCCTGGATGGGCCGAAATTGGGTTTTAGGCCCAATAGTCCATTTCAAACACAAATGGTAGTTGAGTCGCTCGGGGCGACATTGGGCCTTCGGAAAAGCCATTCCTGGTACGAAATTACTGAAATACCCTTAGAAGGTAATTTACTGTTATACCCTTAGAGGTGGATTAGCTTGGTTATGCCGTATTTGTTATTCTGATTATGATGGTAATTCGTTTCATGCGTTATCTATGATATATGATTTGCATACATGTCATACTGCATACACGAATTATTATGACTAATGATCATGGCATGGACATGGGTGTGATGAGATGAGGGGGAAGGCACGATTATAGACTGTCACCAGTGGTTGTGACCACACAGTGGGTTGGCCCTGCTTTCTATACTATTGTGACTAAGTCTTAATGGTTTTGACCACATATGCATATCTATCCTTGTGACTCGTCCGAGTGGTTTGGAACCACAGTGGGTTGGCCCCACATATCGATACCGGATTGTCACCGTGGTTTTGACCACAATGTGGGTTGGCCCCGCACATAGTATTTGTGACTTCGGTCAGTAGTGGTTTTGACCACCAGTGGTTGTGACCACATACATATATTATTTGTAACATTGGTCACCAGTGGTTGTGACCACACGGGGTAGAATTGGGAGTTTCGGATGGTTAGGTTTGGGTTGCATGACATACATATTTGCTTATGGAACTGTGTAAGGGTTTGTTATCTTCAGCATGGGGAATTACACACTGAGTCTCAATGACTCACCCCTTTAGTTAATTTTGCAGGTAATTCCTAAACTGCGGATATGGAGCCGGGGTGGACTCGAGGTGGTCATGCTCAAGCTTTCATTTCTTTCATTTTAAATGGTTACTTTGGACTTATTTCATTTTATTTTAAATTTGGGATTCTGTAATGTAATAAGGCCTATGGTTTTATTTGATTTTAGCTTTTAATTTGGTTACTACTTATTATTGTTAAATGTTTAATTCGGGATTTTCCTAAAATGTTAATAAACCGTTTCTTATTCAAAATTACTTAAACTCAATTTTTCACAACAAATATAAAAAATACGAACTTTTTAACGAACGCACAGTTTTAAACATTCCTTTCATGTGACATGCCAGATCCGGTCGTAACGTCTAGGCCGGGTTTGGGGTGTTACAATTGTGGTATCAGAGCCAGGTTCAAAAACTCGGCTGTGGGTTTGGGTTCAAAAATGTTTTCAAAGGATGGCTTAGAAAATGGTTTAGAAAAAAATGTATATCTCTTTTTAGGAAGTATGGCACCCGAGTCTCCGGCACCAAATTCGTATGTTTCCTTTTCACTATATTTTATTATATGCTGAATGATTGTATTTATTCTGCGATGTGTGGATGTAATGCTTGAATATAGGAATTGCATGTATGTGTGAAAGATATCTGTTTGCTTCGCTGTTAGATAGTTGGTTATGTGAAGGGGTTCCAAGATTTAGTTAGAAAGTATATTAGTTTTTTTTAAGATCAGAGTGCGTAGCAAGAGCGTAGTGTAGTAGGTTAGAAGGTGTGACTATTAGTTAGCTGGAAATTTCGAGGACGAATTTCTTTAAGGAGGGTAGATTTGTAACATCCTGAAATTGGGCCTAGTAGAATTGAGCCCAATGGGCCTTAGGCGTAGTAGCGTTTAAAATTTTTGGGATCGACTTAAATGCAAGTTGGACCTTTTAGATAAGGGATTTTGGAAGGTTAGAGGGCTTCTATGAAATCCCGGGATTGAACATTAGCTTTGGGGAAATTTTGGTTTTAGGTGAAAAAAACCCTGGGAGTTGGTAGGTAGGCCTTAAGAATAAAATGCGGAGGAAAATGACACAAGTGGAGTGTGTGGTGTAGTGGCAAAGTGACACCACATAAGAGACAATAGGGTGACGCCACAAAGGAAGGAAAGAGGTCCAAGGTTCAAGTCTTGACTCTTGCATTTTGGTTTTCTTTTTGCTTGGACCTTAGAATTTGGCCCATAGTTTATATTTAGTTGCGCATGGTTTAAGACAGAAGAGGAGCTTGTGGCCAAGTGGTTAGCGGCGTGGATTATGTTACAAGGGAGCCTGGGTTCGAATCTCATGAGAAGCAAAGGAGTATTTATTTTGCGGATCGGATGGCAAGAGTTTCAGTTGAATTTAAACTCTACTGACGAAGGGATCCCACATCGGAAAGATACAAAGAAGGAAGGTGAAGAGCTAGCTATATAAAGAGCATTCCAGGAAGAGAGTTAACATACCTTGGAGGGCGTTTGGGCACAGGAGTGGTCGGAGCGCGGATTCGCACCAGACTCCTATCAGGTGTGTAACTCTCTCTACTCTAGTTGTAGAGCGGCAAATGCCGAAGTGCCGGTCACGGCAATAGTAGCCACACGAGCGTGCGAGCGCACGCGTGGGGCTTCGACGCAATAGTTGAGGCCATCAATAGTATTCTTGTGGGTTGAGGCTGCTTGGGGCGCGATGGACCGAAGTGGGCCCAATGGGCCCGTGGGCCCAATTGAATAAATTGTATGGTGATGTAGTATATAGTGAACTAGACTAGGTGGAAGTTATATACGTGGCTAAATTTGTGTTAGGTGGGCCACACGAGCGTGTGGGCCAAGATGGGCCGAAATCGGGTTTTAGGCCTAATAGTCCATTTCGAACACAAATGGTAGTTGAGTCGCTTGGGGCGACATTGGGCCTTCGGAAAGGCCATTTTTGGTACAAAATTACTGAAATACCCCTAGAAGGTAAACTACTGTTATACCCTTAGATGTGGATTAGCTTGGTTATGTCGTATTTGTTATTCTAATTATGATGGTAATTCGTTTCATGCATTATCTTTGATATATGATTTGCATACATGTGATACTGCATACACGAATTATTATGACTAATGATTATGGCATGGACATGGGTATGATGAGAGGAGGGGGAAGGCGTGATTATAGACTGTCACTAGTGGTTGTGACCACACAGTGGGTTGGCCCCGCTTTGTATACTATTGTGACTAAGTCTTAGTGGTTTTGACCACATATGCATATCTATCCTTGTGACTCATCCGAGTGGTTTGGAACTATAATGGGTTGGCCCCACATATCGATACCGGATTGTCACCAGTGGTTTTGACCACAATGTGGGTTGGCCCCGCACATAGTATTTGTGACTTCGGTCACCAGTGGTTTTGACCACCAGTGGTTATGACCACATACATATATTATTTGTGACCTCGGTCACCAGTGGTTGTGACCACACGGGGTAGAATTGGGAGTTTCAGATGGTTAGGTTTGGGTTGCATGACATACATATTTGCTTATGGAACTGTGTAAGGGTTTGTTATCTTCGGGATGGGGAATTACACACTGAGTCTCGATGACTCACCCCTTTAGTTAATTTTGCAGGTAATTCCTAAACTGCGGATATGGAGCCGGGGTGGACTCGAGGTGGCCATGCTCAAGATTGCATTTCTTTCATTTTAAATGGTTACTTTGGACTTATTTCATTTTATTTTAAATTTGGGATTCTGTTATGTAATAAGGCCTATGGTTTTATTTGATTTTAGCTTTTAATTTGGTTACTGCTTATTATTGTTAAATGTTTAATTCAGGATTTTCCTAAAATGTTAATAAACCGTTTCTTATTCAAAATTACTTAAACTCGATTTTTCACAACAAATATAAAGAATGCGAACTTTTTAACTAACGAACGCACAGTTTTTAGACATTCCTTTCATGTGACATGCCAGATCCGCTCGTAACGTCTACGCCGGGTTTGGGTTGTTACATTTGTGGTATCAGAGCCAGGTTCAAAAACTAGGCTGTGGGTTTGGGTTCAAAACTGTTTTAAAAGGATGGTTTAGAAAATGGTTTAGAAAAAAATGTATATCTCTTTTTCAGAAGTATGGCACTCGAGTCTCCGGCACCAAATCCGTAAGTTTCCTTTTCACTATATTCTATTACATGCTGAATGATTGTATTTATTCTGCGATGTGTGGATGTGATGCTTGAATATAGGAATTGCATGTATGTGTGAAAGATATCTGTTTGCTTCGGTGTTAGATAGTTGGTTATGTGAAGGGGTTCCAAGATTTAGTTAGAAAGTATATTAGTATTATTAAGATCAGAGTGCGTAGCAAGAGCGTAGTGTAGTAGTTTGGGAGGTGTGGCTATTAGTTAGTTGGAAATTTCAAGGACGAAATTTCTTTAAGAATGGTAGATTTGTAACATCCTGAAATTAGGCCTAGTAGGATTGAGCCCAATGGGCCTTTGGCGTAGTAGCGTTTAAAATTTTTGGGATCGGCTTAAATGCAAGTTGGACCTTTTAGATAAGGGATTTTGAAAGGTTAAAGGGCTTCTATGAAGTCTCGGTATCGAACATTAGCTTTGGGGAAATTTTGGTTTTAGGTGAAAAAAACCCTGGGAGTTGGTAGGTAGGCCTTAAGAATAAAATGTGGAGAAAATGACACAAGTGGAGTGTGTGGTGTAGTGGCAAAGTGACGCCACATAAGAGACAAGGGGGTGACGCCACAAGGGAAGGAAGGAGGTCCAAGGTTCAAGTCTTTGCTCTTGCATTTTGGTTTTCTTTTTGCTTGGACCTTAGAGCTTGGCCCATAGTTTATATTTAGTTGCGCATGGTTTAAGACACAAGAGGAGCTTGTGGCCAAGTGGTTAGCGGCGTGGATTATGTTACAAGGGAGCTTGGGTTCGAATCTCATGAGAAGGAAATGAGTATTTATTTTGCGGATTGGACTGCAAGAGTTTCAGTTGAATTTAAACTCTACTGACGAAGGGATCCCACATCGGAAAGATACAAAGACGGAAGGTGAAGAGCTAGCTATATAAAGAGCATTCCAGGAGAAGAGTTAACATACCTTGGAGGGCGTTTGGGCACAGGAGTGGTTGGAGCGCGGATTAGCACCAGACTCCTATCAGGTGTGTAACTCTTTCTACTCTAGTTGTAGAGTGGCGAATGTCGAAGTGACGGTCACGGCAATAGTAGCCACACGAGCGTGCGAGCGCACGTGTGGGGCTTCGACGCTATAGTTGAGGCCATCAGTAGTATTCTTTGGGTTGAGGCTGCTTGGGCCGCGATGGGCCTCTTGGGCCCAATTGAATAAATTGTATGATGATGTAGTATATAGTGAACTAGACTAGGTGGAAGTCATATACATGGCTAGATTTGTGTTAGGTGGGCCACACGAGCGTGTGGGCCCGGATGGGCCGAAATCGGGTTTTAGGCCCAATAGTCCATTTCGAACACAAATGGAGTTGAGTCACTCGGGGCGACATTGGGCCTTCGGAAAGGCCATTCCTGGTACGAAATTACTAAAACACCCCTAGAAGGTAAATTACTGTTATACCCTTAGAGGTGGATTAGCTTGGTTATGCCGTATTTATTATTCTGATTATGATGGTAATTCGTTCCATGCGTTATCTTTGATATATGATTTGCATACATGTCATACTGCATACAGGAATTATTATGACTAATGATCATGGCATGGACATGGGTTTGATGAGAGGAGGGGGAAGGCATGATTATAGACTGTCACCAGTGGTTGTGACCACACAGTGGGTTGGCCCCGCTTTCTATACTATTGTGACTAAGTCTTAGTGGTTTTGACCACATATGCATATCTATGCTTGTGACTCGTCCGAGTGGTTTGGAACCACAGTGGGTTGGCCCCACATATCGATACCGGATTGTCACCAGTGGTTTTGACCACAATGTGGGTTGGCCCCACACATATATTTGTGACTTCGGTCACCAGTGGTTTTGACCACTAGTGGTTGTGACCACATACATATATTATTTGTGACCTCGGTCACCAGTGGTTGTGACCACACGGGGTAGAACTGGGAGTTTCAGATAGTTAGGTTTGGGTTGCATGACATACATATTTGCTTATGGAACTGTGTAAGGGTTTGTTATCTTCGGGATGGGTAATTATAGACTGAGTCTCGATGACTCACCCCTTTAGTTAATTTTGCAGGTAATTCCTAAACCGCGGATATAGAGCCGGGGTGGACTCGAGGTGGCCATGCTCAAGATTGCATTTCTTTCATTTTAAATGGTTACTTTGGACTTATTTCATTTTATTTTAAATTTGGGATTCTGTTATGTAATAAGGCCTATGGTTTTATTTGATTTTAGCTTTTAATTTGGTTACTGCTTATTATTGTTAAATGTTTAATTCGGGATTTTCCTAAAATGTTAATAAACCGTTTCTTATTCAAAATTACTTAAACTTGATTTTTCACAACAAATATAAAGAATATGAACTTTTTAACGAACGCACAGTTTTTAGACATTCCTTTCATGTGACATGCCAGATCCGGTCGTAACGTCTAGGCCGGGTTTGGGGTGTTACAGAGAATGTCTTATGAATGGCAAACTTAGTGATGGATTGATGCTAGTATGATCTAGTGAGTTTTTTTGGATGAATCATGTTTGGTATTGAATGTGTTTAAGTTGTGCAATTTAGTTTATAAGTTAACATGTTTAGAAATGAGATTGGTTGAGATGATATGTTGACTATTTGACATGTTTTTGGTTGCCAAATTGTGTGAGAAAATATGCTTAATTGTGCTTGTAGTGTTGGTCCTTGTGTGGGTGGCAAATTGGCCTTGCAAATGGCCTATTTTGCATATTTGGTTAAGAGACACGGGCGTGAATCTGCACCGTGTGGTTCAAGGACCACTTCGAAGTGTGTCTGGACAGGTTACTCGACCGTGGCACACAGGCGTGCCTGGTGGTCGTGTGACCAAGTCAGTAGCTAGTCTAAGAACACGGCCATGGCACGGGCGTGTCTAGTGGCCGTGGGGATAAGTCAGTATGTATGCTCTGTTATGACACTGCCTAGACACATGGGTATGTCTGATAGCCGTGTGAGGCATACGGCCTGACTACACGGGCGTGTGACTTTTACAGTGATGAAGAATGCTTAAACTTCTGAAAGTTTTTGTAAGTATTCGATTTAGTCCTGACCCCTTTCTAGCATGTGTTTAAGGTCTCGTGGACCTCATTAAGGTAGTATATGATTATGTTGTGATATGTTTTAATGATGATTGACTTTGTGTCGTGAAAAGGATAGGAAATGTTCTGATTGTTTGGTAATGCCTCGTAACCCTATTTCGGCGACGATTTCGGGTTAGGGGTGTTACAGTAATGAAGTGTGTATCCATATCACTAATCAATGCCTTTGGTGTGCCAAAGCGGGTGAGTATATGCTTGTGAAAAAATTTAAGCACTATCTTTGCATCATCCTTTGGGACTACAACAAGTTCAACCCGCTTCAAGATGTAGTCAACAGCTACTAATATATAAAGATTTCCAAATGAACTTGGAAATGGTCGCATAAAATCCATACCATAAACATCGAACAATTCAATCTCCATAATTGGCTGCTACAACATTTCATTACGTCGGGATATGGAACCAGTGCATTGACACCTATCACATTAATTCACAAAATTGTGGGCGTCTTTGAATGATGAAGGCTAGTAGAATTCTGCTTGGAAAACCTTAGCAGTAGTTCGCATGCCACCCAAATGACCTCCATAAGGAGCATCATGACAGTGCTTCAGGATTGGAAGCATTTCCTCTTCTGGAACACAACACCGAATAATGTTGTCATTGCATACCTTGAATAAATACGTCTTGTTCCAATGATACTTCACTATTTCAAGTAGAAATCTTTCTTTTTTATGGCCTGTGACACCCAAAGAGAGTTTTCCACACACTAGATAATTAACCAAATTCGAATACGAAGGCATTACATCTACAACAAATAACTTCTCATCTAGAATGCGTCGACAATATGAAGTATGTTTCCATCTTCACTACCAACTTGCAATCGAGACAGATGGTCTGTAACTTGATTCTCTAAATCCTTGCGGTCTTTTATCTCGATGTCGAATTCTTACAATAATAAGATCCAACGTATCAGTCTTGGTTGTGCATTCTTCTTCGCAAAAAGATATCTCAATGTCGAGTGATCAGTAAATACGGTAACCTTTGTGTCGACAAGATAAGAACGAAAGTTGTCGAAAGTAAAGACTACAACCAACAGTTCTTTCTCTATAGTGGTATAATTGATTTGAGCTTCTGTAAGAGTTTTACTAGCATAATAGATGGCGTGAAATATTTTTCCCTTGCGTCGTCCTAAAATAGCACCCACAGTAAAGTCGCTTGCATAGCACATGACTTCAAAAGGTTGAGACCAATTTGGTGCAACGATAATGGGTGCATTTACTTGCTGCATCTTTAATTGAATGAATGCATCTAGACATGCATCGTCAAAGAGGAATTTTTGATTCTGTTCCAATAATGAGCGTAAGGGCTTTGCAATTTTCAAAAAATCTCTAATAAATCTTTGGTAAACCCTGCATGCCCAAGAAAATTGTGAATACCTTTCACATTTGTTGGTGGAGGTAATTTCTTAATGATTTCCACTTTAGCTTTGTCTACCTCAATGCCTTGACTACAGATGCAATTGCCTAACACAATGCCCTAACACAATGCCTTCAGTTGCCATAAAATGGCATTTTTCCCAATCTAGAACAAGATGTGTGCCTTCACATTACTGCAATACCTTATCCAAATTATCAGCGCAATGATCAAAATCATTCCCATAGACTGAGAAATCATCCATAAAGACCTCTAAAGAATCTTCAATCATATTTGAGAATATTTCCATCATGCACCTTTGAATGTGGCTGGTGCATTGCAAAGACCGAAAGGCATATGACGAAAAGCACAAGTACCAAAGGGACAGGTGAAAGTTGTTTTCTCTTGATCCTCCGATGCAATAGAAATTTGATTGTACCCAGAATAGTCGTCTAAGAAGTAGTAATAGACTTTTCCAGTAAGCTTGATCAACATTTGGTCAATGAAAAGAAGTGGGAAGTGGTTCTTGTGGTAGCATTAAGTTTTCGATAATCCATATAGACTCGCCATCCCATAGGAAAGCATGTAGGAATCAATTATTCTTTGTCATTGCTAACCACAGTGATGCCACTCTTTTTAGGAATATATTGCATTGGACTTACCTAATTGCTCTCAGAAATAGGGTAAATAATTCCAGCATCAAGCCATTTTATAATTTCTTTCTTAACAACTTCTTTCATCTTCTCGTTTAATCTTCTTTATTGCTCAATTGATTGCTTGCCTTCATCTCCCAACTTGATCTTGTGCATGCAAAAAGATAGACTAATGCCTCGAATATCAACAATACTTCAAGCAATAGCTCATTGATGTTGCTTAAGAATATGGACCAATTTCTCTTTTTCAGTTACATCCAGTGTTGCGGAGACAATAACTAGGAGAGTATTGTTCTCACCAAGGAAGACGTATTTAAGATGAGTAGGTAGTGGTTTCAATTCCAAAGTAGGAGCTTCGTCGATAGATGGCTTGAAAATTAGAGTTGTTCTGTTGGCTAAGTCTAAGGATTCAATCTGGCATCCATGCCTGATTTCAATATTATTAGCTTCAACCATGCTGTCACAATCATCTAAGAATTCATAATCAGATGTCATTGCAAACTCCTCAGAAATTGTGCTTTAGGCATTGAATTCTTCCTCAATTAGATCATCTAGCACATCGACAGCATGGCATTCTTCTTTATCCTTGCAGTGAATAGATTCAAAAACACTAAAGGTAACGTGCTCATCATTAAGTTGCATGGTTAGTTCACCTTTGTAAACATCAATAAGAGTTCGTCTGATGGCTAAAAATGGTCGTCCCAAGATTATGGGAACCTTCTTGTCGGCCTCGCAGTCAAGTATGATAAAATCAGCCGAAAAAAATGAATTTATCTACACAAACTAAGATATCTTTGATTTGCCCTTCAGGTTGAGCCAATGATCGATCAGCTAGTTGCAATGTCACTACAGTAGGTTTCATGTGACCAATTCCCAACTTTCTGACAGTAGATAATGGCATTAAGTTGATGCTAGCTCCTAAGTCGCATAAAGCCTTGCCCAAATAATGGTTGCCAATTGAACATGGGATAGTAAAGCTCCTAGGATCTTTCATTTTGGGGGGTAACTTATTTTTCAAAATAGCACTACAACCTTCGTGAGTGCAATAGTTTCCATATCACTAAGCTTCTTTGTAACATCCCCAACCCGTATTCATCGCTGAAACAAGGTTACGAGGCATTACCAAGGAGTACAGAACACTTAAAGATAATTTGAAATCATTATCGTTCAAATATCTAGACTAATTATAAATGTTCCTTTAACGGAACTTCAAGGTCCAAATCATGCATTAAGATCAGGTCGAGACTAAACCGGATCCTCAGGAAAGTTTTTCGCGACTTTTAAAATTTTTCTCGCATATAAGGTTCACACGACCGTGTGACAGGGGACACACAACCGGACGATACGCCCATGGGGTAGACTGCTTGTCACACACGGCCTAGACACATGCCTGTGTCTACCCGTGTGGACAAAAATTAGGCTATTTTGCAAGCCATATTTCTCACTCACTTGATCCTTTATCTTTACCAACATTTTAATACTGTCAAGAACAAATTTAATGTAACACCCCTAACCCGTATCCGTCGCCGAATAAGGGTTACGGGCATTACTTATCCAACCACAAGTCAAAGCATTTTATAAAAACTACTACTTTAATTAATGCGTACCAATTCTTACTATCATAATAAACATGTATATCTTGTCTAATATCAAGACATTAACTAACACATCACAAATAATATTATTAACATCAACTAAAACTAATTGCATTCAACTAGCTAAACATTATTTTTTTAAAAAATACGATTGCCGAAAATACATGCTTGTCCTTATTCACTTTATACAAATCAAATAACTATGTTTGTTCAATTATAAACACACCAGTACTAAATGTTTTGCCACAAAACAAATTTTGGATCTCATGACCAAAAGCCCATAAATATCCAATGAAAATTATGAACTTCAAACTAAGGCAATGTCATAGTCGAATATTACAAGTGAAAATGTTTAAAATTTTAATTAAAAATTACATCTCATTCAATTGCCATGCACATGAAGTATGACCTAATCTTTTCATGACTTGTCTTGTAAGTGTATACAAAATGAGCAAGATTATATATGTCAACCAAAATGCACTATATGCCTAGAACAAACCAACCCCTTTTTATTTTATTACCTAAATATGACACATATCATGATAAGTAATAACTTTCAAATTATACTTATAAATCATGCATGAAATATTCATCTACAGTATATAAACAATTTACCTATCATAATCTCCTGAAAACACACTCATACTATAACAAGTTTATAGTATGTCCGAATATGCACAAACATAACCAATATCTCAAGTATATTCAACCAACTCAAGCATATCCAATCAACTCAAACATAAACACAAAGCCATTTTTGTATGTCATTTATATGCATTCCTATAAACATCATTTGAGTCAATTCAAAAAAAATGGTTTAACCTATACATGCCATAGACTTAAAGTTCATACACAAAAGAGGTACCAAAATATCGACGATAGTGTGATGAGCTTCAACGATGATCCCCGAGCACGAGATGAACAACCAAAAAAGATCTAGAATACGGAAACAACCAAGTACAAAGTAAGCTTTCATAGCTTAGTAAGTTTTAAGCATTTAACTCACATATAAGCTTTACCATGATTTAATAAATTATTTCATTTACAACCTCCTTGCCGAATATTCATACATACAAAAATGGATTTCATAACAACATTATATGCATGTATATATATATATCCATACACCACTTTCACATGATAAAATAACCAGCATATGCATCTTTTACTTGCCGAATTTCTACTTACATTTCAAGCTACCATAAATCACAAATCGTTATGTAAAATACATACCTTTAGGTTATTTACCTTACCAACCTTAACCACCCTTACATAACATATGATTGTATACTCGAACAATTTATTATCCTTATCAACATTAATAATAAGAGTTTTTTAAAGAGCATCAAACTTGCATACTTGTTACCAAGATTCAGTAACGTATCACCCACATAGTGCCGTTACTTTGACATTCCGCACACTTAGTGCCAAGTTTCTGTAACGTATCGCACACTTAGTGCTGTTACTTTGACTATTCACACACATAGTGCCATGTGACCGATTTCGCACACTTAGTGCTCGGTTATAAGTTCGCACACTTAGTGCTTTTCGTAAACCTGCTATTCATTCGAATGTACACTTACATATACAAGATCTAATCCACAACTTCACATATAAGTACATACATAGAGCCATAACTTTATTATTTCATATCCAAGTCTATATCATATTCGATCAAGACATTATCATGTAACTAACATTTCCTTTGGATATATTCATATCCCAATTTAGTATCTCTCATATCTATTTGCATCATTAACATATAGATATACATTTCATGCAAATAAATCCAACCTCCAAGCAACCACACATTCGGCTAACTTATACTAAATTTATTAACACATTCGGCAATATGATATGTAATATACTTACCACCATTTAACATAGGCATATAATATAGAATAAAATTCGATTTAACCCAATTGCTTAAAAACTTACCTCAAAAATCGACGGATTAGGGTTTCCCGGCTATTCGTTCAACTTCGCCTTTCCCCGATCCAATCCCGTTTCTTTTTGTTCTTGATCTAAATAATTCCAAATTAAGCTCATTCAAATATATTTTCATTCAATTTAATCAAAAAACACACAATTATGCAATTTACCATTTTACCCCTGACATTTACAACTTTTACAATTTAGTCCCTATTGCATAAAACACAAAGTACACATAATTTGAATTTAATACACATAACTTGAATTTCCTCCTTTAGGGCCGAATGCTCCTCATGCCTATATAAGTCCATACAATCCATTTATATTGCATTTTAGTCCCTTAACTATTTATTTTTGCAATTTAATCCATAACACTCAATTTTATCAAAAATTCAAGAACACTGTTAATCTATCACATATAATTAATATTTTACCATCAAACATTTCAAAACATAAGCATTCATCAATGGCCGAATATCAAACATGCATCAAATTCAAAAATTCTAACATGGGTCGGATAGTATTCAAAGTTATAACACCCCAAACCCGGCCCAAACACTACAACCGGATCTGGTATGTCACTAAGGAAATTTTATAAAAAGACGTGGCACTTTGGAAAACAAATATCAGGTTTAAATATTTATACCGAAAACTTAATAATTTATTAAGTTGTATAAGATATAAAGTTATAAATTGCCTTGGTGAATTTTAAATAAAAACTGAGATTTTGTACATGTCTTAACTTAATTTAAATATAAAATTTAAATGCCCAGTAATAAAAGCCCAACATAAAACCAAAACATAAATAATAGTCTAGTGGCCCAAGGCCTTATTACAACGAAATTTAAAACCCTTAATCAAAATATTAAAAACAATATTCTAAGTAAAATCTTCGGCTGGATCAAGAACTCTCTGGCATGGCCACCTTGCGCTCCTCTCCGGCCCGGTCCGTTGCACTAGGTGCTACCTGAAATTGTTAAATAATAGGGTGAGTCGCGAGACTAAGTGTGCAACCCTCATGCACCATTAGATTTGGGCCTTAACCCCACAGAACATATAACAGAATATAATATATCAGAAAATATGCAAAGCCCAACCCAAATCCTAGGTTTCCATCTGCTACACGCCACCCGTACCAGCCATTCACACCATTGGGGATTTCTACAATCAACCCACACCGCTACATGCCATTGATGGCAGTCTTGCTGCTCATCGTCAGATCATGGCCGTAGCCACTACAACAGGTCATGGCAAAAGCCACTACAATAGGTCACGGCAAAAATCACTGCAACAGGTCACGGCAACAGCCGCTACAACAGGTCACGGCAAAAGCCGCTACAACAGAACACTTCCCCTTTCATCAAACCCAACCCCATGCAATCATAGAAAATCGGCATATTCATATCATTTAATCAGAACATTCACTTAGAATGACAGGGATCACTAACCTGGTGATTTGCTTTTACCCTCTTTGGGTTTCAATCGTTATGCCGGGATTTCGGCATTAACCAGAATATAACAGATTAATAAACATATTTTAACAGGCAATCTATATGGTGTAGAAGTGTTACACACCTGATGTCACGTAGTTTTACACCCTTATTCAATATCCTTACTATCTGGATCTACAACCCTTAGTCTAAATCCTTGCTCAAAAGCTGGAAGAACACGAAGATTTGGCCTCCCCTACATTCGGCCAAGGGTTAATAAATACCCGAATTTACACGCTAAAATCAATAGATCTCCTTACCTTGAAATCTCGAAAGTAACACGATTCGAGTGTTACTGAACCCTGACTTAGAGATCTAAGCGATTGACTCCCCCTTCAAATCCCGGAATGTCGAAAAAGAAAGAAAAACACAAGATTAATTCCATATGGCCATTCGGCTATGACCTCCAAAAGCTGGAAAAAGATCAAAGATAACCCAAATCGGTACTTACCTCTACTGAAGGTTTCGGCTATCCCTTGTAAAAGATTTGACAACCATAGAAGATTAGAGATCTAGAAGTTTCGGCTTTTTAAGGAAATCCTGGAAAAGATGAACTGATGCGCTTTCGACTTTTAGAAGAAAAAATAGAAAAGAATAATGGAGTTTTTGGCTTTTAGAAGAAAGAAGAGAAAAGAATAATGGAGTTTTCAGCTTTTAGAAGAAAGAAGAGAAAAGAATAATGGAGTTTTCGGCTTTTAGAAGAAAGAAAAGAAAAGAACAATGGAGTTTCGACTTTTGAATCAAAGTGAAGATGAGGGAATAGGGTTAGGAATTTCGGTTTCTACTCAGAGGAGAAGAGAAAGAAAAGATGGAAACCCTAAATGCCTAAAAATAAAGAAGAGAACCCTCCCTATTTATAGAAATTTCGGCACTTACCTATGAAAAACTGAAAGTGCCCTTCCTGATAACTAAAAATTAAGCAAATAAAAAGGGAAAATTCGGTACCCCTTTTCCATAAAGAAACCGATTTCTTCCCTCCTCTAGGTGATGGAATTTCGGCCAACACCTAGCCTTGCAGATAGCTCCTATCTTTTCTTGTTTTATCTTCCATATTATCAACTATAATATCTACATTATCCCATTCACATAAATCCTCCTATTTTTGAGTCTTGTTGCCATCCACTCCACCTAACCCTAATGCCAAAAATTAGCTAACTTAAATTAAAATAATTGGGCTCCATAAAACTTAAATTTGGGCCCCTTACTCCCTTATGTGGCGTCACCTCCTAATATTGGGCCACAAGCCCACTTTGGTATTTTAAACACATATACTACCTTTTAAACCCTATAATGCCCAAACAGATAATTTTAATCAAGGCCTCTACCTAAGCCTGAGCCCAATTTGGACCCCTAACACCCCAAACCCGGCCCACGAGCCTCGACCAGATCTGGTATGTTCCCCGAGAAAAACGATTCAAACTTGTTTATTTCTTTGGAAAACTTTAAGTGATTTTAGAGAAAAATTTAATTTGGGTTCAAGTTGAAAACATCGTTATTTTCAAAGATTTCGTTTGGTTAAAACTTTATTGATATATTTCAAAACTATAAGTTACCGACAAAAGTCGAGTTGTTAGAGTTTACTATTTAAATTGAAAATCATTTATATTTAGGTGTCAAAACGTTTGAAGGTTTATTTTAAAGAAAAGTTGCTTAAACTTTAATTTGATAAATACTCCTACCATAATAAAATAGTTAAAATGCAGGCATAAACAGTTCATACTAGTGGCCTTATTACATCAAAACAAAACCCAAAATAAATTCAAAGAACTTAAAATAAAAAGTCCAAATAAATTAATCTCGTGCTGAGCATGGCCACCACTAAGCTCCTGTCGACCCGGTCCATCTACTGAGTGTCACCTGAAAAGATTTCCCACAATGGGGTGAGTCAAACAGACTCAATGTGTATAACCACCAACACCAAGTCCCAACAGTTTATGGCATATCAAATCATACATATACATATAACACATATAAATGATTATGCATACCCGAAACCAACCTAGATAACCATCCGCTATACATCACCCGTACCAACCATCACACCGTGGGGACTACTAAGTCAACCCTCCATCCACTACACACCATCGAAGGCAGTCGCTGCAGTCGACTGGCACATCGCCCTTATAAATTCATGGCATAGCCACCAGATAATATTTTGTGACGTAAGTCACCACATTCAGATTTTGTGACATAAGTCACCACATTCAGATATTATGGTATAAAACCACCAGATCACTTCCCCTTTAACATATCACCCGTATGCCCATGTCATACAAATCATGCAAAGACTATACCCTATTCTTAATTCCACATTCTTATCAATATTCACATATGTGTCATAACAGGTATTCGTAACATTATTAACATAACTTTAGAGAATAACGTACCTGAATATGCCATACCATTGAATGGTATCTTAAGCCATATCTTTCACATTCTTATTCATACATATAATAACTTAAACCGTAAATCGATTAAGAATTAGTGTGGGGTACACACCTGATTTACTTATCGAGTTCACTGAAATCCCGAAAATCCTGATCTAATCCTCTAAATCTCAAGTTCCTACATTCGGCCAACACTAAACATTTTAGCTAAAGGCCATTCGGCCAAATGATCAAATCCCGAAGGAT
This sequence comes from Gossypium australe, assembly GCA_005393395.2. Lineage (NCBI taxonomy): Eukaryota > Viridiplantae > Streptophyta > Magnoliopsida > Malvales > Malvaceae > Gossypium > Gossypium australe. Next base: position 87,582,719 of record CM016625.1, read on the forward strand.
TTATCGCAACCAAAGTCTTACCTTGTTGCCGATTTGATTACTAATCAAATCCCGAAGACTTTGCGATGACTCTTCTTGCAATCGGCTAGCACTAAATCACTTCGCAGGTTAGTTTTCGGCTTTTGAATGAATAAGAAACAGATCTAAGTCACTAAATAGGGCCTTGGCCGAATATCACATGCACTTACCTTGTGGATCTAAATCCCGAAAATAGTCACTTGGCCCTGGTCTCTGTCGAAATCCCTATATACCAGATGTTAGATTCGGCTTAACCTTAAACCCATGAAAGTGGCCCATGGCCGAATGCTACATATCACTTACCTTGGTCACTTCAAATCCCGAAAGACTCCTTCACGCTAGCTACAACCAAAACACGAGATTATGGCTTAATACACAGTCAGCCACCCTTAGAAATCAAGGCTTAACTATTGATTTCGGCACTCCAATGGAAAGTAACCCATACCCGATTGCTAGAAGAGGAATACTTACCACTACACGTTGCTTGAAGAGACTACAAGAGAGTGGTCGACAACACCTTCCTTGGGGATTCGGCTTCCAAGAAAATAAGAGAAAGAGAGAGCACCAGGTTCGGCTATGGCTCTCAAAGAGTTATGAAATATTCGGCTTTTGCTTGAGTTTGCAAAGGAAGAAGAAGGTTGATGATGGAGACTCGGCTAGAACACAGGGTATTTCGGCCGTTGAAAAAAAATAAAAGAGAAGAGAGGAGATTTGCTAGAGAATTCGACAGAGGCACAAAAGAAAGAATAATGGCCTTACTCTCCTTCTTTGGCCGAAAATACCACCTAAGGAGCCCCTCAATCGGCCAACTCTCCTTCCCCCTATCCAATCCCCTATTTTCTCTCCTCTTTACCCATTTAAAATTAATAGAAATAATTCCACATTTATCTCTTCTTCATCTACTCAAATAATCCAAAATAAAACACCAATTATCTACTACCTTAGCCGAAATTATTAAAAGAATTTAATCCCAACTTAAGCTCATCCCTTTAGTGTCTTAGTGCCGTCCACTACTGCCCATTTCTGCTGCAAAAATTAAACTCCTTTTTGCTTCCCTTGTGACTCGAACCCAAGCCCTTTCCCCTTGATTGTGGCGTCACTTACTAGGCCTTAAGTGGCGCCTTGCAGCCACTTTAACAAGCCCAATTTCATGTCCAAATTCCCCTACTAATTTTCTTAAGGCCTTATCAGACTTAGCTTCCTCTTTTAAACTAAAAATCGAATAATTTCTAAGGCACTTACCTGCACTATATGATTCACAAAATTCGTAATGCACATTCACAACACACATAGGCATGCTATTTCATACTTTTAAGCAAAAATGCACAAGCCCTAATTCCCAGATATTACAGTTCTACCCCCTTAAAATAATTTCGTCCTCGAAATTACCTGGCAAAAATAAGTGAGGGTATTGCTCTAGCATTGCTTCTTCCGGCTCTCAAGAAGCTTCTTTCGATCCATGGTTACGCCATAACACTTTGACTAGAGGAACTGACTTCCTCCGTAACACTTTCACATCTCGCTCCAGAATCCGAATCGGCTCTTCCTCGTAGGACAAATCTGGCCTTAGCTCTACCTCTTCAACCAGTACTACATGAGATGGATCCGATCGATAACGACGTAGCATGGAAACATGGAATACGTCGTGCATCTGCTTCAACTCTGGTGGCAACTCTAACTGGTATGCCACTGGTCCAACTCACTTCAATACCAGATAAGGTCCTATAAACCTTGGACTCAACTTCCCTTTGCAACCAAATCTCATTACCTTCTTCCAAGGCGACACTTTAAGAAACACTTGATCTCCCACATCAAATGCTATTTCCTTTCGCTTGAGATCCGCGTACGACTTCTGTCTATCCGATGCTTCCTTCAACTGAGCTCGAATCACACTAACCTTCTCTTCAGATTCCACCACTAACTCTGGACCCAAAACTCGACGTTCCTCTAACTTCGTCCAACACGTAGGAGTGCGACACTTCCGGCCATACAGCGCTTCATACGGTGCCATCCGAATACTAGCTTGATAGCTGTTGTTGTATGCAAATTCCGCCAAAGGCAAATATTCTTCCTAACTTCCTCTGAAGTCTATCACACATCCTCTCAGCATATCCTCTAACACTTGGATTACTCGTTCAGACTGACCGTCCGACTGTGGATGAAAAGCCGTACTGAAGTCCAATCTGGTGCCTAAAGCTTGATGTAGTGCCTTCCAGAATCGAGAAGTAAACCTAGGGTCCCTATTCGAAATGATTGATACCGGAACTCCATGCAACCTTACAATTTCTGCCACATACAGCCTCGCCAACTTCTACAAGGAATAATCAACCCGCACTGGAATGAAATGCGCGGACTTTGTCAACCAATCCACTATCACCCATACCGAGTCCTTCTTAGTAGGCGTAAGGGGAAGCCCACTAATGAAGTCCATGGTGATTCTCTCCCACTTCCACTGCGGAATCTTTATTGGCTGAAGCAATCCTGACGGAACTTGGTGTTCAGCCTTAACATGCTAACACGTTAAGCACTTCCCTACGAATTCGGTAACTTCCTTCTTAAGACCAGGCCACCAAAACTGTTCCCTTAGATCTCGATATAACTTACTTCCTCCAGGATGCATAGCATAAGGGCTACTATGCGATTCCTGAAGAATCCTCTGCCTAAACTCCTCATTTTTAGGCATACAGACCTTACCCTTGAAACACAAAACTCCCTCGTCATTAATACTATAATCTTCCAACTCCCCACTCTGCACTTGCCGTAACTTAGCACTTAGATCATCATCAACCAACTGTCCCTCTTTCACTTCATTCAACCACGTCGGCTTGACTTGCAACTCCGCCAACAAACTTTCGTCGTCATACAGGCTAAGATGTGCAAACATCGCCCTCAGATCCGACACAACCTTTTGACTTAAGGCGTCTGCCACTACATTTGCCTTGCCCGGATGATACTCTATGGAACAATCATAGTCCTTCAGTAACTCCACCCACCTACGCTGTCTCAGGCTCAACTCCCTCTGAGTTAACAGATACTTAAGGCTCTTGTGGTCTGTGTAGATCACTGACTTTTCTCCATAAAGATAGTGCCTCCACACCTTAAGAGCAAAGACCACCGCCGCCAATTCCAAGTCATGCGTCAGATAATTAACCTCATGTGGCCTCAATTGCCGAGACGCATAAGCGACTACTTTCCCGTTTTGCATCAGAACACATCCTAACCCTGTGTGAGAAGCATCACAGTACACCACAAAATCCTTTCCTGGCTCCGGCTGAATCAAAACCGGAGCTTCAGTCAAAACCATCTTAAGCTTCTCAAAACTCTCCTGTTGCTTTTCTGTCCATACGAAAGGTACTTCCTTTCTCAACAACTTCGTCAAAGGCGCGACTATTGATGAGAACCCTTCTACGAACCTTCTGTAGTAACCTGCCAATCCCAAGAAACTACGGACCTCAGCCACCGACTTAGGTGGTTTCCAATCTAGCACCGCCTCAATCTTCCTAGGATCCACCCTTATTCCTTTCGCAGACACCACATGTCCTAAGAACGCGACTTCCTTAAGTCAAAATTCACACTTGCTGAATTTGGCATAGAGCTTCTTCTCTCTTAACACTTGCAACACTATCCGAAGATGCTCATCATGTTCCTTCTCAGACTTGGAGTACACTAAGATGTCATCGATGAACACAACGACGAATCGATCCAAATAAGGTTGAAAAACCCGGTTCATCATGTCCATGAACGCAGCTAGGGCGTTCGTCAAACCAAACGGCATTACCACGAACTCAAAATGCCCATACCTTGTCCGAAAAGCTGTCTTATGGATATCCACTTCCTTCACCTTAAGCTGATGATATCCAGACCTTATATCTATCTTAGAGAAAACCGCTGCCCCCTTAAGCTGATCGAACAAGTCGTCAATCCTCGGCAAAGGGTACTTGTTCTTGATAGTCAGTTTATTCAACTGACGATAATCTATGCACATACGCATAGTTCCGTCCTTTTTCTTCACAAACAAGACCGGTGCTCCCCATGGAGACACACTGGGTCGAATAAACCCACGATCAAGCAACTCTTGGATTTGAGCCTTGAGCTCAACCAACTCCTTGGGTGCCATTCTATATGGGGCGATTGACACAGGAGCTGTACCAGGTAGCAAATCAATTCCGAACTCCACCTCCCTATCCGGGGGTATTCTAGGTAACTCCTCCGGAAAGACATCCACAAAATCCCTTACTGTTCGGACTCCACTAACTCCTCCTTCTTTCGCATCCAATGCACTAACAAAGGCCAAGAATGCCTTGCACCCTTTCTGAACCATCTTATCCGCCTTTAATGCTGAAACTAAGTTAGACAAGTAGTTTCTTCTTTCTCCTATCATAACCACTTCCTTATCTTCTGGGGTCCTTAACTCCATTCGCTTAGCTGAACAATCCAATATAGCTCGATGCTCCACTAGCCAGTCCATGCCAAGTATGAGATCGAATTCTCTGAAAGGTAGTTCTATTAAGTCAGCAGGGAATACTGCACCTTGAATCTCTAAAGGTACTTTCCGAAACATCTTATTCACCACTACAGTTTGACCTAATGGGCTTACTACAGTCATCTCACTATCAGATAGTTCAGAGGCTATGCCTAGAGTTTCCACTACTCTACATGCAACATAAGAATGGGTCGAGCCCAGATCAATCAAAGCAAAGTAAGGCTTGCCAAATATAAGGAACGTACCGGTTATGACGTCCGGCGCGTCTCTATCTTCCTTATGGCGAACTGCATATACCAAGCCCAGCTGTCTTGCCTCTGTATTACCAACACCTCTGCCAGGTGTTCCACGTCCTCTTCCAGCACCATTTCCTCTACCATTCGGACCACTACCTCACTGAGGCTGCTGTCCGCCTCTTCCAGCCTGATTAAAACCCTGAGCTGCTGGTCGATTCCCATCCGGTTTCATAGGACAATCCTTAATCATATGATCCTTAGACCCGCACTTAAAGCATCCTCTTGTCTTCTTCCAACACTCTCCCAAGTGCTTCTTTCCACACTGGTCACAGGTACGATACTGTCCTCCTGTCACAGCCTGCTGACCTCGCGGCCCATCAACTCTAGGCCTCTTTTGAACATTCCCAGAAGACCCTGATGGTCCAAAGCCTCTCTTCTACTTATTCCGGTCCGTGCTTTGCCTCACAGAGTCCTTAATTCCTTCGGCTACCTTAGCCTTCTCTACCAACACAGCAAATTCCCGCTCTTATTGCTGAGCTATCAATAACCTCAGATCATCCCTCAGTCCGTCCTCAAACCAGACACACCGTTCATGCTCCGTAGCCACGATTCCTTGAGCATACCGGCTCAATCTTAGGAATTCAGCCTCGTACTCAGCCACGGACTTGTTCCCTTGAACCAGCCCCAGAAATGCTTTCCTCTGCGCATCTATATAATGAGTACCAACATACTTCTTCTGGTATGCCGTCTTCACATACTCCCAAGTGAGTTCCTCAGCCGGAGCACCATCCCGAACTGTGAGCCACCATTGATATGACTCATCACGAAGTAGCGACACCATTCCTTTCACTTTCTCTTCAGCAGTCAGATCCAGCTCATCCATAATTCGTTCAGTCGCCTCCAACCAATACTCAGCAGTACTGGGTGCCACACCAGATACGCCACGGAACACCTCAGCTCCATTGGCTCGGAGTCGCTCAGGTACAGATTTCCGAGCCCCCATACCTCCACCGGCTCCAGCCACCATCTCAAGAACTCGCAGCACCGCCTGCGATACAGCATCATCCCTCGTCTGATCTTGCTGCTCAACACCAACAACTGGTGGTGGGGGTGGTGGTAGTACCTCATTTTCAGACCCTTGACCCGACCTAACGGGTTCCGACACAGTCATTCTGCCTCGACCACGTCCTCGCACATTACGACCACGTCCCCTAGAGCACATGTCAACGATCGCGCTTTAATCTGATTTAATAAATTTTATGTATTAGTATTTGTTCCACTGTTTAACCGCGAACAATTTTATGAAAAGAGCTTAATAGTAGTTCTTTCGATCAATCAAAGTTTCAAGTCTTCTATCTTAATTCACAGAAACACATCCATTCAGTAGTATTTACCATACACATTCACTCTTCAAACATTCTTGTTTGTTCCTATCCCAGGGGTATTTTCGTCATTTGCCATATAGGGGTATTTTGGTACTAAATCGAGGTCCATTGGAAAATCTTAATAAGTCAAGGCACTCTGAAATTTTCAAACTCGAGGGTATTTTGGAAATTTTTCCCAAATCAAAGATGTTGCAGAAATTTTGGAAATCGGGGTTATTTTGGTAATTTCGTAAACCAGGGGTAATTTGGTAAATTTTACCAATCAGGGTATCTTGAATTTTCGCAAAATAGGGTTTTTGGATACTTTTGCAAAGTGAGAAAATTTTATTAAAATCGTGGGTAGTATGGTAATTTTAGAAACCCAGGGTATTTTTGTAATTTTTCAACCAGGGATATTTAGGAAATTTTGTAAATCGGGAATATTTCAGAAAAATCTTATAGAATAGTTTTTACAAATCAAAAAGGTAATTTGAAGATTTTAAAACTAGGGTTTTTATGAAAAGACGGCTAGTCCCTTTCGGGTTTTAGTTATTGAGTTTAGCCCGTGAATAAATCCTCTTGGTTAGGGTGAACCGTCACTACGCACCAGGTAGGATTCGAGTGGAGAGGAGGTGAGTCACTAGGACTGCTTAAATACCAAGCTCCCATCGAAACCAATCCTAGACATGCGCACAATGGTTGCCACACCCTAACTCGGTGACTTAGTCACATGTTTGTTTAATTAGGCATTAAAGTTTTATGTACTTGTTGGAGTAATCTAGTCCTATAGTTCCAGTACTTAATATACTGATCTACGTCCCCTTTATACCCTTCTACAAATCATACTACAATCACACAATAGATAGGGGTACTTACCTGGTGGACTTCGGGTCGGAGACTTAGGTGCCATGCCAGAAAAACCTGCTCAATTCCAAAAAGATTTTCCTAAAACTTATTTGGGCTCGATTTGAAAACGTTATGGACTTTAAACCCAAGGCTGAGAGTTTTAAAACTGGGCTCTGATACCAAAATGAAACACCCCAAACCCGGCCCACGAACCTCGACCAGATCTGGTATGTTCCCCGAGAAAAACAATTCAAACTTGTTTATTTCTTTGGAAAACTTTAAGTGATTTTAGAGAAAAATTTGATTTGGGTTCAAGTCGAAAACATCGTTATTTTCAAAGATTTCATTTGGTTAAAACTTTATTGATATATTTCAAAACTATAAGTTACCGACAAAAGTCGAGTCGTTAGAGTTTACTATTTAAATTGAAAATCATTTGTATTTAGGTGTCAAAATGTTTGAAGGTTTATTTTAAAGAAAATTTGCTTAAACTTTAATTTGATAAATACTCCTACCATAATAAAATAGTTAAAATGCAGGCATAAACAGTTCATACTAGTGGCCTTATTACATCAAAACAAAACCCAAAATAAATTCAAAGAACTTAAAATAAAAAGTCCAAATAAATTAATCTCGTGCTGAGCATGGCCACCACTAAGCTTCTGCCGACCCGGTCCATCTACTGAGTGTCACCTGAAAAGATTTCCCACAACGGGGTGAGTCAAACAGACTCAGTGTGTATAACCACCAACACCAAGTCCCAACAGTTTATGGCATATCAAATCATACATATACATATAACACATATAAATGATTATGCATACCCGAAACCCAACCTAGATAACCATCCGCTACACATCACCCGTACCAACTATCACACCGTGGGGACTACTAAGTCAACCCTCCATCCACTACACACCATCGAAGGCAGTCGCTGCAATCGACTGGCACATTGCCCTTATAAATTCGTGGCATAGCCACCAGATAATATTTTGTGACGTAAGTCACCACATTCAGATTTTGTGACATAAGTCACCACATTCAGATATTATGGTATAAAACCACCAGATCACTTCCCCTTTAACATATCACCTGTATGCCCATGTCATACAAATCATGCAAAGACTATACCCTATTCTTAATTCCACATTCTTATCAATATTCACATATGTGTCATAACAGGTATTTGTAACATTATTAACATAGCTTTAGAGAATAACGTACCTGAATATGCCATACCATTGAATGGTATCTTAAGCCATATCTTTCACATTCTTATTAATACATATAATAACTTAAACCGTAAATCGATTAAGAATTAGTGTGAGGTACACACCTGATTTACTTAGCGAGTTCACTGAAATCCCGAAAATCCCGATCTAATCCTCTAGATCTCAAGTTCCTACATTCGGCCAACACTAAACATTTTAGCTAAAGGCCATTCGGCCAAATGACCAAATCCCGAAGGATTTATCGCAACCAAAGTCTTACCTTGTTGCCGATTTGATTACTAATCAAATCTCGAAGACTTTGCGATGACTCTTCTTGCAATCGGCTAGCACTAAATCACTTCGCAGGTTAGTTTTCAGCTTTTGAACGAATAAGAAATAGATCTAAGTCACTAAATAGGGCCTTGGCCTAATATCACATGCACTTACCTTGTGGATCTAAATCCCGAAAATAGTCACTTGGCCCTGGTCTCTGTCGAAATCCCTATATACCACATGTTAGATTCGACTTAACCTTAAACCCATGAAAGTGGCCCATGGCCGAATGCTATCACTTACCTTGGTCACTTCAAATCCCGAAAGACTCCTTCACGCTAGCTACAACCAAAACACGAGATTATGGCTTAATACACATTCGGCCATCCTTAGAAATCAAGGCTTAACTATTGATTTCGGCACTCCAATGGAAAGAAACCCATAACCGATTGCTAGAAGAGGAATACTTACCACTACACGTTGCTTGAAGAGACTACAAGAGAGTGGTTGACAACACCTTCCTTGGGGATTCGACTTCCAAGAAAATAAGAGAAAGAGAGAGCACCGAGTTCGGCTATGGCTCTCAAAGAGTTATGAAATATTCAGCTTTTGCTTGAGTTTGCAAAGGAAGAAGAAGGTTGATGATGGAGATTCGGCTAGAACACAGGGTATTTCGACTTTGAGAAAAAATAAAAGAGAAGAGAGGAGATTTGCTAGAGAATTCGGCAGAGGCACAAAAGAAAGAATAATGGCCTTACTCTCCTTCCTTGGCCGAAAATACCACCTAAGGAGCCCCTCAATCGGCCAACTCTCCTTCCCCCTATCCAATCCCCTATTTTCTCTCCTCTTTACCCATTTAAAATTAATAGAAATAATCCCACATTTATCTCTTCTTTATCTACTCAAATAATCCAAAATAAAACACCAATTATCTACTACCTTAGCCGAAATTATTAAAAGAATTTAATCCCAACTTAAGCTCATCCCTTTAGTGTCTTAGTGCCGTCCATTACTGCCCATTTTTGCTGCAAAAATAAAACTCCTTTTTGCTTCCCTTGTGACTCGAACCCAAGCCCTTTCCCCTTGATTGTGGCGTCACTTACTAGGCCTTAAGTGGCGCCTTGCAGCCACTTTAACAAGCCCAATTTCATGTCCAAATTCCCCTACTAATTTTCTTAAGGCCTTATCAGACTTAGCTTCCTCTTTTAAACTAAAAATCGAATAATTTCTAAGGCACTTACCTACACTCTAAGGTTCACAAAATTCGTAATGCACATTCACAACACACATAGGCATGATATTTCATACTTTTAAGCAAAAATGCACAAGCCCTAATTCCCGGATATTACACCACAAGCCCACTTTGGTATTTTAAACACAGATACTGCCTTTTAAACCCTATAATGCCCAAACAGATAATTTTAATCAAGGCCTCTACCTAAGCCTGAGCCCAATTTGGACCCCTAACACTTAGATTAACACATTAAACATATCCACCCATTAAACGCATAGGCCCAAAAATTCAGGATCTTACAGTTCTACCCCCTTAAAGAAATTTCGTCCTCGAAATTTCCAACTAACTATTAATCGTATTACCCTAGTCTCACCACTATGCTTTCACTGCGCACTCTAATAATATATAAACATTGCACGCATAGGTTTCTATACCCAAAAATATAGCATCCACACAAAACATACCCGACTTAATGGTGATTGAACAATCCCAAGCCTTATGCTCATCAGACCCGCATCTTAAACACGTTCCTGACTTCCTCCAACATTCACCCGGATGACGCCTTCTGCAATATTCGCAAACCCGGAAGTTTGGACGTACCTTAACATGCTTCACAGAACGAGACTGCAACCCTAGAAAACTACGATCTCTTTTTTTCTTACAGTCCACGCACCCAAACCGAAGTGTTTCACCGATTTCTTTAACCTCCTTCAGTACCTCCCTAACTAGCTGAGTCAGCACATCAGTCCTAATACTTCCACGGCCTCGGCCGCAGCCTCTTCTTTCTCTTCTAGCGCTCATCTTTGATTCTCTAAATTAGAAATTTTATGAACTATTAATTTCTTTCACTGATTAACCACAAACAATCTTATGGAAAGTAGTTTTAAGAGTGGTTCTTTCGAATTCGAACCTATCTACAGTTTCAGTCTCAAGTTTATCTCCTAATTCTAGAAACCACATACATTCATCGCATAAGGGTTTTTTTTTCATCATTTCTCTACCCGGGGGTATTTTCGTAGTTTTGTCCTACAGGGTATTTTCCAAAATAAAGTATCTTGGTGATTTTATTTGAATTAGAAGTACTTTGGGTACATTTTTTTTCTTTTTATAAAGCAAGGGTCTTTTGGAAAACAAGTTTTTTTTCGAAGTAGAGATATTTTGATGTTGTTGTTTTGTTCCCTTTTTTTTATAAACAGGGGATACCATGGAAGGTTTTTTTTTTCTTTTGCAAACCGGGTTCTTTTGTAAATCTATTTTCGAGCAAATTTGCAAAACGTAGGAACTTTATAAAATCATGGTTGTTTAGAAATTTTCACAAACCAAGGATATTTTGAAAATTTTGCCAGCCGAAGTGTTTTGGTAATTTTCACAATTTTTGGTAGTTTTACAATTCTGGGGTATTCTGGAAATTTTCACCAATCAAGTGTATTTTGAAAATTTTACAAAACTTGGGGGTATTTTAGTTATTTTATAAATCAGGGGTAAATTTTTTTTTTCCAAAATAAGGGTATTTTAGCAATTTTGTAAAAATAAGGTGGATGGTCCCTTTCGGGTTTTAATTATAGATTCTGGCCCGTCAACAAATCCTCGTGGCTAGGGTGAACAGTCACTACGCACCCGGTAGGATTCCAGCGAAGAGGAGGTGAGTCACTAGGACTACTTAAGTACCAAGCTCTTCCGGATCCAATCCTAGACATGCGTATGCCTGTTGCCACACCCTAGTCTTGTGACTCGTTCACGGGTTTGTTTAGTGAAATTAAGTCTTATGAGATTTTAGGAGTTGTTTCAGCTAGGCCTGGAGTCTATCAAGTTCTAATCTAAATAATCTACGTCCCATAAAGCCCACCAAGCCCACATACATATATAACACACAGGGAGTTCAGAACACTTACCTGGCGAACTTGGGCCGGAGACGCAGGTGCCATGCCAAGAAAACCATCCTGTGTTATTTATAAACATGCATGTTTCAAAAACCCATTCCTAGAAAACGTTTTGAGCCCAAAACCCTCAAAGCTGAGTTTTAAACTGGGCTCTGATACCAATTTGTAACACACCCCAAACCCGGCCCAAACACTACAACCGGATCTGGTATGTCACTAAGGAAATTTTATAAAAAGACGTGGCACTTTGGAAAACAAATATCAGGTTTAAATATTTATACCGAAAACTTAATAATTTATTAAGTTGTATAAGATATAAAGTTATAAAATGCCTTGGTGAATTTTAAATAAAAACCGAGATTTTGTACATGTCTTAACTTAATTTCAATATAGAATTTAAATGCCCAGTAATAAAAGCCCAACATAAAACCAAAACATAAATAATAGTCTAGTGGCTCAAGGCCTTATTACAACGAAATTTAAAACCCTTAATCAAAATATTAAAAACAATATTCAAAGTAAAATCTTCTGCTGGATCAAGAACTCTCTCGCATGGCCACCTCGCGCTCCTCTCCAGCCCGGTCCGTTGCACTAGGTGCTACCTGAAATTGTTAAATAATAGGGTGAGTCGCGAGACTCAGTGTACAACCCTCATGCACCATTAGATTTGGGCCTTAACCCCACAGAACATATAACATAATATAATATATCAGAAAATATACAAAGCCCAACCCAAATCCTAGGTTTCCATCCGCTACACGCCACCCGTACCAGCCATTCACACAATTGGGGATTTCTACAATCAACCCACACCGCTACACGCCATTGATGGCAGTCTTGCTACTCATCGTCAGATCATGGCCGTAGCCACTACAACAGATCATGGCAAAAGCCACTACAACAGGTCACGGTAAAAACCGCTACAATAGGTCACGGCAAAAGCCACTACAACAGGTCACGGCAAAAGCCGCTACAACAGAACACTTCCCCTTTCATCAAACCCAACCCCATGCAATCACAGAAAATCGGCATATTCATATCATTTAATCAGAACATTCATTTAGAATGACAGGGATCACTAACCTGGTGATTTGCTTTTACCCTCTTTGGGTTTCAGTCGTTATGCCGGGATTTCGGCATTAACCAGAATATAACAGATTAATAAACATATTTTAATAGGCAATCTATATGGTGTGGAAGTGTTACACACCTGATGTCGCGTAGTTTTACACTCTTAGTCAATATCCTTACTATGTGGATCTACAACCCTTAGTCTAAATCCTTGCTCAAAAGCCGGAATAACACGAAGATTTGGCCTCCCCTACATTCGGCCAAAGGTTAATAAATACCCGAATTTACACGCTAAAATCAATAGATCTCCTTACCTTAAAATCCCGAAAGTAACATGATTCGAGTGTTACTAAACCCTGACTTAGAGATCTAAGCAATTGACTCCCCCTTCAAATCCCGGAATGTCGAAAAAGAAAGAAAAACACAAGATTAATTCCATATGGCCATTCGGCTATGGCCTCTAAAAGCAGGAAAAAGATCAAAAGATAACCCAAATCGGTACATACCTCTACTGAAGGTTTCGGCTATCCCTTGTAAAAGATTCGGCAACCGTAAAAGATTAGAGATCTAGAAGTTTCGGCTTTTTAAGGAAATCTCGGAAAAGATGAACTAATGCATTTTCGGCTTTTAGAAGAAAGAAGAGAAAAGAATAATGGAGTTTTTGGCTTTTAGAAGAAAGAAGAGAAAAGAATAATGGAGTTTTCGGCTTTCAGAAGAAAGAAGATAAAAGAATAATGGAGTTTTCGGCTTTTAGAAGAAAGAAGAGAAAAGAACAATGGAGTTTCGGCTTTTGAATCAAAGTGAAGATGAGAGAAGGGTTAGGAATTTCGGCTTCTACTTAGAGGAGAAGAGAAAAAAAAGATGGAAACCCTAAATGCCAAAAAATAAAGAAGAGAACCCTCCCTATTTATAGAAATTTCGGCACTTACCTATGAAAAACCGAAAGTGCCCTTCCTGATAACTAAAAATTAAGCAAATAAAAAGGGAAAATTCGACACCCCTTTGCCATAAAGAAACCGATTTCTTCCCTCCTCTAGGTGATGGAATTTTAGCCAACACCTAGCCTTGCAGATAGCTCCTATCTTTTCTCTTTTTATCTTCCATATTATCAACTATAATATCTACATTATCCCATTCACATAAATCCTCCTATTTTTGAGCCTTGTTGCCATCCACTCCACCTAACCCTAATGCCAAAAATTAGCTAACTTAAATTAAAATAATTGGGCTCCATGAAACTTAAATTTGGGCCCCTTACTCCCTTGTATGGCGTCACCTCCTAATATTGGGCCACAAGCCCACTTTGGTATTTTAAACACAGATACTACCTTTTAAACCCTATAATGCCCAAACAGATAATTTTAATCAAGGCCTCTACCTAAGCCTGAGCCCAATTTGGACCCCTAACACTTATATTAACACATTAAACATGTCCACCCATTAAACGCATAGGCCAAAAATTCAGGATGTTACAGAAGCAACGATTTCAAAAACGTAAAAATGATCTAAAATCGAGCTAGCCTCTTACCTTAATCAAGCTTCCAAAAAGGGCCGAATGTCTCAAATTCAAACTTTCTCTCCTTTCTTTAAGTTTCGGTAAAAAAAATGATAAATGATGAACATGCAATTGCCTTTTTCTTTTTATGTTTTTATTATAATATGTTTATAGTATAATATATGTATTATTATTATTACATAACACATATAACTAATAATAAAATACATAGTGGATGCATGTTGCCATCCACTTACAATTCAAATGGCCAATTTGAAACTTAAGTCCACATATAAAAGAAGACAAATTAATTTAACCACTCAATTTAAATAAAGGCTACTTTTACCACCTTTGCAGTTTAGTCCTCTTTCTTAAAATGAACACACTAACAGACAAATTAACCCACGATATTTTAACACATGCTCAAACATATATCATAGACATCAAATATCGAGCTGTTACAACTCTCCCCCTTAAGGAATTTTCGTCCTCGAAAATCTTACCGATGAATAAATGTGGGTAGCGTTCTTTCATTGAATCTTCGAGTTCCCAGGTTGCTTCCTCAACCCTGTGCTTATGCCACAAAACTTTAACCAACGAGATTTTCTTATTTTGTAACTCTTTCACTTCACGAGCTAAGATGCAAATTGGTTCTTCCTCATAAGTCAAATCAGGCTGAATCTTAACCTCTGACGGGCTAATCACATGAGAAGGGTCGAATCTGTATCGTCGAAGCATCGATACATGAAAGACATTATGAATCTTATCTAACTCAGATAGCAACATCAGCCTGTACGCAACTGGCCCGATACGTTCAATAACCTCGTATGGCCCAATATATCTCGGACTTAGCTTTCCTTTACGACCAAATCTAAGTTTCTTCTTCCACGGTGAGACTTTCAAAAATACTCGGTGACCCACTTGAAACTCTGTATCTTTACGTTTAAAGTCCGCATATGATTTCTGATGATCTGACGCGGATTTCAAACTTTCCTGAATCACTTTTACTTTCTGCTCAGTCTCTTTAATTAAATCGACCCCGTGTATCTTGCTTTCACTTAATTCGGTCCAATATAGAGGTGTATGACATTTATGACCATACAAAGCTTCATAAGGTGCCGTTTTGATACTCGATTGAAAGCTGTTATTGTACGCAAATTTAATCAAAGGCAAGTATCGTTCCCACGTACCCTCAAACTCAAGAATTCAACATCTCAACATGTCCTCGAGTATTTGAATAACACTTTCAGATTGTCCATCCGACTGAGGGTGAAAAGCAGTACTGAAGTGCAATTTAGTACCTAGAGCATCTTGCTGTTTCTTCCAAAACCACGATGTAAACCTCGGATCTCTATCCGAAACAATAGAAATAAGTACTCCGTGCAATTGTGCAATTTGCAATATGTAAAACTCAGCTAACTTATCAAGTGAGAAATTCGTATGTACCGGAATAAAATGGGTCGATTTCGTCAATCTATCAACAATAACCCAGACTGAGTCTTTCTTGCTTGGCGTTAACGGCAACCCAGATACGAAATCCATCGTGACTCGATCCCATTTCCACTCGGGTATCATAATCGATTGAAGTAGTCCCGATGGTACCTGATGTTCGGCTTTTACCTGTTGACATATTGAACATTTCGTCACATAGTCTGAAATATCTCGTTTCATGCCATGCCACCAATAATGTTGTTTCAAGTCGTTATACATCTTCGTACTACCCGAATGAATAGACATCCTACTATTATGAGCTTCATTACAAATCATTTGAATCAACTCAGGATTCTTAGGCACACATATTCGATTTTTAAACCATAAGCATCCTTTAGCATCTAACTTGAAATCTGAATCAGCACTCGAGCCATAATGACTCCTTTTTGCTATTAAGTCATTAGCAACCTCTTGAGCTTCACGAATCTGTTGTACAAACAGTGGTCTCACTTTCAATTCTGCAATAACCACACCATCTTCAGTCATAGCTATATCTGCATTCATTGCACGTAAAGCAAATAGTGACTTTCGACTAATTGCATCAGTGACCACATTAACCTTCCCCCGGTGATAATCAATCACAAGCTCATAGTCCTTTAACAGTTCCAACCATCGTCGCTATCTCAAATTCAGATCCTTCTGAGTCATTAAATACTTTAGACTTTTGTGATCAGAGTAAACATGATATTTCTCACCGAATAGATAGTGGCGCCATATTTTCAAAGCAAAAACTGTAGCAGCCAACTCGAGATCATGTGTCGGATAGTTCTTTTCGTGCGGCTTCAACTGTCTCGAGGCGTAGGCTACAACTTTACCCTCCTACATCAAAACACAGCCCAAACCATTTAAAGATGCATCGCTGAAAATAACGAACTCTTTACCCGACTCTGGCTAAACAAGCACTGGGGCTTCCGTTAGCAAGGTTTTTAACTGATCAAAACTCTTCTGGCACCTTTCTGACCACCCAAATTTAACGTCTTTCTGTAATAGCTTTGTCATCGGAGCTGCAATCATAGAAAACCCTTTCACAAAGCGTCTATACTACTCGGCAAGTCCCAGAAAACTACGAACTTCAGAAACATTCCGCGGAGGTTTCCAATCAAGTATAGCCGAAACTTTACTAGGGTGAACCCGAATGCCCGATGCTGAAACGACATGCCCCAGAAAACTAACTTCATTCAACCAAAACTCACATTTGTTGAATTTCACGTACAACTGCTTATCACGAAAAATCTATAACACAAGTCTCAAGTGTTCAGCATGCTCGGTTTCGTTGCGTGAATAGATCAGAATGTCATCTATAAACACAACTACAAACCGATCCAAAAAAGGTTTGAATACCCGATTCATCAAATCCATGAAAACAGCAGGGGCGTTAGTAAGTCCGAACGGCATCATTAAAAACTCGTAATGGTCGTATCTTCTCTGAAAAGCAGTCTTTGGCACATCAGAATCTCTGACTCGCAACTGATAGTAACCCTATCTCAAATCTATCTTTGAAAACACTAAAGCCCCTTTCAGCTGATCAAATAAATCATCAATGCACGGCAACGGGTATTTATTCTTTATAGTCACTTTGTTGAGTTGTAGGTAGTCGATGCACATTCTCAAAGTTCTATCCTTCTTCTTCATGAATAACACTGGCGCACCCCAGGGAGAGAAACTCGGTCGAGCAAAACCTCTATCTGTCAATTCTTGCAACTGAGCTTTCAACTCTTTTAATTCAGTCTGTGCCATTCTATATGGAGCTATCGAGATCAGAGTCCTCCCTGGCACTAACTCAATACCAAACTCTACCTCCCGAACAGGTGGCAATCCCGGCAATTTCTCCGGGAACACATCCTGATACCCACACACAACCGATACAGATTCAATCTTCTTTTCGGTTACTTTGCTGTCAATCACATACGCAAAATAAGCTTTACAACCCTTTCTCAAATATTGTCGAGCCAACATCGAAGATATCACTGCTGGTAGCCCATTCAAATCTTCAGATTCAATTCAAATTATCTCGTTATTCTGACACCTCAAATCAATAGTCTTTCATCTGTAATTCACTACTACATCGTGCACGGTTAATCAATCCATTCCGAGGATAATATCAAACTCGTCAAATGGTAGCAACATCAGATCGGCCGGAAAACATGAGTCTCGAATCATTAAAGGGCATTTCTTGCACACTCTATCAACTAGTACACACCGACCCAAATGGTTCGAAACCCGAATCACAAACTCAGTAGACTCTACAGGTTGAGTCTTGCTGGATACTAATGTTTCACACACATAAGAATGAGTTGAACAAGGATCAATCAGAGCAATTACACTAGTATCAAAGAGAGTAAATATACCGGTGATGACATCTGGGGACGAAGCCTCCTCTCTGGCACGAATGGCATAAGCTCTAGCTGGCGCACGGGCCTCTAATTGAATAGCCGCATCTGAAGTCCCCCTCTGAGCGCCACTCCTACCTCCCACATTACGAGATGGTCTACCTCTAGCTGCAGTGCTGCTCGGTCTCGCACTTTGAGCAATACCCTTTTCAGCTGTCTCCGGGCAATCACGAATAAAATGATCCCGCGAACCACACTTGTAGCAAGTGCGATTGTTAGATTTACCCCAACATTCACCAAAATGCCATCTACCGTACTGTTGACACTCGGGCTTATTTGGTCGGGTATTGCCAACACTAGCAATTGAGGTAGCCCGTGAAGTCACTGGTGGTCGTTCTCATATAGAGATCCCTGTGTTAGCTTTAGATCAGCTACTATCATTCTTGAATTTCTTTGTTGACGTTTAAGGAAATTTACCCGCAGATCTCTTTCGGAAGTCTCTAGCTTCAAACTCGGCTTTTTGTTTTTCTTTCCTCAGCTCTTCGGCTTTACAAGCTCACTCAACAAGTACTACGAACTCATTTATTTCAAGTATGCCAACCAGTAGTTTTATATCTTCATTTAGCCCTTCTTCAAATCTTCGACACATAGCAGCCTCAGACGAAACACACTCGCGAGCATAGTGACTAAGTCTCACAAACTTGTGCTCGTACTCAGATACGGTCATACGACTCTGTTTAAGCTCAAGAAATTCCTTGCGTTTGGAGTCTATAAATCGCTGACTGATGTATTTCTTACGAAACTCCGTCTGAAAGAAGTCCCAGGTAACTCATTCCTTTGGAACAACCTATACGAGAGTATTCCACCAATAATAGGTAGAATCCCGTGATAAAGATATGGCACACTTCAGGCACTCATCAGGTGATCATGACAGCTCATCGAAGACACGAATGGTATTATCGAGCCAAAATTCAGCTTGCTCAGCATTATCATCATCATCTTCGGCTCTAAACTCTTGAGCCCCGTGTTTTCAAATTCTGTCAACTGGAGGCTTGCTTACTCTTTCAGGATTAGTGATTAGGGGTACCACCGGTACTACAGGGGGAGTATTTGGATTCAGGGGTTGTTGAGCAGTCGGATTGGCCTGAATACAATGATTGAACCAATCATTCATCATGCTATAGAAGGCTTGTTTAGCCCCCTCATCTGGATTACTCGTAGCTGGTCGAGATTCATCTGGCGCGGTCCCTTGCACGGGAGCAGGCGCCACTCTCTCAACATCGTCAGCTATACCTCGCTCGGGATCAGGATCCATTTACTATACGAAAGAAGTGAACACATTTCACTGTTAGAAGTCATCACACTATCATATAATAAAATATGGCATGTATAGCTAGACTCACACGCGCTACGTTAGTCCGAGAACTGACTAAACTGTAGCTCTGATACCAATTAAATGTAACACCCCTAACCCGTATCCGTCATCGGATAAGGGTTACGGGCATTACTTATCCAACTACAAGTCAAAGCATTTTATAAAAACTACTACTTTAATTAATCGTACCAATTCTTACTATCACAACACATGTATATCCTGTCTAATATCAAGACATTAACTAACACATCACAAATAATATTATTAACATCAACTAAAACTAATTGCATTCAATTAGCTAAACAATATTCTTTTAGTCATTTTTTAAAAAAATCTGATTGTCAAAAATACATGCTTGTCCTTGTTCACTTTATACAAATCAAATAACTATGTTCAATTATAAACACACCAGTACTAAATGTTTTGCCACAAAACAAATCTTTGGATCTCATGACCAAAAGCACATAAATATCCAATGAAAATTATGAACTTCAAACTAAGGCAATGTCATAGCCGAATATTACAAGTGAAAATATTTAAAAATTAAAAATTACATCTCATTCAGTTGCCATGCACATGAAGTATGACCTAATCTTTTCATGACTTGTCTTGTAAGTGTATACAAAATGAGCGAGATTATATACGTCAACCAAAATGCACTATATCCCTAGAACAAACCAACCCCTTTTTATTTTATTACCTAAATATGACACATATCATGATAAGTAATAACTTTCAAATTATACTTATAAATCATGCATGAAAAATTCATCTACAGTATATAAACAATTTATCTATCATAATCTCCTTAAAACACACTCATACTATAACAAGTTTATAGTAGGTCCAAATATGCACAAACATAACCAATATCTCAAGTATATTCAACCAACTCAAGCATATCCAATCAACTCAAACATAAACATAAAGCCATTTTCGTATGGCATTTATATACATTCATATAAACATCATTTGAGTCAATTTTAAAAAAAAAACGGTTTAGCCTATACATGCCATAGACTTAAAGTTCATACACAAAAGAAGTACCAAAATATCGACGATAGTGTGATGAGCTTCAACGATGATCCCCGAGCACGAGATGAACAACCAAAAGAGATCTACAATACGGAAACAACCAAGTACAAAGTAAGCTTTCATAGCTTAGTAAGTTTTAAGCATTTAACTCACATATAAGCTTTACGATGATTTAATAAATTATTTCATTTACAACCTCCTTGCAGAATATTCAGACATACGAAAATAGATTTCATAACAACATTATATGCATGTATATATATATACATACACCACTTTCACATGATAAAATAACCAGCATATGCATCTTTTACTTACCGAATTTCTACTTACATTTCAAGCTACCATAAATCACAAATCGTTATGTAAAATACATACCTCTAGGTTATTTACCTTACCAACCTTAACCGCCCGTACATAACATATGATTGTATACTCGAACAATTTATTATCCTTATCAATAATAATAAGAGTCTTTTAAAGAGCATCAAACTTGCATACTTGTTACCAAGATTCAGTAACGTATCGCACACATAGTGCCGTTACTTTGACATTTCGCACACTTAGTGCCAAGTTTCTGTAATGTATCGCACACTTAGTGCCAAGTTTCTGTAACGTATCGCACACTTAGTACCGTTACTTTGACTATTTGCACACATAGTGCCATGTGACCGATTTCGCACACTTAGTGCTCGGTTATAAGTTCACACACTTAGTGCTTCTCGTAAACCTGCTATTCATTCAAATGTACACTTATATATACAATATCTAATCCACAACTTCACATATAAGGACATACATATAGGTATAACTTTATTATTTCATATCCAAGTCTATATCATATTCGGTCAAGACATTATCATGTAACTAACATTTCCTTTGGATATATTCATATCCCAATTTAGTATCTCTCATATTTATTTGCATCATTAACATATAGATATACATTTCATGCAAATAAATCCAACCTCCAAGTAACCACACATTCGGCTAACTTATACTAAATTCATTAACACATTCGGCACTATGATATTTAATATACTTACCACCATTTAACATAGGCAAATAAAATATAATAAAATCCAATTTAACCCAATTGCTTAAAAACTTACCTCAGAAATCCACGGATTAGGGTTTCCCGGCTATTCGTTCAACTTCGCCTTTCCCCGATCCAATCCCGTTTCTTTTTGTTCTTGATCTAAATAATTCCAAATTAAGCTCATTCAAATATATTTTCATTCAATTTAATCAAAAAACACACAATTATTCAATTTACCATTTTACCCTGACATTTACAACTTTTACAATTTAGTCCCTATTGCATAAAACACAAAATACACATAATTTGAATTTACTCCTTTAGGGCCGAATGCTCCTCATGCCTATATAAGTCCATACAATCCATTTATTTTGCATTTTAGTCCCTCAGCTATTTATTTTTGCAATTTAATCCATAACATTCAATTTTACCAAAAAATCAAGAACAACACTTGTTAATCTATCACATATAATTAATATTTTACCATCAAACATTTCAAAACATAAGCATTCATCAATGGCCGAATATCAAACATGCATCAAATTCAAAAATTCTAACATGGGTCGGATAGTATTTAAAGCAACGATGTCAAAAACGTAAAAATTATCTAAAACCGAGCTAGTCTCTTACCTTAATCAAGCTTCCAGAAAGGGCTGAATGTCTCAAACTCAAACTTTCTCTCCTTTCTTTAAGTTCCGGTCAAAAAAAAATGATAAATGATGAACATGCCATTGCCTTTTTCTTTTTATGTTTTTATTATAATATGTTTATAATATAATATATGTATTATTATTACATAACACATATAACTAATAATAAAATACATAGTGGATGCATGTTGTCGTCCACTTACAAATCAAATGGCCAATTTGCAACTTAAGTTCACATATAAAAGAAGACAAATTAATTTAACCACTCAATTTAAATAAAGGCTACTTTTACCACCTTTGCAATTTAGTCCTCTTTCTTAAAATGAACACACTAACAGACAAATTAACCCACGATATTTTAACACATGCTCAAACATATATCATAGGCATCAAATATAATATAAAAATATTTTTCTAACTCGGATTTGTGGTCCCGAAACCACCGTTCCGATTAGGGTCAAAATCGAGCTGTTACATTTAAGCTATTCAACCAAGCCTTATACTTATTACCATTTGTTAGTCGTACACTTCATATAAATAACAAGAAACGTATATAGGCTAAATTCTTATTAAATTCCTCTTATACCTATACTTTTTCACATTATGTATTCATATCACATATAATAATCATACCTCTGTATTCCATATACATTTTCATAACAATTTGCCTTGGTTTCTAACTACTTCATATTTGAGTTCTACTCATCAAATCATTTGAACATCATCTTTACACAAATAGTACACTTGAGGTGTACAGTTCTATAATTATGAGTAAACACATTTATCAAACATATTCCATGTTTTTATATATCACAGTCTCATATTTCCATGTATCAAGTAACATCATTTCCTCATATTTTAGAAAAATACGTGTAACAATTCATAAACATGCAACTCAGTAACTCTTTCTGCCAATCACAATTTAAATTTACAAATCACTTATGGAGTCCAATTTAATTGTTCACTAAAATTTATCATATAAATTTGGATGTACGTATCCACCAATAGATTCCATGTACAGATACCATCATCTCAAATTTCCACATACATTTACTTTCCATATTATGAACTCAAATAACATATATAAGATATACCAATGTATTTCAAGTAAGTTTTCATAATATTTAATTTTGAATTCAGATTATTTCATATTAGAACTTTTCTCATTAACCCATTTGGAATACCAATTCATACGGATAATACACTCAAGGTGTACAAATATATAATCACAAATGAACTCATTCATCAACCAAGATTTATGTTCATGTCTCATCAACTCGTATTTCCTTATATCACATAATTCCATGTAACACTTACCAAACTTTGTCAAATTAGTGAACGTCTAACAGAATTGGTCTGCACCGGTATGCACTGAATTTCATTAATAATCACTAATGTCATAGCATAGCTATGGTCTTTTCACTAGAATGCCATAGCTCAGCTATGGTCTTACATCTTCACTATCATTATGCCATGGTGAAACTATGGACTTATCCGTCAATTCATAACTTTTCACTAGAATGCCATAGCCTAGCTATGGACTTATATGGATATCACTTATCACTTGTAGCCGAAGCTACCACTTATCATTTGTAGCCGAAGCTACCACTATTCACTTGTAGCCAGAGCTACCACTTTTCACTGATCAGGTAGTCGGAGTTACCACTTTTCACTTGATCAGGTAGCTGAAGCTACCACTTATCACTTATCACATAGGAGCTCACTCTCGAGCTATTCATATTCACGGGTCTGCTCACACAAGCTGTCGGTCATACGTAACTACTCAGTGCTGCTCACACAAGCTGTCAGGTATCTGCACACATGCCGGATTACCCAGCCATTGGTAGAACTTATAAGACCAGCACCCGTTCCACATAGTTACAAATTTCAGGTCTGCTCACACAAGCTGTCGGTCATGACAAGCTACACGGTGCTACTCACACAAGCTGTCGAGTATCCGTAACACATGCCAGATAACTCAGCCACAAGTAGAACGTACAGACCGGCACTCGGATCACTTCTTTCACTTAGTACAATGCCATGGACTTATTTCACTTAGCACAATGCCATGGTTTAACCATGGTCTTTTACCGTCAATTCATATTTCACTATGCAACGATTGTGATCGATCCTGCATTTTTACTCAATTCGAACAATTACTGAAATTTCCACAATTTAATCAAATATATAATAATGGTGCTTAATTAACACAAATCAACAACATTTATCAACATACGAACTTACAAATTCAATTTTTATAGCATAACGATAATCACAATTTCATAGTAAATATTCAGAATAAAACAAACATTTATCGATTATAATAGGGCATGTGATCAATTTATACACAAGTCATTCATATATTTTTCCTCCTCCTCCTCTCTATCCACATCCTTAGTATAAATAACACACTTGTAAGTAACATTATCTATAATTTTCACTATTTACTTATATGGATATTCAAGCTGTCCATCCATATCATAGTCACTAAATTATTTTTATCTTGAGCTACAAAACATCAAATTAAGGTCTCCTAATTTTTCTTGAAACTAGACTCACATATCTTCTTATCGTAAAAGTTTCAGAATTTTTGGTGTAGCCAATAAGTATAGTTTATTCTATAAAGTCACCCCTATTCTATTGTTTGACAGTTCTGACCCTTCTTCACTAAAAATTAATTATCTCATTGTACGGGATTCAGATGATATTCTCGTTTGTTTCTCTTAAAAATATACTCATTCAGAATTTTAAATATATAAATTTAAGCTCCTAATTATTTTCCTCCAATTTTTTATGATTTTCTAAAGTCAGAACAGGGGAACTCGAAATCATTCTGACCTTGTCTCACAAAATTTATTATATCTCATGATTCATAATTCCATTGCTTACACCATTTCTTCTATAAGAAACTAGACTCAATAATTTTTAATTTCATATTTTATTCATTCTCTAATTCGATTCCTACAATTTTTGGTGATTTTTCAAATTTATACTACTGCTACTATCCAAAACTGTTTTAGTGCAAAATGTTGATTTCCATTTTGCCCCAAATTTCACAGTTCATATAATTCAGTCTATAATACCTCCAAACCCGGCCCAGACGTTATGGTCAAATCTAGCGATGTCACATCAAAGGGATAATTCCAAAACGACTTTGTTTAGTTAAATTTATGTTCCGCGGGAAATTTGCATAGTTAAAAACTTAAGTTTAAGATTTAGAAACCCAAAATCCTTGCAACTTGTTAAGTTATGATGAAAGCCCATGTTTCAAGAAAACGTCCATATGTTATCGTTATTTTGAAAACCATGTTAAACTTTAGAAATTTATTTAATTTTAATAATTAGGCAGTTGAAACAATAATAAAACCCAAAGGTAAAGTCAAATTGGAGATATAAGGCCTTATTACATCCCAATGAAAATAAAGTAATTAAAATAAAGTCATTCAAAACTAATTAAAAACTTCTAAGTAGCTTGCAGTGTCGCCACCCCTGAGTCCTCTTCCATGTCGAGCCGTCTACTGAGAGTCACCTGAAACATTAAATAAAAGGGGTGTGAGTTTCGAAACTCAGTGTGTACAACCTTTGGTATTCTAACCAACATGCGATTATCACATTGGGCCTAAGCCCTATCAAAATCGGTGGTCTTGGACCTTAGCCCACAATGACCTCATATCACATCAGTATCACACGAATGCAATGCTCCCATCCCAAATCCAACCCTGCACTCCATTTCCCTTCCAACCTACACTCATGTGGGGATATAAATATCAACCCACCTATCCCTACACTCCAAAGGTAGCACCAACAGCGGCACTACTCAAACATTGCAGCAAGGCTGCTAAGCATATAATGGGCTTAAAGCCATCGGTGGATCCACGATCGTCAAGCGAGTATGCGATCCTCACATATCTTCCTCCGTATCATCAAACCCACCCGAGTGCAACATACATCTCATGAATGCAACATACACATTTTCACACATTAAGCACTTAAGGGTATTTTAGTCATTTCACTACCCATGGGTATTTTCGTAAATCTACCCTACAGGGGTATTTCGGTAATTTTGCAAATTAGGGGTATTTTTGTAATTTTGCAAATTGGGGGAATTTTGGTAATTTTGCAAATTAGGGGTATTTTGGTAATTTTGCAAATCAGGGGTATTTTGGTCCCTCTCGGGTCTTAGTTATGAATTTTGGCCCATTAACAAGTCCTTACGGCTAAAGTGAACAGACACTATGCACCAGGTAGGATCCTAGAGAAGAGGAGGTGGGTCACTAGGACCGCTTAAGTACCAAGCTCTCCCTAGATCCAATCCTAGACATGCATATGTCCATTGCCACACTCTAACCTAACGACTTGTCCACAGACATGTTTGATTATTACATTAAGTTTTATGCAATTTAAGAATTTATCAGAACTAGGCCTAGAGTCCATTAAAACCCTAGCACGCATTTCTAAAGCCCCATAAGGCCTATTCATGTCCATATAACCTTTTAAACCCCATCATGTTTATATAGCCCATTAGGCCCATCTTATTCAAACCACACAACCATATCGATCCATCATTCAATTTTCACATATCAATTCCTACTGATTTGGGTCCACGAGCTAGGCAGGCCCATTTAGCCCCTTTTGGCCCGGTCGGCCAAATAGTGGCCCTGTAACAGACTGATTTTGACCCTAATCAGAATGGTGGTTTCAGGACCATGAATCTGAGTCTGAGTAATATTTTAATATTATATTTTGTGTCAATTATATGTGAATTGATGTGTGTGAAAGTTTCGTATGAAAATTTAATCGTTTATGTGTTTCATTTAGAAAAAAAGGACTTAATCGCGTAAAGCGTAAAAGTTGCTTACTAAAGTGAAAAGTACTTAAGTGTCAATGGCTTTTTGATATGATGCACTAAAAGGGCAATTTGTCCATTTTATATGTTAGTGGCCGGCCATGGACAACATAACCTTATATTATGTTGTTTAGTTATTTTATAATAAAGGTTAAAATGGTAATTAATTAATATCTTAATATAAATGATAACAAAACATAAAAGAAAGAAAGTGGTTCATCTTTTTAACTTAGGCCGAATACATGCAAGGGAGAAAGAAAATAAGAACAACTTGGTTCGGCCATCTTTGATTCAAAATTTAAGGTTAGTTTTCAATCGGTTTTTGATAATTTTTATATTTTTGAGATCGTTGCTTTGAACAGTAACTGACCCATGTGAGAATTTTTGAAATTTAGCATGTTTGATATTCGGCCAATGCTATGTTCTTGAGATCTTTGATATTTTATGATTTTATAAAAATTATTTGTTAATGATTAGTATATTTTGTATTGAAAATTTTAGTGAATTTGAGTATTTTAGACTAAATTGTAAAAATGAAAATTTGAAAGGGCTAAAATGCAAAATAAATGAAATGAGAGGGCTTGTAAAGTCCCTAGGAATATTCGGCCCTTGTATAACTTTGACAAATTGTGTGTATTTTGTGTTCTGTGTAATTAGGACTAAATAGTAAAAATGTGAAATCTTAGGGGTAAATTGGTATATTGCATGTTCATGTGTTTTGGGACTAAATTGAAGTGAAATGAGCTTGAATGAGCTGAATTTAATGTGATTTAGATCAAGAGCAAAAAAAAAAAAATGGAATTAGATCGGGGCAAGACGAAGGTTCTCGAATAGCCAATTTACACGGTCTATCGACAGTCGAGGTAAGTTCTTAAGTTAAAGTTCATTAAAGAATAATTATGAAAGTGTGAAAAGAAAGTAATTGATTAAATTGAGTAAGAGATAGGTGTTAACCGAATGTGAATGTTCTATATTGGAATGATTATGTTTTGCAAGATAATATGAATTAGTATATTTGGTCTGACAAGTGAATCGGTTTTGTGAATATGAATTGATAGTGATGTATGTGTAAGAAATGTAAGTTGATGAATTGGTTTGATAAACATATTCGGGCTTATCGCCTAGCAGGCCTCGTGCCGGTGACATATTCGGGCTTATCGCCTAGCAGGCCTCGTGCTGGTGACATATTCGGGCTTATCACCTAGCAGGCCTCGTGCTGGTGACACATTTGGGCTCATTGCCTAGGAGGCTTAATGCCAGTGTTTTAAGTTACAGACTTTGAGTTACATAGGCTTGGGGCCAGTATGTGAAGTTCAGTTAAAAAGCTTAGCAGGTTCTATACCGGTGAATTTCTCGTTTGTACTTTATTTACGTAGTCAAGGTCTTTAAGCAATAAAGGTAAGTTTATGTCTTGGAAATGAACTTGTTATTTTGGCTACAAGGTATGCATTTTATATGTCAATGCTAAGTATACATGTGCTACGGTTGTGATCGAATAGAACAATGAAAGAATGAGTTATTTACTTGGTTGTGATGTTATAAATGTGAAATATATTATGCCAAGTGGTTAATAGACATGCGAAATTTGATGTGATTAAAATGTTCATGTAAGTAAAGTTATATTACTAAGTTATGTGAAGTGATGATGTCCTGTTATAAGTATTTGCAAATAAAGTATAAATGTTAATATCATGAATTGGTTTATACTATGCTTAGTTGGTTAAGAATTATAATAATGCTTGAGACTTACTAAGCTAGTGAGCTTACTCCGTTTTTGTTTAATTGTTCTGCTTTTTAGATTCTGGTCAAGCTACAAGTTCAGAGGATCAACGTTGAAGTCCACCACACTATCAACTCTTTTGGTACTCCTTTAGTTGCTTTATTTTAGATAAAGGCATGTATAGGAGGGTATATGTCCTTATTTGAGTTAGAAACCTTATTATTATATGTATTATAGCCATACGAATATGGCTTATGTTCTATATTTATTAAGGCGGAGACATATGGTTTAATAATCTAGTGATGCATATGAGTATATTATTATGATGCATGGATATTAGGAATTTTATTTGGGTATATTTGGTTATAATCTAGGTGCATATCGTATATATATATATATATATAGGTTGGTCATGGCATATATGTGTGATGGGTTTAGTTGTGCAACATTTGATCAAATTAAATGTGCATGTTTTGCTTGATTGTGGAATATAGAAATATGGATCAATCTCATGAGTTATGTATTCGGCAATACATGGTATTAAGTAGAAAATGTACTTAGATGTTATATTCGGTATTGGATTACATTTGTACATGAGTAATAAATATTATATGCTTGGCTCGAATATGTCCTTTCAAATAACTTAAGTATACATATTTTTTTTGGTTTATATTAAGTCGATTTTAATTGTTAGATCAAAGTATCACTTGATCATGTATATGAATGATTAAATGTCATGATTTCGTCTAATTTATTAAAGTAAATGTGATTATGCGTAAGATAGGTGTTGATAAATTTTTAAATGATCTTTTGACTATGCTGATTGATGACATGTTTAGTAATGCCTTTTAACCCAAATTCGGTGACGAACACGGGTTAGGGGTGTTACATTTGATTGGTATCAGAGCTTACAGTTTAGTCGATTCTAGGACTACCGAAGCGCGTGTGAGTCTAGCTATACATGCCTTTATTGTATATATTTGATAGTGTGGTGACTTCTGACATTCCGAACTGTGTTTTAAATAGTAAATGGACACTGATCCCGATAGAGCCGTAGCGGATGATGTAGAGAGTGTAGCGCCTGACCGTGCACGCAGATCAGCGCCAGTATACTCTCGACCAGTTTCGGGTAGCCACGAGGGGGAGGCTAAACAAGCCTTCTATCAGATGATGAACGAGTGGTTTACCCAGTTTATTCAGGTTAACCCGGCTGTACAACAACCTCCACCCCCGAATAATCCAACTCCGGTACCTTCAGCATCCCCGATGATAGATCCGATGAGATCTAGTAGGCCTCCCGTTGATAAAATCAGGAAATTTGGGGCCGAAGAATTTAAGGCCAATGATGATGATGACGCAGAGCGAGCCGAAATGTGGCTTGATAACACCATTCGGGTACTTGATGAGTTATCTTGTACTCTAGACGAATGCCTGAAGTGTGCTATATCTTTACTTTGGGACACTGCATATCACTGGTGGAATACACTAGTATCAGTGGTTCCAAAAGAAAAGGTGACGTGGGAATTCTTCCGGATCGAGTTCCGTAAGAAATATATCAGCCAGAGGTTCATTGACCAGAAACGTAAAGAATTTCTTGAACTAAAATAGGGGCAAATGACCGTGACTGAATATGAGCCAAAATTTGTTAGATTGAGCCGATATGCCCGAGAGTGTGTATCAACTGAAGCCATTATGTGCAAAAGGTTCGAAGACGGTTTGAATGAAGATATAAAGTTGCTTGTTGGCATTCTTGAAATCAAAGAGTTTGTGACACTAGTCGAGCGAGCTTGCAAAGCTGAAGAGCTCGGGAAGGAGAAAAGAAAGGCTGAGACAGAAGCTAGAGACACTCGTAATAGATCGTCGGGTAAGACTTTCCATTCCACATCTAAGAAGTTCAGAGATGACTTCAGCTGACATAAAGCTACTTTAGATTTACCTAGACGTGATTGACCTCCAGTGGGCTCCCGAGCTACCTCGATGGCCAGTGTTGGTAACGCTCCACAGAATCGAGTTGAATGCAAGCACTATGGGAAATGGCATCCCGGGAGTTGTAGATTCCATGATCGGTCTTACTTTAAATGTGGATCGTCAGATCATCTTATTAGGGAATGTCTGATGTTAGTTGAGCAGAATACATTTCAGAACATTAAGTCGAGCAACACGTCAGCGCGAGGTAGGCCACCTAGACATTCAGGCAATGTAGGTGGTAGTCAGAGAGGAATGAAGAACACTACAGTTCGATCCGAGGCTAGAGCACCAGCTAGAGCTTATGCTGTACGGGCTAGAGGGGATACTTCGTCCCCAGATGTTATTACTTGTACTTTCACACTTTATGATACTACTGTGATTGCATTGATTGATCCTGGTTCGACTCATTCATATGTGTGTGAAACTTTAGTATCCAGTAAGACTCTACCTGTTGAGTCTACTGAGTTTGTGATCCGTGTGTCCAACCCTTTGGGTCGTTGTGTACTTGTTGTTAAAGTGTGTAAAAGTTGCCCGTTGATGATTCAAGATTCTTGTTTCCCAGCTGAGTTAATGTTGTTGCCCTTCGACGAGTTTGATATAATTCTGGGAATGGATTGGCTAACTTTGTATGATGCAGTGGTGAATTGTAAAAGAAAGATCATTGATTTGAGATGCCAAAACGGTGAGATCATCCGGGTTGAATCCAATAATTTGGATGGGTTGCCTACAGTAATATCCTTGATGTTAACCCGAAAATATGTGAGAAAAGGGTGTGAAGCTTATTTGGCCTATGTATTGGATAATAAAGTGTCTGAAAAACAAATTGAATCTGTATCGGTTGTGTGTGAATACCCAGATGTGTTTCCTGAAGAATTATCGGGTTTACCACCAGTGCGAGAGATTGAGTTTGGTATTGAGCTAGTACCGAGGACGACTCCGATTTTGATAGCTCCGTATCGGATGGCACCTACCGAGTTGAAAGAGTTGAAAGCACAGTTGCAAGAATTAACAGATAGGGGCTTTGCACGACCGAGTTTCTCTCCTTGGGGTGCACCGGTTTTATTTGTGAAAAAGAAAGATGGGACTATGCGAATGTGTATCGATTATCGGCAACTAAATAAGGTAACTATAAAGAATAAGTACCCGTTACCTCGGATTGATGACTTGTTTGATCAGTTGAAAGGGGCTTCAGTGTTTTCAAAGATTGATCTGAGATCGGGTTATTATCAACTGCGAGTCAGAGATTCTGATGTGCCTAAGACTACATTCCGAACGAGGTATGGACATTCTGAGTTTCTGGTTATGCCTTTTGGGCTTACTAACGCACCTGCTATTTTTATGGATTTGATGAATCGGGTTTTTAGACAGTTTTTGGATCGGTTTGTAGTAGTGTTTATTGATGATATACTAATCTACTCCAAAGATGAAATCGAGCATGCTGAGCATTTGAGATTAGTGCTACAAACTTTGTGAAATCAGCAGTTGTATGCGAAGTTTAGTAAGTGTGAGTTCTGGATGAAAGAGGTCAACTTTTTGGGAGATGTTGTTTCAGCATCAGGTATTCGAGTTGATCCGAACAAAATCTCAGCTATACTTGATTGGAAGCCACCGAAAAATGTTTTCGAGATCCGAAGTTTTCTGGGACTCGCGGGTTACTACAGACGGTTTGTGAAAGGTTTTTCTATGATAGCTACACCTTTGACAAAGCTACTACAGAAAGATTTCAAGTTCAAGTGGTCGGAAAATTGTCAGAGAAGTTTCGATCAGTTGAAAGCCCTTTTGACGGAAGCTCCAGTGTTAGCTCAGCCTGAATCGGGTAAAGAATTTGTTGTGTATTCTGATGCTTCCTTAAGTGGTTTGGGTTGTGTATTGATGCAGGAAGGCAAAGTAGTAGCCTACGCTTCGAGACAATTGAAGTCGCATGAAAGAAATTACCCGACACATGATTTAGAGGTTGCAGCCATTGTATTCGCACTGAAGATTTAGCGTCATTACTTATTCGGTGAGAAATGTCATGTTTACTCGGATCACAAAAGTCTGAAGTATTTGATGACTCAGAAAGATCTAAACTTGAGACAACGTAGGTGGTTAGAACTGTTGAAAGATTATGAATTGGTAATTGACTATCATCCGGGAAAAGCTAACGTTGTTGCAGATGCACTAAGTAGAAAATCATTGTTTGCTCTTCGTGTGTTGAACGCACATATAGTTATGGCTGGTGATGGTTCGATCATAGCTGAGATGAAGGCTAGACCGTTGTTTATTCAGCAAATTAGTGATGCACAGAAAGTTGACAAAGATATGACTTCTAGGCGAGCACAGTGTGAAAATGATACAGAGTCAGAATGTCGAATTGATAAAAATGGCTGTTTGAACTATAAAGGCCGATTGAGTGTACCGAGAAATGCTGACTTGATTCAGATGGTATTGGATGAAGCTCATAATAGTCAAATGTCGATACATCCGGGTAGCACGAAGATGTATAATGATTTGAAACAGTTCTATTGGTGGTCGGGCATAAAACAGGATATATCTGAATTTGTTTCGAAATGCTTAGTTTGTCAGCAAGTAAAAGCTAAGCATCAAGTGCCATCCGGACTACTTCAGCCAATCATGATACCTGAATGGAAATGGGATAGAATTACAATGGATTTTGTATCCGATCTCCCTATGACACCGAGTAAGAAAGATGCCGTCTGGGTTATAGTTGATAGACTGACTAAATCAGCTCATTTTGTGCCAGTTCGTACAGACTATTCACTCGATAAACTTGCTGAATTGTACGTATCACAGATTGTGAGATTGCATGGTGTACCGAGTTCCATTGTTTCAGACAGAGACCCGAGATTCACATCGCGGTTTTGGAAGAAGTTGCAAGATGCTTTAGGTACTAAACTTCATTTTAGTACAGCCTTTCATCCGCAGACAGACGGTCAATCTGAGCGAACTATTCAGATACTTGAGGACATGTTGAGATGTTGCATTCTCGAGTTTGAAGGTACATGGGAACGATACCTACCTTTGATTGAATTTGCTTACAATAATAGCTTTCAATCTAGTATCAAAATGGCGCCCTACGAAGCTTTGTACGGTCGTAAATGTCGAACACCATTGTATTGGACTGAGCTTAGTGAAAACAAAATACACGGGGTTGATTTGATCAAAGAAACTGAACAAAAAGTGGCTGTGATCAGAGATACTTTGAAAGCTGCCTCAGACCGACAAAAGTCTTATGCTGATTTAAAACGTAAAGATGTTGAATTTCAAGTCGGAGATCGAGTGTTATTGAAAGTTTCTCCGTGGAAAAAAGTACTCCGATTTGGTCGGAAAGGCAAACTTAGTCCGAGATTCATTAGACCTTATGAAATCACTAAACGTATTGGGCCTGTTGCTTATAGTTTGAAGTTGCCCTCTGAGTTACAAAAGATACATGACGTATTTCACGTTTCGATGCTTCGTAAGTACAGATCAGATCCATCACATGTGATCAGACCGTCAGAGATTGAAATCCGATCCGATATGACATATGATGAAGAACTGATCCGTATCTTAGCTCGGGAAATGAAAGAGTTGAGAAACAAGAGGATTCCATTAGTGAAAGTATTATGGAATTGGCACGGAGTTGAAGAAGCTACGTGGGAGCCTGAGGATTCAATGAGACAACAATATCTGACTTTGTTTAACGGTAAGATTTTCGGGGACGAAAATCCTTAAGGGGGGAGAGTTGTAACAAACCGATTTTGTGTCAATTATATGTAAATTGATGTGTGTGAAAGTTTTGTATGAAAATTTAATCGTTTATGTGTTTAATTTAGAAAAAAAGGACTTAATTGCGTAAAGCGTAAAAGTTGCTTACTAAAGTGAAAAGTACTTAAGTGTCAATGGCTTTTTGATATGATGCACTAAAAGGGCAATTTGCCCATTTTATATGTTAGTGGCCGGCCATGGACAACTATAACCTTATATTATGTTGTTTAGTTATTTTATAATAAAGGTTAAAATGGTAATTAATTAATAACTTAATATAAATGATAACAAAACATAAAAGAAAGAAAGTGGTTCATCTTTTTAACTTAGGTCGAATACATGCAAGGGAGAAAGAAAATAAGAACAACTTGGTT
This sequence comes from Gossypium australe, assembly GCA_005393395.2. NCBI lineage: Eukaryota > Viridiplantae > Streptophyta > Magnoliopsida > Malvales > Malvaceae > Gossypium > Gossypium australe. The sequence goes on from CM016625.1 coordinate 87,617,405, forward strand.
CGGCCATCTTTGATTCAAAATTTAAGGTTAGTTTTCAATCGGTTTTTGATAATTTTTATATTTTTGAGATCGTTGCTTTGAACAGTAACTGACCCATGTGAGAATTTTTGAAATTTAGCATGTTTGATATTTGGCCAATGCTATGTTCTTGTGATCTTTGATATTTTATGATTTTATAAAAATTATTTGTTAATGATTAGTATATTTTGTATTGAAAATTTTAGTGAATTTGAGTATTTTAGACTAAATTGTAAAAATGAAAATTTGAAAGGGCTAAAATGCAAAATAAATGAAATGAGAGGGCTTGTAAAGTCCCTAGGAATATTCGGCCCTTGTATAACTTTGACAAATTGTGTGTATTTTGTGTTCTATGTAATTAGGACTAAATAGTAAAAATGTGAAATCTTAGGGGTAAATTGGTAAATTGCATGTTCATGTGTTTTGGGACTAAATTGAAGTGAAATGAGCTTGAATGAGCTGAATTTAATGTGATTTAGATCAAGAGCAAAGAAAAACGGAATTAGATCGGGGCAAGATGAAGGTTCTCGAATAGCCGATTTACACGGTCTATCGACAGTCGAGGTAAGTTCTTAAGTTAAAGTTCATTAAATAATAATTATGAAAGTGTGAAAAGAAAGTAATTGATTAAATTGAGTAAGAGATAGGTGTTAACCGAATGTGAATGTTCTATATTGGGATGATTATGTTTTGCAAGATAATATGAATTAGTATATTTGGTCTGACAAGTGAATTGGTTTTGTGAATATGAATTGATAGTGATGTATGTGTAAGAAATGTAAGTTGATGAATTGGTTTGATAAACATATTTGTGCTTATCGCCTAGCAGGCCTCGTGCCGGTGACATATTCGGGCTTATCGCCTAGCAGGCCTCGTGCCAGTGACATATTCGGGCTTATCGCCTAGCAGGCCTCGTGCCGGTGACACATTTGGGCTCATTGCCTAGCAGGCTTAATGCCGGTGTTTTAAGTTACAGACTTTGAGTTACATAGGCTTGGGGCCAGTATGTGAAGTTCAGTTAAAAAGCTTAGCAGGTTCTATACCGATGAATTTCTCGTTTGTACTTTATTTACGTAGTCAAGGTCTTTAAGCAATAAAGGTAAGTTTATGTCTTGGAAATGAACTTGTTATTTCGGCCACAAGGTATGCATTTTATATGTTAATGCTAAGTATACATGTGCTATGGTTGTGATCGAATAGAACAATGAAAGAATGAGTTATTTACTTGGTTGTGATGTTATAAATGTGAAATATATTATGCCAAGTGGTTAATAGACATGCGAAATTTGAGTGTGATTAAAATGTTCATGTAAGTAAAGTTATATTACTAAGTTATGTGAAGTGATGATGTCCTGTTATAAGTATTTGCAAATAAAGTATAAATGTTAATATCATGAATTGGTTTATACTATGCTTAGTTGGTTAAGAATTATAATAATGCTTGAGACTTACTAAGCTAGTGAGCTTACTCCGTTTTTGTTTAATTGTTCTGCTTTTTAGATTCTGGTCAAGCTACAGGTTCAAAGGATCAACGTTGAAGTCCACCACACTATCAACTTTTTTGGTACTCCTTTAGTTGCTTTATTTTAGATAAAGGCATGTATAGGAGGGTATATGTCCTTGTTTGAGTTAGAAACCTTATTATTATATGTATTATAGCCATACGAATATGGCTTATGTTCTATATTTATTAAGGCGGAGACATATGGTTTAATAATCTAGTGATGCATAGGAGTATATTATTATGATGCGTGGATATTTGGAATTTTATTTGGGTATATTTGGTTATAATCTAGGTGCATATCGTGTATATATATATATATATATATATATATATATAGGTTGGTCATGGCATATATGTGTGATGGGTTTAGTATATTTGGTCTGACAAGTGAATTGGTTTTGTGAATATGAATTGATAGTGATGTACGTGTAAGAAATGTAAGTTGATGAATTGGTTTGATAAACATATTCAGGCTTATCGCCTAGCAAGCCTCGTGCCGGTGACATATTCGGGCTTATCGCCAAGCAGGCCTCGTGCCGGTGACACATTCGGGCTCATTGCCTAGCAGGCTTAATGCCGGTGTTTTAAGTTACAGACTTTGAGTTACATGGGCTTGGGGCCAGTATGTGAAGTTCAGTTAAAAAGCTTAGCAGGTTCTATACCGGTGAATTTCTCGTTTGTACTTTTTTTACGTAGTCAAGGTCTGTAAGCAATAAAGGTAAGTTTATGTCTTGGAAATGAACTTGTTATTTCGGCCACAAGGTATGCATTTTATATGTTAATGCTAAGTATACATGTGCTACGGTTGTGATCGAATAGAACAATGAAAGAATGAGTTATTTACTTGGTTGTGATGTTATAAATTGAAATATATTATGCCAAGTGGTTAATAGACATGCGAAATTTGAGTGTGATTAAAATGTTCATGTAAGTAAAGTTATATTACTAAGTTATGTGAAGTGATGATGTCCTGTTAAAAGTATTGGCAAATAAAGTATAAATGTTAATATCATGAATTGGTTTATACTATGCTTAGTTGGTTAAGAATTATAATAATGCTTGAGACTTACTAAGCTAGTGAGCTTACTCCGTTTTTGTTTAATTGTTCTGCTTTTTAGATTCTGGTCAAGCTACATGTCACAACCAAGCACATGAAATATTTACCTTCCATTAATTCATTTACTTACTATCATAGTACATATACATGAATCTCATACCTCATTGTCGAATCACCATTTTCCCTTTCAAGCACCAAATTTACTAGATTCATTTCATGATCTCATTACTTTATACATGAAATTCAAAGTTTAACACTCACCATTATATTACCTACTAAGCCTTAGCTGAACTTCACATACTGGCCCTTAGCCTACGGGACTCAAATCCGTAACTTAAAACACCGGCATTAAGCCTGCTAGGCAATAAGCCCGAATATGTCACCGGCACGAGGCCTGCTAGGCAATAAGCCCGAATATGTCACCGGCACGAGGCCTGCTAGGCAATAAGCCCGAATGTGTCACCGGCACGAGGCCTGCTAGGCAATAAGCCCGAATATGCTTACCAAATCAATTCAATAATCTTACCTTTCTTAATACATACATCACTATCAATTTATATTCACAAAACCAATTCACTTGTCAAGCCAAATATACTAATTCATAGTGTCTTGCAAAACATAATCATCCCAAAATAGAATATACACATTCGGCTAACACCTATATCTTACTCAATTTAATCAAACAATTTCATTTCACATTTTCATAATTATTCATTTAATGAACTTTAACTTAAGAACTTGCCTCGACAGTCGACGGACCGCGTAGACCGGCTATTCAATAACCTTCGTCTTTCCCCGATCCAAATCCGTTTTTCTTTGTTCTTGATCTAAATACATTAAAATTGAGCTTATTCAAGTACATTTCATTTCAATTTAGTCCCTAAGCACATAAATAGGCAAATTGCCATTTTACCCCTAGGGTTTCACATTTTTACAATTTAGTACTATTTGCACAAAACTCAAATTACACAAAATTTCAAGACAACACTTAAGGGCCGAATATGTATAAGGACTATATAAGCCCATTTCTTTCATTTATTTTGCATTTAAGCCCTCTCAAATTTTTATTTTTACAAATTAGCCTTAAATACTCCAATTTACTAAAAATTCCAATGCAAAATATACTAATCTTTAACCTATCATTTACATAAAATCATAAAACACTAAAAATCACAAGAACATAGCAATGGCCGAACCTCATACATATTCATTTTCAAAAATTCTAACATGGGTCAACTACAGTTCGAAGCAACGATCTCAAAAACGTAAATGGGCTTAAATTTGTAAAAATTGGAGTTTTATTGGTGGCCGGGCATGAAACGGGATATATCTGAATTTGTTTCGAAATGCTTAGTTTGCCAGCAATTAAAAGCTGAACATCAAGTGCCATCTGGACTACTTCAACCAATCATGATACCTGAATGGAAATGGGATAGAATTACAATGGATTTTGTATCCGGTCTCCCTATGACACCAAGTAAGAAAGATGCCGTCTGGGTTATAGTTGATAGATTGACTAAATCAGCTCATTTTGTGCCAGTACGTACAGACTATTCACTCGATAAACTTGCTGAATTATACGTATCACAGATTGTAAGATTGCATGGTGTACCGACTTCCATTGTTTCAGATAGAGACCCGAGATTCACATCGCGGTTTTGGAAGAAGTTGCAAGATGCTTTGGGTACTAAACTTCATTTTAGCACAGCCTTTCATCCGCAGACAGATGGTCAGTCTGAACGAACTATTCAAATACTTGAAGACATGTTGAGATTGTGTTCTCGAGTTTGAGGGTACATGGTAACGATATTTACCTTTGGTTGAATTTGCTTACAATAATAGCTTTCAATCTAGTATCAAAATGGCACCCTACGAAGCTTTGTACGGTCGTAAATGTCGAACACCGTTGTATTGGACTGAGCTCAGTGAAAACAAAATTCACAGGGTTGATTTGATCAAAGAAACTGAACAAAAAGTGGCTGTGATCAGAGATACTTTGAAAGCTGCCTCAGACCGACAAAAGTCTTATGCTGATTTAAAACATAAAGATGTTGAATTTCAAGTCGGAGATCGAGTATTCTTGAAAGTTTCTCCGTGGAAAAAGGTACCCCGATTTGGTCGGAAAGGCAAACTTAGTCCGAGATTCATCGGACCTTATGAAATCACCGAACGTATTGGGCCTGTTGCTTATAGATTGAAGTTGCCCTCTGAGTTAGAAAAGATACATGACGTATTTCACGTTTCGATGCTTCGTAAGTACAGATCAGATCCGTCTCATGTGATCACACCGTCAAAGATTGAAATCCGATCCGATTTGACATATGATGAAGAACCGATCCGTATTTTAGCTCGGGAAATGAAAGAGTTGAGAAATAAGAGGATTCCATTAGTGAAAGTATTATGGAATAGACACGGAATTGAAGAGGCTACGTGGGAGCCTGAGGATTCAATGAGGCAACAATATCTGACTTTATTTAACGGTAAGATTTTCGAGGACGAAAATCCTTAAGGGGGAGAGTTGTAACAAACCGATTTTGACCCTAATAGGAACGGTGGTTTTGGGACCACGAATCCGAGTCTGATAAATATTTTAATATTATATTTTGAGTCTATTATATGTGAATTGATGTGTGTGGAAGTTTCGTAGAAAAATTTATTCGTTTATGTGTTTAATTTAGAAAAAGGACTTAATCGCATAAAGTCAAAAAGTTGCAATCTATAGTAGAAAGTGCCTATTTGATGATGGCTTCTTAACATGGGGTATTAAAAGGGCAATTAGCTCATTTCTAGGTTAGTGGGTGGCAATTGTCATAACTAACCTTAAGTTATATATTAGTTTTAATTTATTTTAAAGGTTAAATTAGTAATTGAATAATTACTTAATATATATGTTAAAATAACATAAACAAAGCCATAATCTTTTCCACTCTTGCATGGCCGAATGTTGTGAAAGGAAGGAGGGTTTTATTTCTTTGAATTTTCGGCACTTTGAAGCTAAAATTCAAGGTGAGTTTTAGTTAGTTTTCGATAAATTTTATGTTTTTGAGATGGTTGCTTCGAACTGTAGTTGACCCATGTTAGAATTTTTGAAAATGAGTATGTATGAGGTTCGTCCATTGCTATGTTCTTGTGATTTTTAGTGTTTTATGATTTTATGTAAATGATAGGTTAAAGATTAGTATATTTTGCATTGGAATTTTTAGTAAATTGGAGTATTTAAGGCTAATTTGTAAAAATAAAAATTTGAGAGGGCTTAAATGCAAAATAAATGAAAGAAATGGGCTTATATAGTCCTTATACATATTCGGCCCTTAAGTGTTGTATTGAAATTTTGTGTAATTTGAGTTTTGTGCAAATAGGACTAAACTGTAAAAATGTGAAACCCTAGGGGTAAAATGGTAATTTGCCTATTTATGTGCTTAGGGACTAAATTGAAATGAAATGTACTTGAATAAGCTCAATTTTAATGTATTTAGATCAAGAACAAAGAAAAATGGATTTGGATCGGGGAAAGACGAAGGTTATTGAATAGCCAGTCTACGCGGTCCGTCGACTGTCGAGGTAAGTTCTTAAGTTAAAGTTCATTAAATGAATAATTATGAAAATGTGAAATGAAATTGTTTGATTAAATTGAGTAAGATATAGGTGTTAGCCGAATGTGTATATTCTATTTTGGGATGATTATGTTTTGCAAGACACTATGAATTAGTATATTTGGCTTGACAAGTGAATTGGTTTTGTGAATATAAATTGATAGTGATGTATGTATTAAGAAAGGTAAGATTATTGAATTGATTTGGTAAGCATATTCGGGCTTATTGCCTAGCAGGCCTCGTGCCGGTGACATATTCGGGCTTATTGCCTAGCAGGCCTCGTGCCGGTGACATATTCGGGCTTATTGCCTAGCAGGCTTAATGCCGGTGTTTTAAGTTACGGATTTGAGTCCCGTAGGCTAAGGGCCAGTATGTGAAGTTCAGCTAAGGCTTAGTAGGTAATATATCGATGAGTGTTAAACTTTGAATTTCATGTATAAAGTAATGAGATCATGAAATGAATCTAGTAAATTTGGTGCTTGAAAGGGAAAATGGTGATTCGACAATGAGGTATGAGATTCATGTATATGTACTATGATAGTAAGTAAATGAATTAATGGAAGGTAAATATTTCATGTGCTTGGTTGTGACATTGTATGTATATGCAAAGTAATTTGCCATATGGATGTTTAGAAATGTGAAAGTTTGTGTAAGGTTAAGATGGGTTCTTGCAATTGTGTTCATTCAATGATATTATGAAATCAACTATGTATGTAATCGGCAATTGATATCCTAGGTATAGTAGTTAAAGTTACAAGTAATTTAAGTATGAGAAATTGTTATATTGAGTTTTGTGTAAGTCATAAGTGCTTTTAGTTGTATTAAATCATTGCTTAAAACTTACTAAGCTAACAAGCTTACATTAACTGTGTTTGATGTGCTATTTTTCTAGATTTTGGAGTAAGCAGCTAGCTTGGGGTTATAATCCGTCAGCAAGTCTACTGCACTATCAACCTTTTTGGTACAACAATAGCTTGGTTTTACTTTGATAAAGGCATGTATAGGGTGTTTAATGTCTTTGTTTGAGTTGAATACTTGGACAATATATGTATTATAGCCATACGAATATGGCTTATATTCCTTGTCAATATGGTATTAATGTATGCTTGGTTAATGACCGATTAGAGTGTATTTATATGTCGTATTTGGATGCAATTGGTGGTATGAACATTAGGTTAGTTTATATTCGGCTATAGTACTTATACTTATGATAAGTATATTGTGGTTTTGTGGTTTAAGATAATAATTTGAAGAAGTATAAACTAAGTTAGGTGTTTCTGATGGTTTAAAGTTTAGTTGAGTATTTTTATAGCAAGACTTGTAAATAGAAAATGTTTATTTGCAATTCAATGATGTATGCGAAACGTTACACATGATTTGTGATTAAATTTTGATTGATGTTTTGGTTATATGTTGTAATTTAAGTATGGAAATTGACAGGTGAATTGAGTACACTATTAGTTGTTATGTGTTCTCAAAATGGTTTAAATTAATATGGTCATATGCGCATGGTTTTGTAAATAGAAAAAAGGTATGTTTGGTCTTTAATAATTGTGCCTAGTTTGTTTGTTCATAATGACATTTCCAATGCCGCATATGATATGGGATATTAAACTTTATGAAATGTTTTGTTTGGTTTATTAAGTTCATATATATATATTCATGAGAATAAGTGATTAATAATTATTAAATGTTCGAATGACATTATAATGATAAGCTCATGATTTATGTATGTATTTTAAGACATTTTGTGTGACCTTAAGATATGTATATTGACTTGAAAATAGGGTATATGTAAGTAATGAATTCGATTGAACTTTGAGATATGATTCGTATATTTGGTGTGATTAATAGTTTAAGGCTAATATTTAATTAGCAATATGTTATATATATATATATTTGCTAATATGTTCTATGTGATTATGTGAATATACGAAAGCTGTATTTTCTTTATTAATGCCTTGTAACCCTAATCCGGCGACGGATACGGGTTAGGGGTGTTACACTACAAGTTCAGAGGATCAACGTTGAAGTCTACCACACTATCAACTCTTTTGGTACTCCTTTAGTTGCTTTATTTTAGATAAAAGCATGTATAGGAGGGTATATGTCCTTGTTTGAGTTAGAAACCTTATTATTATATGTATTATAGCCATACGAATATGGCTTATGTGGCGGAGACATATGGTTTAATAATCTAGCGATGCATATGAGTATATTATTATGATGCATGGGTATTAGGAATTTTATTTGGGTATATTTGGTTATAATCTAGGTGCATATCGTATATATATATAGGTTGGTCATGGCATATATGTGTGATGGGTTTAGTTGTGCAACATTTGATCAAATTAAATGTGCATGTTTTGCTTGAATGTGGAATATAGAAATATGGATCAATCTCATGAGTTATGTATTCGGCAATACATGGTATTAAGTAGAAAATGTACTTAGATGTTATATTCGGTTTTGGATTACATTTGTACATGAGTAATAAATATTATATGCTTGGTTCGAATATGTCCTTTCAAATAACTTAAGTATACATATTTTTTTTGGTTTATATTAAGTCGATTTTAATTGTTAGATCAAAGTATCACTTGATCATGTATATGAATGATTAAATGCCATGATTTCTTCTAATTTATTAAAGTAAATGTGATTATGCGTAAGATAGGTGTTGATAAATTTTTAAATGATCTTTTGACTATGCTGATTGATGACATGTTTAGTAATGCCTTTTAACCCAAATTCGGTGACGAACACGGGTTAGGGGTGTTACAGGCCCGAGCCTAAAAGATCGCTCTCTTGGCCCCAGTAATCTATCGGTGTCCCCACACGAATGTTCGCACGCTTGTGTGGTTGCCGGTGCCAACCTTTCGGCTTTTTTAACTTTTTCCGGCATTTCGGCTTTTCGAGATTTCGGCTTTTGCCAATTTGTCGCGTGTGATGTGTATGTACACACCTGGTTAATGCGACGTGCTACACTATCCTCAGCCTTGAAACTACAACCAATATCAATCTCCAATCAATTACACACTTAACCATAGTATTTACCAAAAACCGAAGCCTTACCATAACCTTACCGTGTGCCACCAGTTCTAGTAGCCCTTCCTTAGCTACTATTCATGATTATCCCCTAGATCTGCACCCACATAAATACTATTAAAAATCAAGTGACTCATACCCCACACAAGTCACCACTATAAGCCATACTTACATTCGGCACTTACTAATCCACAATTGAGACGAGTACACTTACCACTTGCTAGCGATCCTTACCACGCTTGCGATCTTTGAACCTACCCCTGTTAATACAAGGTTAACGATAAGAAGGAGTTAGATAGCCCTCCGGCTTTTACCAAAACACACTAAAGGAGGTTGACTAAGTACTTACCGAATCCAACCTTTGATCCTGCGACCTAGATAGCTACTGAACGAGATCCGGCTTTTAAAACTTGATTAAGAGTAGATAACAACAACCGATTTGTGATGGAGGAAAAATAACAAGGAATCGGCAAAAAGATAGGGCTATTCGATTATAAGGGAGTATTCGGCTTTCAGAGAAAGAAGAAGAATGCAACGCTAACACTAATAGGGATTTCGGCAAAAAGGAATGATGGTTTTTTGGCAATGGAAGAAACAAAATGTGGGGGAGAAAAGAAAAGTAATGGAAAACCCAAGGAGCCTCTCAAAGGAATTCGGCACCCCCTTTTATAGCCAAAAGCCGAAACTACCTTCCCCCAAGGTCCCATTTGGCACCAACTCTTCACACTTCTCAGCTCCTAATTTTTCTCCCTGGTAACTCCTCAATCTCATCCTGAATTTCCTCCACAACCATCTCGCAAGAACAATTCAAACTCTCCAATGCAAGAGTTCAAATCCAACACAAACTCTGGCCCGTCCAAGCTGCAAAATAAACACGCCAATAAAATACCATGTCACTACTTGAACCTTGGACTCCCTTGCCTGCTAATGACGCCACCTACCTGCTCCCTAAGTGGTGCCACTTTGCCACTACACCACAAGCCCTTTTGTGTTATTTTTCTTCTTCATTTATTTAAAAGGCCTACTAACTGAAGTCACAGTTCCCTTAGGGCTTAAACCAAAATTTTTCCTATACCCTTACTTGATCCCAGGACATCTCCAACACCCCTAGACACTCCAAATTCATTAACCCTCAAAGCCCACATGCCAATTGTCATTTTCTCGCTCACTTAAAAATTTTCTGAGACCCAAAGCCTAATAGGCCCAATTCTACTAGGCCTAAATTCGAGGCGTTACACAGTCCTTGCTCAATTAACCCCTCAATTGAGCTAATTTTTCTCAATTAATACTTTATTCTATCATTTTAAACTATTTCATAGCCCTTGGAAATCAAAACTTTAGCACTAGACTTTAATTCCAATCTCTTTCACTGTTAGGTCCTAAAGTCAATTTCCATCAATTTTACTTGATAAAATCATCATATATCAAAATTAAAGCCTCAATTCTATGTTTATTCATCATATGCTTCCAGCACTCATCCATAGAAACTTTAAAAATTAGTCATGGAATCAAAAACTAATGACATAATAAGTTGGACCCAATTGTAAAAGTCTAAAAACTTAGAAATTTCAAGGAGAAAGTAAGAATTAAATTTACATGAAGCTAGAGTATGAAAACCAGCTTGAAACCTCTTCCATGGCTATTTTTCAACTGATGAATATGAAGAAAAATGATGAGAATTCTAGATATTCCAATTTGGTCCCATTTTTATTTAACTAATTTTGGCAATTTTCCAATTTTGCTCTTATTTCACCCATTTCCTTATTTTTCTCAGCTATTGCTGCCCAAAATATCTCTTTTGGGCTTATTTGCACTTTAGGTCTTTCCTCATTTGACAATTGAGCTATTTAATCCTTCTAGTAACTTTTACACCTTTTTCAATTTAGTCCTTTTTATTTAATTAACCACCCGAACGTCAAAATTTTCTAACGAAATTTTAATACTACCTTATTGACACTTCGTAAATACTCAGAAAAATATTTATGGCTCGGTTTATAACATCGAGATCTCAATACCTCTTTTTCTCAAATTCTTGACCAAATAAATCTTTATAAAACACAATTTACTATTTCAAAAATCTTTTGAAAGCTACATTTGGCTTGTAAATATTAAATAATATAATCTACGAATTTATTTGTCGGATTTGTTGGTCTCGAACCACTATTTCTGACATCGCTAAAATTTGGGCTATTACATTCTTCTTCTTGGACAAGAGCTCCTTCATAAATTTCCCATAATTCAGAATTTGCACAAGAGCGTCTACTAAAGGAATATTGACCTGAAGTTGCTTCAGTGTGTTTAGGAACTGTTGGTACTGCTTATCTTGCTCACTCTCCTTGAATCTTTGTGGAAAAGGTAAAGGTGGAGATACATCTGATTGCGCTGACACCTTTGATTTTGCTGACAGTTTCGAGGGTCAGACATTAGGCATATGAGTGACAATTTGTGGAACCTTTTTGTCTGGTACATCGACAAGCTCTTCAAATTCAACCTTCTCACCAGGGATCATTTCATCAGTATCTTGAGGTGTTATAATAGAGTTTGTAGTTGACTCACTAGTTTGTTTACCACTCTTGAGAGTGATATCCTTGCAGTGTTCTTTCCCCCTCGGACTAGGATTTTTCATGTCACTAAGTAGTGTGCCTGGTGGTCGAGTATTCAAATTCGAAGTAAGTTTTCCTAATTGTGCCTCCAATGCCTGGATAGAAGATGAATTCCCTTGCATAATAGCTTCTGTGTGAGTCATATGCTCCCGTATTAAAGCCTCAAGAGCTACTAACGGGTCTGACGGAGAAGCTTTCGTGTACTATTATTGTCAATGTTCTTGAACATGCTAATTCTACATTGTAGAGTGTTGTGGCTGTGTCAGATTCTGGTGTGGATACATGTAACATCCTGAAAATGGGCCTATGCATTGTTGATTTAATTATACGAAATGGCATGTCTTATGTGTTATGAATGTATTATGAACATTTTTGGAAACTTGGAAATGTAAGGAAATGCTTTAGGAATGTTAAGTTTCAAAAGTGGAAAGTAAACATTTTTGGAAACTTGGAAATGTAAGGAAATGATTTAGAAATGTTAAGTTTAAAGGAGGCAAACGAACATTTTTGGAAACTTGGAAATGTAAGGAAATGTTAAGTTTTAAAGCTTAAAAGGAGAAAGCTAAGGCAATGTGGCCTTAAGAAAATTAAAAGAAGAAATTTGACACACAAATGGGCATGGAAAAGTGGCTTGGAGATGCCACTTAAAGCCCAATAAGTGACACCACAAACAGGTGCAATTGGGCCTGGGTTCGAGTCACTTGGGGAGCAAATAAGGGAATTTTATTTTTGTACAAGGAGCAGAGAAGTGGACGGCACTAAGGAACTCAATGGAGGAGTTTAAATTCTCTTAAAATTTCGGCTAAGTTAAGGATAATTGCTGAATTATCTTTTATTTTCTTTTAGGTGATAATTAAAGAGATAAAGCTATCAAAATAGAAGAGTGATGGCCAAGTAAGGGATTCCTTAGGTGATAATTTCGGCAAAGAGGAGAAAATAAGGCCATTATTCATTCTTTCTAAGTCTCTGCAGAAAGTCTCTAAGCAAACTCTCTCTTTTCTTTTTTATTTTGTCAAGCCGAAATCTACTTCTTCTCCCTAAATCCACCATTGCCGAATTTCTTAGTGACTCTTTTCCTCTCCCAAAGTTTTTCTTTTCTTCTTCTTTACCTCTCAAAAGTCGAAATTGTGTTACATATCAGGGCCATAGCCGAATACTGCTAAGGGTTCAAGCAAGAGTTCCATCGAATTCTTCAGTAAGGGTAAGATTAGGTTCGATTCTCATTCTATTTCTTTTAAGTCTGTCGAAATTAAGATTCTAATACCCTTAATATCTTGTTGTCGAAACTTTGAAGAGATCTTTCGGGATTTACTAAGTGTCGACTACAAGGAAGGAGAAGTTCTTTTCCCGAAGGTACACCATAGGCCGCATGTTCCCTAGTTATTCGGTGAGTTTCGGGATTTAAAATCCACAAGGTAAGTGTCTATAGCATTCGGCCAAGGCCATGTTTGGTAAATATATGTGTTCATTAATTATTCAAAAGCCGAAACTAATCTATTCAAGTAATCTAGTGATTGCCGATTTCAAGAAAGAAGGATACAAAGTTTCGGGTCTTGATTCTTAAGTCAATCGGCAACAAGGTGAGTTTTAGTGTACTAATCCTACTAGGATTTGGATTTATGGCCGAATGGCTCTTTACTAAGTATTAAATGATTGATTAATGTAGAGATCTAAGATCTAAGGCATTAGATCAAACTTTTCGGGATTTGGATTGGAAACCCTAAGCAAATCAGGTGTGTACCCTACCCTACGTTTTAATATGTTTATGGCTATGTTTTAAATTGAATGTGTTAATTTGAATGTGAAAGTATGGCTAAAGTACCATGCTAAGGTACAAAAGTACTCAGGTACGTTTCCTACTCCTACTAGGAATATGAAATTATGTTATACATATAACATGTGAAAAGTGATAAGAATGTGAATTAAGGCATGATGTGCATGATATGTAAGATATGGGGCATTCGGGTTATATGAAAGGGGAAGTGAATGTGGTGACCTAAGACCACGATATGTGAATGTGGTGACCTAAGACCACGAAATCTGAATATGGTGTCTCATGACACAAAATTGTATCTGGTGGATATGCCACAAATTTTTATAAGGGCGATGAGCACGTCGACTGCAGCGACTGCCTTCGATGGCGTGTAGCGGATGGAGGGTTGACTTAGTAGTCCCCACGGTGTGCAGGTTGGTACGGGTGATGTGTAGCGGACGACATATAGGTTTGGGTTCGGGTTGCATCATTATTTTATATCTGTTATATGAATAAGTATGTGATATGATATTGTATGCCTGAATTATTAAATTTTTGTGTTGATTACACATTGAGTCTGTTTGACTCACCCCGTTGGGGAACTTTTTCTTCTAGGTGACGATCAGTAATAGACCGGGTCGGCAGGAGCTCAAAGGTGGCCATGCACAACAAGGAATTTATTTAATTTGGATTTTTATTTTATTAAGTACTTTAATTTAATTTTGGGGATTATTTTGATGTAATAAGGCCATAGTTGAACTACTTAATTGTTTTTTTTATTATTATTTATTTTGTTATGAATTTTTATCAATTAAAAGATTAAGTATATTTATTTTAAAACAAACCCTAAACGTTTTGTCACCTAAAGTAAAAGATTTTTAATAACATAAACTTGTTTTCAATTCAAGCCCAACCCAAAACAATTTTTCCTTCAAAACACACAAGATTTTCCTAAGTAGCAAAAGAATTTTGAACCGGTTTACATCGAGGAGCATACCAGATCCGGTCAAGACTCGTGGGCCGGGTATGGGGTGTTTCAATACATCTGGCTTTATTGTGGATGCATCTAAGTATGCTATTTTAGTTCTACTGTTGTTGATTATAATTCCCCTATATTGAATTATAATTCCCTTGAGTGGATATATTCCCATATCAAAATTTCGTAGCATTTTGTCCAGCATTCTGAGTTCCCCAAGACTGTTGATTGCGTGCAGAATTATTATAAGAGGTGCCATAAGAATTATTGTGGATGTTACTAACATAAAAGGCATTTTATGCATGTTGTGGACAATTTTCATAGTTGTGGTTACCACTGCAAATCTCATAAAAAAAGGTAGGAACATCAATTTGTTGAGCGACTTGTATAGGTGCAACGTCACTAGTCCCTTGCATATTTTTTATCGTATTTGCAAGAGAAGAATCTTGAGCACTAAGTGCAGATATTGCGTCCAATTCAATAACTCCTAGAGTAGCTTTTTCTTGTGCAACTCTAGAGGTAGGATATTGATAATCATTCTGAACAATTCTCTCAAGAATTCTAACAGCCCCATGATAAGTACAATCCAGCAAAGGACCATTGGCTGATGCGTCGACAAGATTCCTCATGCGTGAATTTAGCCCATTATAGAAAATCTCAATTTGTGTTTCCTATTGAATGTTGTGCATGGGACAACGGCGAAGCAAAGATTTATAGTGTTCCTATGTGGTGCGAAGATTCTCATCATCCAACTGATGATAAGCTATAATATCATTTCGGAGACGAGCATTCTTTGTCGACGGGTTAAATCACAAAAAAACTGTGTTGTTAGTGCATTCCAAGAAGTACTGTGTAACACCCCAAACCCGGCCCATTCACTACGACCGAATTTGAAATGCCACTGCGGAAAGACGGTTGAAAAATCTTTTTGACTTAAGATAAAACATTAAAATTTATTAACTTTTGAAAACCATGTCCATTTAAAAATTATAAGTAAACTATGTTATTATAAAAGGTCCAAATTAAAACTTTAACATACATATATTTTGAGTAAATAGGTTGCTAAAAATAAAATCATCTTCATGTAGTAATTTAATTTTATCAAACCATAATTAAAATAATACCAAAAATAATAATAAGGCCCTTATTACAACCCAATGTTTAAACAACATACTTAATATTGAAAAAGCTTGAAATAATTAAAACATCTTTGTCTGCATGGAACTAAGCTTCTGCATGGCCACCTTTGTACTCCTCCAACCCGGTCCAAGCTCATGAATCACCTGCAATGGTTAAGAAAAATCGGGTGAGTCCACACACTCAGTGCATAATCATTACACATGTTTCCACACGTATGGGCTTGGCCCATATTCACACAGTCCATTCATTAAATATGCAACTACGAAACCCAACCCAACCTAGGTCCATCCATTACACCAACCTTAGCAGACTCCCTGCCCAAGGCCATGGCTAATCCACCGATCACAACCGAGTGATCCCACATATCCTACCTCGGTAGACCTGCTGCACAAGGCCGTGGCGGAGCCACCGATCACATAAGTGATCCTAACATTAATCCGTCTACGGTGATGCACTCAGCTATCAACCGCCGAGATGGGCACCTAGCCAACATCTCCCTTGATGAAGCACACAGCTAATCATCAAGCGCTAATGTAGCACGAGGCTAACATTAGACCACGTACAAAAGTATGTACACCCGTCCTTCCTTGCTCAAATCCAATCCCCATGCATATATGTAAATGCATCATGTTAAATCATCATATAAAATGAGTATACATCACATGCTCATTACCATATCATAAATACACCATAATTCATTTAATAACACAAGTTACTAACCTGTCAAACGATTACCCCACATATGGGTATCCACCACTTTAGCCTTTAATGTCGGCTACCACATATCATACACAAATATATATATACATCAATACACAACCAACAGGGACACAGTGCGATAATTACGCACCTCATCACTTGGAGTTCTAAACTCTCAATCCCAACGCTATCGCTAAGCGAGACTACGGCTATCTGCCTATAGCTTCTCCTGCTGCTGGCCCACATCCTGGTGGCCAATCCCGAACCGTCGAGATAGCTCTTTTCTTAAACTTCGGGATAGGGACTTTCCCTTGCCCTCCTTGACTGGTATTTGCCTCCATCAATACACTTAATCAGATCAAACGGTTAAACCTCCAAAACATAAATCCAAGTATTGAATCTTTATCAACTAACTTACTTACCAAACAACTTGAATCCCGGAGGCTACTCTATGCTTCTGCGAGCGCTGACTAAATGACTCCCGAAAAGGTCTCCTGCGTTAGGCTCTTCTCCCCTACAATCGGCCTTAGCACCTTTAGAGAAAACTTAGGCCATTCGGCGAAGACAAACAAACCAAAGGGTTATCCCTTGAATCCTTACCTTACGACCAATTTGGTTTCCTACCAAATCCCGAACCAAACGATGGTTCTCCTCTGGCAATCGGCTCCACCTTAACACGCAAACGGTTAGCCTCACAAACCTTCGGCTTAACAAATACCTAAAGGAAATAGATTACTAAAACAAGTCCTTACCACCACTTACCAATCGATTACCAAAGATGGAGGCTTCACTTGATTGATTCCAAAATCCCGGAAACCCTACAACAATTCGGTTCCAACAAAAGATTAACACCCTTACAACTATTTCTGAAAATGGCTCTTACCCATATCAAAATCGACAGAGAACAAAGGAGAAGAGAAATAAGCATTCGGCTACCAACACTTACCTTCTCCAACGATTGAAAAAGACAAACCCAAGGAGATCAACACCACTCTAATACTCGGCCAAGGTGAAAGCTAAATAGGAGAAGGGAAATCGGTAATGGAAGATTAGAAGTGAGAGGGAAAGATTCGGCTTGCACAATGATGGAAGAAAACAAAAGAAATGGGAGGAAGAAGGTTGATATTCGGCTACCAACCAAAATGAGAAACAAAAGAAGATGGGATGTTTAGGAGGGTAAAGTTTCGGCTACCAATGCAAATGAAGAGAGAACAAGGCAATTTCGGTAAGGTAAGAAAAATGAAGAAAAGGGTGGCCAAAAGGTGAGCATCCCCTATAAATACTACTAGGTTTCGACACACACCTAAGCAAACTTCAACAAAGCCGAAAATGCCCTCCTCAAACTCCCCAAAATCGGCCACTAGCTCAACTCCTCCCAAATCCCAAAATCTCCTCCTGCTTTTCCTCCTTGACACTCATTCAAAAAGTTTGAATGAGTCCAACCTAAATCCTACCTTCCTAGCCGAATTTCAAAAATAAAAGACCAAGTCTTACCTCATCTAATTAAAAGCCTTCTAGCCGTCCAACACCTCCCCCTCTCATGACGCAAAAACAAAACCAAAATGCTGCCTTTGCAGTTCGAACCTGAAACCCCTTAGCTCCTTGAGGCGTCACTTCTCCATGCTCTAAGTGGCGTTTCCCTTGCCACTCTGCCAAGCCTTCTCTTGTGTCTTAACCTCTGAAATAATTCTCTTAAGACCTCTAAAGCCAAGCTCCCCTTCTTAACACTAAAAATTCAAAAATTTTCTAAGGCATGTCTTACCTTCTAGGGTTCTCCAAACCCCTTAAAACTCATCCAACTTCAACATAAGCCTTCCAACACTTGAGTTATGCACTAAATGCATAACCCCTAGAACCCGGATGTTACAATTCTAACCTCCTTAAAAATAATTTCGTCCTCGAAATTACTTAGCTTCCTAACGGTCGTACATCCTAATTCACCAAACTACACTATTGCTGCGCACTCTGATCTTAAGAAACTACCATATTTCTAGGCACAGTTTCTAAGTCCACACTCAAGGTTCTAGATACTTTGCTAGCAATAAACAAACTGCCACTAAAGCAACAAAACAAATAAGAATATTCCAGACATAAGAAACTTACCAACTGACTTATCTGGCACATCATTATCTTCTCTTCGACGAACCGCATATACCAGACCTGGTTGTCTTGCCTTAGTGCTACCATTACCTCAGCCTAAAGCTCCACGACCTCAGCCGGAACCATTCCCTCCATAGCTCGGACCACGACCCCTTGTCACCTGCTGACCACCTCTGCCCGGCTGCACATAACCTTGGCCTAATGTCCGAGTCCTATTCGGATCCTGGGGACAATCCTTAATCAAATGAGTCTTACACTTACACCTGAAGCATTCTCGATCCCGATTCCAGCACTCGTCAACATGATACCTTCCACACCGAGCACATGGACGATCCAGATTCCCAGTAGCTGGCTTAGAAATACGAGCAGAAGTCTCGACCCTCGGTCTTTTCTAAAATCCCTCAAACGATTCTGACGGTCCAGCACTCCTCTTATCCCGGTTCCTTTCTCTATCTCTATTCTGCCTCTCGGACCTCTTGACCTCCTCAACTATCCGAGCTTTCTCCACTAGAATGGCGAAATCTCTTTCTTGTTGCGGAGCAATCAAAACCCGTAGCTCATCCCGCAGCCCATCTTCAAATCTGACGCATCTCTCATAATTGGTAGCCACGATGCCCCGAACATACCGGCTCAAACACAGAAACTCAGCCTCGTACTCCGCTATTGACTTGCCACCTTGCACCAAATTAAGGAACGCCTTCCTCTGTGCGTCCACATAGCTCGCTCCGATATACTTCCCCTCGAACTTGATCTTAAAGTAACCCCAGTCCACTCGATCGGCCGGGGTACTTTCCTTAACAGTGAGCCACCACTGGTAGGCCTCATCCCGTAGCAACGAAACAGCACCCTTAAGCTTCTCCTCACCAGTTAAGTCTAAGTCATCCATAATCCTTTCAACTGCCTCAAGCCAGTATTCTACCACGTTCGGAGCTACCCCCGACACTCCTCTGAAAACCTCGGCTCCGTTCGACCTAAGTCTTTCGAGTACTGACTTCCGAGTCCCACTGCCCGCATTGGCTCCTGCCACTAGCTCGAGCACCTGCAGCATAGCCTACGATACTGCATCGTCTCCTCCTGTCTGATCCTGATGTTCAACCTCAACAGCTGGTGGTGGCGGCACATCATTTTCTGACCCATGGCCAGACCCAACCGGTTCGGATACTGCCATCCTGCCTCTACCACGTCCACGAGTATTGCGACCACGCCCCCTAGAACTCATATCTAGCGTCACGATTTAATCTGTTTAGAAAGTTTTACGCATTAGAAATTTTTGTTCCACTGTTTATCCACGAGCAAATTTTATGAAAAGAAGTTTCCGGAAGCGGTTCTTTCGATCAATCAAAGTTTCATTCCAAGTTCACTACTCTACTACAGAGAATTACACATTCATTCATCCACGTCACTTTCTTAAAGCATTTCTAACCTAGTGTAATTTCGTCATTTTCCTATAGGGGTATTTTGGTAATAAATCAGAGGTCAATTTGAAAATAGTTTTCAAATTAAAGATATTTTAGAATTTACAAAATCTCAGGGGTCATCTTGAAAATTTGTTTTGCAAATCAGAGATGTTGCAAAAATTTCAGAAATCGGGGTTATTTCAGTAATTTTGGAAGTCATGGGCATTTTCGTAATTTTGCCACTAGGGCATTTTGGTAATTTTGGTAAGTTGAAAAATATTTTGAAAATTTTCCAAAATAAATTTTTGCTGCTATTAAAAGGAGTATCGTAATGATTTTTAAAACTTAGAGCTTTCCTAAAACAGGGTTAATCCCTTTCGGGTTTTATTTAGTGTGTTTAGCCTATGACCGAGTCCCCTTGGTTAGGGTGAACCGAAGCTACGCACCAGGTAGGATTCCTGGGAACAGGAGGTGAGTCACGAGGACTGCTTAAGTACCAAGCTCTTCCGGATCCAATCCTAGACATGCGCACCAGGGTTACCACACCCTAACTCGGCGACTTGGTCGTAGGTTTGTTTAATAGCCCTTAAGTCTTATGCATATGTTTGAGTAGACTAATCCTAGGGTCCAATAGTCCTAATATCTAATCTACAAGCCCAAATAAACCCATAGCAATTCTCATAAACACATCACTTTAATAGCTAGAAGTACTTACCTGGTGGACTTCAGGCCGGAGGTACAGGTGCCATGCCAGAATAACCTGAAAAAAAAATTCCTTAAAAGTCCATATTTTTGAAAAGCCCATTTTTGAAAACATTTTTCGGGCCCAAAACCTCAAAGCCGAGTTTTGAACCGGGCTCTGATACCAATTTGTAACACCCCAAACCCGGCCCATTCACTACGACCGAATTTGAAATGCCACTGCAGAAAGACGGTTGAAAAATCTTTTTGACTTAAGATAAAACATTAAAATGTATTAACTTTTGAAAACCATGTCCATTTAAAAATTATAAGTAAACTATGTTATTATAAAAGGTCCAAATTAAAACTTTAACATACATATATTTTGAGTAAATAGGTTGCTAAAAATAAAATCATCATCATATAGTAATTTAATTTTATCAAACCATAATTAAAATAATACCAAAAATAATAATAAGGCCCTTATTACAACCCAATGTTTAAACAACATACTTAATATTGAAAAAGCTTAAAATAAATAAAACATCTTTGTCTGCATGGAACTAAGCTTCTGCATGGCCACCTTTGTACTCATCCAACCCGGTCCAAGCTCATGAATCACCTGCAATGGTTAAGAAAAACCAGGTGAGTCCACAGACTCAGTGCATAATCATTACACATGTTTCCACACGTATGGGCTTGGCCCATATTCACACAGTCCATTCATTAAATATGCAACTACGAAGCCCAACCCAACCTAGGTCCATCCATTACACCAACCTTAGCAAACTCCCTGCCCAAGGCCGTGGCTAATCCACCGATCACAACCGAGTGATCCCACATATCCTACCTCGGCAGACCTGCTGCACAAGGCCGTGGCGGAGCCACCGATCATATAAGTGATCCCAACATTAATCCGTCTACGGTGATGCACTCAGCTATCAACCGCCGAGATGGGCACCTAGCCAACATCTCCCTTGATGAAGCACACAGCTAATCATCAAGCGCTAATGTAGCACGAGGCTAACATTAGACCACGAACATAAGTATGTACACCCGTCCTTCCTTGCTCAAATCCAATCCCCATGCATATATGTAAATGCATCATGTTAAATCATCATATAAAATGAGTATACATCACATGCTCATTACCATATCATACATACACCATAATTCATTTAATAACACAAGTTACTAACCTGTCAAACGATTACCCCACATATGGGTATCCACCACTTTAGCCTTTAATGTCGGCTACCACATATCATACACAAATATATATATATATATATACATCAATACACAACCAACAGGGAAACAGTGCGATAATTACGCACCTCATCACTTGGAGTTCTAAACTCTCAATCCCAACGCTATCGCTAAGCGAGACTACGGCTATCTGCCTATAGCTTCTCCTGCTGCTGGCCCACACCCCGGTGGCCAATCCCGAACCGCCGAGACAGCTCTTTTCTTAAACTTCAGGATAGGGACTTTCCCTTGCCCTCCTTGACTGGTATTTGCCTCCATCAATACACTTAATCAGATCAAACGGTTAAACCTCCAAAACATAAATCCAAGTATTGAAACTTTATCAACTAACTTACTTACCAAACAACTTGAATCCCGGAGGCTACTCTATGCTTCTGCGAGCGCTGACTAAACGACTCCCGAAAAGGTCTCCTGCGTTAGGCTCTTCTCCCCTATAATCGGCCTTAGCACCTTTAGAGAAAACTTAGGCCATTCGGCCAAGACAAACAAACCAAAGGGTTATCGCTTGAATCCTTACCTTACGACCAATTTGGTTTCCTACTAAATCCCGAACCAAACGATGGTTCTCCTTTGGCAATCGGCTCCACCTTAACACGCAAACGGTTAGCCTCACAAACCTTCGGCTTAACGAATACCTCAAGGAAATAGATTACTAAAACAAGTCCTTACCACCACTTACCAATCGATTACCAAAGATGGAGGCTTCACTTGATTGATTCCAAAATCCCGGAAACCCTACAATAATTCGGTTCCAACAAGAGATTAACACCCTTACAACTATTTCCGAAAACGGCTCTTACCCATATCAAAATCGACAGAGAACAAGGGAGAAGAGAAATAAGCATTCGGCTATCAACACTTACCTTCTCCAATGATTGAAAAAGACAAACCCAAGGAGATCAACACCACTCTAATATTCAGCCAAGGTGAAAGCTAAATAGGAGAAGGGAAATCGATAATGGAAGATTAGAAGTGAGAGGGAAAGATTCGGCTTGCACAATGATGGAAGAAAACAAAAGAAATGGGAGGAAGAAGGCTGATATTTGGCTACCAACCAAAATGAGAAACAAAAGAAGATGGGATGTTTAGGAGGGTAAAGTTTCGGCTACCAATGCAAATGAAGAGAGAACAAGGCAATTTCGGCAAGGTAAGAAAAATAAAGAAAAGGGTGGCCAAAAGGTGAGCATCCCCTATAAATACTACTAGGTTTCGGCACACACCTAAGCACACTTCAACAAAGTCGAAAATGCCCTCCTCAAACTCCCCAAAATCGGCCACCAGCTCAACTCCTCCCAAATTCCAAAATCTCCTCCTACTTTTCCTCCTTGGCACTCATTCAGAAAGTTTGAATGAGTCCAACCTAAATCCTACCTTCCTAGCCGAATTTCAAAAATAAAAGACCAAGTCTTACCTCATCTAATTAAAAGCCTTCTAGCCGTCCAACACCTCCCCCTCTCATGACGCAAAAACAAAACCAAAATGCTGCCTTTGCAGTTCGAACCTGAAACCCCTTAGCTCCTTGAGGCGTCACTTCTCCATGCTCTAAGTGGCATCACCCTTGCCAATCTGCCAAGCCTTCTCTTGTGTCTTAACCTCCCAAATAATTCTCTGAAGACCTCTTAGGCCAAGCTCCCCTTCTTAACACTAAAAATTCAAAAATTTCCTAAGGCATCTCTTACCTTCTAGGGTTCTCCAAACCCCTTAAAACTTATCCAACTTCACCATAAGCCTTCCAACACTTGATTTATGCACTAAATGCATAACCCCTAGAACCCGGATGTTACATACTGGATCCAACAGTTAGCCCAAGGAACCAAGTACGAGCTCTTCCCTGCAAGGAATAAGGAAATAATTGTATCTTCATAGCGTCATCAGGAACGCCTTGTTGACTAAATGAAGCACAAATCAATAAAAATGGTTTAAGATGTTCTTGTGCATTTTCATGTGGCAGTCCAACATATTGCCCATTAGAATTCAACATTTGAAACATTATTGGCTTGAGTTCAAAATTTCCAGCTTGGATTGTTGGTCTAACATCTCCCGGTTGTAAGTAATCCATGACAGGTACTACAAAATCTCGTATAGTCCTGTTTTGTATTTAAGCGTCTTGTAGCAAAATTGGATCATTAGAATTTTGGTGCTGCATCGGGGGTATGACTTCATAGTTTCTTGGCAAAGCTATATTCCTTTGCTCTCGAAGTCTCCTCTGAATGGTTCTTTCAATTTCTGGATCAAAATCGGCAATAAACTTCGAATTGCTTCGGGTCATACAACACCTAAAATAAAATGTGAAAATAGCGACAAAAAGAAAACAAGTTAGTAACAACTAATTATTATGAAATAAAAACAAACAAAAATAAACATCAAACAGACGCCATCCCAGGCCACAGCGCCAAAACTTGATCGGCTTTTTAATGTCACAGCAATAATGTGCAAGCATACACTTTCTATGCAAGTAAAATAGATATCAATCCCATGAGGATGGTTGTCTTTTGTCTATCAATGTCAGTGCAATAAATAGATAGAAATGAGATAAATTGTGAGAGTAGTTGTCGAACCAATAACTTGAAAACAATAAGATAAAATATGATTATGATAAATTGGGATCCCCAATGTGAATATTCAAAAGAATATTAAGTGCTCACAAGGTATAAAAGAATAGGTGATTGCCAGAGGATTAAATTGCAATGAATATCTTACAAAGCTTAACTTCTATATTGAATCTAAAACTTAAACATGCACATTAACCACACCTTCCGATGATGGCAATGGAACACTATTAAGAACAAGTGGATTACATTCCTCTAATCCTCAAGCAATTTCCGTTGTCATGCTTGTTAGCTTGAATTGTTTATGCACTTTCTAGTGTTAGTGACCGCAATAACACTTCCATGCTAAAAACATTCAAACCAAAGATTAAACAGTAGAAGCAAGATTGAGTAAAATAACATTTAACCCAAAAATCATGTATACTTCCGTACAATCATGAAATAGAATGTAATCACCAGCGTTTAGAAAAGAAATACAAAAGAAACAAGTGGAGAGTACTATTCCTAGAAAATCTCGACTTGATCTATCAACTCCCTCTTGTGTCGCACTCAGGGCTCCTCGTCAGGAGTTGAGCTGCATCCCTTTCATGTTGGTTCATCCGTAGGACACTTAAGCCACCATATCTGAAAGCTCCCAAAGATAGATTGAAGAAGATAATACCCCAAAAAACTTTCTCCTCTCCTTTCCACATGAATATTAATATTTACCCAAATAGCACAAGTGTCCTTTCATCAGAATTATGTTGCCTTTGTACGTACAAGTTAGTTGTACCAGATTAGACAGCTCAGACATTTTTGTTCTTATCCGGATAGCTGTCAGGTGCAGCGACAATTTTGGGTGCAATCTGGAAATACTCATGCAGCGATATCAGTACCAAAACATGACAAAATTAAGGATAAATAGGATAAGATCCACTGAGTTATAAAATGCAATTTATTGAACTGAAAATACTAAAATATGTTTTAAAGATAACCAAATGGGGACAAATTAACCAATAAGTAGAGAGAAAACATATTTTCTTTCTAGTACTATCAATACCTTAATCTTAAGTGGATGATTAGCTATTTATGTGTGACTCGTATACTTTAATGTGAGTAAAATCCTAAGTTCAAATATAGAACGAACCAAAAGTTGGTGCATTGGGTGTATGACTCTTGCAATATGTAGCATCATTCACAATACTGAGATTTATAACCCAAGAAATGTGTAAACGATATCCTCTCATTGGTGTTACACGATAGATGAAAATTAAACATGGCCATTGGTCATTTGTCTTTGTGATAAATAACTTAATTACTATTTGATAGTAATTGACTTTTCATAAAGGAAGATGTAATGGTTACCATGAGATAAATAGGATCATATTGGGAGAAAAATTTATCTCAAAGAGATCAATGGTATGCTATGAGGGTAACACATTTAGGACAAGGTCGTTGGATGAGTACTGATCGAGTAGCTTTCATAATGATATGTCATTAGGGAGAGCTCAGTCACGATATTATAATGGTATGACTTTGTGACTAGATGAATTTATAATTAACAGTAAAAAAAGTTGGAACTTAATTATAAATCATTTGAGCCCTAATTATATCTGTGCAATGGGTCCATTTACTAGCTCGTTGAAACTAAAAATGAATTACACGTAGAATTAAATGAACAAAAATGGATGGAAATGATAAAGTTAGAGAAATGAGTTACATTAGAGAAATGAGTTACATTCGAAAATGAATGTGGTTTCTCACTAAGTATGGAAATGACTTGAGAATTAATTTAAGTTTTTGAATTATTATTTAACCAAATAATTGAAGATAGAAAATAGAAGTAAACTAATTGGTTATTGTAAATCTGTTGAATATGAAAATTAAATATATTTTCTCATAGATTCTTTTACAGTAAAATTGCCGTGACTTTAACGGAATTAGAATTGGGTTGAGAAAATTATTTAATTGGAAAATTAGTTTATTTAAATTAATAAATAATATTATTTTGGGAAATATAAAAAAAATGTGTTGGGTTAGATGAAATTATAAAGTGTTGGATTAAAAGTCTAGGAAGCACATATCCTAAACCATAAACCCTAATGAAAGTAAGAATACCATTTTTGGTTCTATGTTTGATTCATGATTGGTCGAGCCAACACACGAATTGATTCATGGTACGGGAATAATGGAGGTTGTTTGGTTGAGAGCCGGGAACGCCAAGAAACTGGCTAACACAAAGCACAAGTACATTTCAGGAAAAGTTTGTTGCTACAAATATCACAAATTGGCTCGATTTTTAATTTTTTTAATTCTCCGCTATTACAGAAAACCGTTTATTAAATCAAAATTTTCCAACATAAGAATATGATAGTTATGATAAATACTTCCCATTACGATTGGTTTTCAGTCAGACGCCAAATACAACCAACCCATTTTATAATTTTTGAATGTGCGATATATGTTCAAGTTACTCCACCACAATGCATAAAATGAGTTTTCAAACAAAGTTGGAAATACATATTAATTATGAATTTCCTTACATTTTTAAATGTCTTGATTGAATTGGAGATTTAATTATAACATGATTTGATGATTATTTTGATTTGATAACTTTTCCAATATTAAGGGAAGAGAAATAGTGGCTCGATGAAATAAAGTATTTGGAATGAACTATTATTATCTAGATCCTTGTAGAAAGTAATTTGAATCAAAAGTTCAAAACATTATTCACTTTATTGCAACTTAAATGTCAGATGTATTTACTGATCATGTAACACCCCAAACTCAGCCTAGACATTACGGTCAGATTATGGAGGTCACATCACTAGATAAAAGAAAGTACTAGTGTTTTTAAGAACCAATTCCAGCAAGTTAAAACTTCATTGTCTCATTTTTTTTTAAAGAAACATTTCAAACATGTCAAAATATCAAGTTAAATTCTTTTATAAACATACTCGCTGAAATTATTTCTAATGAAAACCTCAAACTTAATTTGCAAGGACAATTACTTGAAAACTTAAAGTTTCGTTTTGGTCTCTTTAGGAAGAATTATTTATCATTTGAGCTTTATTTAAACTATCCATTTTAGACATTGTGAACTAAACAAACATAAAATGTCCAAAAATTAATAAAGCACAATAGAGTCTGAAATGTCTGATTTAAAAACATAGAATAAAACCATAATATAGTGTATTAAAATCGTAAAATCTGAGTCTCTCGTGACGCCATCCAAAGCTAAGTTGGGGGATTACCTGAAACAAAAGAAACAAAAACGTGAGCTAATATCCCAATGTGCATTTTGGTCCAAATTCTAAAGATCATATACCAATGATATATATATCAGTGTATCACATATCACATAAATTTCAGTTTATTCATATCTTATCACATTATAACTTAGCATACGGTGGCATTTCATGCTAGATCATACCAAACATATCATACATAATATATCCTACCCCCATTCGCTACACACTAGCTCCATCCATCCAATCATACCATGTTGGACTACATTAGCCCGTCCATCCAATCACACCATAATGTGGCGGTATGCCACTCTTATATTTGCAGTTGGGCTGCCTTACACATAATTTTGCGGTCTAGTTGCCATATTTGCAGTAAATACTGCTATATACACTTCCTCCAATACATCATATCCCACCCCATGCATAAACAATACATATATTTTATACATAACATAATCATAAACAGGCAACATGCTCACATACAAATTTTTTTTATGTATAACATATCTTATAGTTAAATTTCAACATGCAATGTTTATCATGCTTTTAATGATACACATATGAGCTTACGTGATAAACTTACAGTTTTTTTCCCGGCTCTTATGAAATCCTCAAACCCAAATATTGGATCCTCTAAACGACTCCTATTCGGGCCCTAAAATTTTCCAAGAAGGACCTACATGATCGTGTGGCCCACACATCCTGAAAGCCTAGCCCGTGTGGTCCACACGGGCCACCCACACGACCTATGGAAATGCGCATGGCTGTGTGGAAATTGGACAGTTTTGCAACAACCTCTGTTTTGTGATTTTATCATATTTCAAAGTGATTTTTGGGTTGTTTTTACACACTTGATATCCAAATCAATTTCCCACGCGTCCGTATCTCACAAACCCTACATTCATTTAACACATCACATCACTTAACCATCAAAATCCATCCAAATTAACATATGATTTGCCAAAATTCATGTCCCAAAAATCATAATCGAGCTCTTACCACTCGAAAAATAGCGTCCTAAACGAGTCCTATTTTGCTGGAGAAACTTGATTCCCCAAACCTTTGCCTATCCAAAAACCATGGAAAATACTTAACACGATATTAAATAATGCAAATACTAAAACTTAAACTCAAACCCCATTGAAAAACAGACACCCTAGATCAATAGAAAAAAAAGAGTTGAACTTACACTTTTTATGAACCAAAATTGCAACTAATCCAACACTAAACCCCCTACTCAAAACCAAAAAGGCAACGCGTCCAGAGAACAAATCAAGAAAGAATTGAAATAGAACCCAAATATTAAACAAAAAAAAAAAGAATGAAAAGAAAAAGAACTAAAAAAAAACAAATAAAGATGATGAAAATAACCAAAAGCATACGTGAGTGATAAACCGTAATTATAACATATTTTAAATCCCACATTTAGCTTGTTTTTGGATGACTTATCCCCAATTTATGTAAAAAGGTGCTCTTAATCCTTTCTTTTCATGTTTTATAATCAGGAAAGTACCCAAGGATGAAAAGAACGAGAAACGGGCTTAAAACGGACCAAATTGGGCCAAGAAAGAAATCGACACGGCCGTGCCTCATTAAAATTCCGAGCACGGCTTGGCCACGATCCACACGGGCATGTGCCATGGTCGTGTCCCTGTCGCTGGAAAGAGAAATTTCATTCGGGAAAGGATACTTGGAGGCAAAGAAACACATTCCAAAGCCTATTCAAACACCCTATTAGGAATTCTACTTAAATTAGGATACTTAGGGGCCAAGTAAGGCATCACAAAGTCTATATAAACACCTTAGGGAGCAACTTGAAAGGGGAGTTCGGCAGAAGCCAAAGGCATCGAAGCTAGGCCAAAGAGCCAAGCCGAAAAGGTCAGAGTTGAGGGAATCACTCGAAGATAGCCAGTTGATCCATCCCAAGAAGCCGGAGTTATACTCAAGACGGCAGATTTCTCTTTCAATTCCTCCAGGGAGTTTTAGGGATTCTTATGTTTTGTTTTATCTTTTCTCTTGAGATGTTTTCTTTATTTGTCATGAACTAAACCCTTAGATACCCGAAGGGGATGAAACCTAGATGAATTTTGTTATTTGATTTCTGATTTATATGATAATTACTTAGTTTGTTCTTAATTATGTTGCATAATCCAAATCTGATGTGCTTAGGTGGAGGAGGAATAGACCCTGCTTAAGAGTTGATCTAGCATAATTAAGCGGAGTTGATCGAACGCTTAAAGATAGGGTTACGAGATTTTGCCGGATTAGGGTGAAACCTAATATGGGAGTCCATTGATCGATTTACTGCTATTTTAGGGGGTTATTATAAGCGAACAAGAGTTCCACTAATTAACCTAGGGTTAGACGTTATTCGCCTTGAGAGAGGGTTTAATATACATTAGGGAGTCTCACGGATCAAGCTAAGTAAAGAAATCATATGGTTCAGTGTTAGATAACAAGAGAAGTTTAGGTGGATTCTTCCTGAGGGTATCGTCGTGATCAACTGAGTTTTTCTTCTAGTTATTTCCCAATTCATTCTATTTTGTCTTTGCGTTTTTAGCTCAGTAGTCGTTATATTAGATTAAAGCAACTTCATTATTATTTTAGGCTAAATAATAAAAAAAAAGTTAGTATTAGTACTTTTAGTTCCTTTGGTTTCGACAATCCGGTCTTGCCTAAGCTATACTATTGTTTGATAGGTACACTTGCCTTTAATCGTTGTCAGAGTTAGTTTCCAGGTTTGATCATTCGTTTAATAAATTTTAAAGCTCTGATTTCAGTGATCAAGTTTTTGGCGCCGTTGCCGGGGAACTAAAATATTAAGAAATCTTAATTTTTATTACTTTAGCCATTTTTTTATTTTATTATTGCAATTTTTTATTTGTTTTATTTTTACTTTGCTAATTTTTATTTGTTTTACAGGTAATTTTAGTTTAGAGGAGATGGCACTAAATAACTATCAGTGGCAAGTTATGAGGACAACGCCAACAAAAGCCGCCAGTGTCTCTAACCTCGACGTGGTCACCAGGTTATCTAACCAGCTAGAGATGATGAATAAAAAGATTGGTGGTTTGTATAGTTCCTCACAGGTACACTCAGTAATGCAATATGACTCGAATCTAGGAGGAGTGGTGAATCCTGAGTACCCACCCTACGGATATGGCATGGAAAACGAGCAAGCTCACTATACGGGTAACTATTCTAGACCACAAAATAATTTTTATAATGACATTTATAACACAGGTTGGAGTTACCATCCCAATTTCTCATGGGATGATCAAAATAGCCAAAGACCGGAACTTCCTCCAAACTTTCAACAACCACCTCACCAACAGGAAGAGGAGTCTCAGATGCTGATAAAATTTTCGGCAGACACAGAAAAACGTTTCCAAAAAACTGAGAGAACAATCAAAAGCAACGAGAGTCGAATCATGGAAATTACTAAGTCAGTCAAGGAAGTCACTAACGCAGTCGAACAACTTGCAAAGCTGATGACAGAACGACCGCAAGGGCGTCTACCTAGTAACACAGAGATTAACCCTATGTAGCAAAATCAAGCCATCACTGCTCAGGATAGTAAAGGGTTAGATGAACCCAATGCAATACCAGAAAACAAGGTAGACGAAGGTAAGACAGAGGTAACGCAAGAAAAGCCAAAACTGGTAATCAAAGAGTACCAACCTCGCATACCTTATCCCGAAGCAATGAAAAAGAGACGATTCAGAAGAACAATTCGGTAAGTTTCTTAAACTTTTAAAGAAATTACATATTAACTTACCTCTTCTTGAAGCTCTTTTTCAGATGCCAGACTCGAGGAAACTTTTAAGACAACTCTTGACAAATAAACGCAAATTAGATGAGGAGCACCACGTGGAATTAAACGCAGCATGCTCAGTAATGTTACAGAACAGACTACCGCAGAAGCAAAAAGACACAGGGAGTTTTACAATTCCATGTTTATTTGGTAGTTTATCTATTGATAATGCTTTAGCTGATTTAGGGGCAAGCATCAATGTTATGCCTTATAAAATGTTTAAACAACTAGGTCTAGGGAAACCCAGACAAACTAGGATGAGTATTCAGTTAACTGATAAAACTATCAGAATTCCTAGAGGTATAATAGAAAATGTTCTAATCAAAATTGATAAATTCATATTCCAAGTAGATTTTTTTGTCTTAGACATGAATGAGGACAATTCGATTCCTTTAATTTTAGGAAAACTCTTTCTAGCAACTGCCAGGACTAAAATTGATGTTGGTACAGGAGAACTCATTCTTTGTGTAGGTGACGAATCAATCAGTCTACAAGCTTTTGACTCAGCCAGGACATCAAGTGATGAAGGTGAGAAAGTAGATTTAGTTGATAATCAAATTGTTCAACTTTCACCACAGGAAACACCACAAGGCTATAAACCTGAGCCGAATCATGGGCCTCAAGCCGTACAAGCTCATAATAGTGAATTGTTAGACCCAAGGCAAGAACCTGTGGTAATTAAAGGTAAGGTTGAATTGTGCCATGATTTACCAAAATTGGTAATTACAGAATACCAACCTCGTGTGCCATATCCCAATGCAATAAAGAAAGACCACACAGAGGAAGAATTCTGTGAACTCACACTTCGTGTAGACGACGAAACAATCACTCTTCAAGCTCTTAACTCAGCTAGGACATCGAGTAATAAAGGTACGAACGTTAATTCTATTGATAATCATTTGGTGCAACCTTCTTTACAGGAAGCATCACGAAATCACTTAGCTGAGCTAGATCTTAGACCTCGTGCCAACAAAGTAGAGTCACACAAGGAACAAAGTCTTAGGGTTGACAAACTAAAAGAGTAGGAAACACAAATTAGAGAGGAATAGGAGCCGCATGAAGTGAAACTGAAGGAGACCCCAGATAAACTGATAGGAACAACAAATCACATCAAAATAGAGGATCAGGTATTGTTGAATAAGGAAGACCCTCGAATCGCCAATTCAGACCTCAAGACAAATGAGGAAATCACTTGTGGGGTACTTAATGTCTTCCTATACGGCACAGTCAAGGTAAGCAATCCTAAATTCGACACTTTTGAGGTAAACATTACTCGATGTAAACTATATATCCATAACCGAAGTGATCGCATGAGAAAGGATTTTCACCTCCTCAAACCACCATGACCATACGAATGAGAGGTAAAGTCTAGTTTAAGACTATAAACGAGCGCTTCCCGGGAGGCTACCCGAGCACTAACCCTATTTTTACATTATTTTTATTTTTAGTTTTTATTTTTTTCTTTTCTTTTTCTTTTTAGCACCTAACCATAAACTAACCAAAGAGCAGATTTCTAGGCCACACGGCCCTACACACGGGCGTGCCCGTGGCCATGTGGAAGCCAGGGGATGAACCATGGCTGTGCCAGTAGCCGTGCACGACATAGAAAATTTTTTTTCCAACACGGGTGGCGATAATAGTCCACGCCCGTGCCGACGCCCTGTGCGAGGTTACTGACTTGTTAAGCACGGGCTAAACACGGCCGTGCCTTCCAACCGTGCTAACATTTTGACTTATCGAACACAGGAGGAGTACGTCGGTATTAAATGACCATGTGAAGAAAGACACGGGCGTGCCACTACACCCAGGGCCGTGCCCGAACACCCTGAACGCGCCCAAAATTCAAAATCCCAAAACACGGGCTACATCTCTATTTAAACCTCATTATCCCTTTTTCTAGTTGTCTTTCATTTTCCATTATTTATTTTTATTTTTATTTTTATTTTATTTTCATTTCATTATTTTTTTACTTCATTTTATTTTATTTTCTTCTTCTTATTCTTTATGACATTTAGATTTAGCTTAGGATACAATAAAATCAGACCGGCTGCTTCGAGGATTCAATTTTAAACGGTTCAAGATGCTTCCCCATGTTCACCTCCAATCCTATCCGATTTCTTTTCATTGAATTCATCCAAAATTCAGGAAGTTTCACTTCTCTCCCCATCTTATGATTTTTATGATTATTTGGCTATTTTTGTACATTGAGAGCAATGTACATCTTAAGTGTGGGGGGTTAACTATAGTATTATTTGAAAATCCCTGAATTATGCCTTGTTCAAAAGTAAAGCCTCTCATATTATGATTAGAATGAAATTTCCTATGATTTATGATCTTTGTTGATATGTTTTGGAGTAAGTCATTGATAATTGTCATTGATGATTAAAATTGAAGGATACTAGAGAATCAAGCGTGATAAAGTCTATTTTCAAAAAAAAAAAAAAGTGGTTGTCTACCTGAATCTGAATGTTAGTTTGAAGTTTGAAATTTACGAGGTTGACATCAAAATACCCATAATTTTTGTGAGATTTTGAGCCTTTTAGAGCATACATCCTTTCATGCTCACTTTTTATTATGAGTGTGTCAACATTGATTTGTTATTCTAGAACTCGCCTCGATTATACATGTTAAGACCACACCTTTGATTTGATATACAGAGATGATAAAGGCACTTAGGATCTAACCCACTCACTCCACTAAAAAGCCTACCTTCATAATTAACCCCTAGTGAACCCCTTTGATCCTAACAACCCTTTTTTGACTCACCCACTAATGTTAACCCAAAACCCTTTGTATTTGTTATCACCATTCCTTTTTAACTACCCTTTTTGTCGAGATTTGATTTTGAACAGTTTCCTAACTATGTTCTATATTTTAGTTGTAAAAGCTCTTTCTTATTATTATAATAGTTTGTTCTTAAAAAAACGAAGTATATTCATTATTAGTTCTATGATAGATGAGCTTATGCATGTAAATTTCAAGTCTTGAAGAAAAAGCTGGTATTAGTAAGTTCAATTGATGTAATTATTTAAGATTAGTTCATTTTTCTAGTTCAATTGTCAAATTCGATCTCGATTCTAACCTTCTAATTCATCCTTTATCCACAACCTTAACTTAAGCCCCATTACAACCTTGTTAAAGACCTTTTGATTTGTGTATCATCTCATTTTACAGTGGTGGAGATTTGATTTTCAGGCAAGCCTATGGGATTAACTCTTCATGTTCAACTTTTGAGTGCTTAATTTTGAACCTTACACACTTTGAGTGATTTAAGTGAATCTTTACTGAGGATGTCAATTCTTATCAGTTTCGAATCAGAGGTAATTATTTAGGTGAGGGGAAACACCTAACGTTTCCAGGGCTATAAATGTAAGACTTTGATTGTTTGAATCTTTAGGACTCTTTGAGTTGAATTATCCATGTATGAATTATTTCTGAATTATGATGAAACATTATTGATGAAAATTTTGAATCGAGGAAGTTTGTTTTAAGTATGAGTTGAGAATTTTGCTTGAGGACAAGCAAAAGCTTAAGTGTGGGGGTATTTGATAAACCGTAATTATAACATATTTTAAATCACACATTTAGCTTGTTTTTTTATGACTTATCCCCAATTTATGTAAAAAGGTGCTCTTAATCCTTCCTTTTCATATTTTATACTCAGAAAAGCACCCAAGGATGAAAAGAACGAGAAACGGGCTTAAAATGGACCAAATTGGGCCAAGAGAGAAATCGACACGGCTTGGCCCAAAGCTAACACGGCCGTGCCTCATTAAAAGTCCGAGCACGGCCTGGCCACGATCCACACGGGCATGTGCCATGGCCGTGTCCCTGTCGCTGGAAAGAGAAATTTCATTCGGGAAAGGATACTTGGAGGCAAAGAAACACATTCCAAAGCCTATTCAAACACCCTATTAGGAATTCTACTTAAATTAGGATACTTAGGGGCCAAGTAAGGCATCACAAAGTCTATATAAACACCTTAGGGGGAAACCTGAAAGGGGAGTTCGGCAGAAGCCGAAGGCATCGAAGCTAGGCCAAAGAGCCAAGCAGAAAAGGTCAGAGTTGAGGGAATCACTCGAAGATAGCCAGTTGATCCATCCCAAGAAGCCAGAGTTATACTCAAGACGGCGGATTTCTCCTTCAATTCCTCCAGGGAGTTTTAGGGATTTCTTATGTTTTGTTTTATCTTTTCTCTTGAGATGTTTTCTTTATTTGTCATGAACTAAACCCCTCAGATACCTGAAGGGGATGAAACCTAGATGAATTTTGTTATTTAATTTTTGAATTATATGATAATTACTTAGTTTGTTCTTAATTATTTTGCTTAATCCAAATCTGATGTGCTTAGGTGGAGGAGGAATAGACCCTGCTTAAGAGTTGATCTAGCATAATTAAACGGAGTTGATCGAGCGCCTAGAGATAGGGTTACGAGATTTTGCCAAATTAGGGTGAAACCTAATATGGGAGTCCATTGATCGATTTACTGCTATTCTAGGGGGTTATTATAAACGAACAAGAGTTCCACTAATTAACCTAGGGTTAGACGTTATTCGCCTCAAGAGAGGGTTTAATATACGTTAAGGAGTCTCACAGATCAAGCTAAGTAAAGAAATAATATGGTTTAGTGTTAGATAACAAGAGAAGTTTAGGTGGATTCTTCCTGAGGGTATCGTCGTGATCAACTGAGTTTTTCTTCTAGTTATTTCCAAATTCGTTCTTTTTTGTCTTTGCGTCTTTAGCTTAGTAGTCGTTAAATTAGATTAAAGCAAATTCATTATTATTTTAGGCTAAATAATAAAAAGAAAGTTAGTATTATACTTTTAGTTCCTTTGGGTTCGACAATCCGGTCTTGCCTAAGCTATACTACTGTTCGATAGGTACACTTGCCTTTAATCATTGTCAGAGTTAGTTTTCAGGTTTGATCATTCGTTTTATAAATTTTAAAGCTCTGATTTCAGCGACCAGTGAGAGCAAGAAAAGAAAACATAGGTGGTTACCAAGTTGAGAAATAAAAGGAATTTTGATAAGATTTAAATAAATTAAAATAAATAGGATTTGCAACAGCCCATTTTTCAGTGAAGTCGGAACAATGGTTTCGGGACCACAAATCCAACCCAAAATATAATTTATTTTTATTTCATTATATGGTCCGTAATATGACAAAAATGTCGTGTTAAAAATTCGACATGAAAATTTTATCGATTTAGTGCCTAATTACTAGAAGGACTAAAACGCATAAAATGCGAAAGTTGAATTCTAGTAGCTATAAGGATCAAATAGTTATGGAATTCAAAACTAGTGGTCCTTAATTAGACCATTAGAAAAAGTATGTAGATTTTTATGAGTCATCCATGGAATTATAGAAAAAGGTCAAGGACTAAATTGAAAATAGCAAAAACTTAATTAATTAAAAAGATGATAAAAGATATCATCTTATTTTATTTAATCTTCAACCTAAAAACACATGGAAACCCTAGGAGAGAGAAAAGAAGCTTTCAAGGCCTAATTGGATAAGTTCATTTGTCTCGTTTTTAGTAATTTTGATATTTTTAAAATTGGGATAGCTTAATCTCTCTATTTAAGGGATGAATTTGAAAAGTTTTCATGGTTTGGAAAACAGGTCATGGATGTATATGTTGGAAATTAGAAATTTATGATAGAAAGTGAAATATTATTGATAGATAAACAACTTTTACAAAGTGATTTTTGATGGAAACTTGATTTAGGGACTAAAATGTAAACTTGTGAAATTGAAGGAAAAATTCAAAAATTTTATGTATACATGTGCTGTAAATTTTGTAATGGCGCTTTGGTTAGACTTGGAATAGGGAGTAATTTGCACAAGTTTTATTTTCTGGGCCTAGGGACGAAATCAAAATTTATGTAAAATTTAGGGGCAAAATGGTAATTTTACCTAGAACGTAAATTGAGTCCCTATGAGTATGGAAAATGAGTAATTGATGATTAAAGCTATTTATATAGATCTAAAAAACACAAAATCAAGGCTAGATCGAGGAAAAGAAAAGATTTCGGATTAGTAGATTTAACACGAACAAGTGTCAATGTAAGTTCGTGTAACCTAAACGAGCATGTAATTATGTTAATTGAGTGTATGGAATGTAATTTATATTGATGTGTATTATTTAATTTCCATATGAAAAATTAAATACATGCTTGAAATGGTGAAAAGAGGTTAAGTCCCGATTGAATATTGAGTTCCGATGGTGGATGTGCTTTCTTGAAATGAATGGGGTCCTATATTTGCTGTGGATGGGATTTAGCTCAGACGAGCAGTCCTATTGATCTTGTCATATAAAGGATTTAGCCCGGATGGGTAATCCTGACACGAAACCTCTCGAGTAAAAGTTATGATTTGGGTTTAGCCTAGACTGGTAATCTTGTTACACGATATGTGGCTCGAGGGTGTGTCCCATGACTAAGTGCCCTAAGGGGTATCCTTGAATGAGAATTGACGAATTAATGAATTGTACACCTCGAGTGTACTACTTGAGCATCCATTGGAATTTCAATAATTTAATGGACATAGAACTCTTGACATGGTATGGAAATTGTGTGATCAAATGGTAATGACTTGAAAGAATATGAGCTCATCTATGTTTTCTTGATTGATATGAAGATTTTGATGACTAACATGTTTGATTGAGTGCGTGTGCTTAGGCCACATTGCTAGTGGATGGAAATCATGTTATTGTGTACTTATATTTAATAAACAAGATTGGTAAGTTATACGAAATTACTAAGCATGTAATGCTTAACCCTTTTATTTTCCCCTATCTTATAGTTCTCGAAAGTTCGCTAAGGTTGGAAGATCATTGGAGCATCATCACACTATCAACTAGCATTTTGGGTATACTTAGTAAAAATCATTTTGGTATAATGGCATGTATAGGAAAACTTGGCCAATAGTGGCTTGAAAATGATGTTTTGTAATCTAGCCATTGGAATGGCTAGTAATGGTTCATTTTGGTATGACAAAGTAGATTATTTTGATACATAAATACTCATGTTATGTTGAGTATATATGGTCTATTATTGTTATTGCATAAGTTAAACCAAGGTAAGTTTACACTTGTGCTTGAAAAGATATGCCATGTTGAATGATGGAATTGCTTATTTTGAATGCTAGAATTGGCTAGTATTGGGTGTATGTTTCAAGTGCAGGTTTTGGGTGAAATTTTGGGTGAGAAATAAAGCTAGAAATGGCTTCATTTTGTCCACATGGGCAGACACACGGGTGTGTGTCTAAACCGTGTGTGACACACGGCTTGGTAACATGGGCATGTAGTTAGGCCATGTGTCCCCTGCACCTAAATTTTGAGAAACAGAATGCTTAGAATTGAGCACACGGGTAGATACACAGGTGTGTGTCTCAGCCGTGTGTGCCACACGACCTAGAACACGGGCGTGTATCTTGGAAGTGTGAAACCTGCACCTAATTTGAATTAAATTAAATTACCACACCGCCTAACACACGGGCGTGTGGCATGGCCGTGTGGCACAAGTCAAAGAGCACCCTAAATTAGACACGGCTTGTAACAGTCCAGTTTATACCCTAAATCAGTACAACTTTTCATTCGCAAACAGATGGTCATTCTGAATGGACCATTCAAATTCTCGAAGATATGTTAAGATGCTGTATACTTGAGTTTAATGGTTCTTGGGAACAGTATTTGCCATTGATTGAATTTGCATACAATAACAGTTTTCAGTCAAGCATCAAAATGGCACCTTATGAAGCTTTGTATGGACGTAAATGTTGTATGCCTTCGTATTGGATCGAGCTCAGTGAAAATAAGTTACACGGAGTTGATTTGATAAAGATTCAGAACAAAAAGTGAAATTGATCTGAGAAAATTTCAAAACAGCAATTGATCGTCAGAAGTCTTATGCAGACTTGAAATGAAAAGATATAGAATTTGAAATCGGTGACAAAGTATTTTTGAAAGTGTCTCTATGGAAGAAAGTGCTTCGATTCGGAAGTAAAGGTAAATTGAGTTCGAGATTTATTAGACCGTATGAGATCATCGAACATGTCGGGCCTGTTACATATAGATTAAGGTTGCCCTCTGAGCTAGAAAAGATACACAATGTATTTCATGTTTCGATGCTTCGTAAATATCAATCCGATCCGTCACATGTGATTGCTTCATCTGAAATTGAAATCCGATCTGATATAACATACGAAGAGGAACCGATCCGTATCTTAGCTTGTGAAGTGAAAGAGTTGAGAAAAAAGAAGATTCCGTTAGTAAAAATACTGTGGAATCGACACGGAATAGAAGAGGCTACCTGGGAGCCTGAAAATTTAGTGAGACAACAATATCCGACTCTATTTAACGGTAGGATTTTCAGGGACGAATATCCCTAAGGGGGGAGAATTGTAACAGTCCAATTTATACCCTAGTCAGAACAGTGGTTTCGGGACCACGAATCTGAGTCCGAATAATATTTTTATATTATTATATTATTTTCTGTGCCGTTGATATGTGATTAAACATGTGATAAATTTCCGTAAGCTAATTTTTCTGTTCGTGCATTTAATTTGACAAAAGGACTGAAATGCATTAAATGTGAAAGTTGCTTGCTATTTGTTAAAGTATCATTGTGTTGTGGCTTTATAAGGTGGAGGCCTTAAATGGCAATTAAGCCAATTCTATGTTAGTGGACGGTAATAAATGTAGTTACATGCATATTTTATATAATTATAACTTTATAATATATGTTATTAATATATTGTTTTTATAAGTTATAATATATGAAACAAAACATTAAAAATAAAGAAAAAGAAAGCCATAGTGCTTATCTTCCACCGAAAACACAAAAAGAAAAGAAAAGAGAAAGAAGCTAGGTATTCAACATTCATCAAGCAAAATTAAGGTAAGTTTTGACTTCAATTTTTGATAATTTCTACGTTTTTGCAATCGTTGCTTTGAGAGCTACAAAACCCATGTCTCAATTTTGTGTATTGATGATGTTTGTGAGTTATGCCATTGATGATATGTTGAGCTTTGTGATGTTTTAAGGTGTTAAATGATAGGTTGGTGGTAGATGAACATATTTTGTTCTTGAATTTTTGATGAATTTAGCTAATTAGGGCTAAATTGAGAAAATATTATTTTGAAGGACTAAATTGTCAATTTGATGAAAAGTATGGGCTTGTATGATGTATAGATACATTCGGCTAAGCTTGGTTGTGTATTGATTTCGTGAATTTAATGTTTTGAGAAAAATAGACTAGATTGATAAAATGTGAAAATATAAGGGCTAAAGTGTAAATAGCCATAAATAAGTGTATTTGGATCAAATTGAATGAATTAGTGAATAAAAGGGTTAACTCTGAATATGTTTAGATCAAGAACCGAGGAAAACAGACTTAGATCGCAGGAAAGCGAAGGTAACCGAGTAACCGTTTCCATTCCGATAAATTGAATTCGAGGTAAGTTATACTGCAAACAAATGTAATTGTATTGAATTGAGCTTATTTACATGACTATAAATGAGAATGAATGTTTATGAGATGCTATGTATAAGAATTCCGGAATAAGGTCGATATAGTGATGAGTCTAAGAAATCTCGTATGAAATTAGGAATACAATGTATATATTCTGTTTTATCGTATAAGACCCTGTCTGCGACAGTTGCATTGATATTTGATTACATTTAAGACCACGTCTGGGACGTTGGCATCTATATAAACTTTACGTGTAAGACCATGTCTGGGACATCAGCATCGTATTCATTTGTATAAGACCCTCTCTGGGACAGTGGCATCGATATTTGATTACATTTAAGACCACGTCTGGGACGTTGGCATCTATATAAACTTTACATGTAAGACCATGTCTGGGACATCGACATCGTATTCATTCGTATAAGACCCTGTCTGGGACAGTGGCATCATTTGATTACATTTAAGACCACGTCTGGGATGTTCGCATCTATATAAACTTTACGTGTAAGACCATGTCTGGGACATCGGCATTGTATTCATTCGTATAAAACCCTATCTGGGACAGTGGCATAGATATTTGATTACATTTAAGACCACGTCTAGGACGTTGGCATCTATATAAACTTTACGTGTAAGACCATGTATGGGACATCGGCATCGTATTCATTCGTATAAGACCCTGTCTAGGACAGTGGCATCGATATCTGATTACATTTAAGACCACGTCTGCGACGTTGGCATCGTATTCATTCGTATAAGACCCTTCTGGGACAGTGGCATCGATATCTGATTACATGTAAGACCATGTCTGGGACGTTGGCATCTATATAAACTTTACGTGTAAGACCATGTCTGGGACATCGGCATCGTATTCATTCATATAAGACCCTGTCTAGGACATTGGCATCGATATTTGATTACATTTAAGACCACGTCTGGGACGTTGGCATCTATATAAAATTTACGTGTAAGACCATGTCTGGGACATCGGCATTGTATTCATTCGTATAAGACCCTGTCTGGGACAGTGGCATCGATATTTGATTACATTTAAGACCATGTCTGGGACGTTGGCATCTATATAAACTTTACGTGTAAGACCATGTCTGGGACATCGACATCGTATTCATTCGTATAAGACCCTGTCTAGGACAGTGGCATCAATATCTGATTACATTTAAGACCAGGTCTGGGACGTTGGCATCGATATGAACTTTACGTGTAAGACCATGTCTGGGACATCGGCATTGTATTCATTCATATAAGACCCTGTCTGGGACAGTGGCATCGATATCTGATTACATTTAAGACCTCGTCTGGGACTAAGGCATTGTATGTCTATTTCGAGCTTACTGAGTATCCTACTAGATTACCTTACGGTTCAACAAGCAAGTTTGTGATACGAATGGCTATGTAAATAATGAATTCGTTTCCGGTACATTGATTTGTACACTAAGTGTGTATATAAGGTAAGTCACTATGTGATCCTATTATGATGATTATGTATATTGGGATATCAATATGATATGTGAAAGTGAGCATGAAAAGCTAAGTATTTATATATGATTCTTGAATTGATGATGGTGGCAATTGTGGCCAAAAGTATGAACCAAAGTATATATGTGAGAAGTTGGTTATGTACAAGAAATGTGCTTATGTTTTTATATGCTTATATGCATACATATGTAGTTTATTTGTATATGACTTACTAAGCTTTTGGAAAGCTTACTCTATGTGTGTGATTTTT
Source organism: Gossypium australe (assembly GCA_005393395.2). Lineage (NCBI taxonomy): Eukaryota > Viridiplantae > Streptophyta > Magnoliopsida > Malvales > Malvaceae > Gossypium > Gossypium australe. The sequence continues at coordinate 87,660,055 of CM016625.1, forward strand.
CTGTTTTATAGGTCGTCAAAGCTACTGAAGGCTCGGGACCGTCAAGGATCGCCATCACACTACTAAACTTATTTTGGTACACTTTAAAAATGTATATAGCTAAATATGGCATGTATAGGCTAGTTTTTGGTATGAGTTGTTAAGTGAACTAAGCCATGTGATTTGGCTAGTTATGTTTTGGTATTATGCTTAAATGAATGTGATATGTGAAGTTGTTCTGGTATGTTTAGTTGATATATGAAATGGTTATGATATGGTAAGTAAGTAGATGAATGGTGCTTGTGTATATTTGAGGTTTAGACATACAAATTGGTATGTTTGGAATTGGTATTGAATGAATAAGTTGAATGGATAATTTGGTATGTCATTGCTTGTAGGTATGACCCAAGTGGGTGGCAATTTGGCCTTGTAAATGGCCTATAATGTCACACGGTCAAAGCGCACGGGCGTGCCTAAGAACCGTGGGTGAATGATGTAGCTTTGTAGCACACGGCCTCGACACGGGTGTGTCAGCTAGCCGTGTTGTACAAGTCAATAGCTAGCCTAAGAGCACACGGCCATGGCACACAAGCGTGCTTGGTGGCCGTGGTGGGGAAGTCAGTATATGGCCTAAGAGTACACGGCCTTAGCACACGGGTGTGCTTAATAAATAGTAATCGTGTGGTTTCTTCAAGATCAACCACGGCCAAGGTACACGGGCGTGCTAGATGGCCGTGGGATCTAAATCTGTATAGGTCCACTGAGAGGACACACAGGGGTGTCTAGAAGCAGTGGAATCACACGGTCTGCTTACACGGGTGTGTGACCCCTGAAACTTAGAAAAGTTTTAAATTTCTGAGAATTTTTGTATGTGTTTCAATTTAGTCCCGACTCGATTTATAAGCGTATTTAGGGTCTTGTTGACCGTATTAAGGGAAATTAGGTTCAAGAATGATAAATGTATGTATGAATTTCTGTAAATGCTTTTCGATCTGTCCGGTAACGCTCCTAACACTAACCCGGCGACGGACTTGAGATAGGGGTGTTACACGGCTTGAGGCACCGGCGTGTCGCTTGGACCACACGAGCGTGTGAGTCCTGCACCTTAGAATATTTTTGTAATTTTGTGAAAAATTCTTAGAGGTTTCGATTAAGTCCCGATTCGATATTAATGCTCGTATTGGACCTCAAGGGCCTAATCAAGGGATGATATGGATGATCTCGATAAATGAATAGTAATTGTATGAATTATCTAAAAAATGTTCTGAATGTTCTAGTAATGCTCTGAAACCCTGTTTTGACGACAGATACGAGTTAGGGGTGTTACATTTAGTGGTATTAGAGCTACGATTTAGCCGATTTTCGAATTTGACGTAGCAAACACAAGTTTAACTATACATGCCATTATATATAAATCATGAAAGTGTGATGACTCCTGATCATTTTAAATGTGTTTTTCATATAGTAATGTCATCCAACCGAGCTAGAGTAGAATCTGAGGAAGTTGAGAGCAATGCTTCAGCTTCAGTACAAAGAGTTGCACTTGCGTCTGGTAGTGAAACACCCGTGTCTGAGGGCCAAAGTGAGGAGGCAAAACAAGCCTTCTTTCAAATGATGAATGAATGGTTTACTGAGTACTTGAGAACAAACCCTGCTGTACAACGACCCCCACTTGCTCCTCAACCGGTTCCTAAGGTACCACAGGGTGCTAAACCTGTTAGAATCGGTAAGCCTCCGATAGATAAAATCTGCAAACATGGGGCGGAAGAATTTAGAGCTATTACAGATGATGATCCAGAAAGGGCTGAGTTTTGGCTAGAAAAATACTATCTAGATTTTTGATGAGTTATCATGTACTCTTGCTGAATGTTTGAAATGTGCAGTCTCTCTGCTAAAGGATACAACTTATCATTGGTGGAACACCATAACATCGGTAGTACCGAGGGAGAATATCAGATGGTAATTCTTCCAAGCTAAAGTTAGAAAGAAGTATGTGAGCCAGTGATTTATGGATAAGAAAAAGAAAGAATTTTTAGAGCTCAAATAAAGGAATATAACAGTGTCTGAATATGAACGAAAATTTGTTCGGCTAAGTAAATATGCCTGAGAATGGGTCTAGTCTAAGGCTGAGATGTGCAAACACTTTGAAGAGAGTTTAAATTAGGTTATCAAGTTGTTGATTGGAATCCTTGAAATAAGGGAATTTGCGGTGTTAGCCGATCGAGCCCAGAAAGCTGAGGAACTGAGTAAGGAAAAGAAACAAGCCGAAAGAGAGGCTCGGGTTTCATGAAAAAGAACTATGAGTAAGTCACAATCATTTGCTTCTAAGAAACTAAAGTGGTATTATGATCGTGTTACTACCTCTATGGGGTATTCTGGAAGAGAGCAGGGCTCTCAACGTTCTAACCCGAGGTCTTTATCTCCGTCTGTGACCAGTGTGGGTAGTGTTGGTAATCCCAAATCGAAATGTAAACACTGCAACAAATTTCATAATGGGGAATGTCGGTCTAGAAGTGGAGCTTGTTTCGAATGTGGTTCACTTGACCATTTTCTCAGGGATTGTCCCGAAAGAGTTGAAAAAGAAATAGATCCAACTCCAAAGCCGAGTAATCATGTTGCGAGAGGTAGAGCACCCCGTCTGTAACTGTAACTGTCCGGTTTAGACCCTAGTTGGAACAGTGGTTTCGGGACCATGAATCCAAACCTGAATAATATTTTAATATTATTATTTGTGTCTTTGGTATGTGTTTAAGTATGTGCTAAATTTCCTTACGTTAATTTGTCTGTCTGTGTGCTTAATTTGACAAAAGGATTAAATTGCATTAAATGGGAAAGTTGTATGCTATATGCTAAGCACCTATTTGTTGTGGCTTTTAAAAGAGGAGGCCTTAAAAGGCAATTAGACAACTATTTAGTTAGTGGATGGAAATGGTAAAAAATGAACTTGTATTATATGTTATAAATATTTTGTTTTGAAGGTTAATTTTGGAAATTTTTTATTAAGTTATTTTATAACAAAAATAAAGCATTAAAATGGCCATTTTCAATTGATTCATCACTGATTATAGAAAGAAAAGAAAGTTTTTGAGTTTTCATGGTGTTCGGCCATCATTAAGCTCAATTCAAGGTATGTTTTTAATCAGTTTTTAATAATTTCTATGTTTTTGCAATCGTTGCTTTGAGAACTACAAAACCCATGTATTAATTTTGAGAATTGATGATGTTCATGAAATGTGCCATTGATGAAATGGTAAACTTTGTGATGAGTTTAGGTGTTTAATGAAAGATATTTGTAAATGAACATGTTTTGTTCTTGAAGTTTTGATAAATTTAGCTAATTAGGGCTATGTTGAGAAAATAGCATTTAGAGGGACTAAATTGTGAATTTGATGAAATGTTTGGACTTCTATGGGATACATGAGTATTCAGCTAAACATGGGTATATGTTGATTCTGTATATTTGATGTTTTGAGAAAAATGGACTAAATTGATAAAGTGTGCAAATGTGACGTCTAAGTTGCAAATAGCCCTAAATGTGTGATTTGGATTGAATTGAATGTGTTGTTAAATAAGAGGGTTAAATTTGAGTATGTATAGATCAAAAACCGAAGAAAATGAACTTAGATCGCGGGAAAGCGAAGGTAGTCGAATAAACGAGTTTGAACGAATATCTGAATCCGAGGTAAGTCATTATACAAATAAATATGTTTGTATTGAATTAGGTATGTTCATTTGACTATTGATACTGATGAATACTTATGAGATGTTGTGTACATGAATTCTGAGATAAGATCGACATAGTGACAATGTCCGAGAAGTCCTGTATGAACCTAGGAATAGATAGGATTAGCTATGTCATGACATAGGTGTCTATTATGTATATCATGTAAGACCACGTTTGGGACGTTGGCATTGATTTGAGATTTCGTGTAAGACCACGTCTGGGACGTTGGCATCGATATGAGATTTACGTGTAAGACCATGTCTGGGACATCAGCATCGTATTGATTCGTGTAAGACCCTGTCTAGGACAGTGGCATCGACATCTGGTTACATGTAAGACCACATCTGGGACGTTGGCATTGTACGACTATTCTGAGTATTTTGTATATCCTATTATATTCTGAACGGTTCAACGGGCAATTCGAGCTACGAACAATTAAGTGAATGTATATCCGTTTCAGGTATGTTTGTTAAGTACATAAGGTGTGTATGAAAGGTAGGTATCTATGTGAGCTTACTAAGATGAATATGTGAAATAGAAAGATGAGACAATATGTGATTATATGCTCAAATGAGCTATGTTTATATAGATGTGATATCTGAGTTGAAGTATTTGGTATCATATGGCTAAACATATAAATCAATGATTATGAGATGTATTTGCTATGAGAACTATAAATGATATCTTATCAAATTGAATATGTGTAATATTTGCTAAGTTTATTTTTATATGGCTTACTAAGCTTTTGAAAGCTTACTCTGTGTGTTCTCTCTGTTTTATAGATCGTCATAGCTACTGAAGGCTCGGGACCGTCGAGGATCGTCATCACACTACCTAAGCTTATTGTGGCATCTTTTGAAATATGTATAAAGCTAGATATGGCATGTACAGACTAGTCATTTTGGTTATCTTTTGAAATATGTATAATAGCCATGAGATGTAGCTAGATAAGTATTGGTAATATGCTTGAGTATATATATGAAAATGATGCAAGTTTTGGTATGGCATGATAGCTTATGAAATGGTTAAAGATATGGTGAGCATATGGATGCTTGATGAATATGTTTGATCAAGTGATTAAATGAAAAGTATAGATGGATTAATCATGCTTAATTGCTTATGTTTTTAGTTGTACAATTTGGTATGATTGAAGTTGCAATTATAGGTGATGATTTGATGACTTCTTTGATATGTTTTGGTTGCAAAATATGCATGAAATGATTTGGTAATTTTCTTGTAGAGATTGACCCTTTTGTGGGTGGCAATTTGGCTTTACAAGTAGCTTGTTTTGCCTACACGGTCGTGGTACACAGGCATGCCTAGTGACCGTGGGATTAAGTCAGTATCGAGCTAAGTATGCACGGCCAAGGCACACGGGCATGCCTAGTAGCTGTGTTAATAAGTCAGTATATAGCCTAAGAGCACACGACCATGGTACACAGGCGTGTCTAGTGGCCGTGTGGAAAAGTCAGTATGCATGCCCTGATTTGGCACTGACATGACACAAAGAGGTGTCTAGTAGGCGTGGGAGGCACACGGTCTACTCACACGGGCATGTGGCTTTCATAACTTAGAAAAGTTTTAAATTTTTTGAGAATTTCTGTATGCGTTCGGCTTAGTCCCGACCCTACTCTAAAGCATGATTAAGGTCTTGTTGACCTATTTAAGGGACACTATGATTGCGATTAATGAATGGTTGTATGAAATTTCTGTAAATATTTCTGATCTATCCGGTAATGCCTTTAACCCTAATCCTGTGACGAACTCGGGTTAGGGGTGTTACATTTGATTGGTGAGAAGCTAAACAAGCTTTCTTTCAGATGATGAGTGAGTGGTTCACTCAGTTTGTTAGAAATAATCCGGCTGTTTCACAACCTTTGCCCCCAGTTAATCCCCCTCAAACATCTACCATGCCTCCGATTACGAATCTGAATCTGTTGAATAATCCTCCGGTTGTCAAAATCTGCAAGTAGGAGCCGAAGAGTTCAGGGCTACCAATGATGACGATGCAGAGAGAGCCAAGTTCTGGTTAGAAAATACTATCCGAGTATTTGATGAGATGCTTTTGACTCCGGAAGAAAGTATTAAATGTGTTGTATCACTACTACGAGATGCGGCCTATCAATGGTGGAAAACTTTGATTTCTGTTGTTCCAAAAGAGTGAGTCACGTGGGATTTCTTTCAGATTGAGTTTCGAAAGAAATATATCAGTGAAAGATTCATCGATCAAAAACGGAAAGAATTTTTGGAATTGAAACAGGGCCGTTTGTCTGTTACGGAGTATGAACGGGAGTTCATAAGACTGAGTCAATATGCTCGTGAATGTGTATCTACTAAAGCAATAATGTGCAAAAGATTTGCAGACGGCCTTAATGAAGATATTTGTTTGCTAGTCAGGATTCTCGAGATAAAAGAGTTTGTTGTGCTTGTTGATCGAGCATGCAAAGCTGAAGCACTTGGGGAAGATAAAAAGAAAGTTGAGTCTGAAGCTAGAGATGTGAGAAAGAGATTTCAGAGTAGATCATTTCAGTCTGCTTCAAAGAAATTCTGAGATGAGCATAGCCGTTCAAAGTTTAATGTGGGACAATCAAATAGAGATTGAGTTAGATCACAAATAAGCCGTAAAGCTCCGGTAACATCAGTGGCAAATGTTGGAAATGTACGATCCGAGAAACCTGAAAGTAAGCATTGTGGGAAAAGACATCCGGGAAGTTTTAGATTGAATGATCGGGCTTGTTTTAGATGTGGATCATTAGATCATTTAATCCGTGATTGCCCAGAACCTGTTGAGCAAGAGACTGCCCAAAATCTGAGATCCGATAATGCTCCAGTAAGAGGTACATTTATCCGAAATGCAAGAAATGTCAGTGGTAGTCAGAGAACTACGAGAGATACTGTTGCGAGATCCGAAGCTAGAGCGCCAGCCAGAGCGTATGCTATCAGAGCTCAAGAAGAAGCTTCATCTCTTGATGTTATGATGGGTACATTTACACTTTATGATACTTCCGTGATTACATTAATAGACCCTGGTTCTACTCATTCGTATATATGCATGAGCTTAGTTTTCAATAAGACTTTGCCTGTAAAGTCTACTGAGTTTGTTATAAAAGTATTGAACACCTTAGGTAAAAGTGTTTTGGTTGATAAGGTATGCAAGAACTGTCTGTTAATGTTTTGAGATATCTGTTTTCCTGCTGATCTGATACTATTACCATTTGATGAGTTTGATATCATACTGGGTATGGATTGATTGACATTGCATGATGCTATTGTGAACTGTAAAAGGAAGACTATTGATTTGAGATGTTCGAATAATGAAATAGTTGGGTTGAGTCTAATGATTTGAATGGATTGGCTGCTGTGATATCCATTTTGAAAGCTCAAAGATATGTGAAAAAGAGATATGAGGCATATTTTGCTTATGTGATTGATTCGAAAGTGTTTGGAAGGAAAGTTGAAGCAGTGCCAGTTGTTTGTGAGTTTTCTGATGTATTCCCTAAAGAACTACTAGGATTGCCTCCGATACGCGAAGTTGAATTTGGTATTGATCTGTTGCCCGGTACGACACCTATTTCGATAGCTCCGTATAGAATGGTACCAATAGAGTTGAAAGAGTTAAAGTCACAGTTGCAAGAGTTGACCGATAGTGGGTTTGCTAGACCGAGTTTCTCACCTTGGGGTGTTCCCATTCTGTTTGTGAAAAAGAAAGATGGCACGATGAGGATGTGCATAGATTATCGTCAGTTGAACAAAGTGACCATAAAGAATAAATATCCGTTGCCCAGAATTGACGATCTGTTTGATCAACTAAAAGGAGCCACTGTGTTTTCGAAGATAGATCTGAGATTAGGTTACTACCAGTTGAGAGTAGAAGATTCAGACATTTTAAAAACTACTTTCAGAACGAGGTACAGGCATTATGAGTTTTTAATTATACCTTTTGGACTAACGAATGCTCCTACTGTTTTTATGGATCTGATGAATAGGATTTTCAAACCGTACCTAGATCGATTTGTTATTGTATTCATTGATGAAATTTTGATTTATTCACGGGATGAGACTGAGCATGCCGAGCATCTAAGAATTGTGTTGCAAACCTTGCAAGAAAAGCATTTGTATGTGAAATTTAGCAAATGTGAATTATTGTTAAATGAAGTCAGTTTTCTAGGACATATTGTATCGACCTCTGGAATATGAGTTGATCCGAAAAAGATTTCTGCTATCTTAGATTGGAAGCCTCCGAAAAATGTATCTGAAGTCTGTAGTTTCCTCGGACTAGCTGGTTATTATTGTCGGTTTGTAAAAGGATTCTTGATGATAGCTACTCCGTTAACTAAATTGCTTCAGAAAGATGTTAGATTTGAATGGTCCGATAAGTGTCAAAAAAGCTTTGATCAGTTGAAAGCCCTTTTGACAGAAGCTCCGATTTTAGTACAGCCAGAATCGGGCAAAGAATTCATAATATACAGTAATGCTTTGTTAAATGGTCCGGGATGTGTTCTGATGCAATAAGGTAAAGTAATAGCTTACGCCTCGAGACAATTGAAGCCTCATGAAAAGAATTATCCGACTCATGACCTTAAGCTAGCTGCAATTGTTTTCGCATTAAAGATTTGGCGACATTATCTATTCAGTGAGAAATGTCACGTATTTTCTGATCATAAAAGTCTGAAATACTTGATGACCCAGAAAGACTTGAATCTGCGTCAAAGAAGATGGTTAGAATTGTTGAAAGACTATGAACTTGTGATAGATTATCATTCGGGTAAAGCAAATGTCGTTGCTGATGCATTGAGTAGAAAATTATTGTTTGCACTGCGTGCTTTGAATGCTGTAACACCCCAAACCCAGCCCATTCGCTATGACCGAATTTGAAATGCCACTGCGGAAAACGTTTGAAAAACTTTTGACTTAGAGTTAAAAACATAAAAAAATTTGTTGTCTTTACTAAATCATTGTGTAATTAAAGTTCCAAATAAAATTAAGTTGTTTAAAATAAAACATTTTTGAATAATAATAGAATCGACAATCCAACTTAAAACATAATAAAAGTCCTTAAATACTTAAAATGGCCTTATTACAATAAATAAATACTTGAAATACTAAAAATATAAATTTTATTAATATAAGTAGAAACTCCTTCTGCATGGGCCACCTCGTATCCACTCCAACCCGGTCCAAGCTTTATGCATCACCTGAAAGGTTTGAGAAAAATTGGGTGAGTCACTCAGACTCAGTGTGTAATTACTCCACTGAATTCCACCCACATGTTAACCACATAATGACCCATATATCAGATAACAAGATATCATATTCACTTAATAACACATTCTGGGCTTGGCCCATATTCATATCACTTATCAGGTAACAGAGTAATTAACCCCATAATTCCACATATCGGGCTTAACCCATTTCCACACTGATCCACATTTATAAACTGGGCTTGGCCCATTTTCACATTAATTCACATATCCATTGAGATTATGCAAAATGCACCCAACCCCAACCTAGGGTCCATCCTCTACACACCCCCGTATCCAGCCACCACACACCATGGGATTATCAAATCACCCTCTCCTTTTTACTCCAAAAGGCAATCAATGCCGTCCACGTGCAATTAAGCACAATAATCCACAACGCGACCTCGGTCAGCGCCAATCCACGATGTAGCCGTAGCTAACACCAAAACCACGATGGGACACAAAGTCACTCATCAACCACGATATGGCACATAGCCGATATCAACCACGATGAGGCACACAGCCACTCATCAAGCCACGCGAACTAAATCGCAATTAATCCACAACGTGACCTTAGTCAACGTCAATCCACGATGTAGCTCAAGGTTAACATCAAACCACGTACTCGAAGTACACCCGTACCTTCTTTCATATCATATCCCAACCCATGCACATGTAACATAAATAATGATATAATATAATGATGCGTGAGCATGTTCATCAAGCATAGTCATAACACATTCATATTAATAATCACATATCATCAGGTTTGGTACTTACCGGATTATCGACATACCCCTTTAAGGGTATTTATCTCATAACTTTTACTGCACTTGTTAGTACATAATCAACACATACAAATATAGCAAAAACCCGGAAAACGGTGGGTTAATCACACACCTGCCTATTAGTGAAATCCCGAACTACTCGAATCTAACACGATTTCGAAACGTGGTTCTTCCTTCTCCCTTAAAGCCGATTTGGTCTCCTACCAAATCCCAAATCACACTCTGAGTTCCCTTCCTTTAGCTACACACAAAAGAACACCTTTTTATGGCACTATGAACATTCGGCCAAACCACAAAACTATAAACAAGGCCATCAGCCACACCAACAAATCCCGAAAGGTTATCGAATGAAATATCAAATCTTACCTATAGGCTTGCCCCAAAATTGTTGTCAGAGAAATGAGGCTTAGAACGATTGCTTCCAAAGTCTCAAAGAGCCTATCTTCCAAAACCGATTGAAGAAAACCAAATGAAATCCTTCCCTTGAATATTCGGCCAAAGCAAACCAAAAGGATATAAGAAGTTTCGGCTATGGTTTTGAAAGAAGAAAGCAATTGATTTGTGGCTAGAAAGAAATGAAGTATGTGAGTAGCAAAGAAAATAGAAATAAGAGAGGGAGGATTCGACTTAAGCAACAATGGAAGAAAAGAAAAGAGAATTTGGGGAAGAAAGAGGTTCAGCCAAAAGAGAGTAAAAGAAGATTTGTAAGTGTTAACAAATATGAGAAGTAAAGAAAATAAAGATGAGAACCAATAGGGGTTCTTTTCGGCTACAAAGAATTGAAAGAAGAGAGGGAAGTTCCAAATGGTTTCGGCCAAATGCCTATGAAGAAAAACAACAAACACTAAAGGACATTCAGTTTTGATTTATTATGGTGCACTCAAGAGAAAAATTGGTAAAGTTCAAAAGGGATTTGATATGGCTCAAAACAAGAAATGCAAAGTATTTCCTAACTAACCGATTATGACCAATAACCAAAAGAAATTTTGGCACCAACTAGAAATCAACAATACAAAATTCAGTCACTCCCTCCCTAAGCTCCAAAATCGTCCAAATACATGGACTAAAGGCCATCAAAGAGTTTCCAAAACATTCTCCAACATTCAAGCCTCTTGTCAACAATTTTGAATTAAACATACTCCTAATTTTCTCCCTATTTCCTCCTATTCACTCACAAAACTTAAGCCAACCCCCATAGTCCAAGAAGCTGTCCACATTCATGGACAAAATGACCATAAAAATATTTCCAAAACAACTTTCCATCATCCAAGCCCTTTGTCCCCTTATCCTACCTTAACCTCTTGATTCTTATCCCAAAATACAAGCTTTCCTATTTTGCTATTCAACTTGCCATAAAATCTAAAGTCTAACTTACCATAATAAAGTTTGACCGTCCATCAATGCTAGAATGTACAAAAATAAAATCCTCAATATGCTTTCTATGCTACTCGAACCACTTCCCTCAAGCAACCTTTCAAGCTCCTTATCCACTATGCCACTAACTCCTCATGTGCTTTAATTAACACTTAAATTAACTTAAGTGTCAAGCTCACTTACTCCACTTCACTAATTTCTTCAACTTAAAAATTATTCTAACTTCGAAACTAAATCCAAACCTTCACAAAACTATACTAAGCCCACAATAAAGATCATACCCTAGCTAACACAAGTAACAAGGTGATATTCAAATTTTCCTAAAGCCCAAGGCCCAATCCTATTAGGCCCAATTTTGGGATATTACAGTTCTACCCTCCTTAAAGAAATTTCGTCCTCGAAATTACTTACTAACTAGCAGTCGTGCAATCCTACTCATCACACTACGCTTATGCTGCGCACTCTGATCTTAATAAAACCAATATACTTTCTAAGTACAGTCTCTAAGTTCACACTCAAGGTTCTAGATGCTCCACTAGCGATGGTTCCGACACAGCCATTTAGCCTCTACCGCGTCCACGACGACCACGTCCCCTAGAACTCATATCTAACGTTGCGATTTAATCTGACTTAAGAAATTTTATGCATTAGTACTTTTGTTCCACTTGTTTATGCGCGAACAATTTTATGAAAAGAATTTTCAGGAGTAGTTCTTTCGATCAATCCAAGTTTCTAGTTCAGGTTCACTATTCTAGCTCAGAGAATCACACATTCACATTCATTCACATCAATAGAAACACATTCACTCATTCACAACATTTACCATGCTACTATGGGCATCCTTGTCCATTCCCAACCCAGGGGTAATTTCGTCATTTTTCCTACAAGGGTATTTTGGTAATAATTCAGGGTCAATTCCAAAAATTTTAATAAATCAAGGCACTTTGAAATTTTTCCAAAACTCGAGGGTTTTTCTAAAATTTTCCCAAATCAGAACCATGATAGAAATTTTGAAAATCAGGGTTATTTCGTAAATTTTCCAAATCAAGGCGTCTTGATATTTTGCAAAATAAGGTTTTTGAATACTTTTGCAAAGTAAGAAAATTTTATTAAAATCAAAGGTAGTGTTGAAACTTTTAGAAACCAGGGGCATTTTAGTAATTTTACAACCAGGGGTATTTTCGTAATTTCGTAAATCAAAAATATTTTGAGAAATGTCTTCAAAATAATTTGTACAGATCAAAAGGGTAGTTTAGTGATTTAAAAAAAAACTAGAATTTTTATAAAACTGCATGGCTAGTCCCTTTCGGGTTTTAGTGATTGGTTTAGCCCGTGAATAAGTCCTCTTGGTTAGGGTGAACGGTTACTACGCACCAGGTAGAATTCGAGTAAAGAGGAGGTGAGTCACTAGGACTACTTAAATACCAAGCTCTTACCGAATCCACTCCTAGACATGCGCACAACTATTACCACACCCTAGCTCGGCGACTTAGTCACAGGTTTGTTTGATAGTCCTTAAGTCTTATGCACTTGTGTTTGAGTAGACTAGTCCTAGGGTTCAATAGCCCTAATATTCTAATCTACGAGCCCAATTATGCCCACATACCAATCATATAATAATTCACACAACAAATAGAGGTACTTACCTGGTGGACTTCGGGCCGGAGATACAGGTGCCATGCCAGAATAAACCTGAAAAATTTATGAAAGCACAAATCTTTGAAAAGCCCATTTAAAAAAATGTTTTTGGGCCCAAAACCCTCAAAGCCGAGTTTTGAACCAGGCTCTGATACCAATTTGCAACACCCCAAACCCGGCCCATTCGCTATGACCGAATTTGAAATGCCACTGCGGAAAATGTTTGAAAAACTTTTGACTTAGAGTTAAAAACATAAAAAAATTTGTTTATTTATATGACATAAAATTGGAGGGGTGCAACACGAGGACTTCCCAGGAGGTCACCTATCCTAGTACTACTCTCGCCCAAGCACGCTTAACTGCGGAGTTCTGATGGGATCCGATGGATTAGTGCTGGTATGATCGCACCCCTCCAATTTTATGTCATATAAATAAAAATTATTCTAGCCTTATTAATAAAATTAAGCCCTCACAAGACTATGCTAAGCTAACACAAGTAAAAAGATGATATTCAAATTTTCCTAAAGCCCAAGGCCCAATCCTATTAGGCCCAATTTCGGGATATTACAAATGCTCAATGAGATTTGTCTGATGATAGTTCTGTGATAGCTGAATTAAAAGCAAAACAATTGATTATACAGCAGATATGTGATGCTCAGAAAGTGGATAATGAAATAATGGCAAAACGAGCTCAGTGTGATTCGAACTCTGATTCTGAATTTCGAGTCGATAATAATGATTGTTTGAGATTCCGAGATCAATTATGTGTTTCGAGAAATCCCGAGTTGATTCAGTTGATTTTGAGTAAAGCCCATAATAGTCGACTATCCGTTCATCCGAGAAGCACTAAAATGTATCATGATTTGAAGCAACATTATTGGCGGTCTGGCATGAAAAGAGATATTTCTGATTTTGTTTTGAAATGTTTAGTCTGTCAACAAGTTAAAGCTGAACATCAGGTTCCGTCGGGGTTGCTACAACCACTTCTGGCTCCCGAGTGGAAATGGGATAGAGTAACGATGGACTTTGTTGTTGGATTGCCTCTGACTCCGAGGAAGAAAGATGTGATCTGGGTCGTAGTTGACCGATTAACGAAATCTGCCCATTTTATTCCTGTAAGATCTGACTACTCACTTGATAAGTTAGCTGAGCTTTACATTTCTGAGATTGTGAGATTGCACGGGGTGCCACTATCCATTGTGTCTGACAGAGATTTGAGGTTTACATCGCGATTCTGGAAGAAATTACAATATGCTTTAGGCATGAAATTGCATTTCAGTACAGCTTTTCATCCGCAAACAGATGGTCGGTCTGAATGGATAATACAGATTCTTGAGGATATGTTGAGATGCTGCATTCTTGAGTTAAATGGTACGTGGGAACAGTACTTGTCACTGATTGAATTTTCTTACAATAATAGTTTTCAGATCAAAATGGCACCATACGAAGCTTTGTACGGACGTAAATGTTGAACACTATTGTATTGGATCGAGCTCAGTGAAAATAAAATACACGGGGTTGATCTGGTAAAAGATACAGAACAGAAAGTGAAAGTGATCCGAGATAGCTTGAAAGCAGCATCTGATCGATAGAAGTCTATGCAGACTTGAAAAGAAAAGATATTGAGTATAAGATCGGTGACAAAGTATTTGTGAAAGTATCTTCGTGGAAAAAGGTACTCCAATTCAGACGTAAAGGCAAATTAAATCCGAGATTCATCGGACCGTATGAGGTCATTGAGCGAGTTGGACCTATTGTGTAATAGACCGAATTTGACCCTAATCGGAACGGTGGTTTCGGGACCACGAATCTGAGTTCGAGAATTATTTAAATATTATATTTTGTGTTTATTATATGTGAATTAATGTGTGTGAAAGTTTAGTAGAAAAATTTAATCATTTGTGTGTTCAATTTAGAAAAAGGACTTAATCGCGTAAAAGGTAAAAGTTGCAAACTATAGTGAAATGCACTAAATTGAGTGTGGCTTTTTAAAATGAGGTGTTAAAAGGGCAATTAGCCCATTTTAAGAGTTAGTGGCCGGCCATGGACAAAACTAACCTTAATATTTATATTTTGGTTATGTTTTAATAATGGCTAAATTGGTAAATAGGTAATTAAAGTATATATGTTAATGTTAATAAAATAATAAAGCAAAAACACTCATCTTTTTAGCTTGGGAATAGCCGAAAGTTAGCAAGGAAGAAAGAAAGAATAAGCTTTGGTATTTTCAGCCTTGTTCAAGCCAAATTAGGTATGGATTTTAGCTCGGTTTTTGATAATTTTTACATTTTTGAGATCGTTGCTTCGTATATTACCCGACCCATGCTAGAATTTTTGAGATTAGTATGTATGTGAGATTCGGCCATTGACATGTTCATGTGGTTTTGGATGTTTGATGATTTTATATTAAAGTTATGTTAAAGATTAACAAGTTTTGAATTGGAAATTTTGGTGAAATTGAGTATTTAGGGCTAATTTGTAAACATAAATTTTTAGAGGGGCTTATTTGCAAAATAAATAAAATATATGGACTAGTATGGTCCCTATGAATATTCGTCCCTAAGGTACCATATTGAAATTTTGTGTATTTTGTGTTTTGTGCAATTAGGACTAAATTGTAAAAATGTGAAATAGTAGGGGTAAAATGGTAATTTACCTATTTATATGCTTAGGGACTAAATAGAGATGAAATGTACTTGAATGAGCTGAATTTTAATGTGTTTAGATCAAGAACAAAGAAAAACAGATTTGGATCAGGGAAAGACGAAGGTTATCGAATAGCCGGCTTACGCGGTCCGTCGATAGTCGAAGTAAGTCCTTAAGTGAATATATGTTAAAGAATTATTTATGAATCTAATGAATGATGAAATTCGAATATTTTTAGCATGAATCCATGAATTAGCCGAATGCCAGGGTACTAAATTGGATTGTGAAACACCCCAAACCCGGCCCACGAGCCTCGACCGAATCTGGTATGTTCCTTGAGTAAAACATTTCGAAAACTTGTTTGTTATTTTGGAAAGTTTGAGTGGTTTGAAGTAAAAAATCGATTTGTGTTGTGCTGTTCAAGAAGTCTAGATTTTAATAAAACTTTATTAAAATGTTTCAAAGTTATAAGTTGAAAGAAATACCGAGTCTTTATAGTTTATCATTAAATTGAAAATCGTTAAAGTCTAGGTGACAAAACATTTAGAATTTATTTTAAAGAAAATTTTATTTGACCTTTGATTTGATAATAATCGTATCTTAACAAACTTAATAAAATGCATGCTTAAAACAGTTAATAGCAATGGCCTTATTACATCAAAACAAAACCCGAAATAAATCCAAAATACTTAAATATAAAGATTTAAAATAGAATAAATGCTGAGCTGAGCATGACCACCCCTAAGTTCCTTCCGGCCCGGTCCATCTACTGAGTGTCACCTGAAAAGATATCCCACAACGGGGTGAGTCAACAGACTCAATGTGTAACCACCACGCAAACTCCCAAACGATTTAGGCATAAACAATTCATACATATAACAAATATAATAATGATGCAATCCCGAACCCAAACCTAGATAACCATCCTCTACACATCACCCGTACCAACCAATCACACCGTGGGGATTACTAAATCGACCCTCCATCCGCTACACACCATCGAAGGCAGTCGCTGCAGACGACTGGCACATCGCCCTTATAAGTTGTGGCATAGCCACCAGATAATTATATGTGACATAAGTCACCACATTCAGATTTTGTGACATGAGTCACCAGATATCGTGGTAGAAACCACCAGATCACTTCCCCTTTCAATATCACCCATATGCCCATATGTCATACAAAACATGCATAATCATGCCATATATCTCATTCCATGTTCATAACGAATTCACTTATGGTCATATTCAATATTCATAACACTATTAACATAGTAATAGTAGGTTTACGTACCTGGATACTCTGTACCATTGAATGGTACTTTTGACCACATCTTTCATACTTCCAATTAACACATTCATAATATCATTACCATAGATCTATTAGGAATTAGTGAAGGGTTACACACCTGGTTACTAACGTGTTTACTGAAATCCCGAAAGTCTCGATCTAATGCTCTAGATCCCTAGTTCCTACATTCGACCAACACTAAGTACTTTAGCAAAAAGCCATTCGGCTAAATAATCAAATCCTGAAGGATTATCGCAACCCAAAATCATTACCTTGCTGCCGATTTGATTACTAATCAAATCCCAAAACTTCGTGGTGTTTCCCCTCTTGCAATCGGCCAGACACTAGATCACTTAACTGGTTAGTTTTCGGCTTTTGAACGAATAAGAAACAGATCTGAATTACTAGATATGGCCTTGGTCGAATATCATATTCACTTACCTTGATCACTTCAAATCCCGAAAGAATCCTTAGCGTTCCTTTCCTTCGGCTACACACAAAAGAACACATATTATGGCACTATGAGCATTCGGCCATGCTTAAACCAAAGCCTAACCATTTGATTTCGGCACACCCATGAAGAAAAGATAAAACCGATTGCTAAGAGAGAACACACTTACCACCCATGTTGCTTGTGAAGACTAAAAGAGAGTAGTCGACAGCCCCTCCTTTAGAGAATCGGCTTCTAGATCCCAAAGAGGAAGGTTTCGACTAATCCACAAGAAGTGCTTCGGCTTCTAAAACTTGCGACAAAGAAGAAAGAATAAGGCCACCCTGCGATTTGGCTATGGTGTTTCTTTAAGGTGTCAAGCAAAGAAAAGAGAAAAAGAGGCTTATAAGGTTCGGCTAAGCCTTACAAATGGTGATAGGACATTCGGCAATCAGAAAGAGCAGGTATGGAGTTGAAGAAAAGAAGAATAGAAGAGGCTTAGGAGGATTCGGCAATGGTGTTTGGGCCGGGTTTGGGGTGTTACAAATTGATTGTAATTTTATTTAATGTGATGTGAATAAATGCATTTGGTTTGCTATGTGAATGTAATATGTGATATATGGGTTGTTGTGAAGTTAGCATTATGAAATGTGAATTGAAGAATTAATCATATTGATATTCGGGCTTATTGCCTAGCAGGCCTTGTGCCGGTGATCTGTATCGGGCTTTATGCCTAGCAAGCCTCGTGCCGGTGACATATTTCAGGCTTATTACCTAGCAGGCTTAATGCTGATGTTTTGACTCCGGACCTTGCGTTCAGCAGGCTTAGTGCCGGTGTGTGAGATTCGGGGTAATGTTTAGCAGGTTCTAACTAGTGAGTTGCTATTCTAAGATTTGATTATGTGCTAATGAATTTATGAAATGAATTAAGTATGCCTAAGCATGTGGAGGTGAATTTGTTAATTCGGATATAAGGTATGTGTTATTCCTACTCAAGTGTTATACGAATATACATACATATATGTATATATATATATATATGTATGTATGTATGTGATGTTATTGAGTAAGTGAAATGATAAGAAGAATTTGATATACAAGTGATAGATGAAAAAAAATTATATGGACTATGCTATAAGAAAATTTGGTTAAATGAAAGTATAAGTAGTTAAAGGTATTTGTAAAGGTATACGGATGTGTACAAGTTGGTGTTATATATGTGAATATGATATATACATATTCAGCTATAATGTATATATATAAGTTAAGCTATGCTTATTTAATGTTATGAGTTGGTTGTTTAAAAATGCTTAATTAATTGTATGTGATAATGTTTCTGCTTAAGACTTACTAAGTTAGTAAGCTTACTCTCTGTGGTTAATGATCTGTTTTATAGATTTTTGTCAAGCTACGAGCTCCGGGGGTTGTCACTGAAGTCATTCACACTATTGGCTCTTGATGGTACCTATAATGTTAGACTTTTGTGCTTAAGGCATGTATAGGCTAGCTAAGTTTTCTAATGATGCTATAATAATGTAGTAAGGCCATGCGAAAGTGGCTAATTTTAATGTTAAAGTTTGATGGTATGAATCTATCTTTGGTGTGATATGCGTGGATAATATGCTTGAAAGATGTATATGAATTGATGCATGTTTCCTCATCACGATAATAGGATTCGGTTTTGAATAAGGAAAAAGTTATAATTATTTTGGGTTGATTATTAAAGATACAAATTGAAAACCGAATATAAGAAAGTGAATGAGTAGTACTATGTATTTCGAACTAGTTATGTAGTATATGTTTGGTATGTTATTTAACGAACCTTGTGTCTATGAATCTTCATTGTGAAAATGGTGAAATAAGCATGAATTTAGAAACCATTCAAGTTGTACACAGTGATAAATATTATATATACATATGGAACGCTTTGAAAACTTATTGGTACATTTTGGTTCAATTATGTACTTATAAACGAAACAGTTTGAATCTTGATTTACTTGGGCATTGGATCTATTTGAATATAGTATTAGTTATGTTCATGTTATTTCATATGTGTACTCTTGTATGTTAGCCAAATAAGTATATGCATATAATTGTTTATTGAGCATTTAAATTGGGACACATGATATTATGTAATGTGATGGTTTATTCGACCACAATGAAAAGAATTATTTACCATGTATATTCGACCTTACAGGTGTAATATAGTAAGGTGAAATTGGATCATGTCTCTTTATTCAAATAGTTATATTTGGTTTGTTTATTTAAATTTTATAATAATAAAGATAAGATAAACGAAACTTATGGTATTTGAATTGTAGTATGGTATTAGTAAAATGTATATTACATGTTTCATTTGAGTAGTTTATGCTTGTGTCATATAACTTAGTTAAGTAAATTAAGCATGATTTCTGTATGTGATTGGTTGCTTATATTGTAACATTATATAAGTATGTTTAATTATGATTTGATTTATTGAACAAAGGTTGAGATTTATTTGATAATTCCCGTAACCCTAGTTCGGCGACGGATATGGGTTGGGGTGTTACATTTGATTGGTATCAGAGCTTACGGTTTAGTCGATTCTAGGACTACCGTAGCGTGTGAGAGTCTAGCTATACATGCGTTAACTATATATTTGATAGTGTGGTGACTTCTGACATTTCAAACTGTGTGTATTATAGTGAATGGATCCTGATCCCGACAGAGCCGTAGCGGATGATGTAGAGAGCGTAGCGCCTGACCGCGCACGCAGATCAGCGCCAGTAGACTCTCGACCAGTTTCGGGTAGCCACGAGGGGGAGGCTAAACAGGCCTTCTACCAGATGATGAACGAGTGGTTTACCCAATTTATTTAGCCTAACTCGGCTGTACAACAACCTCCACCCCCGAATAATCCAACTCTGTTACCTTCAGCACCTCCGATGATACATCTGATGAGATCTAGTAGGCCTCTTGTTGATGAAATCAGAAAATATGGGGCTGAAGAATTCAAAGCTAATGATGATGATGATGCGGAGTGGGCTGAAATGTGGCTTGATAATACTATTTGGGAACTTGATGAGCTATCTTGTACTCCAGATGAATGCCTGAAATATGCTATATCTCTACTACGGGACACTGCATATCACTGGTGGAATACACTAGTATCAGTGGTTCCTAAAGAAAAAGTGACGTGGGATTTCTTTCAGATCGAGTTCTGTAAGAAATATATTAGCCAGAGGTTCATCGATCAGAAAAGGAAAGAATTTCTGGAGCTAAAACAGGGCCGCATGACTGTGACTGAATACGATCGAAAATTTGTCAGATTGAGCCGATATGCCCGAGAGTGTGTATCAACTGAAGCCATCATGTGTAAAAGATTTGAAGACGGCCTGAATGAAGACATAAAGTTGCTTGTTGGCATTCTTGAAATCAAAGAGTTTGTAGTACTTGTCGAACGAGCTTGCAAAGCTGAAGAACTTGGTAAAGAGAAAAGAAAAGCTGAGATAGAAGCTAGAGACACTCGTAAAAGATCATTGAGTAGGACTTTTCAATCTGTATCTAAGAAGTTTAGGGATGACTTTGGCTGACATAAAGCTACTTCAAATACGTCTAGACGAGATCGACCCACAGTGGGTTCCCGAGCTACCTCGATAGCCAGTGTTGGTAACGTTCCGTAGAATCGAGTTGAATGCAAGCACTGTGGTAAATGGCATTCCGGGAGTTGTATATTCTGTGGTAGGTCTTGCTTTAAATGTGGATCGTCAGATCATTTTATTAGAGAGTGCCTGATGTTAGCCGAGCAGAATACAGTCCAAAATATCAGACCGAGCAATGTGTCAGTGCAAGGCAGACCACCTAGGCATTCAGGAAATATTAGTGGCAGTCAAAAGGAAACTAAAGACACTGCAGTTAGATCAGAGGCTCGTGCACCAGCTAGAGCATATGCTATTTGTGCCCGAGAGGATGCTTCTTCCCCAGATGTTATCACTAGTACTTTTACTCTTTATGATACTCCTGTGATTGCATTGATCGATCCTGGTTCAACTCATTCATACGTGTGTGAAAATCTAGTATCCAGTAAGACTCTACCTGTTGAGTCTACTGAGTTTGTGATTCGTGTGTCCAATCCTTTGGGTCGCTGTGTACTTGTTGATAAAGTGTGTAAAGGTTGCCCGTTGATGATTTGGCATTCCTATTTTCCAGCTGACTTAATGTTGTTACCTTTCGACGAGTTTGACATAATTTTGGGAATGGACTGGTAACTTTGCATGATATAGTGGTGAATTGCAAAAGAAAGATTATTGATTTGAGATGTCAGAACGGTGAGATTATCCGGGTCGAATCAAATGATCTGAACGGATTGCCTACAGTAATATCCTCGATGCTAGCTTGAAAGTATGTGAGAAAAGGATGTGAAGCTTATTTGGCTTATGTGTTGGATAATAAAGTGTCCGAAAAGCAGATTGAATCTGTATCGGTTGTGTGTGAATACTCAGATGTGTTTCCTGAATAATTACCGGGTTTACCACCAGTATGAGAGATTGAATTTGGCATTGAATTAGTACCGGGGACGACTCTAATTTCGATAGCTCCGTATCAGATGGCACCTACTGAGTTGAAAGAGTTGAAAGCACAGTTGCAAGAGTTGACAGATAAGGGCTTTGCACGACCGAGTTTTTCTCCTTGAGGTGCACCTGTTCTATTTGTGAAAAAGAAAGATGGGACTATGCGAATGTGTATTGATTATCGACAGTTAAATAATGCGACAATAAAGAATAAATACCCGTTGCCTCAAATTGATGATTTGTTTGACCAGTTGAAAGGGGCTTCAGTGTTTTCAAAGATAGATCTGAGATCGGGTTATTACCAGTTGCGAGTCAGAGATTCCGATGTGCCAAGACTGCATTTCGAACGAGGTACAGACATTTTGAGTTTCTGGTTATACCTTTTGGGCTTACTAATGCACCTGCTATTTTTATGGATTTGATGAATCGGGTTTTCAGACAGTATTTCGATCGGTTTGTGGTAGTGTTTATTGATGATATTCTGATCTACTCCAAAGATGAAACCGAGCATGCCGAGCATTTGGGATTGGTGCTATAAACTTTGCGAGATCAACAGTTGTATGCAAAGTTTAGTAAGTGTGAATTTTGGATGAAAGAGGTCAGCTTTTTGGGACATGTTGTTTCAGCGTCAGGTATTCGGGTTGATCAGAACAAAATATCAGCTATACTTGATTAGAAGCCACCGAAGAATGTTTCTGAGATTCGAAGCTTTCTGGGACTTGCGGGATATTATTGACAATTCGTGAAAGGTCTTTCCATGATAGCTACACCTTTGACAAAGCTACTATAGAAAGATGTCAGGTTCGGGTGGACAGAAAAGTGTCAGAAAAGTTTTGATCAGTTGAAAGCCCTTTTGATCGAAGCCCCAGTGTTAATTCAGCCTGAATCGGGTAAAGAATTTTTTGTGTATAGTGATGCTTCTTTAAATGGTTTGGGTTGTGTTTTAATGCAGGAAGGCAAGGTAGTAGCTTATGCTTCGAGACAGTTGAAGCCTCATGAAAGAAACTATCCGACTCATGATCTAGAATTAGCAACCATTGTTTTCGCATTGAAAATTTGGTGTCATTACTTATTCGGCGAGAAATGTCATGTTTACTCGGATCATAAAAGTCTGAAATATTTGATGACTCAGAAAGACCTGAACTTAAGACAACACAGATGGTTGGAATTGTTAAAAGACTACGAATTGATGATTGACTACCATCCGGGGAAAACTAACGTTGTTGCAGATGCCTTAAGCCGAAAATCATTGTTTGTTCTTCGTGCGTTGAACGCACATATGGTTATGACTGATGATGGTTTGATCCTAGCCAAGTTGGAAACTAGACCGTTGTTTATTCAGCAAATTAGTGATGCACAGAAAATTGACAAAGATATGGCTGCTAGACGAGCTCAATGTGAAAATGATACAGATTCAGATTTTCGAATTGATAAAAATGACTGTTTGAACTACAAAGGCCGAATGTGTGTACCGAGGAATGCAGATTTAATTCAGATGATTTTGAATGAGGCTCATAATAGTCAAATGTCGATACATCCAGGTAGCACGAAGATGTATAATGATTAGAAACAGTTTTACTGGTGGCCTGGCATGAAAAGGGATATATCTGAATTTGTTTCAAAGTGTTTAATATGTCAGCAAGTCAAAGCCGAACATCAAGTACCTTCTAGATTACTTCAGCCAATCATGATACCTAAATGGAAATGGGATAAAATTTCAATGGATTTTGTATTCGATTTGCCTACGACACTGAGTAAGAAAGATGCAGTCTGGGTTATAGTAGATAGACTGACTAAATCAGCTCATTTTGTGCCAGTTCGTACAGACTATTCACTCGATAAACTTGCTGAATTGTATATATCACAAATTGTGAGGTTACATGGTGTGCCGAGTTCCATTGTTTCAGACAGAGACCCGAGATTCACATCGCTGTTTTGGAAGAAGTTGCAAGATGCTTTAGGTACTAAACTTCATTTTAGTACAGCCATTCATCCGCAGACAGACGGTCAATCTAAACTAACTATTCAGATACTTGAGGACATGTTGAGATGTTGCGCTCTTGAGTTTGAAGGTACGTGGGAAAAATACTTACCTCTGATTGAATTTGCTTATAATAACAGTTTTCAATCTAGTATCAAAATGGCACCATACGAGGCTCTTTATGGTCGCAAGTGTCGTACACCGTTGTATTGGACTGAGCTTAGTGAAAACAAGATACACGGGGTTGATCTGATTAAAAAGACTGAACAGAAAGTGGCTGTAATCAGGGATACTTTGAAAGCTCCTTCGGATCGTCAAAAGTCTTACGCTGATTTGAAACGCAAAGACATTGAGATTCAAGTCGAAGATCAAGTGTTTTTGAAAGTTTCTCTGTGGAAGAAAGTACTTCGATTTGGTAGAAAAGGCAAACTAAGTCCGAGATTCATCGGACCATATGAAATCATCGAACGAATAAGGCCTGTTGCTTATAGACTGAGGTTGCCCTCTGAATTAGGAAATATACACAATGTGTTTCACGTTTTGATGCTTCGTAAATATAGATCAGATCCGTCACATGTGATCGCTCCGTCTGAGATTGAAATCCGATCCGATATGACGTACGAGGAGAAACCGATCCGTATTTTAGCTCGGGAAATGAAAGAGTTAAGAAACAAGAGAATTCCATTACTAAAAATACTATGGAATCGGCACGGAGTTGAAGAGGCTACGTGGGAACCTGAGGATTCAATGAGGCAACAACATCCGACTTTGTTTAACAATAAGATTTTCGGGGACGAAAATCCTTAAGGGGGGAGAGTTGTAACAGACCGAATTTGACCCTAATCGAAACGGTGGTTTCGAGACCACGAATCTGAGTCTGAGAATTATTTAAATATTATATTTTTTGTTTATTATATGTGAATTAATGTGTGTGAAAGTTTCGTAGAAAAATTTAATCGTTTGTGTGTTCAATTTTGAAAAAGGACTTAATCGCGTAAAAGGTAAAAGTTGCAAACTATAGTGAAATGCACTAAATTGAGTGTGGCTTTTTAAAGTGAGGCATTAAAAGGGCAATTAGCCCATTTTAAGAGTTAGTGGCCAGCCATGGACAAAACTAACCTTAATATTTATATTTTGGTTATGTATTAATAATGGCTAAATTGGTAAATAGGTAATTAAAGTATATATGTTAATGTTAATAAAATAATAAAGCAAAAACACTCATCTTTTTAGCTTGGGAATAGCCGAAAGTTAGCAAGGAAGAAAGAAAGAATAAGCTTTGGTATTTTCGGCCTTGTTCAAGCCATATTAGGTATGTATTTTAGCTTAGTTTTTGATAATTTTTACGTTTTTGAGATCGTTGCTTTGTATATTGCCCGACCCATGCTAGAATTTTTGAGATTAGTATGTATGTGAGATTCGACCATTGACATGTTCATGTGGTTTTGGATGTTTGATGATTTTATATTAAAGTTATGTTAAAGATTAACAAGTTTTGAATTGGAAATTTTGGTGAAATTGAGTATTTAGGTCTAATTTGTAAAAATAATTTTTTAGAGGGGCTTATTTGCAAAATAAATGAAAGATATGGACTAGTATGGTCCCTATGAATATTCGGCCCTAAGGTACCATATTGAAATTTTGTGTATTTTGTGTTTTGTGCAATTAGGACTAAATTGTAAAAATGTGAAATAGTAGGGTAAAATGGTAATTTACCTATTTATATGCTTAGGGACTAAATTGAGATGAAATGTACTTGAATGAGCTGAATTTTAATGTGTTTAGATCAAGAACAAAGAAAAAAGGATTTGGATCGGGGAAAGACGAAGGTTATCGAATAGCCGGCTTACGCGGTCCGTCGATAGTCGAGGTAAGTCCTTAAGCGAATATATGTTAAAGAATTATTTATGAATCTAATGAATGATGAAATTTGAATATTTTTAGCATGAATCCATGAATTAGCCGAATGCCAGGGTACTAAATTGGATTGATTGTAATTTTATTTAATGTGATGTGAATAAATGCATTTGGTTTGATATGTGAATGTAATATGTGATATATGGGTTGTTGTGAAGTTAGCATTATGAAATGTGAATTGAAGGATTAATCGTATTGGTATTCGGGCTTATTGCCTAGCAGGCCTTGTGCCGGTGATCTGTATCGGGCTTTATGCCTAGCAGGCCTCGTGCCAGTGACATATTTCAGGCTTATTGCCTAGTAGGCTTAATGCCGATGTTTTGACTTCGGACCTTGAGTTCAGCAGGCTTAGTGCCGGTGTGTTAGATTCGGGGTAATGTTTAGCAGGTTCTAACTAGTGAGTTGCAATTCTAAGATTTGATTATGTGCTAATGAATTTATGAAATGAATTAAGTATGCCTAAGCATGTGGAGGTGAATTTGTTAATTTGGCTACAAGGTTTGTGTTATTCCTACTCAAGTGTTATACGAATATACATATATATATATATATATATATGTATGTATGTATGTATGTGATGTTACTGAGTAAATAAAATGATAAGAAAATTTGATATACAAGTGATAGACGAAAAAAAAATATATGGACTATGCTATAAGAAAATTTGGTTAAATGAAAGTATAAGTAGTTAAAGGTATTTGTAAAGGTATACAGATGTGTACAAGTTGGTGTTATATATGTGAATATGATATATACATATTCGGCCATAATGTATATATGTAACACCCCTAACCCGTATCTGTCGCCGGACAAGGGTTACGAGGTATGACCTGACAAAATACAATTTGACATTCTCATAAAATTTTTCAATTTAATTCAAGCCCAAGTAATGTGATCATTACCATACTATATAACATTATGACCTATTAAAATTTATTTCCAATATGGCTAAATATATGAGCATATCAAATAAATTACTACACATCACACTACTTTAGGTCCTTTATCAAATTAGTGTAATTGACTTCATCAAATGGTCAAGCATAGATTAAACGCATCATAGCCAAATGCACAATATACTCAATCAAATGAAATATCTTACATACCATAATATAATCATGTGTCAATCATTTTCTCCATGGATTAAGCCGAAATAATGTACCATGCTTATCATTCTTATTTACGAATTCAATTGGATACAAAACACTCCATCAAACAATGTACCATCTAAATAAGATGCATGCTCATATTCGTACCATAATGATCATTTAATCTATCTATTAATATACATTCACAAACCTTTCCAACTAGCAACTCATTCAACATTTTACATATGCATTTATCTACCTCATATGAACCATTCAAGCGATATTATAACTACTAATTTCCATTCATGCCACACTCCAATCAAATATTTATTTACGGTTTAAAGTTTTTCTAACCATTACACACATTACTCAAATACATGTCTATGCATAACAAGTATTCACCAATGCATAACTATGTTATAGTCCAATGAACAACTCGTATATGTCAATACCAAAAATGCTAACCTTCAAAACTCAATTTTAGACCTTTGAGGTTACCTCCTAGTAAACCAATTAAAATTACCGCACATAATAAAATTAAAGACATTAAGCATTGAAACCCATGACATTGAAAGTAAGCCATTTTCGCATAGCTAAAATATATATACATAAACAAAAGTTTTCGACTCAAACATAGCTATAGTCTATTCTATACATTCCTTTATCCAAAAATCAAAAAAAAAGAGTACCAAATTAGGTTGATAGTGTGGATGACTTTCTTGACGATCCCTTGAGCTCGTAGCCTTAACCAAATCTATAAAACAAAGGAAAACATATCACACAAATAAGCTCACTAGCTTAGTAAGTCTTAAGCATTTACAATTCAGTAATTAAACATTCGAACATAATAAATATATATATATATATCAATGTGTCTATGACATTAATTACAATAATTTAACCCATAGTTCTATTATAGCCGAATTGCCATCTCTTTAACTTAGCATCCATTATTTTCTTATCGAAGGCATACAACTCTCCAAAGCACTTAAAAGCCTTTAACATTTGCATATTGCTTAACTAATAAGTGTAAAATATATCCCAATCACATGGAATTAGACATACAAATATGTAAGCATCTTCGATGATTTTCACCTTTGACATTTGCACAAATGACCGAATCCCAAGATATTACCAAGCTTATATTTCAATATACACATCATACTCATAAATGAATAGATCAAATGCTCATATCATATAATTCATTACTGACAACCTTGACCATTTCACAACTTATTTAATTCAGAAGGAAAGATAATAACTTACCTCGTTCCTTGCATCTATAAATATTTTTACTTACCTGAGCATTTAGTTTATTGAAGTAATTACATTCCACCTCGTAAATGATTCATGAATTCTCTACTCATAATACATCACCGGCATTTAGCCTGCTAGGCATTAAGCCCGATACATTCACCGGCACAAGGCCTGCTAGGCATCAAGCCTAAAATAGATCACCGGCACAAGGCCTGCTAGGCTCGATGCCCGAATTAAATCACCAGCACTAGGCCTGCTAGGCTTGAAGCCCGAAATTTCAACATTTCAACATTTCAACACAATTTACTTAGTACTAAGATCACAACCATCTCGTATATTACTTTCACATATTCAACCGAACATACTGATTCACATCACATTTAAAAAAATAAATTCAATACAATATTATACCCCATATTCGGCCAACACATATTTTAGTACTTTAAATTTCCAGATTTATCATACTCTATACTCATAATAAATTCTTTAACATACATTTGCTTAAGAACTTACCTCGACTGTCGACGGACCGCGTAGACCGGCTATTCGATAACCTTCGTCTTTCCCGGATCCAAATCCGTTTTTCTTTGTTCTTGATCTAAACAAATTAAAATTCAGCTCATTCAAGTACATTTCATCTCAATAGTCCCAAAACACATAAATGGGCAAATTACCATTTTACCCCTAGGGTTTCACATTTTTACAATTTAGTCCTATATGCACAAAACACAAAATATACAAAATTTCACTACAAAACTTTAGGGCCGAATGTTCACAAGGACCATACTAATCCATTTCTTTCATTTATTTTGCATTTTAGCCCCCTCAAAAATTCATTTTTGCAATTTAGCCCAAAACACTCAAATCTACTAAAATTTCCATTTCAAAACTTGTATATTTCTAACATAACTTTAATATTTTTCCATCAAACATCATAAAACATCAACATTTAGCCATGGCTGAATATTTCAAATTTAAAAATTCTAACATGGGTCAGCTACTGTTCGAAGCAACGATCTCAAAAACGTAAAAATTATCGAAAACCGATTAAAAACTAACCTTTAATTCAAGCCAACACCATGACCGAATACTTAAGCTTTTAAACCAAGCTTTTCTTTTCTTATTTCGGTAGCCAAAGGATGAAGACAACCTTTAATTCATGTTTTTAATAACATATATTATGGTATTTACTAATTTACTTATTTATCCCTTAACTAATAATATTAACAACTTATAACATAAGGTCATACTTGACCTTTGCCACCCACTAACTCATAAAATGGGTTAATTTCCCTTTGAATACTCCAAATTAGAAAGCCACAATCAATTTAGTGCATTTTCACTATAGTTTGGGACTTTTACCTTTTTCGCGATTATGTCCTTTTTCTAAATTAAACACATAAACAATTAAATTTTTCTACGAAACTTTCACACACATTAATTAACATATAATAAACACAAAATATAATATTTAAATATTTATCGGGCTTGGATTCATGGTCCCGAAACCACCGTTTCGATTAGGGTCAAATTCGGTTTGTTATAATATATATAAGTTAAGCTATGCTTATTTAATGTTATGAGTTGGTTGTTTAAAAATTCTTAATTAATTGTATGTGATAATGTTTCTGCTTAAGAATTACTAAGCTACTAAGCTTACTCTGTGTGGTTAATAATCTGTTTTATAGATTTTGGTCAAGCTACGAGCTCCGGGGATCGTCACTGAAGTCATTCACACTATCAGCTCTTGATGGTACCGATAATGTTAGACTTTTGTGCTTAAGGCATGTATAGTCTAGCTAAGTTTTCGAATGATGCTATAATAATGTATTAAGGCCATGCGAAAGTGGCTAATTTTAATGTTAAAGTTTGATGGTATGAATCTATCCTTGGTGTGATATACATGGATAATATGCTTGAAAGATGTATATGAATTGATGCATGTTTCCTCATCACGATAATAGGGTTCAGTTTTGAATAAGGAAAATGTTATAATTATTTTGGGTTGATTATTAAAGATACGAATTGAAAACCGAATATAAGAAAGTGAATGAGTAGTACTATGTATTTCGAACTAGTTATATAGTATATGTTTGGTATGTTATTTAACGAACCTTGTTTCTATGAATCTTCATTGCGAAAATGGTGAAATAAGCATGAATTTAGAAACCATTCAAGTTGTACACGGTTATAAATATTATATATACATATGGAACGCTTTGAAAACTTATTGGTACATTTTGGTTCAATTATGTACTTATAAACGAAACTGTGTGAATCTTGATTTACTTGGGCATTGGATCTATTTGAATATAGTATTAGTTATGTTCATGTTATTTCATATGTGTACTCTTGTATATTAGCCAAATAAGTATATGCATATAATTGTTTATTGAGCATTTAAATTGGGACACATGATATTATGTAATGTGATGGTTTATTCGACCACAATGAAAAGAATTATTTACCATGTATATTCGGCCTTACAGGTGTAATATAGTAAGGTGAAATTGGATCATGTCTCTTTATTCAAATAGTTATATTTGGTTTGTTTATTTAAATTTTATAATAATAAAGATAAGATAAACGAAACTTATGGTATTTGAATTGTAGTATGGTATTAGTAAAATGTATATTACATGTTTGATTTGAGTAGTTTATGCTTGTGTCATATAACTTAGTTAAGTAAATTAAGCATGATTTCTGTATATGATTGGTTGCTTATATTGTAACATTATATAAGTATGTTTAATTATGATTTGATTTATTGAACAAAGGTTGAGATTTATTTGATAATGCCAGTAACCCTAGTACGGCGACGGATACGGGTTAGGGGTGTTACATATTGCATACATATTGAAGTTACCCTCTGGGCTAGAGAAGATTCATAATGTATTTCATGTTTCGATGCTCCGTAAATACTGATCCAATCCGTCACATATAATTACTCCGTCTGAGATTGAAATCCGATCTGATATGACTTATGAAGAAGAACCGATCCATATACTAGCTCGTGAAGTGAAAGAATTGAGAAATAAGAAACTTTCGTTAGTTAAAGTGTTGTAGCATCGACACGGAATAGAAGAGGCTACGTGGGAGCCTGAAGATACAATGAAACAGCAATATTCAAACATGTTTAACGGTAAGATTTTTGAGGACGAAAATCCCTAAAGGGGGAGAATTGTAACAGTCTGGTTTATACCCTAGTCGGAATAGTGGTTTCGGGACCACGAATCCAAACCTGAATAATATTTTTAATATTATTATCTGTGTCTTTGGTATGTGTTTAAGCATGTGCTAAATTTTCGTACGTTAATTTGTCCGTTTGTGTGCTTAATTTGACAAAAAGATTAAATTGCATTAATTGTGATAGTTGCATGCTATTTGCTAAAGGACTTATTTGTTGTGGCTTTTAAAAGAGGAGGCCTTAAGAGG
The DNA here is from genome assembly GCA_005393395.2 of Gossypium australe. Lineage (NCBI taxonomy): Eukaryota > Viridiplantae > Streptophyta > Magnoliopsida > Malvales > Malvaceae > Gossypium > Gossypium australe. Next base: position 87,691,392 of record CM016625.1, read on the forward strand.
CAATTAGACCACTATTTAGTTAGTGGATGGAAATGGTCAAAAATGACCTTGTATTGTATGTTATAAATATTTTGTTTTAAGGGTTAACTTTGGAAATTTGTTATTAAGTTATTTTATAACAGAAATAAAGGATTAAAATGGCCATTTTCAATTGATTCATCATCGATTATAGAAAGAAAAGAAAGGTTTTGAGTTTTCATGGTGTTCGGCCATCATTAAGCTCAATTCAAGGTATGTTTTTAATCAGTTTTTGATAATTTCTACGTTTTTGCAATCATTGCTTTGAGAACTACAAAACCCATGTATTAATTTTGAGAATTGATGATGTTCATGAAATGTGCCATTGATGAAATGGTAAACTTTGTGATAAGTTTAGGTGTTTAATGAAAGATATTTGTTAATTGAACATGTTTTGTTCTTGAAGTTTTGATGAATTTAGCTAATTAATGCTATGTTGAGAAAATAGAATTTAGAGGGACTAAATTGTAAATTTGATGAAATGTTTGGACTTGTATGGGATACATGAGTATTCGGCTAAACATGCGTATATGTTGATTTTGTATATTTGATGTTTTGAGAAAAATGGACTAAATTGATAAAGTGTGCAAATGTGAGGACTAAGTTACAAATAGCCCTAAATGGGAGATTTGGATTGAATTGAATGTGATGTTAAATAAGAAGGTTAAATTTGAATATGTATAGATCAAGAACCGAAGAAAACGAACTTAGATCGTAGAAAAGCGAAGATAGTCGAATAAACGAGTCCGAACGAATATCCGAATCCGAGGTAAGTCATTATACAAATAAATATGTTTGTAATGAATTAGGTATGTTCATTTGACTATTGATAATGTTGAATGCTTATGAGATATGGTGTATATGAATTCTGAGATAAGATCGACATAGTAACAATGTCCGAGAAGTCCCCTACGAACCTAGGAATAGATAGGATTAGCTATGTCATGACATAGGTGCCTGTTATGTATATCATGTAAGACCACGTCTGGGACGTTGGCATTGATTTGAGATTTCGTGTAAGACCACGTCTGAGACGTTGGCATCGATATGAGATTTACGTGTAAGACTATGTCTGGGACATCGGCATCATATTGAATCGTGTAAGACCCTGTCTGGGACAGTGGCATCGACATCTGGTTACATATAAGACCACGTCTGGTGTAACACCCCAAACCCGGTTAACACACCACGGCCGAATCTGGTATGTTACGGGGAAAATCGTGTTTGAGAGGATAGGTTTCCGTTTAAAAAGTTTGATAAAAATACTTTGCTATATTTTGTACTTGTAAAAGTTTTGGGCGTGATTGTTTTAAAAACCAATGGTGTATTTGACAACCCGAAAATTTTGAAAACTTAATCAGATGTGTAGGTAAAACAGGTTTATCTCATTTAGAAATTCGAGTAGTTCTCATTGTTACTTAAAACATTTTGACTTGGTAGAAATTAAGTTCCAGTTTCGAAAACGTTTGAGTTTCATTTATCTCAGACTACAGTGTGATACCCGATGGTAAAGTTTAAACATATCGCTTTGTAGTTTTGAAAACTTTATCTTTCCAAGTTCTAGCAAATTTTAAACCCAATAATTTGTTAAGGTATATTCAAAATCTACTTTAAGCATAAACATAGCAAAACATAATTTTAAAGGCCGTTTACAATCCAAATAAAACCCAAATAGAAATAGATAAAATAAAGTACCAAATTTCAAATCAAAGCAACTCCGTATTTATTCATGGCATGAGCACCTCGAGTCCATCTCGGCTCCATGTCCGCAACTAAGTGTCACCTGAAAGGTCAAAGGAGAAGGTGAGTCGCAAGACTCAGTGCATAATCCCCCTCCCAATAATACAACATGCCAACACACATCATAACAGAGTAATGCAATTAATGCACCCGATCCTAACCATCCATAACACCTTTTCTACCCCGTGTGGTACCAAACCACTGGTGGTGCCAAACCACTGGTGACCCAAAGTCACGATATCCATCAATGTGGTGCCAAACCACTGGTGACCCAAAGTCACGAATAAACCATCTGTGGGGCCAACCCACGTGTGATACCAAATCACTGGCGACAATCCTGTATCTCTCAAGTGGGGCCAACCCACGGTGGTGTTAAAGCACAGGGACGAGTCGCTATGGGGTGCCAAACCTCTGGTGTCCCAAAGACACAAGTGTGATACCAAATCACTGGTGACCGCAGTCATGAATCAAATGATGGGGCCAACCCATCGTGTGATACCAAATCACTGGCGTCAATCCCGTAATATCAACCGTGGGGCCAACCCACTGTGGTGCTAAGCCACTGGGACGAGACGCTGAGGTGCCAAACCTCTGGTGACCCAAAGTCACAAAATATCATCTGTGGTACCAAACCACTGGAGGTGCCAAACCTCTGGTGTCCCAAAGACACGGATATCATATTCCCCCTCCTCTCATATCACCCAAGACATATCATACTAATGCAAATGATATAGATCATGCAATCATGCTAACATGCTCAATATGGCATCTCATAATACATACACCATAAATCATGATATCACATATATCACTACAGATCTCGTAATGAAACAGACTTACCCGAATCCGTACCCATACCCCATTAGGTATTATATCAATCAACCATACTGTTTCACTTTACACAGTCAGGTTGTTAAACATATTACTCAGTGATAAGTGTGTTAGTTTACACACCTGATAACGCAAGTCTTAATCCCAAAGAACCGGTCTAAATCCCTCGATTACCCCGATAACCTTGCTTCTATAATCGGCCAAACATGGGATTAGCACTTATACCATTCGGCCACAACCAAATAAACCAAAAGGGGTTAACGTTTAACCCTTACCTTGCAAATAGTTTGGTTTCCTACCAAACCCGAACCAAACAATGGTTCTTCCACCAATCGGCCACCCCCTAAAATGAAAACGATTAGTCCTTTAGTGACTTGTCTCAATGAAAACCAAACGAATAGCCTAAAAGAACCCACTCTTACCACCACTTACCAACTGCTTCTCTCGATTGCTTCAAAAATCCAGATGTCCTATAATGAAATCGATTTAATCACCAGGGTTAACAACAATCTAAAATCGGCACTCAGCCAAACCAAAATTGATAAAGCACCATAGAGAAAATAACCATTCGGCCATGCACTTACCTACCACCAACCGATTGAAAACAAGCGCCCAACAACAACAATACCCTTCTAAATTTTGGCAATGAAGAACCACTAGGAGAGAAGGGAGATTCGGCTAAGTTGTAAACAATAGAAAAGAGAATTCGGCCCTAGGTGTTTAACACTCCTATTTTCTGCTTTGAGTAAAAAAAGAAAAAGAAAGAGTATAGATGAGAAGAAATGGAGGTTACGGCAATAGAGTTTTTGGAAAAGAAAGAAAATAAAAGATGGATAGGGGAGGGCACCTTCGGTTTTGAAGAGAAAAAGAAATGAAGAAAGTGTTTTGGAAAAGAGTTTCGGCTATCAAGGTTTTCAAACAAAGAAAGAGTATGGAGAGGAGAGAGTTCTAATTTCGGCTTACTCAAATGAAAAAGAAAGAAGAAGTGGAACGGAGCATTCGGCCACAAGCACAAAATCATGAAAACTAAGCAAAATTTCGGCAACTAAGTGTTTGAACTTTCGGTTTCAAAAAGAAAAAGATGGAGAAACTCTCTTGAACTTTCGGCTTTGGTATGACAAAAGAAGAATTTGACTTACACCCTCTTGACCGAAAATGCACCAAAATTGCCTATTGAGTTTCGGCACTACTCCCCTAACTCACTCACCAAACCGGCCACTCCCCCCCCCCAAACACTCTCCAATAATCGACCATTACCTCCAAGCACTCACAACCATCCATTCAAACTAGTTTGAACTAGTCCACCTCCTCAAATCACTCTCCACCCACCATTTGAGCATTTGACTTGGTCTTAGGCAGAGTTTGAACTGCCTACAACTCCTCCCCTCCGTGTCGTCAAAATGGAAGAAAAATAGGAGCACTCTGCAGCTTGAACACAGGACCTCACCCCTGCAAGTGGCGTCACACACACAAGCCTCAAGTGGCGCCTATCCTGCCACTCCACCAACTCCTTTCTTGTGCTAACACTTGCCAATTAAAACCCTTAAACCCCAGCTTCCTCAGCTCCTCTCACCTAAGCCTAAAAACTAAAATTTTTCCTACCTCTCAGGCTTACACCTAGCTTCCAACTAAGCCCCAAAACAACAAGAACAATAACATAGCAAGCCAATAACATGCAAACAATGCCATAACCAAAATAGCCCCTATCCCGGGATATTACAGTTCTACCCCCTTAAAATAATTTCGACCTCGAAATTACCTGAGCAGAAGAGTTGCGGGTATTGTTGTCTCATCATATCCTCGGGTTCCCACGTAACTTCTTCCACGCCATGATTCCGCCAAAGTACCTTAACCAAAGGCACAAACTTCCTACGCAGAACCTTCACATCCCGATCTAGAATCTGTACAGGTTCTTCCTCCATGGTCAAATCTGGATTTACCTCGATCTCTTCCACTGCTACCACATGTGATGGATCCGAACAATAACGCCGAAGCATCGAAACGTGAAATACGTCGTGAATCTGACTTAGCTCTGCTGGCAACTCAAGCTGGTACGCTACTGGTCCCACTCGTCTCAGTACCTTATACGGCCCAATAAATCTCGGACTTAGCTTGCCTTTCCTTCCGAACCTTAACACTTTCTTCCACGGTGAGACCTTCAGAAAGACTTGATCCCCCACAGCAAATTCTATATCTCTCCGCTTAAGATCGGCATAAGACTTCTGCCGGTCCGAAGCTTCCTTCAATCGAGCCTGAATCAACCTAACCTTGTCCTCTGTCTCAGCAACCAACTTGGGTCCAACAACTGACGTTCACCTAACTCCGTCCAACACGTAGGTGAGCAACACTTCCTTCCGTACAACGCCTCATATGGAGCCATCTTGATGCTCGCTTGGTAACTATTGTTGTAGGCAAACTCAGCTAATGGCAAAAACTCCTCCCAACTACCTCTGAAGTCCAGAACACAACCTCTCAGCATATCCTCTAAGATCTGAATAACCCTTTCCGATTGCCCATCAGACTGCGGGTGAAAAGCCGTGCTGAAATCCAAACGCATACCCAGAGCCTGATGCAAAGCTTTCCAGAACCTGGACGTAAATCTGGGATCCCTATCCGAGATGATCGATACTGGCACACCGTGCAGCCTCACTATCTCTGACACATACAGTTTCGCCAACCTCCGAAGTGAGTAGTCAACCCTCACCGGAATAAAGTGAGCTGATTTAGTCGGTCGATCCACAATTACCCAAACTGAATCCTTCTTGCTTGGCGTAAGCGGTAATCCACTGACGAAATCCATGGTTATTCTTTCCCACTTCCACTGAGGAATTTTCACTGGCTGAAGCAACCCTGACGGCAATTGATGTTCAGCCTTGACCTGCTGACAAGTCAGACACCTCCCTACAAACTCCGTCACTTCTTTCTTCAAACCAGGCCACCAAAACTGCTCTCTAAGATCCTTATACATCTTACTACCTCCAGGATGCATAGCATATGGGTTGCTATGTGCGTCCTGAAGAATTTTCTGCCTCAGCTCAACATCCTTGGGCATACAAGCTTCACCTTGGAAACACAGCACCCCATCATTAGACAAACTGTAACCTTCCACACCACCATCCTGCACCTGCAACCTCTGCGCACTCAGAATCTCATCCTCTAACTGTTTCTCTCTGATCTGCTCAACCCAAGTAGGCTTAACCTGCAACTCTGCCAGAATACTCCCGTCGTCATACAAACTCAAATGGGCAAACATCGCTCTTAAGTCCGAAACAACCTTACGGCTCAACGCGTCTGCCACCACGTTAGCCTTACCTGGATGATACTCGATCGAACAGTCGTAGTCTTTTAGCAACTCCACCCACCTGCACTGCCTCAAATTCAAATCCTTCTAAGTCAAAAGGTACTTCAGACTCTTATGATCTGTGTAGACTATCGATCTCTCTCCGTACAAGTAGTGCCTCCAAATCTTCAAAGCAAAGACTACAGCCGCTAACTCCAAATCGTGCGTCGGATAATTGACCTCATGTGGCCTCAGCTGCCGAGATGCGTAAGCCACAACCTTTCCTTCCTGCATCAGCACACAACCCAATCCCGTATGTGATGCATCACAGTAAACTGTGAATTCCTTCCCAGCCTCAGGTTGAATCAAAATCGGAGCTTCTGTCAGAATCTTCTTAAGCTTGTCAAAACTTTCCTGCTGTTTCTCAGTCCAAACAAATGGAATCCCTTTCATTAACAACTCGGTCATCGGTGCTGCGATCAATGAAAAACCCTCTACAAACCTCCGGTAGTATCCTGCCAACCCCAGGAAACTCTGAATCTCAGCCACTGACTTAGGCGGCTTCCAATCCAAAACTGCCTTAATCTTCCGAGGATCCACTCTAATCCCCTCAGCCGACACTACATGACCCAAGAAAGTCACTTCTCTAAGCCAGAACTCGCACTTACTAAACTTAGCATAAAGCTGCTTCTCCCTCAAAATCTGCAGTACCACTCGCAAATGCGCATCATGCTCTTCTTCTGTCCTTGAGTATACCAGGATGTCGTCTATAAAAACCACCACGAACTGATCCAAATACTGCTGAAACACCCTATTCATCATATCCATGAATGCTGCCAGCGCGTTAGTCAACCCGAACGGCATTACCAGAAATTCGTAGTGCCCATACCGAGTCCGAAACGCTGTCTTGTGGATATCCGCTTCCTTCACCTTTAATTGGTGATACCCAGACCTCAAATCGATCTTCGAAAATACCGCTGCACCCTTCAGCTGATCAAACAAGTCATCTATCCGTGGCAGCGGATACTTGTTTTTAATCGTCAACTTATTCAACTGGCGGTAATCTATACACATCCGCATCGTACCATCCTTCTTCTTAACAAAGAGTACCGGCGCTCCCAAGGTGAAACACTTGGCCTGATAAAGCCTCGATCCAACAACTCCTGGATCTGAGCCTTAAGCTCCACTAACTCCTTTGGCGGCATTCTATACGGAGCAATAGACACTGGCGCAGTTCCGGGTAACAAATCTATCCCGAACTCTACCTCACGGTCCGGCGGCAAACTCTGAAGCTCCTCAGGAAATACATTAGCAAATTCCTTAACTGTCCGGACCTTCTCTACAGCAGACTCATTAGCCTCCAAGGCATAAACATGAACCACATACGCTTCACAGCCCTTTCTGACCATCTTCTCAGCCTTCAGCGCAGATACCACATTGGATAAGTAATCTCTCCTATTACCTATCATAACCACTTCATCACCCTCCGACGTCTTTAGAACCATGCGCTTAGCCGCGCAATCCAACCTCACTTGGTACTTAACCAACCAGTCCATCCCAAGAATCAAATCGAACTCCCCAAACGGCAGTTCCATCAGATCAGCCACAAACACTACCCCTTGGAATTCTAGGGGTACATCTCTATACAGCTTATCTACAACTACAGAGTGACCTAGAGGGCTAATTACTGTCATCTGCCTAGAAGTAGTTTCAGAGTCTAAGTCCATGGTCTCTACTATACTACTAGCAACGTAAGAATGCGTCGAACCCACATCAATCAAAGCAGTAAATGGAGAACCAAAGATCAAGAACGTACCGGTTATGACGTCCGGTGCGTCGCCCTCCTCTCGGCGCCTCGCTGCATACACTAACCCAAGCTGTCTTGCCTCAGAACTACCCGCACCTCTGCCCGGTGCTCCACGGCCCCGACCAGAACCATTACCTCCTCTGCCATTACCACGACCCCTCTGCGATGGCGGTCCATTATTCCTGAACTGAGTACGGCCCTGACTCTCAGACTGAATCCTAGCCAACTTACGCGGACAGTCCCTCACTCGGTGATCCAGAGAACCACACTCAAAACACCCTTTTCCACCGGTCCAGCAACCTCCCCAATGAGATTTCCCACAACGGTTACATTGTGGCGGTCCCTAACTAGCAGCAACAATCCTACCAGACTGATTCGGCCCACTCTGCCTAGCCCTTTTCTGAGGGTTACCTGACGACCCAGAAGATCCAAAACTCCTCTTCTGTCTGTTCCTATCCATGCCTTGCCTTACAGACTCTTTAACACCCTCGGCTACCTTAGCCTTCTCAACCAGGACAGCAAACTCACGCTCCTGCTGTGGAGCAATCAGCAACCTCAACTCGTCTCTCAGACCATCCTCGGAACAAACACACCTCTCGTGTTCAGTAGCCACAATACCCCTAGCATACCGACTCAGCCTCAAGAACTCAGCCTCGTACTCTGACACAGACTTACTCCCCTGAACAAGCCTCAGAAATGCTTTTCGCTGCGCGTCGATGTAGCTAGCTCCAATATACTTTTTCTGATAAGCAGCCTTGAAATAATCCCAAGTAAGATCCTCTGCTGCAGCACTGTCCCGAACCGTGAGCCACCACTGGTATGACTCATCCCGAAGAAGCGATACCATGCCCTTCAGCTTCTCCTCAGCAGTCAGGTCTAAATCATCCATGACCCGCTCTGTCGCCTCCAGCCAATACTCAACCGTGCTGATATCAACACCAGAAACACCTCGGAAAACCTCAGCCCCGTTCGCCCGGAGTCGTTCAGGCACAGATTTCCTAGCTCCTGCGCCTCCACCTACTCCAGCTACCCTTTCCAAAACTCGCAGCATCGCCTGTGACACTGCATCGTCCCCAGTCTGATCTTGAAACTCACCACCTCCAGCTGGTGGCGGTACCGGTATCACATTCCCAGACCCCTGACCAGATCCTACGGGTTCAGAAACTGTCATCCTACCCTGACCACGTCCACGACCGCGTCCACCTCGAGCACTCATGACTAAAATCTCTACGTATCTGATTTAGGAGTTTTATGCATCAGTAATTATTCCACTGTTTAAAAGCAAAGTCTTATGAATATTGCTTATTAAAGAAGCTTTGTTTTCGCGAGTTCACAGAATCCTATCAGTTTCAGTTTCTAAAGTAATCTTACTATTACTAGCCATCCAATCACATTTCATCAACATCAAAATCACAAACAATAGTAAGGGTACTTACCTGGGCGGATTGGTGCCGGAGATTTGGTGCCATGCCTTTCAAACCATGTTTTTTAAAACAAAACTCTTAAAACAGACTTTTAAAACATTTTGGGGCCTCAGGCCCACGCCGAGCCTTTGAACTTAGCTCTGATACCACAATTGTAACACCCCAAACCCGGTCAACACACCACGACCGAATCTGGTATGTTACGGGGAAAATCGTGTTTGAGAGGATAGGTTTCCGTTTAAAAAGTTTGATAAAAATACTTTGCTATATTTTGTACTTGTAGAAGTTTTGGGCGTGATTGTTTTAAAAACCAATGGTGTATTTGACAACCCGGAAATTTTGAAAACTTAATCAGATGTGTGGGTAAAACAGGTTTATCTCATTTAGAAATTCAAGTAGTTCTCATTGTTACTTAAAACATTTTGACTTGGTAGAAATTAAGTTCCAGTTTGGAAAACGTTTGAGTTTCATTCATCTCAGATTACAGTGTGATACACGATGGTAAAGTTTAAACATATCGCTTTGTAGTTTTGAAAACTTTATCTTTCCAAGTTCTAGCAAATTTTAAACCCAATAATTTGTTAAGGCATATTCAAAATCTACTTTAAGCATAAACATAGCAAAACATAATTTTAAAGGCCGTTTACAATCCAAATAAAACCCAAATAGAAATAGATAAAATAAAGTACCAAATTTCAAATCAAAGCAACTCCGTATTTATTCATGGCATGAGCACCTCGAGTCTATCTCGGCTCCATGTCCGCAACTAAATGTCACCTGAAAGGTCAAAGGAGAAGGTGAGTCGCAAGACTCAGTGCATAATGCCCCTCCCAATAATACAACATGCCAACAGACATCATAACAGAGTAATACAATTAATGCACCCGATCCTAACCATCCATAACACCTTTTCTACCCCGTGTGGTACCAAACCACTGGTGGTGCCAAACCACTGGTGACCCAAAGTCACGATATCCATCAATGTGGTGCCAAACCACTAGTGACCCAAAGTCACGAATAAACCATCTGTGGGGCCAACCCACGTGTGATACCAAATCACTGGCGACAATCCCGTATCTCTCAAGTGGGGCCAACCCACGGTGGTGTTAAACCACAGGGACGAGTCGCTATGGGGTGCCAAACCTCTGGTGTCCCAAAGACACAAGTGTGATACCAAATCACTGGTGACCGCAGTCACGAATCAAATGATGGGGCCAACCCATCGTGTGATACCAAATCACTGGCGTCAATCCCGTAATATCAACCGTGGGGCCAACCCACTGTGGTGCTAAGCCACTGGGACGAGACGCTGAGGTGCCAAACCTCTGGTGACCCAAAGTCACAAAATATCATCTGTGGTACCAAACCACTGGAGGTGCCAAACCTCTGGTGTCCCAAAGACACGGATATCATATTCCCCCTCCTCTCATATCACCCAAGACATATCATACTAATGCAAATGATATAGGTCATGCAATCATGCTAACATGCTCAATATGGCATCTCATAATACATACACCATAAATCATGATATCACATATATCACTACAGATCCCGTAATGAAACAGACTTACCCGAATCCGTACCCATAACCCATTGGGTATTATATCAATCAACCATACTGTTTCACTTTACACAGTCAGGTTATTAAACATATTACTCAGTGATAAGTGTGTTAGTTTACACACCTGATAACGCAAGTCTTAATCCCAAAGAACCGGTCTAAATCCCTCGATTACCCCGATAACCTTGCTCCTATAATCGGCCAAACATGGGATTAGCACTTATACCATTCGGCCACAACCAAATAAACCAAAAGGGGTTAACGTTTAACCCTTACCTTGCAAATAGTTTGGTTTCCTACCAAACCCGAACCAAACAATGGTTCTTCCACCAATCGGCCACCCTGTAAAATGAAAACGATTAGTCCTTTAGTGACTTGTCTTAATGAAAACCAAACGAATAGCCTAAAAGAACCCACTCTTACCACCACTTACCAACTGCTTAACAGAGAAAGAAGGCTCCTCTCGATTGCTTCAAAAATTCGGATGTCCTATAATGAAATCGATTTAATCACCAGGGTTAACAACAATCTAAAATCGGCACTCAGCCAAACCAAAATTGATAAAGCACCATAGAGAAAATAACCATTCGGCCATGCACTTACCTACCACCAACCGATTGAAAACAAGCGCCCAACAACAATACCCTTCTAAATTTCGGCAATGAAGAACCACTAGGAGAGAAGGGAGATTCGGCTAAGTTGTAAACAATAGAAAAGAGAATTCGGCCCTAGGTGTTTAACACTCCTATTTTCGGCTTTGAGTAAAAAAAGAAAAAGAAAGAGTATAGATGAGAAGAAATGGAGGTTACGGCAATAGAGTTTTTGGAAAAGAAAGAAAATAAAAGATGGATAGGGGAGGGTACCTTCGATTTTGAAGAGAAAAAGAAATGAAGAAAGTGTTTTGGAAAAGAGTTTTGGCTATCAAGGTTTTCAAACAAAGAAAGAGTATGGAGAGGAGAGAGTTCTAATTTCGGCTTACTCAAATGAAAAAGAAAGAATAAGTGGAAGGGAGCATTCGGCCACAAGCACAAAATCAAGAAAACTAAGCAAAATTTCGGCAACTAAGTGTTTGAACTTTCGGTTTCAAAAAGAAAAAGATAGAGAAACTCTCTTGAACTTTCGGCTTTGGTATGACAAAAGAAGAATTTGACTTACACCCTCTTGACCGAAATTGCACCAAAATTGCCTATTGAGTTTCGGCACTACTCCCCTAACTCACTCACCAAACCGGCCACTCCCCCCCCCCAAACACTCTCCAATAACCGGCCATTACCTCCAAGCACTCACAACCATCCATTCAAACTAGTTTGAACTAGTCCACCTCCACAAATCACTCTTCACCCACCATTTGAGCATTTGACTTGGTCTTAGGCAGAGTTTGAACTGCCTACAACTCCTCCCCTCCATGCCGTCAAAATGGAAGCAAAATAGGAGCACTCTGCAGCTTGAACACAGGACCTCACCCCTGCAAGTGGCGTCACACACACAAGCCTCAAGTGGCGCCTATCCTGCCACTCCACCAACTCCTTTCTTGTGCTAACACTTGCCAATTAAAACCCTTAAACCCCAGCTTCCTCAGCTCCTCTCACCTAAGCCTAAAAACTAAAATTTTTCCTACCTCTCAGGCTTACACCTAGCTTCCAACTAAGCCCCAAAACAACAAGAACAATAACATAGCAAGCCAATAACTTGCAAACAATGCCATAACCAAAATAGCCCCTATCCCGGGATAGTACATCTGGGATGTTGGCATTGTATGACTATTCTGAGTATTTTGTATATCCTATTAGATTCTGAATGGTTCAACAGGCAATTTCGAGCTACGAACTATTAAGTGAATGTATATTCATTTTAGGTATGTTTGATAAGTACACAAGGTGTGTATGAAAGGTAAGTATCTATGTGAGCCTACTAAGATGAATATGTGAAATAGAAAGATGAGACAATATGTGATTATATGCTCAAATGAGCTATGTTTATATAGATGTGATATTTGAGTTGAAGTATTTGGTATCATATGGCTAAACATATAAATCAATGATTATGAGATGTATTTGCTATGAGAACTATAAATGATATCTTATCAAATTGAATATGTGTAATATTTGCTAAGTTTATCTGTACATGGCTTACTAAGCTTTTGAAAGCCTACTCTGTGTGTGTTCTGTAACACCACAAACCCGGCCTAGAAGTTAGGCCCGAATCTGGCTTGTCACATGGAAGTGTTTTCAAAAACCATATTTCTTGTTGTTAAAACTTATTTGAGAGTTCAAGCCTCTTTGTTAAACCTAAAAAAACACTGAAGCAATTGTTATCCACTTGAAAACGTAATTATTTTTAAAACCTTATCTGTTTAAAATAAACAATTTATGAAAATGTGATGTTTAGAAATAGTGTAACATCCTAGATTAGGGGTTATGCGTTCGTGCGTAATTCATGAGATAGTGGGCTCAGTGGGTGTGTTGGATGTGTTCTGAGGAGTTTTAGGAACCCTAAGATGTAAGGAAATGTATGGAAATGTAAGGAAATGTATGGAAATGTAAGGAAATGTCTTGTCTTGGAAATGTAAGAAAATGATTTAGAAATGATTCAAAAGAGGAAAGTAAACATTTCGGGAAACTTAGAAACGTAAGGAAATGTTAAGTTTAAAGGAGGCAAACGACAATTTTTGGAAACTTGGAAATGTAAAGAAATGTCAAGTTTTAAGGTTTAAAAAGAGGAAATTAAGGCAAGGAGGCCTTAAGAGAAAAAGTTTGTGAAATTTGACACACAAACGGGCTTGGAAAGGTGGCCTGGAGATGCCACTTAGGGCCTCTGGAAATGGCGCCACATGCAAGGGTGTTGGGCCTGAGTTCGAGTCACATGGGTAGCAAATAAAAGAAATTTTATTTTTGCTTCCAGAAGCACAGAGGTGGACGGCAACAAGGCTCTTAAAAGGGGAGTTTTATTCTCTTTAAATTTCGGCTAAATAGAAGGATAAATGATGATTTATCTTAAATTATTTTCAAGGAGATAATAAGGGATTATTCTTTTAATAAAGTGATAATTAAAAGGATAAAGCTATCAAATAGAAGAGTGGTGGCCAAGTAAGGGATTCTAGCCTAGTAATTTTGGCTATAAAAGGAAGAGTAAGGCTATTCTTCATTCATTCTTTTCTCTTCAAGAAAACTTCTGCCGAAATTCTCTAAAGTTTCTCCTCTTCTCTCTGCCGAATTCTCTCTGCCATATTCTTTTTTTTCTCTTTTCTTTTCTTCTTCTATTACAAACACAATCAAAAGCCGAAGATACCAATAGCCCTAGTCGATTTCTCACTAAGCCTCAAGAGCCGAAATTGTTATCCACATCAAAGCCATAGCCGAATACTGCTAAGGGTTCAAGCAAGAGTTCCATCAAATTCTTCAGTAAGGGTAGGATTAGGTTAGATTCTCATTCTATTTCTTTTAAGGCTGTCGAAATTAAGATTCTAATACCCTTAATATCTGTTGCCGAAGAGATCTTTCGGGATTTACAAAGTGTCGACTACAAGGAAGGAGAAGTTCTTTTCCTGAAGGTACACCATAAGCCGCGTGTTCCCTAGTTATTCGGTGAGTTTCGGGAATTAAAATCCACAAGGTAAGTGTCTATAGCATTCGGCCAAGGCCTATTTTAGTAGTTAGATCTATTATTATGTGTTTTAAGCCAAAAACTAACAGATTCAAGAGATCTAGTGAGTAGCTGATTTCAGAGGAGAAGAATACAAGTTTTCGGGATTTGACTATAGTCAATTTGACAACAAGGTAGGTTTTAAGAATACAAATCCTACTAGGATTTGGTTTTATAGGCTTTATGCTAACATATTAAGGTTACCAAATGTAGGAATTGAGATCTAAAGCAATAGATCGTTTTTTTCGGGATTTCAAGGAATTCGTTAAGCAAATCAGGTGTGTACCCCACACTAACTTTTAATATGTTATATGGCAAATATTTAATATATGAATGTATAAGAATGTGAATATGGCTAAAATACCCTAATGTGGTACAAAGTACTCAGGTACGTTTCCTACTCCTACTAGGATTACGAAATATGTTATATTTTAACATGTGAAAAGTAACGTGAATATGAATTTAAGTATGATATGCATGATATGAATAACATGGGCATTCGGGTTATATGAGAAAGGGGAAGTGAATGTGATGACTTCGGTCTCACTATCTGAATGTGGTGACTTCGGTCACATTATCTGAATATGGTAACTTCGGTTACATTATCTGAATGTGGGAACTTCGGTTACATTATCTGAATGTCGTGTCTCATGACACAATTATCTGAATCTGGTGGCTATGCCACAAATTTTATATGGGCGATGAGCACGTCGACTGTAGCGACTGCCTTCGATGGTGTGTAGCGGAAGGAGGGTTGACTTAGTAGTCCCCACGGTGTGCAGGTTGGTACGGGGATGTGTAGCGGATGGCATCTAGGTTTGGGTATGGGTTGCATCATTATTTTATCTGTATATGAATGTGCATGTGATACGTTATGGTATGCCTGATCTATTAAATTTTAGTGTTGTGTACACATTGAGTCTGTTGACTCACCCCGTTGTGGGAACATTTTTCAGGTGATGAACAGTGATGGACCGGGACGGTAGAACTTGTGGTGGCCATGCTCAGCTTGAAGTTTTATTCAATATGGGCATTTTATTTTATTTAAGTACTTAAGAATTTTATTTTGGGATTATTTGATGTAATAAGGCCATAAGGCCATAGTTGAACTACTTTATTTTTCCTTTATTTATTACGGTACAAATTTTTATTAATTAAAGATCAAGTGAAATTTATTTTTAAATAAACTCTAAATATTCTGTCACCTGAAATAAATGGATTTCAATATAAGATAAATTGGTTTCCAACTCAAGCCCAACCCAAACCAAACTTTCTTTCAAAACAATATTTTTTTTTAAAATTTGCACAAGTTTTTCCTAAGAAACAAAAGAACTTTGAACCGGTTTACTTGAGGAACATACCAGATCCGGTCAAGGCTCGTGGGCCGGGTTTGGGGTGTTTCAAATAGAGTTGCAGAAGCATTTTGAAAACGTTGCGGAAACGTAGTGTTTTGAAAACAATTACCATTTTGGAAATTGTATTCCACCTTTAGCAGTTAGAAAACATCATAAATAAATATCAGAAATAATAAGTTAAAAATAAGGAGGCCTTATTACAAAGTTATTAACCCAATATATTAAAAGAAAATGAAATAAAGTCTCTAAGTTTAACTTTAAAGCATATCTGATGTGTGGCCACCTCCGAGTCCCTCGCAGCTCCGAACCGTCTAAGGCTGGGGATTACCTGCACAGTTAAAAACAGAGTGAGTTTACAAAAGCTCAGTGTGTAATCCCCTTACTAGCGTAACGATCAGTACACAGAAACAGAAACTGAAACAGTCTGGGCCGAAGCCCTATTTGGTAACAATCTGGGCCTAAGCCCTATATCATGTCAATGCAATGAACATGTATCCCAACCCTTAACAACCAAAGTTTCCACCCGTACCAACCAATTTCTCCATGTGGGGACCATGTCGACCTAGCCAACCAAACTCTCCAAGCTTAGCACCGGTTGCGGCACTAAGTCAACAGAACGGCTCGGCGCCATAGACAGAAAGGCCAAAAGCCATAAATATCGCAGCATCACTACCAGTTAACAGAACGGTTAAAAGCCATAAATATCGCAACATCGCTGTCGGTTAACAGAACGGCTAAAAGTCATAAATAGAATGGGTATCAACCATAATCAGGATGGCAAAGAGCCATAATCAGGATGGCACAAAGCTATCGGTAATCGTAATAAGTTCGAGACATAGCCATCAGCGACGATAATATAGTTGGCACGTAGCCACGAGTCATTATGAGTGACACAGAGTCATCAATATATATGTTAGGCACATAGCCACGGGTAAATACGATTGGCACAAAGCCATAATTGTCGCAGAAAGGCTGAAAGCCTTGTACAGAACGGCAATGGGCCGTACACTTCTTTTGTAACTTTGTCCCAACCCCATGCAATATGTCGTGTATGTCATGCTCAATCATTACACGTGTATGCAAGATGGCCATACTCAGTAACAATCATTTAAACATGTAATAAAAGCACATCAGTTATACAACCACAGTCAAATTAGTCAACTCATAGTCTAAGTCAGTCATTTACCCACAAGGGCAACATAGTCAACTTACCCTATAAGGGTATTTTGGTAATCCTACCCTACAGGGGTAATTCGGTAATTCTACTCATAACTAATCCATGTATGCAGTGCATCTCAAACAGAGATAACGATGCGAACAGGCCTAGGGCCCATTCTCAGCCCAAATGGACCCACATGCTCGTCTGGCCCATTTAGCCCAAATCTAGCCACAGATATGAGATTCACATAGACCAGTTCAATATCTACCACACAATCATACAATTTATCCGACTGGGCCCACGGGCCTATTGGCCCCTTTCGGCCCATCGTGGCTCAAACAACCTAAACCCACAAGAACACTTATGATGGCCTCAACTATCGCGTCGAAGCTCCCACACGTGCGCTCGCATGCTCGTGTGGCTACCATCGCCGTGTGGCCGGCATTTCAGCATTTGTCGCTCTACAACTAGAGTACTGCGAAATACACACCTGATAGGAATCTGAAGCTAATCCGTGCTCCGAACACTACTATGCCCAAACACCAACCAAGGTATCCTTACTCTCCTCATAGATCGCTCTATTTAAAGCCACCTTCTTGTCTACTCTCATGCTAGCTTCCCGATGTGGGATCCCTCCTTTAGTAGAGTTTAATTCCAACACAAACTCTGACCGTCCAATCCGCAAAATAAACACCCCCTTGCTTGACATGAGATTCGAACCTTTGCCTTCTCCTATGCTCCAGATGCTACATGCGACCATAACACAAGCTCCTTTTGTGACTTAGAACATGCGCAACTAAATATAAGCCTGTTGGCCAAAGTCTAAGTTCATTTAAAAAGAAATCAAAATGGAATGCAAGCATCAAGACTTGAACCCTAGACCCCTTGCTTCCTCTATGGCGTCACTTCCTTGTCTCCCATGTGCCGTCGTTTGCCACTAGACCACAACTCCTTTTGTGTCATTTTCCTCCACATTTTATTCTTAAAGCCTATTTACTAACTCCCAGGGTTTTATTCACCTAAAACCAAAATTTTCATAAAGCCCAGGTTTGATCTCGGGACTTCATGGAAGCCCCCTAACCTTCCAAAATCACTCACCTAATAGGTCCAACTTGCATTACAGCCGTTCTCTTATTCTCAAAAATTTAAAACGCTCCCATGCCGAAGGCCCAATAGGCCCAATTCTACTAGGCCCAAATTTCGGGTGTTATAATTCTACTCCCTTAAAGAAATTTTGTCCTTGAAATTACTAGCTATATAATAGCCGCACAACACAAGTTACACCACTACACTGCCGCTGCGCACTCTGATTCTAATATCATATTTTAACTAGAATTTGGAACTCCCTACACCTACTCAAAACACCTAACCATTGAAGCAGACAGATATCTCATACGCAACCAATTTCTATATCTGAACATCACATCCAAACAAAACACACACAGAATAAATATCGAAAATACAGTCCAATAACTAAAGAAACCACCGTATTTCTAACTCACTGTATTTAAATTTCTAAACAGACAAAAGTATTCAGAAAACTTACGGATTCGGCGCCGGAGACTCGGTGTACCACACTTTCAGAAAACGGTCAATACAATTTCAGAACATTAAACCTTTTCAAGCCTTTTTAAAACAACACTTTCAGATATTCAATTTTGAAAACCCAATCCACAGCCGAGTTTTGCAACCCGGGCTCTGATGCCACTAAATGTAACACCCCAAACCCAGCCTAGAAGTTAGGCCCGAATCTGGCGTGTCACATGGAAGTGTTTTCCAAAACCATATTTCTTGTTGTTAAAACTTGTTTGAGAGTTCAAGCCTCTTTGTTAAAAAACAAAAAACTTAAGCAATTGTTATCCACTTGAAAGCGTAATTACTTTTAAAATCGTATCTGTTTAAAATAAACAATTTACGAAAATGTGATGTTTAGAAATAGAGTTGCAGAAGCATTTTGAAAATGTTGCGGAAACATAGTGTTTTGAAAACAGTTACCGTTTTGGAAATCGTATTCCACTTTTAGCAGTTAGAAAACATCATAAATAAATATCAGAAATAATAAGTTAAAAATAAAGAGGCCTTATTACAAAGTTATTAACCCAATAAATGAAAAGAAAATGAAATAAAGTCGCTAAGTTTAACTTTAAAGCATATCTGACATGAGGCCACCTCCGAGTCCCTTGTAGCTCCAAACCGTCTAAGACTGGGATTACCTGCACAGTTAAAAACGGGGTGAGTTTACGAAAACTCAGTGTGTAATCCCCTTACTAGCGTAACAGTTAGTACACAAAAACTAAAACTGAAACAGTCTGGGCCAAAGCCCTATTCGGTAACAATATGGGCCTAATCCCTATATCATATCAATGCAATGAACATGTATCCCAACCCTTAACAACCGAACTCTCCACCCGTACCAACCAATTTCTCCATGTGGGGACCATGTCGACCCACCCAGCCAAACTCTCCAAGTTTAGCACCGGTTGCGGCACTAAGTCAACAGAACGGCTCAGTGTCGTAGACAGAATGGCTAAAAGCCATAAATATCGCAGCATCACTATCGGTTAACAAAACAGCTAAAGGCCATAAATATCGCAGCATCGCTACCGATTAACAGAACGACTAAAAGCCAATAATAGAATGGGTATCAACCATAATCAGGATGACATAGAGCCATAATCAGGATGGCCGAAAGCTATCGATAACTGTAATAAGTTTGGCACATAGCCATCAGCGACGGTAATATAGTCGGCACGCAGCCACGGGTCATTATGAGTGACACAGAGCCATCAATATATATTTAGGCACATAACCACGGGTAAATATGATTGGCACAAAGCCATAATTGTCGTAGAAAGGCTGAAAAGCCTTGTACAGGACGACAATGGGCCGTACACTTCCTCCGTTACTTTGTCCTAACCCCATGCAATATGTCGTGTATGTCATGCTCAATCATTACACGTGTATGCAAGATGGCCATGCTCAGTAACAATCATTTAAACATGTAACAAAAGCATATTAGGTATACAGCCACAGTTAAATTAGTCAACTCATAGTCTAAGTCAGTCATTTACCCACAAGGGCAACATAGTCATCTTACCCTATAAGGGTATTTTGGTAATCCTACCCTACATGGGTAATTCGATAATTCTACTCATAACTAATTCATGTATGCAGTGCATCTCAAACATAATCAATCATACAATTAACACATACAACACTAGTACTACCACGAGGGTACAACGGTCATTTAATCGGTTAGGGGTAAAACAGTCATTTCGCCTCGTAAGGGCATCTCAGTAATTTTACCCGTCGAGGGTATTACGGTAACTTTACCCATAGAGGGTATTTTAGTAATTTCATAAACCAAGGGTATTTTGGTAATTTCATAAATCAGGGTATTTCGATAATTCCGTAAACTAGGGGTATTTTGGTAATTTCAAAAAATAGGGGTATTTAGGTAATTTTACAATCCGAGGGTATTTCGATAATTTCACAAATCAGGGATATTTCGGTAATTTTACAATCTGAGGGTATTTCGGTAATTTCACAAATCAGGGATATATCGATAATTTTACATTCTGAGGGTATTTCGGTAATTTCACAAATTAGGGGTATTTTGGTAATTTTGCAAACTGGGGTATTTTAGTAATTTTGTCAACCAAGGGTATTTTGGTAATTTTATAAACTAGGGGTATTTCGGTAATCTTGCAAGTCGGGGCTATTTCGGTAATTTTGCAATCCGAGGGTATTTTAGTAATTTTGTAAACCAAGGGTATTTCAATAATTTTGTAAACCAAGGGTATTTCAGTAATTTTGTAAACCAAGGTATTCTAAACAGAGATAACGATGCGAACGGGCCTAGGGCCCATTCTTAGCCCAAATGGACCCACACGCTCGTGTGGCCCATTTAGCCCAAATCTAGCCACAAATATGTGATTCACATAGACCAGTTCAATATCTACCACACAATCATACAATTTATCCAATTGGGCCCACGGGTCCATTGGCCCCTTTCGACCCATCGTGGCCCAAACAACCTAAACCCACAAGAACACTTATGATGGCCTCAACTATCGCGTCGACGCTCCCACACGTGCACTCGCACGCTCGTGTGGCTACCATAGTCGTGTGACCGGTATTTCGGCATTTGTCGCTCTACAGCTAGAGTAGTGCGAAATACGTACCTGATAGGAATCTGAAGCTAATCCGCTCTCTGAACACTCCTATGCCCAAACGCCAACCAAGGTATCCTTACTCTCCTCATAGATCGCTCTATTTAAAGTTAGCTTTCTTGTCTACTCTCATGCTAGCTTCCCGATGTGGGATCCGTCCTTCAGTAGAGTTTAATTCCAACACAAACTCTGACCGTCCAATCCGCAAAATAAACACCCCCTTGCTTGACATGAGATTTGAACCTTTTCCGTTTCCTATGCTCCAGACGTTACATGCCACCACAACACAAGCTCCTTTTGTGACTTAGAACATGCGCAACTAAATATAAGCCTATGGGCCAAAGTTGAAGTTCATTTAAAAAGAAATCAAAATGGAATGCAAGCGCCAAGACTTGAACCCTAGACCCCTTGCTTCCTCTATGGCGTCACTTCCTTGTCTCCCATGTGGCACCATTTGCCACTAGACCACAACTCCTTTTGTGTCATTTTTCTCCAGATTTTATTATTAAAGCCTACTTACTAAATCCCAGGGTTTTATTCACCTAAAACCAAAATTCCCCTAAAGCCCAGGTTTGATCCCGGGACTTCATGGAAGCCCCTTAACCTTCCAAAATCACTCTCCTAATAGGTCCAACTTGCATTAGTGTCGTTCTCTTGTTCTCAAAAATTTTAAATGCTCCCATGTCCAACGCCCAATAGGCCCAATTCTACTAGGCCCAAATTCAGGGTGTTACATGTTCTCACTGTTTTATAGATCGTCATAGCTACTGAAGGCTCGGGACCGTCAAGGATCGTCATCACACTACCTAAGCTTATTGTGGTATCTTTTGAAATATGTATAAAGCTAGATATGGCATGTATAGACTAGTCATTTTGGTTATCTTTTGAAATGTGTATAATAGCCATGAGATGTAGCTTGATAAGTATTGGTAATATGCTTGAACATATATATGAAAATGATGCAAGTTTTGGTATGGCATGATAGCTTATGAAATGGTTAAAGATATGGTGAGCATATGGATGCTTGATGAATATGTTTGATTGATCAAAGAAGTGAATAAATGAAAAGTATAGATGGATGAATCATGCTTAATTGCTTATGTGTTTAGGTGTACAATTTGGTATGATTGAAGTTGCAATTGTAGGTGAAGATTTGATGACTTCTTTGATATGTTTTGGTAGCAAAATATGCATGAAATGATTTGGTAATTTGCTTGTAGAGATTGACCATTTTGTGGTTGGCAATTTGGCTTTACAAGTAGCCTGTTTTGCCTACACAGTCGTGGCACAGGGGCATGCCTAGTGACCGTGGGATTAAGTCAGTATGGAGCTAAGTGTGCACGGCCCGTGTTAATAAATTAGTATATAGCCTAAGAGCGCACGGGCGTGTCTAGTGGCCATGTGGAAAAGTCAATATGCATGCCCTGATTTGGCATGACCAGGACACACAGATGTGTCTAGTAGCCGTGGGAGGCACACGGTCTGCTCACACAGGCGTGTGGCTTTCATAAGTTTTAAATTTTTCGAGAATTTCTGTATACGTTCGGCTTAGTCCCGACCCTACTCTAAAGCATGATTAAGGTCTCGTTGACCTATTTAAGGGACACTATGATTGCGATTAATGAATGGTTGTATGAAATTTCTGTAAATGTTTTCGATCTGTCTGGTAACGCCTTTAACCCTAACCCAGTGACAAACTCAAGTTAGGGGTGTTACAGTAGCTTCTCAAATTTTTGGGCCTAGTAGAATTGGGCCTATTGGGCCTTGGGCATGGGAGTGTTTAAAATTTTTGAGAATAAGAGAACGACACTAATGCAAGTTGGACCTATTGGGTGAGTGATTTTGGAAGGTTAGGGGGCTTCCATGAAGCCCCGGGTTTAACCCTGGGCTTTAGAAAAAATTTTGGTTTTAGGTGAATAAAACCCTAGGAGTAAGTAAGTAGGCTTTAAGAATAAATTGTGGGAAAAAAATGACACAAGGAAGTAAGTGGTCTAGTGGCAAGGCGTCATTAAGGTTGTAAAGGAGCATGGGTTCAAGTCTTGGCGCTTGCAATTCATTTTGATTTCCTTTTAAATGAACTTGGACTTTGGCCCATAGGCTTATATTTAGTTGCACATGTTTTAAGTCACAAAAGGAGCTTGTGTGATGGTGGCATGTAGCGTCTGGAGCATAGGAGAGGGCAAGGGTTCAAATCCCATTGCAAGCAAAAAGGGATATTTATTTTGCTAAGTTGGGACGGCAGGTGGTTATAATGGAATTAAACTCTACTGAAGGTGAAATTCCACATCGGGAAGCTAGCAGGAGAGTATGCGAGAAGCTGGCTTTAAATAGAGCGACCTATGAGGAGAGTAAGCATACCTTGGTTGGCGTTTGGGCATAGGAGTGTTCGGAGCGCGGATTAGCTTCAGATTCCTATCAGGTGTGTATTTCATACTACTCTAGCTGTAGAGCGGCAAATGCCGAATTGCTGGTCAGACAGCGATGGTAGCCACACGAGCGTACGAGCACACGTGTGGGAGCTTCGACGCGATAGTTCAGGCCGTCATGAGGGTTCTTGTGGGTTTAGGTTGTTTGGGCCGTGTGGGCCAATGGGCCTGTGTGCCCAATCGGATAAGTTGTATGATTGTGTAGTAAGTATTGGACTGGACTATGTGAATCTCATACCTGTGGCTAGATTTAGGCTAAATGGGCCACACGAGCGTGTGGGCCCATTTGGGCCGAGAATGGGCTCTAGGCCCATTCGCATCGTTATCTCTGTTTAGAATACCTTGGTTTACAAAATTATTGAAATACCCTTGGTTTACAAGATTGCTGAAATACCCTTGGTTTACACAATTACTGAAATACCCACGATCTGTAAAATTACCATAATACCTCTGATTTGTGAAATTATCGAAATAACCTTTGTATCACTCCTTACCCGAGACCGTTGCCGGAGTCGAGCACGAGGCATTACTAGACTTAACTTACTAGTTCGGAGCATAAAAATTAAAACTGTTCATATGCATCATGTTCACTAAATTGACTATAACTCGAGTTATGAAACTTGAAATTTAGATCCGTAACTTTTCCATGAAACTAGACTCATATATCTTCTTACTATAATTTTTCCAGAATTTTTTGTGTGGCCAATTAGTACAGTTTATTAGTTAAAGCCTCCCCTGTTACACAGTTCGACAGTTCTGACTTCTCTGCACAAAAAAATCAATTATCTCATAATATATAACTCTTTTGCCTACACCATTTATTTCATATAAAAATAGACTCAATAAGATTTAATTCTATATCTCATTCACACCCTAATTCCATTTGTACTATTTTTAGTGATTTTTGAAAATCACATCACAGTTGCTGTCCAAAACTGTTCCCCTGCAGATTTTTACTCTTTCATAATTTCTTTGTAATAACTATCATCTAAGCATAAATAACATCCAAAACATGTTATTAATTAACCATTTTAATGGCTAATCATTATGAAGCATTTACAAGCCAATATTAAGGCATATCATAAGGACATACACACAAAATGGCTAAGTCCCTATACATGCCAGAACTTAAAACGTTCAAGTCACAAAATACCAATATAATCCTTTGATAATGTGTAACGAACTCCGACGTCCTTGCGATCCCCGAGTTGGCTTGTAATACTAAAAAAAAAGAGAAAGGAATGGGAGTAAGCATAAAGCTTAGTAAGTTTACATGTAAATAAATAACAACATTCTTAATGAATTATCTGAATCTTTCTTTACCAAGATTATTTAAGCCTTTAATTTAATATACTTAGGTCTTAAATTCTTACATGTACCTTTTTAGCTTGAACTTGTAACCTTTCCTTTGGTATAGTCTTTGAATTTTCCCATTGAACCACTTGGAATACTAAGGATACGCGGGTACCTTTCTTTATGAAACTTAACCATTGCCATGTCTTGACATGGTCTTACGTGGTACCCTTGCCTTATGAAATCACCAATGCCATGCCTTGGCATGGTCTTATGTGGTATCCTTGCCTTATGAACTCACCAATGCCATGCGTTGGCATGGTCTTACATGGGACCTTTGCCTTATAGAAACTTATCAATGCCATGTCTTGACATGGTCTTACAGATTTCCTTAAACTCTAATGTCATGACATTTGTATCATACACATTCATAAGGTTCAACCGGAACTTTCTGATATAGTTTTTTCGTCAATTCATACTTAAGTCTTTAAATGATAAATTTATAGAATAAATATGTAAATGCTGGAATTTAATAGTATTAAATGTAAAATAATAGAATATTGCATTTATTTACCGCAAACTTACCTCGAAACAAAATACGATAAACTATATCGATTTAGTCCACTGTCTTTTTCTTTCCCCGATCTAACTCCGGATTTCGTTCCTCTTGATCTATAATAGCAAATTTAGCTTATTTAATACTCACATTTATTAAAACAGCCCTTAACTCTAACTTTGGAAAAATTACAATCTTGCCCCTAAACTTTTACATATTTAGACATTTGCCCCAAAGCTCGGAAATTAAACTTTATCCCTTATTCTTATATTTTATGACATGCTGATCATTTTTCCCTTTTAATTTCTTTTTATTACCAAATGACTAAATTACCTTTCATTGTAAACTTTGGTTCTTTCTACCTATATATGTCTGTTTTTGTCCATGAAAACCAAATGGTATAATTACCATTTAAAGACCTCTACTTCAATTATGCTCTTCAATTAAATCCTTTAACACCTAAAACTCATATTTATCAACTTTTGCAATTAAGCCCTAATAGGCAAATTAGACATGCAATTCATGAAATTTTCTATCGATATTCTAACACATGCATCTAATCACGCAATAAATCATAATAATTAATCGTAATAACATTTTCTATCTCGGATTCGTGGTTTCGTAACCACTGTTCTGATTAGGCCCTATTTCGGGATGTTACATTTCTCCCCCTTTTAAGGATTTTCGTCCCCGAAAATCTTACCTGTGAAGAGATTTGGGTACTATTTTCGCATAGTCTCTTCGGGCTCCCATGTAGCCTCGTCTATCCCATGCCTATTCCATAATACTTTCACAAGTGCAATACTTTTGTTCCTTAATTGCTTAACATCTCGAGCTAGAATTTTTACTGGTTCCTCACCGTAAGTCATATCTGGCTGAATCTCAACCTCTATCTGCGAAATTACATGCGATGGATCTGAACGATAACGATGTAGCATAGACACATGAAACATATTATGAATCTTTTCTAACTCAATCGACAAAGCTAATCGATATGCCAATGGCCCAACTCTCTCGATCACCTCAAACGGTCCAATAAAACGGGGACTTAAATTGCCTTTCTTGCCAAATCTGAGAACTTTCTTCCACGGGGATACTTTCAAGAATACCCTATCACCAACTTGAAATTCAATTTCTTTTCTTTTCAAATCTGCATAGGATTTTTGCCTATCTGAAGCTGCTTTCAAGCAATCTCTGATGACTTTTACTTTCTCTTCTGTTTCTTTGACTAGATCAACCCCGTAAATCTGATTTTCCTTAAGCTCTGTCCAATACAAAGGTGTACGACATTTACGTCCATACAAAGCTTCATAAGGTGCCATCTTTAGACTCGATTGATAACTATTATTGTAGGTAAACTCTATTAACGGCAAATATTTCTCCCAACTACCTTGAAATTCAAATACACAACATCTAAGCATATCTTCAAGTACCTGAATAACTCTCTCTAATTGACCATCAGTCTGAGGATGGAAAGCTGTATGAAAACTTAACTTTGTACCTAAAGCTTCCTGCAATTTCTTCCAAAACCGTGAAGTAAATCTCGGATCTCTATCTGAGATAATTGATAACGGTCTTCCATGTAGTCTAACTATCTCTGAAATATACAACTCGGCCAACTTGTCAAGAGAATAATCCATACGAACTGGAATAAAATGAGCCGACTTCATTAACTTATCAATCACAACCCAACTGTATATTTCTTTCTCGGTGTCAAAGGCAATCCTGTCACAAAATCCATAGTAACTCGGTCCCATTTCCACTCGGGAACTAATACAGGCTGCAATAAACCTGAAGGTACTTGATGTTCGGCTTTTACCTGCTGACAGATCAAACATCTAGAAACAAACTCTGAAATATCTCTTTTCATTCTTGTCCACCAATACATTTTCTTCAAATCATTATACATCTTTGTACTAGCTGGGTGAATAGACAAAAAACTGCTATGTGCTTCCTGTAAGACTTTCTGAATAAGTTCATCATTCTTGGGTACACATGCTCTATCTCTGAACATCAAACAACCGTTAGAACCAATCTGAAAATCAGACTCTACACCTGACTCGCACTGAACTCTTTTGGCTTGCAACTCACTGTCATCCTTCTGAGCTTCACAAATTTCTTCAAGAAACGTCGGTTTAGCTCTCAACTCAGCTAAAATAGAACCATCATCTGATAAGGCCAAACTAGTGTGCAAAGCTCTCAATACAAATAACGATTTTCTACTCAAGGCATCAGCAACAACGTTTGCCTTACTTGGGTGATAATCGATCACTAGCTCATAATCTTTAATCAACTCTAGCCATCTTCTTTGCCTCAAGTTCAGATCTTTTTGAGTTATCAAGTATTTCAAACTTTTATAATCAGTGAATATTCGACATTTCTCACCATACAAGTGATGTCTCCAAATTTTTAATGCAAATAAAATAGCAGCTAGCTCTAAATCATGTGTCGGATAATTTTTCTCATGTGGCTTTAACTGTCTAGAGGCATAAGCAATTACCATTCCTTCCTGCATAAGTACACAGCCTAGTCCATTCAAGGATGCATCACTGTAAATCACAAACTCTTTACCCCGTTCTAGTTGTACTAATACAGGAGCTTCAGTCAACAACGCCTTTAACTTGTCGAAACTCTACTGGCACTTCTCAGTCCATTCAAACTTGACATCTTTCTATAGCAATCTTGTCAATGGAGTAGCTATCATGGAAAATCCCTCTACAAATCGTCTATAATAACAGGCAAGACCAAGAAAACTTCTGACCTCTGATACATTCCTGGGAGGCTTCCAACCAACAATGGCTGAAATCTTACTCGGATCAACTTTAATACCTTACCTGAGGCAATATGTCCAAGAAAACAGACTTCCAGTAACCAGAACTCACTTTTACTAAACTTGGCATAAAGCTGATTATCTCTCAAAATCTGTAAAACTGTTCTCAAATATTCTGCATGCTCAGTCTCATCATGAGAATAAATCAAGATGTCATCAATGAACACAACTACAAACTTGTCCAAATAAGGTCTAAAAATTCAGTTCATTAAATCCATAAAAATGGCAGGAGCATTGGTTAAGCCAAATGGCATCACAAGAAACTCATAGTGACCATACCTAGTTCGAAAAGCAGTTTTTGGAACATCTGACTCTTTAACTCGCAACTGATATGTAATATCCTATATTTAGGGGTTATGCATTTGGTGCATAATTCAAGTGTTAGTGGGCTTAGTGTAGGTTTGGATGTGTTTTAGGGGTTCCTAAAACTCTAGGATAAAAGGGAATGCCTTGGAAAATATTGGATTTCAAGTATTAATAGGGAGCTAGGCTAAGGAGGCCTTAAGAGAAGTTGTGGGGGGATGTATGATACAAAAAGTGCCTTGGTAAAGTGGCTTGAAGGCGCCACTTAGGGTCTTGGTAAGTGACGCCTCAAGCAAGGGGGAAGGGCTCAGGTTCGAATCAGGTTGGCAGCAAGAAGTATGGTTTTATTTTGCTTTTGGCGTCAAGGGAAGGGAGAAGAGGTTGGACGGCATATGGACTTTAAGGGATGAGGATTAGGCTTGTTTTTCTTTTTAAATTTCGGCTAAGAGTAGTAGATAAATGTTGATTTATTTTATTTGTTTTAAATGGGTAGATAAGAGATAATATAGGAGATTAATAAGGGATATGATAAGAGGCATAGTAGTGGCCGAATGAGGGGCTCCTTGGGTTGGTATATTTGGTCATGTGTAGGGGGATAAGTGCCGAAATTGTTTAGTTCTCCTTTAATCTCCATTGCCGAAAATTTTAGTCAAGAGAATTCCTCTCCTTTTCTCATTTATTTTGCTAAGGCCGAAACTCCTTCACCCTCACCATTGCCGAATTCTCATAAGCCTCTCCCATTCTTCTTTTCTTCAACTCCATACTTGTTCTATTGATAGCCAAATATTTCATCTCCCTTTTGTGAGCCATAGCCGAACCTGGTATTCTCTTTTCCTCTTTCTTTGCTTGAAACCTTAAAGACACCTTTAGCCGAAATCTCTTTCCCCCATTGTTCTTGATTGCCGAATCTTGCAGTCTCTCATTCCCTCTCCTATTTTGCAGGTCATTGAGGCCGAATCTTCTAGTGTGGTGCCGTGACTACTTTCTTGTAGTTTCTTCTAGCAAACGTTAGTGGTAAGTACCTCTCTTAGCAATCGGTTCTATCTTTTCTCCTTGGGTGTGCCGAAATCAATGGTTGGTCTTGATTTCTAAGGGATGGCCGAATGTTTATTAAGCCATAATCTTGTGTTTTATTTGTAGCTCGCATAAGGGAGCAATAAGGATTCGATTCATATAGGTAAGTGTTATGTGGTATTCGGCCAAGGGCTGTTCTCATAGGTTTTTGGTTCATAGCCAATTCTAATAGTTGTTTAGCAGGGATTTCGACAACTTCAAAGGCAAGTAGTGGTTTTCGGGATTTGGTTAGTAAGGTAAGGAAGTGTGACTTTCGGCCTAAGGCCATATATTTGGTATTTAAGTGTTGGCCGATTCTGACATTGGCTTTTAAGGGCAAATTGAGAGAAGTAAGAGAAGCTTTTTCAGGATTTCGATCCATTTCGGTAAGGATGTTTAAATTATGGTAGTTTATTCAATTAAGATCTCGTAAATTATTGTTTAACCAAATGTTCTAATTAAGTGTTGTGGATGGAGGCGAATACCAGTCAAGAAGGACAAGGGGTAGTCCCTATTCCTAAGTTTAAGAGGAGAGCAGTCTCTACAGTGCGGGATTGGCCACCGGGGTGTGGGCCAGCGTCAGAGAGGAAAGTAGGCAGATCGCTGTAGTGTCGCTTAGTGATAGCATCGGGATCGAGAGCGTAGTACTTCAAGTTATCAGGTGTGTGATTAACCCACCGTTTTCCGGGTATATGATTATATTTGTATGTGTTATGTATGTGTTAATAAGTGCAGTGATCATTATGAAATGGATACCCTTAAGGGGTATGCCGATAATCAGGTCAGTATCAAATCTGATGGAAATGTGGTTATTAATGTGTATAGGTATGGTATGCTGAATAACATGTACATGCATTATTTATCATGACACTATTGTATGTTGCATGTGCATGGGATGGGAAATGAATATGAATGAAGGACAGGGTGTACTTCGAGTACGTGGTTTAGTGATGGCTACGAGCCACACGTGGAATGATGAGTGGCTCTGTGCCTCATCGTGGTTGATATAGGCTATGTGCCATATCGTGGTTTGATGAGTAGCTATGTGCCTCATCGTGGTTTTGATGTTAGCTACGAGCTACATCGTGCATTGGCGCTGACTGAGGTCGCGTTGTGGATTATTTGCGATTTAGTTCGCGTGGACGGCATTAATTGCCAATTGGTGTGTAGAGTTTGGAGGGCGATTTAGTAATCCCCTTGTGTGTGGTGGCTGGGTACGGGGGTGTGTAGAGGATGGACCCTAGGATGGGGGGTGCACTTTGCATAAACTCATTATCTGACATGTGGATTAATGTGGAAATGGACCAAGCCCAATATGTGGACTCATGTGGATAAATTGCCTTATTATATGATATGTGATGTGGATATGGGCCAAGCCCAATAAGTGAAATCATGTGAATTATTTGTCTTGAGTATCTGACATGAGGATTAATGTGATAATGGGCCAAGCCCAATTTATGGCATTATGTGGATAACTTGCATTATTATATGATATGGTTTGGTTGTGGGCTAAGCCCATGTGGGTGGAATTCAGTGGACTAATTACATACTGAGTCTGTTTGACTCACCCAAATTTTTATCAAACATCGCAGGTGATGCATAAAGCTTGGACCGGGTTGGAGCAGATACAAAGGTGGCCATGCAGAATACATTTTATTTATTTCAGGCAGTTTATAATTCAGTACTTATGAATATTTAGTTATTTTAATAAGGGCCTTTTAAAGTATTTGGTTATTTTTGTTATGTTTTAAGGTGGATTGACAATTTAATTGTAATTTTGGAAACATTTTTATTTTTAGCAACTTATGTCTTAAAAATCTATATTAAAGTTTTCAACTCGGAAATTTTGTAACAACTCAACTTTACTTTGACATTAAATATACGATGCTTTATGAACAACAACAAATTTTTATGTTTTTACCATTAAGTAAAATCTTTTTCAAACGTTTTCCGCAGTGGCATTCTAAATTCGGCCGTGGCTCGTGGGCCAGGTTTGGGGTGTTACAGTTTGGTATCAGAGCCCAGTTCAAAACTCGGCTTTGAGGGTTTTGGGCCCAAAAACATTTTTTTAAGATAGGTTTTTCAAAAATATGGATTTTCATGAAATTTTTCAGGTTATTCTGGCATGGCACCTGTATCTCCGACCCGAAGTCCACCAGGTAAGTACCCCTAACCACTGAAGTGATTGATATATGTGAACTTTAGGGACATTATGGGAACGTAGATTAGAAGATTGGGGCTATTGAACCCTAGGATTAGTGTACTACAACACAAGATGCATAAGACTTAAGAACAGCTAAACAAACCTGTGAAGTAAGTCGCCGAGTTAAGGTGTGGCAACCATTGTGCGCATGTCTAGGATTGGATTCAGTAAGAGCTTGGTATTTAAGCAGTCCTAGCGACTCACCTCCTCTTCACTCGAATCCTACCTGGTGCGTAGTGACGGTTCACCCTAACCAAGAGGACTTATTCACGGGCTAAACCCGATAGTTAAAACCCGGAAGGGACTAGCCACACAGTTTTATAAAAACCTTAGTTTTAAAATCCTCAAATTACCCTTTTTGATTGTTAAAAACTTATTTTGTAAAATTTTTCTGAAATATTCCCGATTTACAAAAAATTGCCCAAATACCCCTGTGTTGTAAATTACTAAAATACCCTTAGTTTTAAAGTTACCAAAATACCCTCGACTTTTGTTAAAATATTCCTACTTTACAAAATACCAAGATACCCTGATTTGGGAAAATTTACTAAAATGCCCCTGACTTCTAAAATTACCAAAATAACCCCGATTTCAGAAATTTCTACAATACCTTTGATTTAGAAAAATTTTCAAAATGCCCTCGAGTTTTGAAAATTTTAGAATGCTTTTGATTTGTAAAGATTATTTTCGAATTGACCCCGATTAATTACCAAAATACCCCTGTAAGACAAATGACGAAAATACCCTGGGTTGGGAATGGACAAAGATGCCCATAGTAGTGTGATGAATGTTGTGAATGAATGAATGTGATTCTCTGAATTAGAATAGAGGACTTGAAACTAAAACTTTGATTGATCGAAAGAACCACTATTAAACTTCTTTTCATAAAACTGCTCGCGGATAAACAGTGGAACAAAGTACTAATGCATAAAACTTTTTAATCAGATTAAATCGCGACGTTAAATATGAGTTCTAGTGGACGTGGTCGAGGTAGAATGACAGTATCGAAACCGGTTGGGTCTGGCCATGGGTCAGATAATGATGTGCAGCCGCCAGCAGTGGGCGCGAAGGATCAAGATCAGACTGGAGGAGATGACGCAGTATCGTTGGCTATGCTACGAGTGCTAGAGCGAGTGGCAGGAGCTAATGTGGGCAATGGAGCTCAGAAATCAGTGCCTGAGAGACTTAGATCAAACGGAGCCGAGGTTTTTAGAGGACTGTCTGGGGTGGCTCCGAACGTGGCGGAGTACTGGCTGGAGGCAATCGAAAGGATAATGGACGATTTGGATTGCACAGCGGAGGAAAAGCTGAAAGGTGCTGTTTCGCTGCTTCAGGATGAGGCTTATCGATGGTGGCTCATTGTCAGACAAGGTACCCCAGCGGATCGAGTGGATTGGGGATATTTCAAGGCTAAGTTTGAAGGGAAGTATGTTGGAGCTAGTTACCTAGACTCGCAGAGGAAGGCGTTTCTAAACTTGGTACAAGGAAGTAAGTCGGTAGCAGAGTACGAAGCAGAATTTCTGCGGTTAAGTCAGTATGCTAAGGGGATCGTGGCTACTGATTACGAGAGGTGTGTCCGATTCGAAGATGGATTGTGGGATGAGCTGCGAGTGTTGATTGCTCCGCAGAGAGAAAGAGATTTTGCTATTCTAGTGGAGAAAGCTCGGATCCTTGAAGAAGTTAAGAGGACTGAGAGACAGAACCGAGAAAAGATTTGGAACCGGAATAAGAGGAATTTTGGATCGTCAGAATCATCTGGAGATTTTCAGAAAAGGCCAAGGATTGAGAATTCTGTAGGTGCACCTGTACCAGTTGCTGAGAATCAGAGTCGTCTATGTGCTCAGTGTAGGAAAGCTCATGCAGGAGAGTGCTGGGGAAATAGTAAGGAATGTTTCCGGTGTGGGTCTAAGGCTCATTTGGTTAAGAAGTGTCCTCAAGTGATGGATAGGGCTCGGACAGTAGGCCAAGGTTTTGTGCAGCCTGGCAGAAATGGTCAGCAGGTGACAAGGAGTCGTGGTCCGAACCATGGAAGGAATGGTTCTGGCCAAGGTCGTGGAACACCCAGCAGAGGTGCTGAAGGTTCAGATGCGAGACAATCAAGGTCGGGTTAGGTGGCCAGTCGCCGCGAGGAGGAAGATGTGCCAGATATGATATCGGGTACATTCCTTATTTCTAGAATGTCCATTATTGCCTTGTTAGTTACAGAGTTAGTTCGTTCTTATATTCTTAGTGAAATGTATGGAACCTTGACTGTGAACTTTGAGATTGTGCATAGGAAGTGTGTTGGTTTTATTGAGATCAGAGTGCGCAGCAATAGCGAAGTGTGGTGAGTTAGGATGTACGATTGTTCATTAGCAATTAATTTCGAGGACGAAATTATTTTTAAAGAGGGTAGAACTGTAATATCCTAGATTTAAGGGTTATGCATTTGGTGCATAATTCAAGTGTTAGTAGGTTTGGATGTGTTTTAGGGGTTCCTAAAACTCTAGGATAAAAGGGAATGCCTTGGAAAATATTGGATTTTAAGTATTAATGGGGAGCTAGGCTAAGGAGGCCTTAAGAGAAGTTGTGGGGGGATGTATGACACAAAAAGTGCCTTGGTAAAGTGGCTTGAAGGCGCCACTTAGGGTCTTGGTAAGTGACGCCTCAAGCAAGGGGGAAGGGCTCAGGTTCGAATCAGGTTGGCAGCAAGAAGTATGGTTTTATTTTGCTTTTGGCGTCAAGGGAAGGGAGAAAAGGTTGGACAGCATATGGACTTTAAGGGATGAGGATTAGGCTTGTTTTTCTTTTTAAATTTCGGCTAAGAGTAGTAGATAAATGTTGATTTATTTTATTTGTTTTAAATGGGTAGATAAGAGATAATATAGGAGATTAATAAGGGATATGATAAGGGGCATAATAGTGGCCGAATGAGGGGCTCCTTGGGTTGGTATATGCGGTCATGTGTAGGGGGATAAGTGTCAAAATTGTTTAGTTCTCCTTTAATCTCCATTGCCGAAAATTTTAGTCAAGAGAATTCCTCTCCTTTTCTCATTTATTTTGCTAAGGCCGAAACTCCTTCACCCTCACCATTGCCGAATTCTCATAAGCCTCTCCCATTCTTCTTTTCTTCAACTCCATACTTGTTCTATTGATAGCCAAATATTTCATCTCCCTTTTGTGAGCCATAACCGAACCTGGTATTCTCTTTTCCTCTTTTCTTTGCTTGAAACCTTAAAGACACCTTTAGCCGAAATCTCTTTCCCCCAATGTTCTTGATTGCCGAATCTTGCAGTCTCTCATTCCCTCTCCTATTTTGCAAGTCATTGAGGCCGAATCTTCTAGTTTGGTGCCGTGACTACTTTCTTGTAGTCTCTTCTAGCAAACGTTAGTGGTAAGTACCTCTCTTAGCAATCGGTTCTATCTTTTCTCCTTGGGTGTGCCAAAATCAATGGTTGGTCTTGATTTCTAAGGGATGGCCGAATGTTTATTAAGCCATAATCTTGTGTTTTATTTGTAGCTCGCATAAGGGAGCAATAAGGATTCGATTCATCAAGGTCAGTGTTATGTGGTATTCGGCCAAGGGCCGTTCTCATAGGTTTTTGGTTCATAGCCGATTCTAATAGTTGTTTAGCAGGGATTTCGACAACTTCAAAGGCAAGTAGTGGTTTTCGGGATTTGGTTAGTAAGGTAAGGAAGTGTGACTTTCGGCCTAAGGCCATATATTTGGTATTTAAGTGTTGGCCGATTCTGACATTTGCTTTTAAGGGCAAATCGACAGAAGTAAGAGAAGCTTTTTCGGGATTTCGATCCATTTCGGTAAGGATGTTTAGATTATGGTAGTTTATTCGATTAAGATCTTGTAAATTATTGTTTAACCAAATGTTCTGATTAAGTGTTGTGGATGGAGGCGAATACTAGTCAAGAAGGACAAGGGGTAGTCCCTATTCTTAAGTTTAAGAGGAGAGCAGTCTCTGCAGTGCGAGATTGGCCACCGGGGTGTGGGCCAGCATCAGAGCAGGAAAGTAGGCAGATAGCCGTAGTGTCGCTTAGTGATAGCATCGGGATCGAGAGCGTAGTACTTCAAGTTATCAGGTGTGTGATTAACCCACCGTTTTTCGGGTATATGCTTATATTTGTATGTGTTATGTATGTGTTAATAAGTGCAGTGATCATTATGAAATGGATACCCTTAAGGGGTATGCCGATAATCAGGTCAGTATCAAATCTGATGGAAATGTGGTTATTAATGTGTATAGGTATGGTATGCTGAATAACATGTACATGCATTAT
This sequence comes from Gossypium australe, assembly GCA_005393395.2. Taxonomy (NCBI): domain Eukaryota; kingdom Viridiplantae; phylum Streptophyta; class Magnoliopsida; order Malvales; family Malvaceae; genus Gossypium; species Gossypium australe. The sequence continues at coordinate 87,727,320 of CM016625.1, forward strand.
TTATCATGACACTATTGTATGTTGCATGTCATGGGATGGGAAATGAATATGAAAGAAGGACAGGGTGTACTTCGAGTACGTGGTTTAGTGATGGCTACGAGCCACACGTGGAATGATGAGTGGCTCTGTCCCTCATCGTGGTTGATATAGGCTATGTGCCATATCGTGGTATGAGTAGCTATGTGCCTCATTGTGGTTTTGATGTTAGCTACGAGCTACATCGTGGATTGGCGCTGACTGAGGTCGTGTTGTGGATTATTTGCAATTTAGTTCACGTGGACGGCATTAATTGCCAATTGGTGTGTAGAGGTTGGAAGGCGATTTAGTAATCCCCTGGTGTGTGGTGGCTGGGTACGGGGGTGTGTAGAGGATGGACCCTAGGCTGGGGGGTGCACTTTGCATAAACTCATTATCTGACATGTGGATTAATGTGGAAATGGGCCAAGCCCAATATGTGGACTCATGTGGATAAATTGCCTTATTATATGATATGTGATGTGGATATGGGCCAAGCCCAATAAGTGAAATCATGTGAATTATTTGTCTTGAGTATCTGACATGAGGATTAATGTGATAATGGGCCAAGCCCAATATATGGCATTATGTGGATAACTTGTATTATTATATGATATGGTTTGGTTGTGGGCTAAGCCCATGTGGGTGGAATTCAGTGGACTAATTACACACTGAGTCTGTTTGACTCACCCAAATTTTTATCAAACATCGCAGGTGATGCATAAAGCTTGGACCGGGTTGGAGCGGATACAAAGGTGGCCATGCAGAATACATTTTATTTATTTCAGGCAGTTTATAATTCAGTACTTATGAATATTTAGTTATTGTAATAAGGGCCTCTTAAAGTATTTGGTTATTTTTGTTATTTTTTAAGGTGGATTGACAATTTAATTGTAATTTTGGAAACATTTTTATTTTTAGCAACTTATGTCTTAAAAATCTATATTAAAGTTTTCAACTCGGAAATTTTGTAACAACTCAACTTTACTTTGACATTAAATATACGATGCTTTATGAACAACAACAAATTTTTATGTTTTTACCATTAAGTCAAATCTTTTTCAAACGTTTTCCGCAGTGGCATTCTAAATTTGGCCGTGGCTTGTGGGCCGAGTTTGGGGTGTTACATGATAGTATCCGAATCTCAAATCTATCTTAGAAAACACAGTGGCTCCTTTTAATTGATCAAACAAATCATCTATCTAGGCAATGGATATTTGTTCTTGATGGTTACCTTGTTAAGCTGTCGATAGTCTATGCACAATATCATGGAACCATCCTTCTTTTTCACAAATAACACTGATGCGCCCCATGGTGAATAACTAGGTCTTACAAAGCCTTTATCAGTTAATTCTTGTAGCTGAGCTTTCAATTCTTTCAATTCTATCGAAGCCATCTATAGGGAGCAATAGAAATAGGTGTGGTACCTGGAACCAATTCAATACCAAACTCAACTTCTCTGATAGGAGGCAAACCCGGTAGTTCTTTCTAGAACACATCAGGAAACTCATTTACCATAGGCACTGATTCAATTTTCAACTCTGGATCTTTAGTATTCAATGCAAAAGCAAGATAAGCTTCACATCCTTTCCTCAAAAATTTTTGAGTAGACATAACAGAAATCATGGAAATTGAACTACCTGACTCATCTGAACTAACCCGAAGGATTTCACCATTTTCACATTTCAACTCAATGAATTTCTTTCCACAATTCACTATCACACCATGTGCAGTTAACCAATCCATACCAGGAATCACATCAAACTCATCAAATGGCAATAGCATGAGATCGGCCGGAAAATAGTAACCTCTAATCATCAAAGGGCAATTTTTACATACTTTGTTTACTAACACATACTGACCTAATGGATTCGATACTTTAATCACAAATTCCGTAAACTCTATGGGCATGTTCATACTAGGCATCAATTTCATACAAACATAGGAATGGGTTGAACCCGGATCAATCAAAGCAATAACATTAACATCATGAAGAGAAAATGTACCCGTAATTACGTCGGGGTAGGATGCCTCTTCATGAGCACGGATAGCATAAGTCCTTGCGAGTGCTCTAACATCTAATCTCGTTGCTGTATCTCTAAATGTACCTCTACCTGCCCCTACTCTAAGATTTCTCTGAGATCTACCTCTAACGGGGGCATTGCCTGATCTTGCACTCGGTATTACTTCTCTTTTAACCATTTCGGGACACTCCCGAATGAAATGATCCGGTACACCACATCAGAAAGAACCAATCTCAGTTGCTCGACATGGACCTGGATGACATCGACCACATTGAGGACACTCGGGTCTATCAGGCTGAATACTGCCAACACTCGCAATCGAAGTGGTTTGAGCTTTTGGATCCATAAATCTTCTACCTCTGTTTCGGCTAGAATACCCGGCTGAAAAATTCGATCTCGTAGAAAACTCTCTAGGCCTCTTGGACGTAGACTGAAATGACTTGCTCATCTGTCTTTTCTTCGTATCTTGCATCTCAATTTCAACTTTACCCTTTCTTTTTAACAACTCCTCTGCCTTACAGGCTCGGTCAATTAAAACAACAAACTCCTTTATCTCTAGAACACAACTGACAGTCGGATATCATCATTGAGCCCATCCTCAAATCTTTTGCACATGATAGCCTCTGTAGACACACACTCTCGAGCATAATTGCTGAGTCGGATAAATTCACATTCATACTCAGTCACAGTCATCTTACCCTATTTTAATTCAAGGAACACTTTTCTTTTCTGGTCAATAAACCTCTGACTGATGTACTTCTTACGGAACTCCTCCTGAAATAAATCCCAAGTAACTCTTTCTTTAGGTACTACTGACACAAGTGTCTTCCACCACTGGTAGGTCGAATCTCTAAGAAGTGACACTACACTTTTAATACACTCTTCCGGTGTGCAGGATAACTCATCAAAGACTCTGATAGTGTTCTCGAGCCAAAATACAGCTTTCTCTGCATCATAATCTTTAGTAGCCCGAAACTCCTCGACCCATTATTTTCTGATCTTGTCAAAGGGTGGCTTCTCTCTTCTAACTGTATCTGTAACTGGGGAAGCTACATGGGTGGTCTGAGGATCATGAGGGGGTGGAGGTCTAATAGCCGGGTTCGTACGAACGAACTCAGCAAACCATTCATTCATAGCTTGGAAGAAGGCTTCTCGAGCCCCTCCTCCCTGACTAACTGTAACGGGCCTTTCACTACTGTCTGGTGGCACCATCCCTTCAGCGGGAGCGGGTGCATTACTCTCTACATCATCTGCACCAGCTTGTTCGGGATCCATAGCTATAAAAGATAAATATTTTAAAATCGTCAAGAGTCGTCACACTATCAAAATATAAGTATGACATGTATAGATAGACTCTTACTCATACTGAATATTCCGAGAACCGACTAAAATCTTGCTCTGATACCAATAAATGTAACACTCCTTACCCGAGACTGTTACTGGAGTCGAGCACGAGGCATTACTAGACTTAACTTTCTAGTTCAGGGCATAAAAATTGAAACTGTCCATCTGCGTCATGTTCACTAAATTGACTTTAACTTGAGTTACGAAACTCAAAATTTAGATCCATAAATTTTCCCTGAAACTAGACTCATATATATTCTTACTATAATTTTTCCAGAATTTTTGGTGTGGCCAATTAGTACAGTTTATTAGTTAAAGTCTCCCCTGTTACACAGTTCGACAGTTCTGACCCCTCTACACAAAAAATCAATTATCTCATAAAAAATAGACTCAATAAGCTTTAATTCTATCTCTCATTCACACCCTAATTCCATTTGTACTATTTTTAGTGATTTTTCAAAATCACATCACAGTTGTTATCCAAAACTATTCCCCTGCAAATTTTTACTCTTTCATAATTTCTGCGTAATAACTATCATCTAAGCATAAATAACATCCAAAACATGTTCTTAATTAACCATTTTAATGGCTAATCATTATGAAGCATTTATAAGCCAATATTAAGGCATACCATAAGGACATACACACAAAATGGCTAAGTCACTATACATGCCATAACTTAAAACGTTCAAGTCACAAAATACCAATATAATCCTTTGATAGTGTGTAACGAACTCCGACGTCCTTGCGATCCCCGAGTTGGCTTGTAATACTAAAAAAAAAAGAAAGGAATGGGACTAAGCATAAAGCTTAGTAAGTTTACATGTAAATAAATAACAACATTCTTAATGAATTATCTTAATCTTTCTTTACCAAGATTATTTAAGCCTTTAATTTAATATACTTAGGTCTTAAATTCTTACCTGTACCTTTTTAGCTTGAACTTGTCTTACCTTTCCTTTGGTATACTCTTTGAATTTTCCCATTGAACCACATGGAATACTAAGGATACACGGGTACCTTCCTTATGAAACTTAACCATTGCCATGTCTTGACATGGTCTTATGTGGTATCCTTGCCTTATGAACTCACCAATACCATGCCTTGGCATGGTCTTACATGGGACCTTTGCCTTATAGAAACTTATCAATGCCATGTCTTGACATGGTCTTATATGGTTTCCTTAAATCCTAATGTCATGACATTTGTATCCTACACATTCCTAAGGTTCAACTGGAACTTTCTGAGATAGCTTTTCCGTCAATTCATACTTGAGTTTTTAAATGATAAATTTATAGAATAAATATGTAAATGCTGGAATTTAATAATATTAAATGCAAAATAATAGAATATTGCATTTATTTACCGCAAACTTACCTCGAAACAAAATACGATAAACTATATCGATTTAGTCCACTATCTTTTTCATTCCCCGATCTAACTCCAGATTTCGTTCCTCTTGATCTATAATAGCAAATTTAGCTTATTTAATACTCTCATTTATTAAAACAGCCCTTAACTCTAACTTTGGCAAAATTACAATTTTACCCCTAAACTTTTACATATTTACACATTTTCCCCCAAAGCTCGAAAATTAAACTTTATCCCTTATTCTTATATTTTATGACATGCTGATCATTTTCCCTTTTAATTTCTTTTTATTACCAAATGACTAAATTACCCTTCATTAAAAACTTTGGTCCTTTCTACCTATATATGTCCATTTTTGTCCATGAAAACCTAATGGTATAATTACCATTTAAAGACCTCTACTTCAATTATGCTCTTCAATTAAACCCTTTAACACCTAAAACTCATATTTATCAAATTTTGTAATTAAGTCCTAATAGGCAAATTAGACATGCAATTCATGAAATTTTCTATCGATATTCTAACACATGCATCTAATCACTCAATAAATCATAATAATTAATCGTAATAACCTTTTTCTATCTCGGATTCATGGTTTCGCAACCACTGTTCCGATTAGGCCCTATTTCGGGATGTTACACCCTCAAATTGCAAAATTACTGAAATACCCTTTATTTGTGAAATTACCGAAATACCCTCAGATTGCAAAATTACTGAAATACCTCTAATTTGTGAAATTACCAAAATACATTTGGATTGTAAAATTATTGGAATACCCCTAATTTGTAAAATTACTAAAATACCCCCAATTTGTAAAATTACTGAAATACACCAGTTTACAAAATTACCAAAATACCCCTATAGGGTAGAATTACCGAAACACCTCTGAAGGGTAGGATTACCGAAATACCCTTATAGGGTAAATGTGATAATGCGTTGCTTGGAAAAACAACGATCCTTGAGTGTTTACAGATCTAGGATTGTAGCAAGCACTTCCCTACAATTAAAGAAAACAAAGAGGTTGGTTTTAGACTTAAAAACACACGAAATTGAACAGATTTGAAGAAGAAAAGATGTTGCTGGAATTTCTAGACAGATCTGAAGAAGGTAGAAGATGAATGCTTCAAAATTCGTCCATGGCATCCTTTAACATTAAAAAAAAAGGCAGAAATAACACTGGAAACTGGCTGAGAATTTGAACAACGAAGAACTCGAAAGAACTCGTACAATCTGTTATGCAATCCCGAATCGAATCTGTTCTACGTCAACAGACTTGGACCCATTAGATAGCGATCTAGGAACTCGAAGTATCACAAGATTAACACACAATTCAAAATTGAAATGTCAAGAAAGAAGTTCAAAAAAAAGAACTGAATTTGAGAGAAAACTCACAAAGTAATTTTTATTTCAAAAAGTCTAACCTTTTAACAATGTTTGAAGTACAAATATATAGAAGAATGAAGAGGTGGCTGAAAGTTAACATTTAAAGGAGTTTAAAAATTAAATTTGAATTGAAATAACTCATTTTGTGCAGAAGTAATTTGCAGCCAAGTAAAAAAGAGGGAGTTGGCATGTTTATCACTTTAAACATGTGTTAATTTCGTTTGAAATTCAAACACACAACTTCCCTTGTCCTTATCTCTTTAATTGCCGGACAAATACACAAGAACGGACTGGGTTTTGGTCACACATGTGCACCACATGTGTACAAGGCTGGCACATGTACATCTACATGCTTTGACGCCACCTAGGCTACCATATGTGCACTGGTGTACTCCCCAACATGTAAGACACTATTCAGCTACTTCTGGACTTGTCAACTGAAGTTTAGCTAGTGGAGCCGAAGGTGAGCTGACTGGAGCTAAACTGGGCTGAATTCAGCTAGTTAGAAGTGAAATAAATTGACATGAGCTGGTGTAGAGCGCTCTGAGCTAAGTTGAGCTGGGGAACAAGCCTCTGAGCTGACTTGAGCTGCATATACTCTCGTGAGCTGGAGTCCTTTCGTGTACATGTTACAAAACAATCTAATAATGTAAACTTAATATAACATAGTCTAATAAGCTATAAACAAGTGCACACTTATTCGTTAACACACAAACAACTTGAAGACAATACAAATACTATCAACCCAATCCAAAAACATACTTAACATAATATATACATACTAAACACACCAATATAAGTAGTATGGCATAAGTATGTCACATATCAGCATGCAACACACTATAAAACTTATCTTCTAAGGCATATTCACTTTCAAAAGAGTCAAAAACTTTACCACAAGTGAAAGAAAGAATTTCCCTGAATTTCTTTGCCTTAGATCGTGTGATAGGTCCTAATGGCAAGACCTCTGGATCAGCCTCCTTGATTGGCTTGGATGTGCCCACATAAAAATGATTGTTTTGCCCTTGTGGGTAAATGACTGACTTGTGCTATGATTTGACTGATTTGACTGTGATCGTATGATTGTGTTTTAACTGACTTGACTATGAGCGTGTGACTGATATGCTGTTAATATATGTTTAGATGACTGTTACTAAGCATGGCCATTTTGCATACACGTGTAATGATTGAGCATGACATACACAACATATTGCATGGGGTTGGGACATTGATGCGGAGGAAGTTATGATAGGGTCGCACGGGTAGCATGATGACTGTGGATCCAATATTGATCTGTTGAGGTCGCACGGGTCACATGACGACTGTGGACCAACGGACGCTTAAAGCCGCGTAATCTGATTATGGCTCTGTGCCATCTTGGTTATGGCTTTGTGCCAATCGTATTTACCCGTGGCTATGTACCTAACATATATACCGATGACTCTATGTCGATCATATTTACCCAAGGCTGTGTGCCGATTATATTATCATCGCTGATGGCTATGTGCCGATCTTATTACAGTTATCGATGGCTATGTGCCAATTATGAGACCATTACTAAAGGCTTAAAGCCGCATAAATACTAGCAGCTATGCTGCGATTTTGGTTAGTGTTGCAACCGGTGCTAACATTGGGAGTGTAGGGATGGCGTGGGTGATTTATTCCCCGCAGGTAGTGCTGGGTTGGACGGAGGCAAGTGCAGGGTTGGATGGGATGGGTTAGCATGCATCGCACATTATGCATATGGAATTGATTCTGAAATGGTCTAGGCCCAATTGATTCTGTTATGGGCTGTGACCCAAATGATATTGTAGTTGGTTTTGGCCCACGTATGTTCTGAACTGGACTGTATTGTTATTGTTAAAGGGTTTTGGCCTAGACTGTTTCAGTTTCTATTTCTATATATTGACTGTTACTCTAGTAAAGGGATTACACACTGAGTTTTCGTAAACTCACCCTATTTTTAACTGTGTAGGTAATCCTCAGCCTTAGACGGATCGGAGTTGCGAGGGACTCGGAGAAGACCACACACTGTTTATGCTTGCGTTTTTGAGTATTTACTTTTAAATATTTTAATTTGGGTTGTAATAAGGCCTCTCTATCCTAACTTATTATTTCTGATATTTATTTATGATGTTTTCTAACTACTAAAAGTGGAATACAATTTCCAAAATCATAACTGTCCTCCAAACCTTACATTTTCGCAATGTTTTCAAAATGCTTTTGCAACTCAATTTTTAAACATCATATTTTCGTAAATTGTTTATTTTAAATATGCTTCCGCAATAGATAAGGTTTTAAAAGTAATTATGTTTTCAAGTGGATAACAATTGCGTAAGTGTTTTGAGTTTTAACAAAGAGGCTTTAACTCTCAACCAAGTTTTAACAACAAGAAGTATGGTTTTGAAAAACACTTCCATGTAACACGCCAGATTTGGGCCTAACTTCTAGGTCGGGTTTGGGGTGTTACATCGTCACCCCGGTAATATTAGTAGTAGTCGAGGTATTACCAAGGATACGACTGTTAGATCTGAGGCACGGGGACCTGCAAGGACCTAAGCTATTCATGATCGCGAAGATGCCTCTGCACTAGACGTCATTACTGGTGCATTTTCTCTACTTGATACTGATATTACTGCAGTGATTGATCCTGGTTCCACACATTCATATATATGCACGAACTTAGTGACTGTTAAAAATTTACCTCTTGGATTCACTGAATTTGTGGTTAAAGTTTCAAACCCCCTGGGCCAGTGTGTTATGGTGGATAAAGCCTGTAAAACCTGTCCGTTGATGGTAAAAGGTATTTGCTTTCCAGCTAACTTGATGTTATTGCCATTTGATGAATTTGATGTGATTTTGGGAATGGGTTGGTTAACTCGATATGATGCAGTGGTGAATTGTAAACATAAATATATTGTGTTGAAATGTGAGAATGATGAATTTCTTCATGTTGAATCTGATAAACTGGATGGATTACCTAATGTGATTTCAACAATAACGACACAAAAATACGTCCGAAAGGGTTATGATGCTTACCTTGCATATGTGTTGGATACTAAAGTGCCTGAGTCAAAGATTCAATCAGTACCAGTTGATGTGAATTTCCTGATGTATTCCCAGAAGAATTACCTGGTTTACCACCGGATAAAGAAGTGGAATTCTTTATAGATCTCGTTCCGGGAACGACACCAATACCTATAGCACCTTACGGAATGGCTCCTACAGAATTGATAGAGCTGAAAGTAATGTTACAGGAGTGGATTGACAGAGGCTTTGCTCGACCTAGTTTCTCACCTTGGGGTGTGCCGTACCTATTTGTAAAGAAGAAGGATGGATCGTTGAGGCTGTGTATTGACTATAGACAACTCAACAAAGCCATAATAAAGAACAAGTATCCATTGCCTCGTATTGATGACTTATTGACCAGTTGAAATGTGCCACTGTATTTTCGAAGATTGATCTCCGTTCTGGTTATTATCAATTACGGATAAAAGAATCTGATGTGCCCAAGACAACTTTTAGAACCAGTTATGGACACTATAAGTTTCTTGTGATGCCATTTGGCTTGACAAATGCACCTGTGGATTTGATGAAAAGTATTTGGATAGGTTTGTGGTGGTATTTATAGATGATATTTTGGTTTACTCCTAAGATGAGAATGAACATGCTGAGCATTTGAGAATAGTGTTGCAAACCCTGAGAGAGAAACAATTGTATGACAAGTTCAGTAAATGTGAATTTTGGCTATGGGAAGTTAGTTTTCTTGGGCATATAGTATCAGCTGAAGGTGTCAGAGTAGACCCGAATAAAATTTCAGTCATTGTTAATTGGAAGCCATCGAAGAATGTGTCTGAAGTCCGAAGTTTTCTGGGACTAGCTTGTTACTATCAAAGATTTGTAAAAAATTTTTCAATGATAGCTTCTCTGATGACTCATTTACTGCAAAAAGATGTAAATTTTGAGTGGACAGATAAATGTCAGCAAAGTTTCGAAAGATTGAAAACTTTATTGACAGAGGCACCCATATTAGTTCAACCTGAATCGGGTAAGGAATTTGTAATTTACAGTGATACATCATTGAATGGTTTAGGCTGTGTTTTGATGCAGGATGGTAAAGTAGTAGCTTATGCTTCGCGACAACTAAAGCCACATGAAAAGAACTACCCGACATACGACTTTGAATTAGCAGCCATAGTGTTTGCATTGAAAATCTGGCGACATTACTTGTTTGGTGAAAAATGTCATATATTCACTGATCATAAAAGTATGAAATATTTGATGTCATAGAAAGATTTGAATTTTAGATAGCGTAGACGGCTTGAACTACTGAAAGATTATGATCTTGTTATTGACTACCATCTGGGAAAGACCAATGTAGTGGCAGATGCTTTGAGCAGAAAATCCCTGTATGCTTTGCGAGTAATGAATACTTGATTGTTGTTGTCTGATGATGGTTCAATCCTGCCTGAGTTAAAAGCTAGACCAGTGTTTTTACAGCAAATTTTTGAAGCCCAAAAAAATGATAGCAAGTTGTAAGAAAGACGCGTACAAAGTGAACCGACTTCTGACTCAGAATTTCAAATCAGGACTAATGGGTGTTTGTTATTTAGAGGTAGAGCATGTGTACTGAAAGGTTCTGAACTAGTACAGAAGATTTTGAATGAAGCTCATAATGGTAACATATCTATTCATCCCGGTAGTAATAAAATATATATTGATCTAAAGAAGATGTACTGGTGGTTGGAAATGAAACGAGATATTTCTGAGTTTGTAGCTAAATGTTTGATATGTCAACAAGTAAAAGCTGAACATCAGTTGCCTTCTGGTCTTTTATAGCCAGTTACGATACCAGAATGGAAATGGGAAAGAATTACCATGGACTTTGTAACGGGATTACTCCTGTCTCCAAAGAAGAAAGATGCCATTTGGGTAATCGTTGATCGGTTGATGAAGTCTGCACACTTTATTCTAGTACGTATGGATTATTCCTTGGATAAATTGGCTGAGTTATATGTTTTTGAGATTGTCAGATTGCATGGAGTGCCTACCTTTATTATTTTAGATAGAGATCCTCGATTTACATCTAGATTCTAGAGCAAATTGCAAGAAGCTCTAGGTACTCAGTTGCTCTTTAGTACTACATTTCACCCTCAAAGAGATGGTCAATCTGAACGGGTAATACAGATCTTCAAAGATATGCTTCGGTGTTGTGTACTTGAGTTTGAAGGTAACTGGGAAAGGTATTTGCCTTTAGTTGAATTTACTTATAATAACAATTACCAGTCAAGTATTAAAATGGCGCCGTATGAAGCCTTGTATGGGCGCAAATGTTGAACTCCATTATATTGGACTGAACTTAGTGAAAAAAAGTTTCACGGAGTTGACTTGGTCTGAGAGGCCGAGGAAAAGTGAAGGTAATTAGAGACAGTTTGAAAGCAGCCTCAAATTGACAAAAGTCTTATGCTGATTTAAAAAGAAAAGAGATAGAATTTTAGATTGGTGACAACGTATTCTTGAAAGTGTCACATTGGAAGAAAGTACTCTGGTTTGGTCGTAAAGGGAAATTGAGTCCACAATTCATGGACCATATGAGATTACAGAAAGAATTGGACCGGTCGCATATCGGTTGGCATACCACCAGAGCTTGATCGGATTCATAATGTTTTTCATGTGTCTATGCTACAGCAGTATCGATCCGACCCTTCACATGTTATCTCTCCGACAGAGGTAGAGATTCAGCCTGATATGACTTATAGTGAGGAACCAATGAAAATCTTAGCTTGGAAAATAAAAGAGTTAAAAAAAAAGGTAGCTTTGGTAAAAGTTCTTTGGCAACGACACGGTATAGAAGAGGCTACCTGAGAGCCAAAGGAACCTATGAGGAAGCAATACCCGAATCTTTTTACTGGTAAGATTTTCGAGGACAAAAACCCCTAAACAGGGGATAGTTGTACCAACCCATTTTTTAGTGAAGTCTGAACAGTGGTTTCGGGACCACAAATCTAACCCAAAATATAATTTATTTTATGGTTTGTAATATAATATATGTGTCGTGTGAAAAATTCGACATGAAAATTTTATCGATTTAGTGCCTACTTACGAGAAGGACTAAATTGCATAAAATTCAAAAGTTGAATTCTAGTAGCTATAAGAATCAAATAGTTATGGAATTCAAAACTAGAGGTCATTATATAGTAATTAGACCATTAGGAAAAGTATGTAGATTTTTATGAGTCATCCATGGAATTATAGAAAAAGGTCAAGGACTAAATTGGAAATAGCAAAAACTTTATTAATTAAAAAGATGATAAATGATATCATCTTATTTTATTTAATCTTCAACCTAAAAACACATGGAAACCCTAGGAGAGAGAAAAGAAGCTTTCAAGGCCTAATTGGGTAAGTTCCTTTGTCCCGTTTTTAGTAATTTTGATATTTTTGAAACCGGATAGCTTAATCTCTCTATTTAGGGGATTAATTTGAAAATTTATCAAGGTTTGAAAAATGGGTCATGGATTTATATGCTGGAAATTAGAAATTTATGGTAGAAAATGAAAGATTATTGATAGATAAACAACTTTTACAAAGTGATTTTTGATGGAAACTTGATTTAGGGACTAAAATGTAAACTTGTGAAATTGAAGGAAAAATTCTGAAATTTTATGTATACATGTGCTGTAAATTTTGTAATGGGGCTTTGTTTAGGCTTAGAATAGGGAGTAATTTTCACAAGTTTCATTTTTCAGGCTTAGGGACGAAATCAAAATTTATGTAAAAGTTAGGGGTAAAATGGTAATTTTTCCTAGGACGTAAATTAAGTCCCTATGAGTATGAAAAATGAGAAATTGATGATTAAAGATGTTTATATAGATCCAAAAAACACAAACTCGAGGCTAGATCAAGGAAAAGAAAAGATTTTGGATTAGTAGATTTAACGCGAACAAGTGTGAAGGTAAGTTCGTGTAACCTAAATCAGCATGTAATTATGTTAATTGAGTGTTGTATTGTATGTAATGTAATTTATATTGATGTGTGTTATTTAATTTCCAAATGAAAAATTAAATACATGCTTGAAATTGTGAAAAGAGGTTAAGTCCCGATTGAATATTGAGTTCCGATGGGTGCATGTGCTTTCTCGAAATGAATGGGGTCCTGCATTTGTTGTGGATAGGATTTAGCTCAGACCAGTAATCCTATTGATCTTTTCGTATAAAGGATTTAGCATGGACTGGTTATCTTGACACAAAACCTCTCGAGTAAAAGTTATGATTTGGGTAGCATGGACTGGTAACCCTAATTAAGCTCTTATGAGCACACGTTATATAAAGGATCTATAGGGATACCCTCTGTAGAAACCACATGTCCCCTAAACGTAACCTCATCCAATCAAAACTCACATTTACTTAGCTTTGTATACAGGTCTTTTTCCCGAAGAATCTGAAGAACCGTATGAAGATGCTTGTCATGTTCCTCTTCAGTCTTAGAATAGACCAAAATGTCATCGATGAACACAATGACAAACTGATCTAGATATGGTTGAAAAACTCAGTTCATGTGATCCATGAATGCTTCTGGAGCATTAGTTAATCCGAAGGGCATAACAATGAACTAGTAGTGACCATAACAGTCCTGAATGCATTCTTATGAACATCAGCCTCCTTAACCTTCAATTTATGATACCCGGAACGAAGATCAATTTTTGAGAAAATAGAAGCTCCACGAAATTGATTGAATAGATAATCGATCCTCAGAAGTGGATATTTATTCTTTATCGTCAATTTATTCAACTGACAATAATCCAGACACATCCTCATCGACCCATCTTTTTTTCTTAACAAAAAGTACTAGTGCACCCTATGGAGACACACTGGGTCGAATAAATCCCCTATCTAGAAGTTTTTGAAGTTGTAACTTAAGTTCTTTTAACTCTTTTGATGTCATACGGTATGGAGCGATTGACACATGAGTTGTTCCTGGAAAAAGTTCAATCCCAAACTCAAACTCTCTATCCGGAGGCAGTCCCAGCAATTCCATAGGCAAAACGTCCGGAATGTCCTTAATAGTGCGAATCTCTTCTACAGTTGAACCCACACTACTTGTGTCACACACATAAGCTTGTAACCTCTCAAACCCGACGTAGACATTATGGCTAGATTGAGAAGGCTACATTAGCCACCAAAATGGCTAAGCTAACTAACGTTACTTTTTAAGACTTTAAATAAACTCATTTTAGAGAAAACCGTACTTTGAGTTATCTTAAAAGCACTCATTCATTAGGTCGTGTATGCTTAGGATTCATTTTATTGTTGAAAATGTTGTTTTAAAATAACCGTTTGCTTGTCGCTCTTTTTGTAACACCCTTTACCTGTGTCCGGCGCTAGGACAGGATACGAGGCATTACCTTACTTGAACATGAATTATTGGGCTATAAATTTCCTTCCAACTTAAAACTTCTTCTCCTTAGTCATAACATAAATATCTTGGGCTTACGAGGCCTTAAACATACATCCGAAAGGTTTCAGAATTCAACCGAAAACTTTTACACTCTTGGAAAGTTTTTGCCTAAACAGGGGTCACATGCCCGTGTGGTCGCACACGCCCGTGTAGTCGCACACGCCCATGTCCCTGGCCCGTGTAGGATTTATTTTTATTTCGAACCTAGAGGGGTTTACACACGGCTGAACACACACCCGTGTCAATGGCCCGTGTCCTTCACACGGCCTAGACATGCCCGTGTCCTCACCCGTGTGTGAAAACTAGCGGTATTTTGTTTATGACATCAGCAACCCCTTAAGGTGCACACGTGTAATAGCCCGATTTAGGGGCTAGCCAGAACAGTGGTTCAGAACCACTAATTCGAGATTAGAGAAAATTTATTTTGATGTTATTTCATGAATTAGAGCATGGTTACATAGATGAATGAAAATTTTGGTGTTTTAATTTTAGCGATTTTATGCTTAATTGCGAAAAAGGACTAAATCGCATAAAGTATGAAAGTTCTATTTTAGTTGCTAGGGGTGCTAAATAGTAATAGGATTTTAATTGGAAGCCTTTAATGTGCAATTAGACCATTCTGAAGGTCATGGCCGGCCAAGGGGACAAGGAAATTAAAAGTTGACAAGTGTTGGTAACATTAGTTGACTAAATGAATAAAATAAGATAAAATAAACAAAGGCTATCATCTTTCCTTTTTCTTTTCTTCCACCCACCGAAAATCCAAGCAAGAATAGAGTTTGAGAGCTTGAAATTTTCAGCAACATATCTTCCTCACAAAGCAAGAAGAACCAAGAGTCAACCTCGATTAGGGCAAGAATATAGTCTCGGACTAGATTGATGACCTACCTTATTTTGAAATCGAGGTAAGTTTGTATGTGATGAATTCAACATTTATGCTCGTATTGTTTGAGAATGTTTGAGATTATATTGATGTACGATATTCTAAGGAATTGAAATGTTGAAATTCTAGTTGGACTATCATGAATGTGAGGAGAATATTATCGAGACTTGAGATAGATAAGGTCCCATATAAGACCATGTCGGGGACATGGCCTCGGCATCAAATTGAAATTTCGTATAAAACCATATCCGGGATATGGCTTCGGTATTGAATATGAGAATCGTATAAGACCATATCTGGGATATGTCCTCGATGCTTGATGTGAGAATTCCGTAAAAGACCATATCTGGGATATGGCATCGGCACTCTGAGGTGACCCCATGTAAGACCACATCTGGGATATGGGATTGGCTTCACGCTTATAATAATGATGATGAGTATGCGTTTTTGAGTATCCCTAGTGATTAATGGGATAAATAGATAAGCTTGGAAATAGAAATGAGATTATTACTAAAGCTATGTGATTGAGTAAATACAGGTACCCATGAGAAATTCACGAGAATGTTATGATATGGGGCATGGTATGTTATAGATAAGAATGGGTACGAGTAAGTTATGGCAAAGTATTTATGACCTTGTGTGGTTATAAAATGTCATGGATTGATGTCATTATGAACTTATTGTTGCTATTTATTTTCATGCAAACTTACTAAGCGTTGTGCTTACCCCTCTCATTTCCATTTTCCTTGTAATATTGCTAAAATTATTCGGGGATCGTGGGATGCAGGAGTTCGAAATTCACACTATCAACATCACTTCGGAATTCACACTATCAACATAACTTTGGTATAACAATTTAGAATTATTTTGAGCATGGCATGTATAGGACTTGGGTATTTTGTTAGGTCATAATTGTTAGCCAAAGTGTTGGCTATGTATGTGATTAAGGTCATTTTGTAAATGGTCATCAGAAATGGGCCAACACTTGACAAGTTTATATATATTCAATGATAATGAAATTATGAATTTTATGCTTGTATGAATGTTTTGAATTGAGTTCTTGGATGTGCCTTTGAGTTATGAGTTGTGTTGCTATGAGTTGAAATAAGTACATTTGCAATGTAGGGTGGCATTTGGCTTGGAATATAGCCCTTTTAATGCCCACACGGGTGATAAGAACTCGGCCGCATCATGTTACGACACAACTCGATGCAACTGAGATTGGCCGAAACTCGAAGGTCCCAAGTGCAAAATAAAGCCTTTAAATTTAGCTTATTAATTTTAATTGCTGCAATAAAAATTAGTTAACTTTGTTTAAGTTAATTAAATTGCAGAAATAACATTTAATTAATTTAGTTTAAGTTAATGATTTAGTCATAGTCAAATTTAATATGTCTTGGTTAAGACTTTGTTAAATTTGTTTAGTTTAATTTATGTGTCAATTAGTATGTCTAAGTTATATTAATATTTATTTTGGCTGAACACACACTTGAATTAAATGTTGTTGTCTAGTTAGTGTCAAAATTATGGTGTCTAATGAAGTCTAATTGTCCTATTTTATTGTGCCAAATTAAGGAGCTAATGGATTGATTAATTTGTTGCAGGTTTAATTACCGAGGAAGGCATGAAAAGCATGCTTGGAACATTTTATTTTATTTAATTAAAGTGTTGCACCAAGCTTTAATTTGGACAGCAATAAAGGGCCAACAAAGAATCATGGTGGGATAATTAATTGGCTAAAATTTAGAATAAAGACAAACCTCTAATGCCCATCCTTGAACGACATGAAGGCAAGTAAATGTTGCTGCACTTTGTTGACAATAATGGAGGGACATTCGGTTGTTCAAGGGCAGCAAATAAGGAATATTTTAATTGCTTTCTCCATTCTTCCATTTGCCTAATTTTGCTGCATGATGTGTGGTGGATTTAATAATTTGAACAAGGGGAGATTAGCATGCTTGAATAAGACAAAGGATTGATTTATTTATTCATTTAAGGAGCATGGGATAAACATGGAACAAAGGAGCATATGATTCCTTTATCCATGCGTGGGAAGCAAACAAAGCATGGAATTGCATAAGTGGCTTGATTTTTAAATCATTAACAAGGAGTGGAAGTGGTTGGAATTGAAGAGCTTCCATGTTTGGACAGCAATGGCCACATGTGATTAATTTAATTTATTCATTAGGAAGACAAAGGATGGTGGTATGCTTGGGGCCGCATTAATGGGCTACACTTTGGTGTTTATTTTTCAAAGGAATATTCGGCCAACACACTTTGATCTCTCCAAGCCGAATTTTCAAGCACTTGGATGACACACATTCAGCCTTTAGTTTAATGGTTATTTTATTCTAGAGTTTTCTTAGTCTTTAAATTATAATAGTGACCAAATTAGGCTAGCTCCATGATAGCCTATAAATATTTGCTATTTTCATTTGTAAGGAACACAATTCAGACTTTAATGAAAATATATGAACTTTGTTCATTTGAGTGAGTTTATCTCCTCTCTATCTTTCGTACGAGTTTCGATCCCGACTTATCAAGCTTTGCTTGTGGCGTCAGTCGTTTCTCATCCATTTATTTATACCATAGGTTCTTATCTTTTTAGATAACGGGTCTTGCTCCATCATCGAATTCCATCTTTCCACCTTAACGATATAAGAAACGGAGTGACACTGTTATATAGTGTTGAATCTTTCTTAAGTTAAGTTTGTATTTCCATTTCCATATCAACAATTTACCCTCTATCCACCTTAAACATTATAGAACCCCGGGTGACACTGTTATATAGTGCTGAACCGCTTCTTGTTTAAGTTCGTTTATCCATCTCCATCAAAAAAAGTATCCTTTATCTAATTTTTTTTATTTATCCATTTTCATTTCTTTTCATCAAACCGAACCATTTCTCGTTTTTATTCACTTAAAGCTTCCGCAAATTCATTCATATTTTTCGATTATTTTCCGAAGGCTTGATTCCTCCTTGTAGACGATTGGGCAACCCGCATACGTTTCGACTCATCCCGAGCCGGCCCATATCATCTGGTATCAGAGCCACAAAACGAGGGGCACGACAATGTACGTGAAGCCGGAATAAGTTCGTAAGTTGAAAAAAAAATTAAAAAAATTCGTGTAAAAAAATAAAAAAAGAGTTGTATTTTATTTTCATTGTATTTAGCATATATTGTGTTTGAAGAAAAAAAAGGTGAAAATTTAAAAAAAAAAAACGTATATATATAAAAAAAAAAAGAGAAAAGTCAAAAAAAAAAAAAGGTGTGCTTGGAAATTTTTGAAAGTTTGCAAGTCCTTGTTTCGTTTTCCTCCTTCTTACCCCATTCCTTCAAAACCACAACGCTCTACACCCCCCCAATTGTTTTTTTTTTCTTTTAACCTACCCGATACCAAAAAAAAAAAAATTGCTTTGTTCAACCTCCCCTACACCCATAAATCATTTAACCCTTGAAACCCTTTGAAGCCGACCCTCAAGCCGCAATAAGTCTTTCAAAACGAAGTACGAAATTGTGAGGCGAGAGTGAGCGGTAAAAGACACGAGTGCTACATTAAAGAAAAAGCCTTAAACGAGTGAAACATGAGTGTGAGTGATTTTTCTTTGTGAGTGACTTGTGAGTTTTGTAGTAAGGTATTTTTAACTTTTATTTATTTATTTATTATTATTTTTTTCCTTTATAACAATTTCTTTTCAGCAATAAACATGTCTCAAGACGAATTCTCAGCCGGTGACTTCCAATACTTATTGAGCGAAATGGAAAGCCTGCTCGATCGAAAGATTTCATCAAGCCGGAGGGCAGAGTCGAGTTCATCACGGTGATACACGTCCAAAGACTATTCGCAAAGAGACCCTTGTCAAGATTCATATTCGTCAAGATTTTCGAGACGGAGAGAAGAAAGATACGAGTTTGAATCCTTTCGAGGTGACGAACGAGAAGGAACAAGTTATTCCTCTTCTGCTTCAGCGAAGTCTCTATTGGAGAAACGTTCTCGAAGAGCTTATCGAGATACCTATGAGAACGCTATCCCTTCTCTTGAACAAAATTTTACTCATTTTGATTCTTTTGTATCCTCTTCTTGTTGTAATGAAAGGAAGAGAGAAAAAGAACAAAAAAGAAAAGAAAGGCAAGAGAAGATCATGAGAGAAAACGAGCGAATATGGAACGAACTCGAGAAAATAAAAAAGGAAGAAATTGAAAGAGAAGAAAATGAAAAAGAAAAAGAAAAAGAGAAAGAGTTTGAAAAAGAAAATAAAAATGAGAAAGAAAAAGAAATTGAAAAAGAAGAAAAAGAAAAGAAAATCGAGATTGAGAATAAAGAGAGCGTTAAAAAAGAAAAGGAGTTGGAAAAAGAAACGCGAGAACAAGATGAGCAAGAAAAAGAAAGTGGTTACTTAGCTAACTCTTTGGATTTTTGTTCTTCTTTTGTTTCTTCATTTCAGGTGTCCAATGTATCGCACGATGATTTCCAACTTTAGTACCTTCCCAAAGAAAAGCATTTTCATTTGAGTGAAAAAGGTAAGGAAGGTAAGGAAAGAAAGTGATCTGAAGTAATTCAATCTCCATCGAATTTTTGGTATGACGATGATTTTTCTTTTAACCCCAATTTGTTTATTTGTAGATATTACGAGATTAATTCAATATCTAAAATAAAATCTTTGAGTTTTTGTAAATACATTTTGAAATATGTTAAGAGTTTTGATCGCTTTATCTTGAATGTACATAAGTCTTATTGGTTTAATGAGTTTGGTTTATCGAGACCGTTGGTACATCTTGTCTCCAATAATCAAAATCAAATTTTTAAATCGGGAATCCGTTTTGATTCATCTTTTTGGAAAGATAAGCAACATCAATTATGTGCATATAATTTCTATCTTTTTGATACTGGGTTTTTGAATAAGGTAAAAACTTTGCCAACTTCTTGTTCAAATTTTATTCATTCTTTAAACAAATTTTGTGGCCGTGTTTAAAATTCACATTCCATTCGAAAAGTGTTGATTCGAACTTGAAGCTTCGACTACATTACATTCCTACGGAGAGAAGGTTTGCATTGCTCGAACAAGGATGGTGTTAAAAATCTTGTTGATACTTTGATTTTTGAAAGATATTTAGATCGTGATGTTGATTGTTTTGTTTCATTTGAGCATGATCTATCTATTTTGTTTGTGGATAAAAAGATTCTTGTTTTTGATCCCTTCATTAATTCATTTGTTCAATTTGTGAATAATGTTTCAGCATGTTATTTCAAGTTCATCATCCATGGTCTCACTAACCATTTTCATTTTTGTGAAGGTGACATTTGGAAATGGATTTCTCCTAAAGAGGGAGGGCAAGTGTTTAATCTGTTTCATTTTCGAGAATTATGTATTTTTTCAGGTTTGTGACGATGAAAAATTTTTCCCGAGCAAATGGCCCGATTTGAGGACAAATCGCCTTCAAGAGGGAGGGTATGATACGAACCCGGCCGCATCATGTTACGACACAACTCGATGCAACCGAGATTGGCCGAAACTCGAAGGTCCCAAGTGCAAAATAAAGCCTTTAAATTTAGCTTATTAATTTTAATTATTGGAATAAAAATTAGTTAACTTTGTTTAAGTTAATTAAATTGCTGAAATAACATTTAATTAATTTAGTTTAAGTTAATGATTTAGTCATAGTCAAATTTAATATGTCTTGGTTAAGACTTTGTTAAATTTGTTTAGTTTAATTTATGTGTCAATTAGTATGTCTAAGTTATATTAATATTTATTTTGGCTGAACACACACTTGAATTAAATGTTGTTGTCTAGTTAGTGTCAAAATTATGGTGTTAAGTATCCTAAGTGGCTGCCGAATTAATGAAGTCTAATTGCCCTATTTTATTGTGCCAAATTAAGGAGCTAATGGATTGATTAATTTGCTGTAGGTTTAATTACCGAGGACGGCATGAAAAGCATGCTTGGAACATTTTATTTTATTTTAATTAAAGTGTTGCACCAAGCTTTAATTTGGACAGCAATAAAGGGCCAACAAAGAATCATGGTGGGATAATTAATTGGCTGAAATTTAGAATAAAGACAAACCTCTAATGCCCATCCTTGGACGACATGAAAGCAAGTAAATGTTGCTGCACTTTGTTGACAATAATGGAGGGACATTCGGCTGTTCAAGGGCAGCAAATAAGGAATATTTTAATTGCTTTCTCCATTCTTCTATTTGCCGAATTTTGCTGCATGATGTGTGGTGGATTTAATAATTTGAACAAGGGGAGATTAGCATGCTTGAATAAGACAAAGGATTGATTTATTTATTCATTTAAGGAGCATGGGATAAACATGGACCAAAGGAGCCTATGATTCCTTTATCCATGCGTGGGAAGCAAACAAAGCATGGAATTGCATAAGTGGCTTGATTTTTAAATCATTGACAAAGAGTGGAAGTGGTTGGAATTGAAGAGCTTCCATGTTTGGACGGCAATGGCCACATGTGATTAATTTAATTTATTCATTAGGAAGACAAGGGATGGTGGTATGCTTGGGGCCACATTAATGGGCTACACTTTGGTGTTTATTTTTCAAAGGAATATTTGGCCAACACACTTTGATCTCTCTAAGCCGAATTTGCAAGCATTTGGATGACACACATTCAGCCTTTAGTTTAATGGTTATTTTATTCTAGAGTTTTCTTAGTCTCTAAATTATAATAGTGACCAAATTAGGCTAGCTCCATGATAGCCTATAAATATTTGCTATTTTTATTTGTATGGAACACAATTTAGACTTTAATGAAAATATATGAACTTTGTTCATTTGAGTGAGTTTATCTCCTCTCTATCTTTCGTACGAGTTTCGATCCCGACTTATCAAGCTTTGCTTGTGGCGTCAGTCGTTTCTCATCCATTTATTTATACCATAGGTTCTTATCTTTTTAGATAACGGGTCTTGGTCCATCATCGAATTCCATCTTTCCACCTTAACGATATAAGAAACGGGGTGACGCTGTTATATAGTGTTGAATCTTTCTTAAGTTAAGTTCGTATTTCCATTTCCATATCAACAATTTACCATCTATCCACCTTAAACATTATAGAACCCCGGGTGACACTATTATATAGTGTTGAACCGCTTCTTGTTTAAGTTTGTTTATCCATCTCCATCAAAAAAAGTATCCTTTATCTAATTTTTTTATTTATCCATTTTCATTTCTTTTCATCAAACCGAACCATTTCTCGTTTTTATTCACTTAAAGCTCCCGCAAATTTATTCATATTTTTCGATTATTTTCTGAAGGCTTGATTCCTCCTCGTAGACGATTGGGCAACCCACATACGTTTCGACTCATCTCGAGCCGGCCCGTATCAGCGGGTACACACACGGGCTTGTGTCTAGGCCGTGTGAGACACACGGTCAGCCCCATGAGCGTGTTGCGTGGCCGTGTGTTCCCATGCATGTTAGGCTTACAAGTCAATATGCTCAGTAGTAAACACACGGGTAGAGACACGGCCGTGTGTCTCAGCCGTGTGGGAGGCACGGCCTAGGACTTAGGAGGGTGCCGAGTCTGTGTGAAGTCTACACTCTAAATGCGGATTTTAATTCTACACACGGTTTAAGGACACCGGCGTGTCCCTTAGCCGTGTGACCATAGTGAGATGATGACGTCATAAACAAAATGCCAAGGTTTTGGCACACGGGCTGAGACACGGGTGTGTCTAGACCGTGTGAGGGACACGGGCGTGTGTCCAGCCGTGTGAAATAAGTTAGTGTTGGCCACGGGTGAAAGACATGGGCATGTCTTAGGGGCACACGGGCGTGTCCTTAGAGCAACACCGGCGTGTGGCCCCTGTTTTGATGAAAAATTTTCTAAGTTCGTAAAAGTTTTCGGTTTAATTCTGAAACTTCTCGGAAGTATGTTTAGGACCACATAGGTCAAGAATGAGCAGAATATGAGTTTAAACAAAATTTTATAGCCAAATTTTATATGTTTAAGCAAGCTAAGTTAGGTAACGCCTCATATCCGGTTCTGGCTTCGAACACGGGTAAGGGGTGTTACAACACAACCTAAGCACACACCTGTGTGTTGGGCCTGTGATGAATTGAATTCTCACTATTAAATGTAGGGGACACACGGCCTATCAACACACCCATAGAGGTTGACCGTGTGTCACACACGGCCTAGACACACGCCCGTGTGTCTACCTGTGTGGACACTTTGAGGCTATTTTCCAAGCCAATTGTCACCATGAATCATCAACACACTTATACCAACTCAAGTAATTCATAACATGGCCTTTATACACTATGAATAACCCTTGAAACATCACTTGTAGAGTTCATAAAACTCATCATCAATAAGAGTGAAACTTTACAAATATTAGCCAATTTCTTTGGCTATATACAAAAAGGATAGTAACCTTAATAGCCAACACTTTGGCTCCCAATACGATATAACTCAAAATGACATAATTTCTATACATGCCATACGTAAAATAAAACAACTTGACTATACCAAAATAATGATTGATAGTGTGATCCGAGCTCCGACGTCTATGATCCTTGAGCTAGCTTGGCGAAACTACAAGGAAGAAAGAAAAGAAATAAGTAAACATATAGCTTAGTAAGTTTGCATGACAATTCATATAGCAACATATTTTCTCATAATAAATTGATCCATCACGAAACAAGAACACATAAATCTCAAATGCTTGAGCTTACGTACTCATGCTTACTCCTACTCATCACATATTACATATTACTTTCATACTCGTGTTTTAATCATGGTACCTATATCACTTAATCACATAGGTTAACACTTTCACTAATGTAACATAACTCAAATCTTCATCTTTCTTGATTTAAAGAAAGCTCCTTATCAACCTTCAATAACTTAACTTATTACTATCTTTACTTGCTTAGCTTTTATGTTACCTCTTTCATACTTAGCTCTTTTGCCCGTGAATTACTCGGAATATCCTAGGATTCCCAATCTCACTAAACATGTGTCTCGATACCAATGCCATATCCTAGATATGGTCTTACATGGGATCGCCTCATGATGCCGATGCCATATCCCAGATATGGTCTTACACGGGATCTCTTAACTCGATGTTGATGCCATGTCCCAGACATGGTCTTACACGAGATCTTCCTTTAGTGCCGAAGCCATGTCTCAGACATGGTCTTACACGAGACCTTCCTTGTATGGTATCGACGGCATGTCCCAGACATGGTCTTACACAAGATCTACGTTCGGTGCCGATGCCATGTCCTAAACATGGTCTTCTATGAGACCTACATTCCTTGAGTGCCGATGCCATGTCCCAGACAAGGTCCTACACGGGCTTTCCTTATCTCATGTAGTGACATAAGTATCCTCGTTATTCTGAATCTTCAACCGAGACTTCCACTTACTTGTTTTCATAAAATTTCTTATTAGGCATTAGTAATCAACTTCATGAAAATAATGTACATTATACAGCATAGTAAGTAATTTAATCATAAAAGTATATGTAGCCTTAAATTCATACAAACTTACCTCAGTATTCCAAAATATGTGCAGATGTGCAACTTTAGTCCACGACTTTGTTCTTGCCTCGGTTTCGATCCGGGCTTCGTGTTTCTTGATCTATAATAACAATTTAACATGTTCAATACTTACATTGACTAAATTTACTCATATTTCATACTTTGGCAAAAATTACATTTTTGCCCCTAAACTTTATCATAATTGCACTTTTGCCCCTAGGCTCGAAAATGATTTTCATTCAACTTTCTTGCATTTCAAGCCTAATCGAATCTCATTCTCAACTATAACAACATTTAATTTCCACTATTTCACTCATGTATGACCATTTCTACAACTTTTACAATTTGGTCCTTTTATGCATTTTTCATGAAAATTACTTAGAAAAAGATGTTTATCTTGCATCAAGCTTTCATATTCTTCCATAAAACATCAAAATTCATACATGTCATACATGGGTAAATTTTTGAACATAAACCCTAGCTCAAAATATAGCTAGAAATAGCTAAATCGAGCTATAAGGATATCGAAAAGAAAGAACATTAAAAACGGGGCTAGGATGCACTTACTATCAAGCTTGGAAGATGAAAAAATCCTAGCTATGGTGCCCTTGAAATTTTTGGATAGCATGGAGAAGATGAACCCAAATTTTGACTTCTTTTCCCTTTTAATTCTTTAATTTACCAATTGACAAAAATGCCCTGAATGACTCTTTCTTGAGATTTTTTTCTTCCTATGTCCATTTTTGTCCATGTTAACATATAATGGTCTAATTGCTAAATAGAGACCTCTAATAATTTTTATAATTCTATTTCATACTTAAATCTTCTAAAATCTCATATTTTCTAATCCTTGCAATTTAGACCCAAATGGACAATTTATTCACTAGTTAATAAAATTCCTTCATGAAATTTTCACACTATCATGCAAATACCTCATAAGCCTTATAAAATCATTTAAACACATTTCTTCTTCAAATTTGTGGTCTCGCACCACTATTCCAACTAGACCCTAAGTCGGGCTGTTACACTTCTTTTAAAAAAACTAGAAATTAAACTAATACAACAGAAAAACCATTTTTCAAGTCATTTTGGAAAATTAGTTGCCTTATCAATTTGTTTTTTCAAAAATAGTTCCTTTGCAATGTAGTGGAAACTAGGAAAAAAATATCAAATTTTATTTAAGCCCGATATCAAGCATTATCCTGTTATTATGCTTGAGTAATCCATGTATACAAAAATCCCCAAAAGAAAAGTTACCAAACCATAGACCAAAAATAATTAAAAATTACAAGCGAAAACCAATAAAGACTTAATAATACTTAATTAAATAATAATAATCCAAGGTCCAAGCTGATCATCTGAATGTTGTGTCCGATCCTAATTTTGATGTTTACCTGAAAAGTTAAACACTATTGGGGGTGAGCTTATGAAAAGCTCAGTGTGAGTCGCATAATTATTTAAACTGGAAAAAACATCAAATACAGTGAAACATATTAGCATTAATAGAAGAAAATAGAACCATCATAGGAATTTCATGTCATTACATAGCCATTATCAAATTAATGTCAAACAGTGTATGAGCATAGGTCATCATTCATTCGAGTAACAATCATTAATTTTCATACCATTGAATAAAACAAAATGCAATGCGTAGCATAAATCAATAGCACTCGAATATGTCATGCACATGATGCAATATAAAAAGGTTCCTACCCATACCATCCCCTACACACCACGAGTTCCCCAAAACCAGTCTGCCAAACTCCAAAACATTATGAGCATAGCTCGGTGTTGTAAAACCACTGAATAGTAAGTAATGGAAAAAATCTTTCGGATATCAAATAGTGCGATACAATTGCCAATAACATAAAATATGCTAAAATCGTAAATCCCCTCGATACTATAGGTGCAGTGCACTTGTAACAGCCTGGTTTAGAGCCTAGTTGGAAAAGTGGTTTTGAGACCACAAATCCGAGGTCGGGAAAAAATATTTTCATATTATTTTTTTAGTGTTTACAGTATGTGATTAAGAATTTGTGAAAATTCTATGTAAAAATTTTATCGTTTGTGTGTCGATTTGTGAAAAAGGACTTAATCGCATAAGATGCAAAAGCTGTGTGCTAATCGTTAAAGTGCTTAAATGCTATGCCTTATTAAATGTGAGTCCTTATGTCGTTATTATACCACATGCTTAATGGATGGACAAAAATGGGTTTAAGTTAATGGAGATTTTAATGATATTATTAAAGGTAAAATGGTAAAATAAGCATTAATGTATAATTAATAAAACAAAAACAATTTTAAACCTCATATTCTCATCTTCTTCACCGAAGTTAGAGAAAAAGAAATAGCTTTTGAAGCATTCAAGGGTTTGGCTATTGATGTTCTTGGTTAAGGTATGAATTTTGTTCGGTTTTTGATAATTTTTACGTTTTTGTGATCGTTGCTAAGCATACTATCAAGCCCATGCTTTAATTTTAGAATTTGATGATGATTTTGAGATGTGCCATTGATGAATGCTTGAGCTTTGTGATAGTTGATGATGAAATATGAAAGATA
This sequence comes from Gossypium australe, assembly GCA_005393395.2. Taxonomy (NCBI): domain Eukaryota; kingdom Viridiplantae; phylum Streptophyta; class Magnoliopsida; order Malvales; family Malvaceae; genus Gossypium; species Gossypium australe. The sequence goes on from CM016625.1 coordinate 87,754,864, forward strand.
TGTGATAGATTAACATATTTTGTCTTTGAATTTTTGATGAATTTGACTATTTTGGGCTAAATTGTGAAAAATAAGAAATTGAAGGACTAAAATGTGAAATCAATGAAATATGTGGGCTTGTATGAGCTAGGGGAAAATTCGGCTAAGCATGTGTAAATGGAAATTATGTGTATTTAATGATTTTATGAAATAGGGACTAAAATGTCAAAATGAGAAAATATGAGGGCTAATTTGTAAAATGCCCTAAATATGTGTATTTAGATTAAATTGAATGATTTGGTGAATGAATAAGTTATATTTGAATATGTATAGATCAAGAAAAGAGAAATCCAGACTTAGATCGATGCAAGAACAAAGAGCTCGATTGATAGACTTGTATCGTGTTTCTACGTCCGAGGTGAGTTCCTGTATAATACGAATTGTTTAAATCATGTCCATGTGTTATGAAATAAATGAATATGTGGTTGATGAATTAGTATTGCTATTTGTGGATTTGAGAGATGTGGCACTAAGTGTGCGTAAATAAAATTGATATAGTGGTGAACGACACTATGTGTGCGAAATAAAGAAAGCATCGACTATATTGATTGGCACTATATGTGCGATACCGAGTCAAATTCGGTTTAATGAAAAAGGCGCTAAGTTTACGAGTAAATCAAATGGTTAATGAAGACCGAATGGATTATAGTATTGAGCATTGAGTAGCAAAAGTGATCATTAATTAAGTGAGGGTAGAGGTATGTACGGAACCTATGTGGTTGATGTTATTGTATATGGGATAAATGAATGATCATGTGAGTATTGGCTATGGATGTGGTTGTGTATTATTGTGAATTACACCATGTGATAGTAAATTTTACATGTTGAACTTGAAATGTTTAAGCCATTGTGTTATATTACGAACTTACTAAGCTTTAAAGCTTACTGTGTGAAATCTTTCTCTATTTTACACTGTCATTAAAGCTAGCTCGGATCTAGGGATCGTTAGCGACTCAATCACATTATCGGCTATCTATTTTGGTACTTTTGAAAGTTGTATATTTGGTATATGGCATGTATAGGCTAATAATTTTTATATGTTTGAGATGTATAGATCATGCCATGTGATTTGGCTTGATAGTTTAATGATTTTGGTATATGCTTTGGATGTGTGAAAAGGATGGTTAATATGTGTATGTGTGTTCAATGTGAATAACCATTATGGCATGAATTAGTATAATGGAAATGGTATGTTTCATGTTTAGATTTGGTAAGGATTGAATGATGAATGGATTACATAATTTGGATGTGAAGTTGATAATTTGGAATGTTAAGTTGAGTTGAAGTTGTATAGGGAAATGAATGATGATGAAAAGAGTTTAAACTATGCCATGTTTAGTATGTTTGGATGCCATTTGGTGTATGAAATTATATGGTTTTTTTTCTTTTAGGTGTGACCAAAAAGGGTGGGTAGCAAATTGGCCTTGCAGATGGCCTATATTTACCCACACGGTTGAGCACACGGGCGTGTGGCTCGACCGTGTCTCTTAAGTTTTTAAATTGATACAAGCCAGACTCGCACACGGGCCTGTGACGGGCCGTGTGAATTAAGTCAGTATCGACCACGGGTTAGGCACATGGGCGTGTCTTCTGCCTTGTGGACAAGTCAGTATGTATGCCCTGTTTTTCCATACCTTGGACACACTGGCATGTCTTCAGCTGTGTGGACAAGTCAGTATGTATGCCCTGTTTTGCCACGGCTTGGACACACGGGTATGTTTGAGGTCGTGTGAGGCAGACGGCCTACCCACACGGACGTGTGACCTCTGTAGCTTTGAAAAATGTTAAGCTTTGAAAAAATTTTGTATGAGCTTGATTTAGTCCCGACCCCTTTTGAATGCATGTTTAAGGTCTCGTAGACCTTATTAAGGGACTTAACGATGTTGATTAATTATGATTTAATATTGTATGAACTATGAAGGTTAATGGTTTTGATTTGATCGGTAATACCTCATAACCATAGTCCAGCGACGGATGCGGGTTAGGGGTGTTACATTTTATTGGTATAAGAGCTACATTTTAGTCGATTCTAGGACTAACGTAGCATGTGAGAGTCTAGCTATACATGCCATATATATTCCTATGATAGTGTGATGATTCTTGACAGTTAAAAATGTGTTTTTATATAGAAAATGGATCCCAATTGAGCAGTAGCTGACGATGTCAAAAACATTGCGCTTGTTCCAGCTCAAGGTACAGTGCCGGCTGAATCTAGGCCGATAGCTAGTAGTCATGAGGGAGAAGCAAAGCAAGCCTTCTTCCAAATGATGAGTGAGTGGTTTACGGAGTTCGTTCAAACGAATCCGATTGCTCAACAGCCTCCACCCTCGCTAGTTATTGTAGTGCAACAAGTTGTAGATCCAATCCGATTTAGTAAACCTCATGTGGATAAAATTTGAAAGTACGGGGTCGAAGAGTTCAGGGCCACAGTGGATGATGATGCTGAGCGAGCTGAATTCTGGCTTGAGAATACCGTAAGAGTGTTTGATGAATTATCATTTACTCCTAATGAATGCTTAAAATGTGTTGTTTCATTGTTGAGAGATACGACATATCATTGGTAGAAGACATTGATATCAGTGGTTTCGAGAGAAAGAATCACCTGGGATTTCTTTCAAGCTGAATTTAGGAAGAAGTATATCAGTCAACAATTTATAGACTAGAAACGTAAAGAGTTTTTGGAGCTGAAACAAGGTCGTATGTCTGTTACGGAATATTAACGGGAATTTGTAAGATTGAGCCAATATGTGTGAGAATGTGTTTTGACGAAATCTACTATGTGTAAACGATTCATCGAAGGTTTGAAAGAAGACATTAAACTGTTGGTTGGAATTCTTGATCTAAATGAATTTGTAGTTGTAACACCCCAAACCCGGTCTATACGTTACGACCAGATCTGGTATGTCACAGGGAAAGATTTGTAAAACGACTTTGAAATTTAGATGAAAACCTCAAGTTTGAAGCTTTTTGTTTCAAGTAATGTTTCGAAAATGGTGGTTTGTAGTTTAAGAAAAATTTCCATGTTCAGTTAATCATTAACTTGTTATCTTTGTTAGCATTTGGGAAAAACGGTTGTTTTATGTTTATGATGTTTTGAAAGCTCCTTTTTAACAAGCATGATTATAACGGATAATAATGTCAGGTCATAATTAAATATAAAATGCTAAAACCAAATAGTAATTTAGAAAGCCTTATTACATCAACTAAAACCCCCAAATTAAAACAGTTTTAAGAAAAGAACTGAGTTTACGGAAAATGACATGCTATGGCCTCCACGAGTCTGCCTCGACTCCCAAGTCCACGTTCTACTGATTACCTGGAAAGTTGGGAAAAAGGGTGAGTCACAGAGACTCAGTGTGTAAGACCATTATAACACATGAACGGCCCATGGCCCACAACCTCATATCCAGTTCATTCAAAATATCATGCAACTAAATGAATGCATCAAGCCCATCCCAACCTAGTTTTTTTTCCATCCTCTACACACCACCCGTACTAGCCCATCACACCGTGGGGATTTCTACAATCAACCCTCCATCCCCTACACTCTTCATGTGGCACCTAGCCACTGGTGACAGAGTCACAAAATATCATATGTGGGGCCAACCCACTTGTGGTACCAAACCACTAGTGACAATCCCTAATAATCATGTATGTTGGGCCAACCCACCGTGGTACCAAACCACTGGGACAAGTACCGAAATCATAAGCATGTAGTACCAAACCACTGAGACTTAGTCACGGAATCAAGAATGTGGGGCCAACCCACTTGTGGTACCAAATCACTAGTGACAGTCTTAAGCACTTCCCCTTTCACATCATATCCAACCCATGCACAACGTATGAGAAATCAAATGAAAGTAACATGCTATTTAAATGATCAATATCATTATGGGACACATGTATTACCTCATACATAGCAACAAGGTACTTACTTGGTACATCAACCATACCTATAGAGGCATAACGACTATCCATTTAGTCACTTCGGCTCTTCAGCCCCAAACGATTAGTATTACATATTATTATTAAAGTGTGTAGTTTTACACACCTGAGTACACGCAGCATTATGCTATCTATGTCGACACAATCACTAGCAGAAACCACTGTTATCTGCCTACTATTCTGCTCAGAAGCTGGACCACAACCCGGTGGCCAATCTCCAACAGCAGACATCGCGCGCTTCTTGAACTTAGGGGCTGGGTTTAAGGGTCCAACCCCCTCCTTTGCCTGATCGGTATTGGATTCCATCAAAAGATCTTGTCAGATGCTACTATAATGAAATATGGTTGTTAAACCACAATATAGAGTTAAGGTAACGAATACGATAACAAACCTAAACAAAATCTAAAGAGAACATCCTTACCTTGAAATCCCGAAAAGAGAGATAGGGTTCAAAGATTAACAGTTTCTGGCTTAGGGATTTAGATGATTTAATTTCCTTCAATTCCCAAAATAGCGCCCCAAAGAGAACACAATAAAAATAAGAATCATGAATCCAACGATGGCCTTACCAAGCCAATTAGCCATTCGGTTTTGGCTTCCAAAAACCGAAAAAGAAAATAAAGAGTTAAAAGAAGTCGCCACTTACCTTAACACAGGAGATTCGACTATCACTTAAGAGAAAATTCGGCAATGACAGGGAAGAAGATGAAAGGGCCAAAAAGATAAAATAAAGAACTACAAATGGGACTTAGGAGTTTTCGGCTTTAGAAGAGATCAAAATAAAAGATGCAAATGAGAAGGTTATGAAGATTCGGCTTGTAGAAGAAATCAGAAAAGAGAATTATGGACAAGGGACATTCGGCTATAACATAAAAAATGGAGATGAGAATGGGGTTAGGGGTTTCGGCTTTTGAGAAAGAAACAATTGAGAGAAGAAGAATAAAATGAAATGAAAAGAAGTGGTAGGAATGGTAAAGAAGAAGAAGAATTTTTAGCAAGACTTAGGTATGTTCGGCTTTAGCAGAAAATGAAAAAGAGAATGAAAGAATCCTCAAATGCCGAAAATGTAAAGAGAACTCTCACTTGACTACTCAAAATTTCGACACTTACCAACCTAAAAGCTGAAAATGCACTATATTGAGAACAAAAGCCTATGTTTCCGAAGTAGAAATTTGGCACACCCTAGCCACACAAAACCGATTCCCCCCTATACTATGAGTTTGAAATTCGGCCAACACCAAGCTCCTAATGCCCATCCCTTTCTTTTCTCCTCAAATTTCTCCTGATCACCCGTTTGAAAAATTTTGAACACTTCAAGCTCCACTTTTTCCTCTCTGCCATTCATTCAAATTATTTGACTCAGTCCACTCCCCTATCCTGAAGTGTCCCAGTCGAGTTCTGCCTCTGCTCTCCTTGACGCCAAAAAGAACTCACAAAATGAGCTCCTTGTGACTTGAACCTGCTCCCTCTCCTACTCTCTGTGGCGTCACTTACCAGCATCTTAAGTGGCTCCTCCCTGCCACTCTATCACTCCTTTTCTTGTGTCAACCAAACACCAACATAATCCCTTAAGTCCTATTCCAGCTAGCTCCTCCACTAAAGTGCATAAAAAGAAAATTTTAGCCAGGGTTCCAGCTTTTCCCCGGGTCTTTCCTAGACTTCCATACACCCTAAACAAGCATATTACACAAAACATACACACAAAAACACATCAAATGCATAGCCCCTAAATCAGGATGTTAGAGTTCTACCCCCTTAAGAAAATTTCGCCCTCGAAATTACCTGGTCAAAAGAGATGAGGGTATTGCTGTCGCATCGCTTCTTCTGATTCCCACGTAGCTTCCTCAGAACCGTGCTTATGCCACAAAATCTTAACTAACTGAACTGTTTTCCTGCGTAACACTTTGACATCACGATTCAAAATCCGAACTGGTTCCTCTTCAAAGGATAGATCAGGCCTTACTTCGATTTCTTCTGCTGGCACCACGTGAGACAGATCCGAACGATAGCGTCTTAGCATCGAAACGTAAAACACATCATTAATCTGACTTAACTCTACATGTAACTCGAGTTGATAGGCTACTGGTCCCACACGCTTCAATACACGATAAGGCCCGATAAACCTGGGGCTTAGCTTACCCTTCCGTCCAAACCTAAGTACTTTCTTCCACGGTGACACCTTTAGAAAAACTCAATCACCAACTACAAATTCTATGTCCTTCTGTTTCAGATCCGCATAGGACTTCTGTCTGTCCGAAGCTTCTTTTAAACGAGCCCTAATTAGCTTAACCTTCTCCTCCATCTCAGTAACCAATTCTGGACCCAACATCTGACGTTCACTCAATTCCGTCTAGCAAGTAGGAGTGCGACATTTCCGACCATACAACGCTTCATAGGGTGCCATCTTGATACTAGACTGATAGCTGTTGTTGTACGCGAATTCTGCCAATGGTAGGAATTCTTCCCAACTACCTCTGAAGTCTATGACACCACCCCTTAACATATCTTCTAGGATCTGAATTACACTCTCTGACTGCCCGTCCATCTGCAGATGAACCGCTGTACTGAAATCTAACTTTGTCCCCAAAGCTTGATGTAATTCCTTCCAAAACCTTGACGTGAATCTCGGGTCTCTATCTGAGATGATAGACACTGGTACTCCATGCAACCTTACGATCTCTGCTACATACAACTTAGCCAATTTCTGAAGGGAGTAGTCAATGCGAACCGGTATGAAATGGGCAGACTTTGTCAATCAGTCCACAATTACCCATACCGAATCCTTTTTAGTAGGCGTAAGGGGTAGCCCACTAACAAAATCTATCGTGATCCTCTCCCACTTTCACTGCGGAATCTTTAACGGCTGTAACAAACTTGAAGGCAACTGATGTTCTACTTTTACCTACTGGCATGACAAACACTTACTTACAAATTCGGTTATTTCACGCTTCAGACCCGGCCACCAAAACTATTCTTGCAATTCCCTATACATCTTACTTTCACCAGGATGCATAGCATATAGGCTACTATGCGCTTCCTGAAGTATCAACTGTCTTAACTTCACATCCTTCGGCATGCAAACCTTCTTACGAAAACACAGAGCCCCATCATTTTTCAAACTGAAATCCTCTACCCCATCATTCTGTACTTGAAGTAGTCGAGCACTCAAGACATCATCCAACAGTTGCTTTTCTTTAATCTGACTAATCCAGGAAGGTTTCACTTGCAGTTCAGCTAGCAGACTTCCATCATCATACAAGCTGAGATGAGCAAACATTGCTCTCAAATCCGAGATCACCCTACGACTTAATGCATCTGCTACCACGTTAGCTTTACCCGGATGATACTCAATCGAGCAATCGTAGTCCTTCAATAGCTCGATCCACCGCCGCTGCCTCAAATTCTATTCCTTCTGAGTAAGAAGATACCTTAGACTCTTATGATCTGTATAAATAATGGACTTCTCACCATACAGATAATGCCTCCAACTTTTCAAAACGAACACTACCGCTGCCAATTCCAAATCATGCATGGGATAGTTTAACTCACGCGGTCTTAACTGCCGAGACGCATACGTGACCACCTTTCCGTCTTTCATTAACACATATCCTAAACCCATGTGCGACGCATCACAGTAAACCACAAACTCCTTCCCAGCCTCCAACTAAATCAACATCGGAGCCTCCGTCAAAATCCTCTTTAGCCTTTCAAAACTCTCCTGTTGCTTATCAAACCAAACAAACGGAACCCCTTTCCGCAGCAACTTGGTTAATGGTGTCGCAATCAAAGAAAACCCTTCAACGAACCTTCTATAATACCCAGCCAGTCCAAGAAAACTTCTGATCTCTGCCACAGTCTTAGGTGGCTTCCAATCCAAGACAGCTTCAATTTTCCGAGGATCAACTCTAATCCCCTCTGCCGACACAACATGGCCCAGAAAAGTAACTTCGCTTAGCCAAAATTCACACTTACTAAATTTGGCGAACAACTACTTCTCCCTCAAGATTTACAACACCACTCGAAGATGTGAATCGTGCTCCTCCTCTAACATTGAATAAACCAAAATATCGTCTATAAACACTACGACAAATTGGTCCAGATAGGGTTGGAAAACCCGGTTCATCATATCCATGAACGCTGCTGGTGCATTGGTTAACCCAAACGGCATCACCAAAAATTTGTAATGTCCATAGCGAGTACGAAATGCCGTTTTATGGATATCTGCTTCCTTAACCTTGAGTTGATGATACCTTGACCTCAAATCTATCTTTGAAAAGACTGAAGCCCCCTTCAACTAGTCGAATAAGTCGTCAATCCGCGGCAACGGGTATTTGTTCTTGATTGTCAATTTGTTCAGCTGGCGATAATCAATGCACATACGCATTGATCCATCCTTCTTCATAACGAATAACACCGGCACTCCTCATGGTGATACACTCGGTCGAATAAAACCTCGATCTAAAAGTTCCTGGATCTGAGCTTTCAGTTCTACTAGCTCCTTCAGTGCCATTCTATAAGGAGCGATAGATACAGGCACTGTCCCCGGAAGAAGATCAATTCCGAATTCCACCTCGCGATCCGGAGGTAATCCTGGAAGCTCTTCTGGAAAAACATCAGAAAACTCCTTCACTGTCCTCACATCTACCATAGACAATTCCTTACCCTCCAAAGCGCAAACCAAGGCTATGAACGCCTCGCATCCTTTCCTCATCATTCTTTCAGCTTTCAAGGTGGACACCACGTTGGACAAATAGTTCCTCCTTTCTCCTATTACCACCACCTCCTCGTCCTCAGGAGTACGGACCACCATGCGCTTAGCAGCACAATCCAGATTTGCTCAATACTTTACCAACTAGTCCATCCCTAGGATCAAATCAAACTCCCTGAACAGTAGTTCCATCAGATCAGCCGGAAAAACCACCCCTTGAACTTCTAAGGGTACCTCCCTATAAAGTTTGTTCACCACTACCGACTGTCCTAACGGGCTAATTACTGTCATCTCCCTATAAGCAATCTTAGAGTCTATGCTTAAAGTTCCAGATACCACACTAGCAACATATGAATGCGTCGACCCAATGTCAATCAATGCAGAAAAAGGCAATCCAAAGATTAAGAACGTACTAGTTATGACATCCGGTGTATCACCCTCCTCGCTGCGCCTAGCTGCATAGACCAGCCCCGGCTGTCTCGCTTCAGTGTTTCCTGCACCTCTGCCTGGCGTTCCACGCCCACGACCGAGACCATTTCCCCCTTGGACCGGACCCCAACCTCTCTGTGCTTGCTGATCACCTCTACCTGACTGAACATAACCCCGACCCGCTGGTTGTACTCTGTCCAACTCCTGCGGACAGTCCCTTATTTGATGCTCCGTAGACCCACACTTGAAACAGCCTCTACTACCAGCCCAGCACTCACCAAAATGAAATTTATCACATCGAGCACATCTTGGAGGTCGACTATCAACAGCAGATCTCACAACACGATTCGGTCCCTCAAACCTAGGCCTCTTCTGAAACCGCCCAACTGATCCCGAAGAACCAACATTCCTTTTATTTCTATTTCTATTTCTCTCCTAATTCTGCTTTTTGGTCTGCTTCACCTGCTCAGCTATCTTAGCCTTTTCCACAAGAACAGCAAACTCCCTCTCTCGCTATGGAGCTATCAGCACTCGCAACTCATCTCTCAACCCATCCTCAAACCGAACACAACGTTCATGGTCTGTGGCCACAATACCCCGGGCATAACGACTTAAACGTAAGAATTCTGACTCATACTCGGACACCGACTTACTCCCCTGAACCAGATTCAGAAATGCCCTATGCTGCGCATCTACATAACTCGACCCAATATACTTACTCTGGAATGCCGACTTGAAGAAATCCCAAGTAAGGCGGTCAGCCACTATACTATCCCTGACCGTAAGCCACCACTGACACGTTTCGTCCCGAAGGAGAGACACAACTCCTTTCAACTTTTCCTCCTCTGTAAAATCGAGATCACCTATTATACGCTCAATTGCCTCGAACCAATACTCAGCTGCATTGGGAGCTACACCAGATATACCCCTAAACACTTCTGCTCCAGTAGCTCGAAGTCGTTCTGACATAGATTTCCGGACTCCTGTACCCATGCCTGCCCCCGCTACTCTCTCCAGAACCCGCAACATTGCCTGAGATACCGCATCATCTCCAGCCGTCTGGTCTTGAAATTCTGCTTCCGCAGCTGGTGGTATTGGCATCTCGTTTCCTGACCCATGACTAGATCCCACTGGTTCCAACACAGCAATTCTGCCTCTACCACGACCACGCACACCACGTCCACGCCCCTTAATGCTCATAACTAACATTTACGACTTATTCTGATTAAAAGTTTTATGAGTTAGTATTTCTTTCACTATTTAACACCGAGTAGTTTTATGGATAATAGTCTTAAGGAATAGTTTTCGCAAGGCACATCAAATAGTTTCAGTCTCTACAATTCGGGTATCTTAAAGCTAACAAACATACTCAGTCCTGCTATCAATCATTTCAGGCATACATCACCAAATAGTTAGAATCACTTACCTGGGTGGATCGGGTGCCGACGGACTCAGATGCCACATTTCGCTAAAAAAACATTTTCTCCAATTCTCATTGATTTAAAAAAATAATACTGTTGAACCCATTTCATAGCCCGAGTGTTTGCAACCTAGGCTCTGATACCAAATTGTAACACCCCAAACCCGGTCTATACGTTACGACCAGATCTGGTATGTCACAGGGAAAGATTTGTAAAACAACTTTGAAATTTAGATGAAAACCTCAAGTTTGAAGCTTTTTGTTTCAGGTGATGTTTCGAAAATGGTGGTTTGTAGTTTAAGAAAAATTTTCATGTTCAGTTAATCATTAACTTGTTATCTTTGTTAGCATTTGGGAAAAACGGTTGTTTTATGTTTCTGATGTTTTCAAAGCTCCTTTTTAACAAGCATGATTATAACGGATAATAATGTCAGGTCATAACTAAATATAAAATGCTAAAACCAAATAGTAATTTAAAAAGCCTTATTACATCAACTAAAATCCCCAAATTAAAACAGTTTTAAGAAAAGAACTGAGTTTACAGAAAATGACATGCTATGGCCTCCATGAATCCGCTTCGGCTCCCAAGTCCACGTTCTACTGATTACCTGGAAAGTTGGGAAAAGGGGTGAGTCATAGAGACTCAGTGTGTAAAACCATTATAACACATGAACGGCTCATGGCCCACAACCTCATATTCAGTTCATCCAAAGTATCATGCAACTAAATGAATGCATCAAGCCCATCCCAACCTAGTTTTTTTCCATCCTCTACACACCACCCGTACCAGCACATCACACCGTGGGGATTTCTACAATCAACCCTCCATCCGCTACACTCCTCATGTGGCACCTAGCCACTGGTGATAGAGTCACAAAATATCATATGTGGGGCCAACCCACTTGTGGTACCAAGCCACTAGTGACAATCTCTAATAATCATGTATGTGGGGCCAACCCACTGTGGTACCAAACTACTAGGACAAGTCACGAAATCATATGCATGTGGTACTAAACCACTGGTGGTTCCAAACCACTGAGACTTAGTCACGGAATCAAGAATCTGGGGCCAACCCACTTGTGGTACCAAACCACTAGTGACAGTCTTAAGCACTTCCCCTTTCACATCATATCCAACCCATGCACAACGTATGAGAAATCAAATGAAAGTAACATGCTATTTAAATAATCAATATCATTATGGCACACATGTATTACCTCGTACATAGCAACAAGGTACTTACCTGGTACATCAACCATACCCATAGAGGCATAATGACTATCAATTTAGTCACTTCGGCTTTTCCGCCCCAAATGATTAGTATCACATATTATTATTAAATGTGAAGTTTTACACACCTGATTACACGCAACACTATGCTATCTATGTCGACATTATCACTAGCAGAAACCACTGCTATCTGCCTACTATTTTAATCAGAAGCTGACCACAACCCGGTGGCCAATCTCGAACAGCAGACACCGCGCGCTTCTTGAACTTAGGGGCTGAGTTTATGGGTCCAACCCCCTCATTTGCCTGATCGGTATTGGGTTCCATCAAAAGATCTTGTCAAATGATACTATAATGAAATATGGTTGTTAAACCACAATATAAGGTTAAGGTAACGAATACGATAATGAACCTAAACAAAATCTAAAGAGAACACTCTTACCTTGAAATCTCGAAAAGAGAGATAGGGTTCAAAGATTAACAGTTTCCGGCTTAGGGATTTATATGATTTAATTTCCTTCAATTCCCGAAATAGCGCCCCAAAGAGAACACCAGAAACAATAAGAATCATGAATCCAAAGATGGCCTTACCAAGCCAATTAGCCATTCGGCTTTGGCTTCCAAAAACCGAAAAAGAAAATAAAGAGTTAAAAGAAGTTGCCACTTACCTTAACACAGGAGATTCGGCTATCACTTAAGAGAAAATTCGGCAATGACAGGGAAGAAGATGAAAGGGCCAAAAAGATAAAATAAAGAACTACAAATGGGACTTAGGAGTTTTCGGCTTTAGAAGAGATCAAAAGAAAAGATGCAAATGAGAAGGTTATGAAGATTCGGCTTGTAGAAGAAATCAGAAAAGAGAACTATAGACAAGGGACATTCGGCTATAGCATAGAAAATGGAGATAAGAATGGGGTTAGGGGTTTCAGTTTTTGAGAAAGAAACAATTGAGAGAATAAGAATAAAATGAAATGAAAAGAAGTGGTAGGAATGGTAAAGAAGAAGAAGAATTTTCGGCAAGACTTTGGTAGGTTTGACTTTAGCAGAAAATGAATAAGAGAATGAAAGAATCCTCAAATGCGGAAAAGGGGAAGAGAACTCTCACTTGACTACTCAAAATTTCGGCACTTACCAACCCAAAAGCCGAAAATTAAGAACAAAAGCCTATGTTTCCAAAGTAGAAATTGGGCACACCCTAGCCACACAAAATCGATTCCCCCCTCTACTATGAGTTTGAAATTTGGCCAACACCAAGCTTCCAAGGCCCATATATGTGTGTGAATTTAGTATCTAGTAAGACTTTACCTGTTGAGTCTACTAAGTTTGTAATTAGAGTATCAAACCCCTTAGGAAAGTGAGTACTGGTTGACAAAGTATGCAAGAATTGTCCGTTGATGTTTCGGGATATTTGTTTTCCAGCTAATCTGATGCTACTACCCTTTGATGAGTTTGATATAATTCTGGGTATGGATTGGCTAACCTTACATAATGCTATTGTGAATTGTAAACGGAAGAGTATTGATTTGAGAATGGTGAGATAGTTCTAATTGAATCTAGTGATTTGAATTGATTACCGGCTATAATATCTTTAATGAAAGCTTTGAATTATGTGAAAAAGGGATGTGAAGCTTATTTTGCATATGTGATAGATACAAAAGTGACAGAAAAGAAAGTTAAATCGGTACTTGTAGTTTGTGAGTTCCTAGATGTGTTTCCTGAAGAACTACAGGGATTACCTCCAATACGAGAAGTCGAGTTTGGTATTAATTTAGTGTCGAGGATGACTCCTATCGCAAAAGCTCCGTATAGAATGGCAGCGACTGAATTGAAAGAGTTGAAGTCTCAATTGCAATAGTTGAATGATAGAGGGTTTGCACGACCGAGTTTTTCTCCCTGGGGTGCACCGGTATTATTTTTGAAAAAGAAAGACAGAACTATGAGAATGTGCATTGATTATAGACAACTCAACAAGGTGACTATAAAGAATAAATATCCTTTGCCACGTATTGATGATTTGTTTGATCAGCTGAAAGGAGCTTCAGTTTTTTCTAAGATAGATTTGAGATCGGGCTACTATCAGCTACGAGTTAAAGACTCTGATGTGTCGAAAACTCCTTTCAAAACGAGGTACGGACATTATGAATTTTTAGTTATGCCTTTCGGACTAACGAATGCTCCTGCAGTATTTATGGATTTGATGAACCAGATTTTTAGATCGTATTTGGATCGATTTATCGTTGTGTTGATTGCGATGTTTTGATTTATTCTTGTGATGAAACACAACATGCTGAGCGTTTGAGGATTATGTTACAGACTCTGCGTGAAACGAAATTGTATGCAAAGTTTAGTAAATGTGAGTTCTGGTTACGCGAGGTTGGTTTTCTAGGGCATATTGTATCAGCTACGGGAATACGAGTTGATCCGAGCAAGATTTTAGCAATTCTGGATTGGAAACCTCCAAGAAATGTGTCGAAAGTCCGTAGTTTTCTGGGACTAGAAGGATATTATAGACGATTTGTGAAAGGCTTCTCGATGATTGCAATTCAGTTGATGAAATTGTTACAGAAAGATGTTAAATGCGAATGGTCAGAAAGGTGTCAGCAGAGTTTTGAACAGTTGAAAGTATTGTTAACAGAAGCACTAGTGTTAGTTCAACTAGAATCAGGTAAAGAATTTATAGTTTACATTGATGCATCGTTGAATGGTTTAGGCTGTGTGTTGATGCAAGAAGGCAAAGTTATAGCCTATGCTTCGAGACAGTTAAAACCGCATGAAAAGAACTACCCAACGCACGATCTTGAATTGAAAGGTATTGTATTTGCATTGATGATTTGGTGTCACTACTTATTTGGTGAGAAGTGTCACATCTATACTGATCACAAGAGTTTGAAATATATGATGGCTCAGAAAGAATTGAATTTGAGGCAGCGAAGATGGTTAGAATTGCTAAAAGATTATGGATTAATAATTAATTATCATCCGAGAAAAGCTAATGTTGTTGCTAAAAGATTATGGATTAATTATCATCCGAGAAAAGCTAATGTTGTTGCTGACGCTTTAAGTCGAAAGTCTTTATTTGCTTTGCGAGCAATGTGTACTCAAATAGATATGTGTGATGATGGTTCAGTTTTGGCTGAGTTGAAAGTGAAGCCAATGTTTGTACGTCAGATTTGTAATGCCCAGAAAAGTGTGGTTGGAATTTTAATTTAGAATTTTGAGTTGATAATGGTAGTTGTTTGAGATTCCGAGATCCGATTCGTGTTCCGAGAAATTCAGAGTTGATTCAGTTGATTTTGAACGAGGCTCATAATAGTCGTTTGTCTGTTCATCCGGGAAGCTCGAAAATGTATAATGATTTGAAACAGTTTTATTGGTGGCATGGTATGAAACGGGATATCTCAGAATTTGTTTCGAGATGTTTAGTTTGTCAGTAAGTCAAAGCTGAACACCAAGTTCCATCCGATTTGTTACAACCAATCATGATTCCTGAGTGGAAATGGGAGAGGATCACAATAGACTTTGTGTCAGGGTTGCCATTATATCCGAAAAAGAAAGATGCAATTTGGGTTATAGTTGACAGATTAACGAAATCAGATCATTTTATTCCGGTGAGAACAGATTATTCACTTGATAAGCTAGTTGAATTGTCTATTTCAGAGATTCTAAGATTGCACGGGGTACCATTATCCATTGTGTCTGACAGAGATCCGAGGTTTACTTCGCGATTTTGGAAGAAACTGCAAGAGGCTCTAGGTACGAAGCTGCATTTTAGTACTGCATTTCATCCGCAAATGGATGGTCAATCTGAGTGGATCATTCAGATTCTCGAGGATATGTTGAGATGTTGTATTCTTGAATTTAAAAGTACATGGGAAAAGCATTTGTCGTCGATTGAATTCGCGTACAATAATAGTTTTCAATATAGTATTAAAGTGGCACTATATGAGGCTCTTTATGGTCGTAAACGCAGAACTCCATTGTATTGGACTAAGCTTAGTGAGAATAAGATTCACGGGGTTGATTTGATTAAAGAGACTGAGCAGAAAGTGAAAGTGATTCATGATAGTCTGAAAGCTGCATCAGATTGTCAGAAGTCTTATGCAGATTTGAAACGGAAAGATATTGAATTTGAGATCGGTGACAAAGTGTTTTTGAAAGTGTCTCCGTGGAAGAAAATACTTTGTTTTGGCAAAAAAGGCAAATTGAGTCTGAAGTTCATCGGGACGTATGAAATTATCGAGCATATTGGGCCGGTTGCTTATAGATTGTTGTTGCCACCTGAGCTAGAGAAGATTCATAATGTGTTTCACGTATCGATGCTTAAACGGTACAGATCTGATCCATCACATGTGATTGCCCCTACTGAGGTTGATATTCAGTCAGATTTATCTTATAAAGAATAACCGATTCGAATTCTGGCACTTGAGATCAAAGAGTTGAGAAATAAGAAAATTTCTTTAGCGAAAGTGTTGTGGCGAAACCATGGAGTTGAAGAGGCTACATGGAACCTTAAGATGTAATGAGAGAGCAATATCCGAATTTATTCATTGGTAAGATTTTCGGGGACAAAAATCCCTAAAAGGGGAGAGTTGTAACAGCCCGGTTTAGAAACTAGTCAGAATAGTGGTTTCGAGATCACAAATTCGAGGTCAGAAAAAAATTATTTTAATATTATTTTTTAGTGTTTACAGTATGTGATTAACCATGTGTGAAAATTCTGTGTGAAAATTTTATCGTTTGTGTGTCGATTTGTGAAAAAGGACTTAATCGCATAAGATGCAAAAGATGTGTGCTAATAGTTAAAGTGCTTAAATGCTACGCCTTATTAAATGTGAGTCCTTATGTTTTTATTATACCACATGCTTAATGGATGGACAAAAATGGGTTTAAGTTAATGGAAATTTTAATGATATTATTAAGGGTAAAATGGTAAAATAAGCATTAATGTATAATTAATAAAACAAAAACAATTTTAAAGCTCATATTCTCATCTTCTTCACCAAAATTAGAGAAAAATAAATAGCTTTTGAAGCATTTAAGGGGTCGACTATTGATGTTCTTGATTAAGGAATGAATTTTGCTCGGTTTTTGATAATTTCTATGTTTTTGTGATCGTTGCTAAGCATACTATCAAGCTCATGCTTTAATTTTAGAATTTGGTGATGATTTTAAGATGTGCCATTGATTAATGCTTCAGCTTTGTGATAGTTGATGATGAAATATGAAAGATATGTGATAGATTAACATATTTTGTCTTTGAATTTTTGATGAATTTGACTATTTTGGGCTAAATTGTAAAAAAATGAGAAATTGAAGGACTAAAACATGAAATAAATGAAATATGTGGGCTTGTATGAGCTAGGGGAAAATTTGTCTAAGCATGTGTAAATGGAAATTATGTGTATTTGATGTTTTTATGAAATAAGGACTAAAATGTCAAAATGTGAAAATGTGAGGGCTAATTTGTAAAATGCCCTAAATATGTGTATTTAGATTAAATTGAATGATTTGGTGAATGAATAAGTTATATTTGAATATGTATAGATCGAGAAAAGAGAAATTCAGACTTAGATCGAGGCAAGAACAATGTGCTCGATTGATACACTTGTATCGTGTTTCTACGTCTGAGGTAAGTTCGTGTATAATATGAATTGTTTAAATCATGTTCATGTGTTATGAAATAAATGAATATGTGGTTGATGAATTAGTATTGCTATTTGTGGATTTGAGAGAAGTCGCACTTAAGTGTGCGTAAATAAAATTGATACAGTGGTGAATGACACTATGTGTGCGAAATAGAGAAAGCATCGACAATATTGATTGGCACTGTGTGTGCGAGACCGAGTCAAATTCGGTTTAATGAAAAAGGCACTAAGTGTGCGATGATATTAAAGATTCGATTAAGAAATTGGCACTAAGTGTGCGGGTATGTATGAAACCTATGTGGTTGATGTTATTGTATATGGGATAAATGAATGATCATGTGAGTATTGACTATGGATGAGGTTGTGTATTATTATGAGTTACAACATGTGATAGTAAATTTTACATGTTGAACTTGAATTGTTAAAGTAATTGTGTTATATTACGAACTTACTAAGCTTTAAAGCTTACTGTGTGAAATCTTTCTCTATTTTACACTGTCATTAAAGCTAGCTCGGATCTGGGGATCGTTAGCAACTCAATCACACTATCGGCTATCTATTTTTGTACTTTTGGAAGTTGTATATTTGATATATGGCATGTATAGGCTAGTGATTTTGGCATGTTTGAGATGTATAGATCTTGCCATGTGATTTGGCTTGATAGTTTAATGATTTTGGTATATGCTTTGGATGTGTTAAAAGGATGGTTAATATGTGTATGTGTGTTCAATGTGAATGACCATTATGGCATGAATTAGTATATTGGAAATGGTATGTTTCATGTTTAGATTTGGTAAGGATTGAATGATGAATGGATTATATAATTTGGATGTAAAGTTGATAATTTGGAATGGTAAGTTGAGTTGAAGTTGTATAGGGAAATGAATGATGATGATAACAGTTTAAACTATGCCATGTTTAGTATGTTTGGATGTCATTTGGTGTATGAAATTATATGGTTTGTTTGCTTGTAAGTGTGACCAAAAAGGGTGGGTGGCAAATTGGCCTTGCAAATGGCCTATATTTGCCCACATGGTTGAGCACGCTGGGCGTGTGGCTCGACCGTGTCTCTTCAGTTTTCAAATTGAAACAAGTCAGACTCGCACAAAGGCGTGTGACTGGCCGTGTGAATTCAGTCAGTGTCGACCACAGGTTAGGCACACGGCGTGTCTTCAGCCGTGTGGACAAGTCAGTATGTATGCCCTGTTTTGCCATGGCTTGGACACAGGGGTGTGTCTGAGGCCGTGTGAGGCACACGACCTACCCACACGGAGGTGTGACCTCTGTAGCTTTGAAAAGTGTTAAGTTTCATAGAAAAATTTTGTATGAGCTCGGTATAGTCCCGACCCCTTCTTAATGCATGTTTAAGGTCTCGTAGACCTTATTGAGGGACTTAATGATGTTGAGTGATTATGATTTAATATTGTATGAACCATGAAGGTTAAAGGTTTTGATTTGATCGGTAATACCTCATAACCTTAGTCCGGCGACGGATACAGGTTAGGGGTGTTACAACACTGACTACGAATAATACGGACTTAATATGCCACCGGTACACCACGGAACTCCTCTGTCAACCACAATATCCCAACCCAATGCGTATGCATATGTCACACTATAACACCCCTAACTTGTAACCATCGCCGGTTTAGGGTTAAGAGGCATAACCAGACAATCGAAAACTTTTACGGACATTCCATAACATAATTTGACCAATCACATCAAAGTGTCCCTTAAATAGGTCTACGAGACCTTAATCATGCTGTAGAAAGGAGTCGGGACTAAACCGAGCACATGTGGAAATTTTCAAATCTTTAAAAATTTTTCCAAGTTACAGAGGTCACACGCCCGTGCGAGCAAGCCGTGTGCCTCCCACGGCCTCAGACACACCCGTGTGTCTAAGCCGTGTCAAAACTGGGCATATATACTGACTTGTCCACACGGTCTAAGACGCACCCGTGTGCCTCACCCGTGGTCGACACAAACTTGCACCACACGGCCAATCACACGCCCGTGTGTCCAGCCCATGGCGTTACTGACTTGATCCACATGGCCAGTCACACGCCCGTGGTCAATTTCGACTTGTTTTAAATTGTAACCTCGAAGGATACGGTTGAGCCACACGCCCGTGTGCTCAACCGTGTGGGCAATTATAGGCCATTTTCAAGGCCAAAATGCCACCCACATTTGGGTCATCCCTGCTAACACATACAAGCATCATCCCATACACAATTGGCAACCAAAACACATCAAATTGTGCATCATTTCTACTCAATTATGAGCCTAACAATCATAAAAACTTATTAGTCATTTAACTCAATATAACAACAAGCACTTCAAAGCATAATCTATCACAAATTTACCATCAATAATATGCTAGCTAAACATCAATAAGCTTACCATTCATAAATGAACTTACCATCATTTTGACCCTTTCTTAACTATAGAACCATACCAAAACCAAGCATCATATAACATGACTTTTCATTCATAACACAACCATTTATCTAGCAATATCACATGGCCATGTACATATATCAACATATCCCAAAATAACTAGCCTATACATGACATATTTAGCTATAAACACATTCAAAAGTACCAAAGTAGAGTTTGATAGTGTGGTGATCATCCTTGACGATTCCCAAGCCTTTTGTAGCTTTGACGATCTGTAAAACAGAGTAAACACGCACAAAGTAAGCTTTCCAAAAGCTTAGTAAGCCATATACAAATAAGCTTAACATGTAATTCACATTATCATATCAATACAATGTCATTAATATTTGTCATTTGCAATCTCATAATATGTTCTTTGGCTCATTTGTTTATCCATAGAATGCCAACATATCACATCTCAAAGCTTCACTTATGCTCATAATACATTCAAGCATATATCACATATTTTCTCATCAAATCCATACATATATTCACTTTGGTAAGTTCATATATATATACACTTATCTTTCATACACATACATATGTACCTTTCAGACGTACCTGACTCGTTTATACATTTCACATAGTCTCTCATTTCTCAGGTTTTCCCGTTGAACCGTTCGGAATCAAATAGGAAGCTCAAAATACTCAGAATGGTCGTACAATGCCAACGTCCCAGACGTGGTCTTACATGTAACCAGATAACGATGCCACTGTCCCAGACAGGGTCTTACACGAATCAATACGATGCCAATGTCCCAGACATGGTCTTACACGTAAATCTCAGATCGATGCCAACGTCCCAGACGTGGTCTTTCACGATATCTCAATCGGACACCTATGTCATGACATACGCACTCCTATCTATTCCTAGGTTCGTACGGGACTTTTACGGATGTTGACGTCATATCTATACTGTCTCGGATTTTATGTACTCATCATCTCGTACACATTCATCAATATGAATTTTCATATGAACATACATATATCAATGTAAATACATTTATTTGTATATAGACTTACCTCGGATTCGGATAAACAGAAACGAACTCGACTACTCAATTACTTTTGATTTTCCATGATCTAAGTCTGTTTTCTTCGGTTCTTGATCTATGCATATTCAAATTTAACTCATTGATTCACTAACTCATTCAATTCAATCCAAAAACACATATTTAGGGCAATGTACAAATTAGCCATCATATTTTCACATTTTGACATTTTAGTCCTTATTTCACAAAATCACAAAATACACAAAATCTCAATACACCCATGCTTAGCCGAATTCTCTATAGGTCCGTAGCAACCCATATTTTTCATTTATTTCACAATTTAGTCCCTCAAAATATTATTATCTCAATTAAGTTCGAATTACTCAAATTCATAAAAAATCTAAAGACAAAACATGTTAACCTAACACATATATTTCATATTTCATCACCAAACTTCACAAAGCTCATGAATTCATCCATGGCACATTTCAAATTCATCATCAATTCATAAAATTTAAGCATGGGTTTTGAAGAACACAAAACAACGATTACAAAAACATAGAAATTATCAAAAACCGAACAAATTACATACCTTAATTTTGCTTAGTCATGGCCGAACATTCAAAAGCTTCAAAACCTATTTTCTTTCTTTTACAATCGGTGGATGAACACCATATGGCTATTATTTTGTCTTTATTTTAACTAATTTATCTTTTATTTAACAATTACCACATTAGCCTTTTTATTTACATTTGGTTTCCACTAATATATGGCATTTTTGTCCATCCAAATTTCCCTTGGTTTAATAACAACATAAGGACTCCATATAAAAAAAGCCACAACAAATAGATACCTTTACATAAAGCATGCTAATTTTGCATCTTTCACAATTAAGTCCTTATGTCAAATTAAGCACACAAACGAATAAATTAATTCACGAAACTTATATACATACTTAATCACATATCATAGGCACAGAAAATAATATTAAAATATTTTTATGACTCGGATTTGTGGTCCCGAAACCACTATTCTATCTAGGGTCTAAATCAGACTGTTACAATTCCTCCTTAGGGATTTTCGTCACCAAAAATCTTACCGTTAAATAGGTTCGGATATTGTTGTCTCACAACGGCTTCAAGCTCCCACGTAGCCTCTTCCATTTCGTGAAATACATTATGTATCTTTTCTAACTCTGGTGGCAACAATAATCTATACACAACAGGTCCAACATGCTTGATAATTTCATACAGTCCGATGAACCTCAGACTTAATTTGCCTTTACGTTAGAATCTGAGTACTTTCTTCCACGGAGATACTTTCAAGAAAAATTTATCATTGATTTCAAGTTCAATGTCTTTTCTTTTCAAATCTGCATAGGATTTCTGACGATCCGATGCTGCTTTTAGACTATCACAGATTACTTTCACTTTCTGTTCAGTGTCTTTTATCAAATCGACCCCGTGTATCTTACTTTCACTGAGTTCAGTCCAATACAAAGGTGTCCGACATTTATGTCCATACAAAGCTTCAAGGTGCCATTTTGGTGCTTGACTGAAAACTATTATTATATGAAAATTCAATCAATGGCAAATATTGTTCCCACGCACCATTAAACTCAAGGATGCAACATCTCAACATATCCTTGAGAATCTGAATAATCCGTTTGGACAGACCATCCGTCTGCAGATGAAAAGCCGTACTGAAAAGCAATTTCGTACCTAAAGCTTCTTGCAATTTCTTTTAGAATCGTGATGTAAATCTTGGATCTCTATCACGCACAATAGATAGCGGCACCCCGTGCAATCTTACAATTTCAGAAATGTAAAGCTCAGCTAACTTTTCAAGTGAGTAATCAGATCGTACCAGAATAAAATGAGTAGATTTCATCAATCAATCAACTACGACCCAAATTGCATCTTTCTTTCTCAGAGTCAAAGGCAATCCAGAAACAAAATCCATCGTCACTCTATCCCATTTCCACTCGGGAATTAGAATCGATTGTAGCAAACCAGATAGAACCTGATGTTCAGCTTTAACTTGATGAAAGACTAAACATTTCAAAACAAAATCAGAAATATCTCTTTTCATACCAGACCACCAATAGTGTTGCTTCAAATCATGATACATCTTTGTACTACCCGGATGAACAGATAGGCGACTATTATGAGCTTCTTTCAGAATTAACTACAATAACTCTGGGTTTCTTGGAACACAAATTCAATCTCGAAATCTCAAGCAATCATCATCATCAACTTGAAATTCAGAATCAGAAATCAAATCACACTGAGCTCTTTTCACTAACATTTCATTATCAACTTTCTGAGCATCAAATATTTGTTGTAAAAAACAACGGTTTCGCTTTTAATTCAGCTAAAACTATACCACCATCAGACAAGTCTAAATGAGCATTCATAGCACGTAATGCAAACAGTTATTACCGGCTCAGTGCATCAGTAACAACATTTGACTTATACGGATGATAATCTATCACAAGCTCGTAGTCTTTCAATAGCTCTAACCATCTTCTCTGTCGCAGCTTCAAGTCTTTCTGGGTCATCAGGTATTTCAAACTTTTATGATCTAAAAACACGTGGCATTTCTCACTGAAAAGATAATGACGCCAAATCTTTAGGGCAAACACAATCGTAGCTAGCTCAAGATCTTGTGTCAGATAGTTCTTTTCTTGTGGCTTCAATTGTCTCAAGCCATAAGCTATAACTTTTCCTTCCTGCATCAAAACACATCCTAGACCATTTAATGAAGCATCATTATAAATCACGAATTCTTTACCCGATTCTGGTTGTACCAAAACTGGAGCTTCAATCAATAGAGTTCAACTGATCAAAGCTTTTCTGACATTTATCGGACCATTCAAATCTCATATCTTTCTGAAGTAATCTAGTCAACGGAGTAGTAATCATCGAGAAGCCTTTTACGAACCTTCGGTAATAACCAGCAAGTCCTAGAAAACTGCGGACTTCAGACACATTTTTCGGAGGGTTCCATTCCAGAATAGCAGAAATCTTGCTCGGATCAACTCGTATACTAGAGGTTGATACAATATGTCCCAGAAAACCAACTTCTCCCAGCCAAAATTCACATTTACTGAACTTCGCATACAATTGTTTATCTCGCAGATTTTGCAAAACAATTCTCAGATGTTCAGTATGCTCATTCTCATCACGTGAATAAATCAAGATGTCGCCAATGAATACAACAACAAATTGATCTAAGTATGGTTAGAAAATTCTGTTCATCAAATCCATGAAAATAGTAGGAGCATTCGTTAGTCCACAAGGCATAACTAAAAACTCATAATGCCCGTACCTTGTTCTGAAAGCAGTTTTCGAAATATCAGAATCTTTTACTCGCAGCTGATAGTATCCCGATCTCAGATCTATCTTTGAAAACACCGTGCCTCCTTTAAGCTGATCAAATAAATCATCAATTCTGGGCAGAGGATATTTGTTCTTTATAGTCACCTTGTTCAGTTGTCGGTAATAACTGCACATTCTCATCGTGCCATCTTTCTTTTTCACAAACAGAACAGGAGCACCCCAAGGTGAGAAACTCGGTCTCACAAACCCTCTATTTGTCAATTCTTGCAACTGTGACTTCAATTCTTTCAGCTCTGTTGGTGATATTCTATACGGAGCTATCGAAATAGGAGTCGTTCCCGGTAACATATCAATACCAAATTCAGCTTCACATATCGGAGGTAATCCCAGTAATTCTTCAGGAAATACATCAGGCAATTCACAAACCACTGGCACTGATTCAACTTTCCTTTCATTTACTTTCGTGACAAGCACATAAGCAAAATAAGCTTCATAACCCTTTCTCAAATAATTCTGAGCTTTTAACATAGATATCACAGCAGGTAACTGTAACACCCCCAACCCATATCTATCACCGGAATGGGTTAAGAGCGTTACTAGACAGATTGGAAACTTAATCAAACAATTTATCAAGTATAACATCGAGTACAATCATAATGTCCCTTATTGCGGTCAACGAGACCTTAACCATGTTCAGAAATAGGGTCGGGACTAAATCGGAACACATACAAAATTCTCAGAAAATTTAAAACTTTTCTATGTTTTAGGGATTACACGCCCGTGTGGGCAGGCCGTGTGTCTCCCACGGCTGCTAGACACACCCATGTGTCCTCGATGTGGTCGAAACTGACCTTTGCTCCACGGCCACTAAGCACGCCTGTGTACTTTGGCAGTGGTTGATCCTGTCAAAAATCACACGGCTACTAGGCACGTCCGTGTGCCAAGGTCGTGCACTCTTATACTAGCTACTGACTTAGCCCCACGGTCACTAGGCACGCCCGTGTGCCACAACCGTGTGACATTATAGGCCATTTTCAAGGCCAAAATGCCACCCATTTGGGCCTTACCTACAAGAAATATTTACCAACACATTTCATGCATACTAGACAACCAAAATAACCATTCAATCTAAACATTCAATATCCATTTCAACCATGCCAACTTCCAAGACCAAAAATCATCTCATTACAACGCAATTCATTCTTTTACTTACTCAAACTTGACCATTTCATAGATCACATAACCATGCCAAAGCAGTCCACACATATCATATTCATTCAAGCAATTTCTCAACTCATATCTAGGCAAATCACATAGCTAAGTTCATATAACAACTTATACCAAAATACTAGCCTATACATGCCATATCTAGCTTTATACATTTTCAAAGTGTACCAAAATGATTTTAGTAGTGTGATGACGATCCTTGATGGTCCCGAGCCTTCAGTAGCTTTGACGACCTATAAAATAGAGAAAACACACACAGATTTTAGTAGCTTTGACAGACATGCCCGTTGAACCATTAGGAATCTAGTAGGATACATAGAAAGCTCAAAATAGTCGTATAATTCCAACGTCCTAGACGAGGTCTTACATGCACTCAGATATCGATGCCACTGTCCCAGACAGGGTCTTACACGAATCAATACGATACCGATGTCCCAGACATGGTCTTACGCATAAAGATCAAATCGATGCCAACGTCCCAGACGTGGTCTTACACGTAATCTCAAATCAACGCCAACGTCCCAGACGTGGTCTTACATGATAAAAACAAAACAAATACCTATGTCATGACATAGCTAATCCTATATATTCCTAGGTTCGTACGGGACTTCTCGGACATTGCCACTAAGTAATCCTTATCTCAGAATTCATGAACAGATCATATCATAAGTATTCATCGATAACAATGGTCATAAAAACATACATAATTCCATACAAATTCGTTTATTTGCATAATGACTTACCCCGGATTCGATTTAACGGAAATGGAAACGGCTACTGGGTTACTTTCACTTTCCCGCGATCTAAGTTCGTTTTCCTCGGTTCTTGATCTAAACATATTTAGAATTAACCCTTTTATTCACTAATTCATTCAATTCAATCAAGGACACACATTAAGGGCTATTTACAAATTAACCCTCACATTTGCACAATTTATCAATTTAGTCCATTTTTCTCAAAACATTAAATTCATACACTCATCACCCATCCAAGCTTAGCCGAATGCTTATGCATATAATATAAGCCCATATTTTCCATCAACTTCGCAATTTAGTCCCTCAAATTACTATTTTCACAATTTAGCCCTAATTAGCTAAATTCATTAAAAATTCAAGAGCAATGTATATTCATCTAGCTCAAATCTTTCATTTAACACCATAAATCATCATAAAGCTCAACATATCATCAATAGCATATCTCACCAACATCATCAATTCACAAAATTAATACATGGGTTTTGTAGCTCTCAAAGCAACGATTACAAAAACGTAGAAATTATCAAAAACTGAAGTCAAAACTTACCTTAATCAAGCAATTTAATAGTTGAACCTAGCTCACTTCCTTCTTCTTTCTTTCTTCAATATTCGACACTCATAAAAGATGATAACTTTCATCTTTCATTTGTTTCTATTATTAATATTCATATTAATACCCATTTACAAAATTATCTTTATTAAAACATATTTATAACCTTTAAACATAAGGCCATTAATGACTTTTAGTCATCCACTAAATACTTATTGGTTTATTTGCCTCATAAGGCCTATTCTTTAAAAAGCCACAACACATAGGAACTTTAACTTATAGCATGCAAGTTTCACATTTAATGCAATTCAATCCTTTAATCAAATTAGACACATAAACAGTCAAATCAACTTACGAAAATTTAACACATGTTTAGTCACATATCAACGGTACAGAATATAATATTAAAATATTATACAGACTCAGATTTGTGGTCCCAAAACCACTGTTCCGACTAGGGTATAAACCAGACTGTTACAATTCTCCCCCTTAGGGATTTTCATCCCCGAAAATCTTACCGTTAAATAGATTCGGATATTGCTGTCTCATTGAATCTTCAAGCTCCCACGTAGCCTCTTCTATTCCGTGTCGATTCCATAGTACTTTCACTAACAGAATTTTCTTGTTTCTCAACTCTTTCACTTCACGAGCTAAGATATGGATCTGTTCCTCTTCATATGTCATATCAGATCGGATTTCAATTTCAGATGGGGCAATTACATGTGACGAATCGGATCGATATCTACGGAGCATCGAAACATGAAATACATTGTGTATCTTTTCTAGTTCAGAGGGCAACCTTAACCTATATGCAACCGGCCCAACTTGTTCAATGATCTCATACGGTCCGATGAACCTCAGACTTAATTTGCCTTTACGTCCGAATCGAAGCACTTTCTTCTATGGAGACACTTTTAGAAATACTTTGTCACCGATTTCAAATTCTATATCTTTTTGTTTCAAGTCCGCATAAGACTTCTGACGGTCAGATGCTGCTTTCAAACAATCTCGGATCAGTTTCACTTTTTGTTCTGAGTCTTTTATCAAATCAACCCCATGTAGCTTATTTTCACTGAGCTCAGTCCAATACAGAGGTGTACGACATTTACGTCCGTAGAAAGCTTTATAAGGTGCCATTTTGATACTTGATTGAAAACTGTTATTGTATGCAAATTCAATCAATGGAAAATATTGTTCCCACGTATCGTTAAACTCAAGTATACAACTTCTTAACATATCTTCAAGAATCTGAATGATCCGCTCGGATTGACCATCTGTTTGCGGATGAAAAGCTATACTGAAATGCAGTTTTGTGCTTAAAGCTTCTTGCAATTTCTTCCAGAACCTCGATGTAAACCTCGGATCCCTATCTGACACAATGGATAGTGGCACCCCGTGCAATCTAACAATCTCAGAAATATAAATCTCGACTAATGTATCAAGTGAATAATCAGATCTTACTGGAATAAAATGGGCAGATTTTGTCAGTCGATCAACTATGATCCAAAACATATCTTTCATTCTCGGAGTCTGAGGCAAAGCAGAAACAAAATCTATTGTCACTCTATCCCATTTCCATTCGGGAATCAGAATTGGCTGTAGCAAACCAGACGGAACTTGATGTTCGGCTTTCACTTGTTGACAGATTAAACATTTCGAAACCAAGTAAAAAATTTCTTGTTTCATACCATACCACCAATAGTGTCGTTTCAAATCATGATACATTTTCGTACTCCCCGGATGAACAGATAGACAACTGTTATGAGCTTCACACAAAATCAGCTGAACCAACTCTAGATTTCTCGAAACACAGATACGGCCTCGAAATCTCAAGTAATCATCAATAACTCAAAATTCAGATTCAGAATTCAAATCACACTGAGCTCGTTTCGTTAATAACTCATTATCAGATTTTTGAGCATCACATATCTGCTGTATAAATAATGGTTTTGCTTTTAACTCAGCTAACACAGAACTATCATCAGACAAATCTAACTGATCCTTTAAAGTACATAGTGCAAACAATGATTTTCTACTCAAAGCATCAGCAACAACGTTCGCTTTGCCCGGATGATAATCTATCACGAGCTCATAATCTTTTAACAGCTCTAACCATCTTCTTTGACGCAGGTTCAAATCTTTCTGAGTCATCAGATATTTCAGACTTTTATGATCTGAAAACACATGACATTTCTCACCGTACAGATAGTGGCGCCAAATTTTAAGTGCAAACACAATTGCAACAAGCTCAAGATCGTGTGTTGGATAGTTCTTTACATGCGGCTTCAATTGTCTCGAAGCATAAGCTACAACTTTTCCTTCCTGCATCAAAACACATCCCAGACCGTTTAATGAAGCATCACTGTAAATCACAAATTCTTTGCCCGATTCTGGTTGTACTAACACTGGAGCTTCTGTTAACAGAGTTTTCAACTGATCAAAACTTTTCTGGCATTTATCTGACCATTCAAATCTAACATCTTTCTGAAGTAATCTAGTCAATGGAGTAGCTATCATTGAAAATCCTTTTACAAATCGACGATAATAACCAGCTAAACCCAGAAAACTACGGACTTCAGATACATTTCTCGATGATTTCCAATCCTGAATAGTAGAAATCTTGCTCCGATCAACTCGAATTCCAGAAGCTGACACAATATGTCCCAGAAAACTAACCTCGTGCAACTAGAATTCACATTTGCTAAATTTTGCATAAAGTTGCTTTTCTCCCAAAGTTTGTAACACAATTCTTAAATGTTCAATGTGCTCATTTTCATCACGTGAATAAATCAGGATGTCATCTATGAATACCACAACAAATCGATCTAGGTACTATCTGAAAATTATGTTCATCAGATCCATAAAAACAGCAGAAGCATTGGTTAGTCCAAATGGCATAACTAAAAACTCATAATGCCCGTACCTCGTTCTGAAAGCAGTCTTCGGAATGTCTGAATCTTTAACTCTCAACTGGTAGTATCCCGATCTCAGATCAATCTTAGAAAATACAGTAGCTCCTTTTAACTGAGCAAATAAATCATCTATTCGGGGCAACGGATATTTATTCTTTATTGTCACTTTATTCAATTGACGGTAATCAATACACATCCTCATCGTGCCATCTTTCTTTTTCACAAACAGAACAGGAGCACCCCAAGGTGAGAAACTCGGTCTAGCAAACCCTCTATCTGTCAATTCTTGTAACTATGACTTTAACTCTTTCAACTCTGTTGGTGCCATTCTATACGGAGCTATCGATATAGGTGTAGTACCAGGAAGTAAATCAATACTAAATTCGACTTCACGAATTGAAGGTAAACCCGGTAACTCTTCAGGGAACACATCAGAATACTCACAAACAATAGGCACTGATTCAACTTTCTTCTTAGATACTTTCGAATCAATCACATAAGCAAAATATGCCTCATAAACCTTTTTCACATAACTTTGAGCTTTCAAAACAGATATCACGGCAGGCAATCCATTCAAATCATTAGACTCAACTCGTACAATCTCATCATTAGGACATTTCAAATCAATAGTTTTTCTTTTACAGTTCACAACAGTATCATGCAAAGACAACCAATCCATACCCAGAATAATATCGAATTCATCAAATGGAAAAAGCATCAGATCAGCAGGGAAACAGATATCTCGAAACATTAACGGACAGTTCTTGCATACTTTGTCAACAAGGACACTTTTACCTAAGGGGTTCGATACTTTTATAGCAAACTCAGTAGACTCTACAGGCAAAGTCTTACTGAATACTAAACTCATGCATACATACGAATGCGTAGAACCAGGGTCTATCAATGCAATCACAGAAGTATCATAAAGTGTAAAAGTACCCGTTATAACATCTGGATAGAGTTCAGATAGCATACGCCCTGGCAGGTGCTCTAGCTTCAGATCTGGCAACATTATCTCTCGTAGTTCTCTGACTACCACTGACATTTCTTTTATTCTTCGAAGGTCTACCTCTCACAGGTGCATTATCAGATCTCATATTCTAAACAGTCTCTGGCACGACAGACTCAGGGCAATCACGAATAAAATGATCAAGTGATCCACATCTGAAGCAAGCTTTGTCATTAAGTCTACGACTTCCCGGATGCCTTTTTCCACAATGTTTACATTCAGGTCTCTCAGTCCGGACATTACCAACACTGACCACTGAAGTTGCTGGGGTCTTGGAACTCATTTGCGGTCTAGATTGATTTCTGTTCGAATGTCCCACATTATCTTTGGAACAACTTTGATTATCTCTGAATCTTTTCGGAGCAGACTGGAATGATTTACTCTGAAATCTCTTTCTCATATCTCGAGCTTCAGACTCAGCTTTTCTTTTATCTTTCCCGAGTGCCTCAGCTTTACACGTTCGATCAATGAGTACAACGAACTCTTTTATTTCTAAAATCCCGAATAGCAAACGAATGTCTTCATTAAGGCTATCTTCGAATATTTTGCACATTATAGCTTCAGATGATACACATTCTCGAGCATACTGACTCAGTCTCACGAACTCTCGTTCCTATTCTGAGACAGTCATTCGGCCCTGTTTTAGTTCCAAAAATTTCTTCCATTTCTGATCGATGAATCTTTCACTGATGTATTTCTTCCAGAACTCGATCTGAAAGAAGTCCCATGTAACTCGCTCTTTCGGAACAACAGAAACCAAAGTTTTCCACTATTGATAAGCTGCATCTCGAAGTAATGGCACAACTCACTTTATACATTCTTCCGGAGTCAAAGACATTTCGTTGAATACCCGTATAGTATTTTCTAACCAGAGCTCAGCCCTTTCAGCATCATCATCACTAGTAGCCCGAAACTCTTCGGCCCCATACTTACGGATCTTGTCAACCGGGGGCTTATTCCACAGATTTAGATTTGCAGTCAGAGGTATATCAGATGTCTGAGGGGGATTAACCAGGGGCGGGGGTTCCAAAATAGTCGGGTTATTCTTTACAAATTGAGTGAACCACTCACTCATCATCTGGAAGAAAGCTTGTTTAGCTTCTCCCTCTTGATCGCTCGTAACCGGTCTCGAATCAGAAGGCACTCTCCCTTGCGTGGGAGCAGGCGCATTACTTTCTACGTCGTCAGCTACGACTCTTTCGGGATCCATTACTATACGAAAATCACATTTTACACGTTAGGATTCATCACACTATCACAGTTCAGATACATGGCATGTATAGCTAGACTCTGACACACTACGTTAGTCCGAGTATCGACTAAACCGTAGCTCTGATACCAACCAAATGTAACACCCCTAACTCGTATCCGTTACCGGAATGGGTTAAGAGTGTTACCAGACAGATCGAAAACTTAATCAAACAATTTATCAAGTATCACATTGAATACAATCATAATGTCCCTTATTGCGGTCAACGAGACCTTAAGCATGTTCAGAAATAGGGTCGGGACTAAATCGGAACACATACAAAATTCTCGAAAAATTTATAACTTTTCTAAGTTTCAGGGATTACACGCCCGTGTGGGCAGGCCGTGTGTCTCCTACGGCTGCTAGACACACCCGTGTGTCCTCCCCTCGGTCGAAACTAACCTTTGCTCCACGGCCACTAAGCATGCCCGTGTTCTTTGGCCATGGTCGATCTTGTTAAAAATCACACGGCTACTAGGCACGTCCGTGTGCCAAGGCCGTGCACTCTTATGCTAGCTACTAACTTAGCCCTACGATCACTAGGCACACCCGTGTGCTACAACCGTGTGACATTATAGGCCATTTTCAAGGCCAAAATGCCACACACTTGGGTCTTACCTACAAGCAATATTTACCAACACATTTCATGCATACTAGACAACCAAAATAACCATTCAATCTAAACATTCAATATCCATTTCAATAATGCCAACTTCCAAGACCAAAAATCATCACATCACAACATAATTCATTCTTTTACTTACTCAAACTTGACCATTTCATAGATCACATAACCATGCCAAAACATTCCACACATATCGTATTCATTCAAGCAAATTCTCAACTCATATCTAGCCAAATCACATAGCTAAGTTCATACAACAACTTATACCAAAATACTAGCCTATACATGCCATATCTAGCTTTATACATTTTCAAAGTGTACCAAAATGATTTTAGTAGTGTGATTACGATCCTTGACGGTCCTGAGCCTTCAGTAGCTTTGACGACCTATAAAACAGAGAAAACACACACACAAAGTAAGCTTTCCAAAACCTTAGTAAGTTATATACAAATAAACTCAATATGTAAACCTATAAGCATGTAAAACATAGGCACATTTCATATATATATAACAAACTTCTCACATATATGCTTTGGTCCATACTTTTGACCACATTTGCCCCAATCATCAATTCAAGAATAATTTGTTTATACATAACTCTATCATAAATATTCTTGTATCTCATTCACATACTCACACTTAATCACACATTTCTTCAAATCGAGATCACACAAGTACTTACCTTATTATACACACTTTTTGTATATAAACCAGACGTACCTGAAACGGACAATTATTCACTTAATTGATCATCGCTCGGATTTGTAATTCGTATCACAGACTTGCCCGTTGAACTGTTAGGAATCTAGTAGGATACATAGAAAGCTCAAAATAGTCGTATAATGCCAACGTCCCAGACGATGTCTTACATGCACTCAGATATCGATGCCACTGTCCCAGATAGGGTCTTACACGAATCAGTACGATGCCGATGTCCCAGACATGGTCTTCCACGTAAAGATCAAATCGATGCCAACGTCCCAGACGTGGTCTTACACGTAAGCTCAAATCAACGCAAATGTCCCAGACGTGGTCTTACATGATAAAACAAAACAGATACCTATGTCATGACATAGCTAATCCTATCTATTCCTAAGTTCGTACGGGACTTCTCGGACATTGTCACTAAGTAATCCTTATCTCGGAATTCATGAACAAATCATATCAGAAGTCTTCATCGATAACAATAGTCCTAAAAACATACATAATTCAATACGAATTTGTTTATTTGCCTAATGACTTACCTCGTGTTCGATTTAACGGAAATGGAAACGGCTACTCAGTTACTTTCGCTTTCCCGCGATCTAAGTCCGTTTTCCTCGGTTCTTGATCTAAACATATTCAGAATTAACCCTTTTATTCACTAATTTATTCAATTAAATCTAAGGACACACATTTAGGGCTATTTACAAATTAACCCTCACATTTGCACAATTTATCAATTTAGTCCATTTTTCTCAAAACATTAAATTCACAAAATTATCACACATCCAAGCTTGGCTGAATGCTTATGCATATCATATAAGCCCATATTTTCCATCAACTTTTCAATTTAGTCCCTTAAATTACTATTTTCACAATTTAGCCCTAATTAGCTAAATTCATCAAAAATTCAAGAACAAAGTATATTCATCTAGCTCAAATCTTTCATTTAAAACCATAAATCATCATAAAGCTCAACATATCATCAATGGCATATCTCACCAACATCATCAATTCACAAAATTAATACATGGGTTTTGTAGCTCTCAAAGCAACGATTACAAAAACATAGAAATTATCAAAAATTGAAGTCAAAACTTACCTTAATCAAGCAATTTAATAGTCGAACCTAGCTCACTTCCTTCTTCTTTCTTTCTTCAATATTCGGCACTCATAAAAGATGATATCTTTCATCTTTCATTTGTTTCTATTATTAATATTCATGTTAATACCCATTTACAAAATTATCCTTATTAAAAAATATTTATAACCTTTAAACATAAGGCCATTAATGACTTTTAGTCATCCACTAAATACTTATTGGTTTATTTGCCTCATAAGGCCTATTCTTTAAAAAGCCACAACACATAGGCACTTTAACATATAGCATGCAAGTTTCACATTTAATGCAATTCAACCCTTTAATCAAATTGGACATATAAACAGTCAAATTAACTTATGAAAATTTAACACATGTTTAGTCACATATCAACGGTACAGAATATAATATTAAAATATTTTACAGACTCAGATTTCTGGTCCCGAAACCACTGTTCCGACTAGGGTATAAATCGAACTGTTACAGTAACCCAGTCAAATCACTAGACTCAGCTCGAACTATTTTATCATTTTGACATCTCAAATAAATGGTCTTTCTTTTGCAATTCACAACAGCATCATGCAACGTTAACCCGTCCATACCCAAAATTATATCAAACTCATCAAATGGTAATAGCATCAGATCAGCCGGAAAACAAAAATCTCGAAACAACAATGGATAATTCTTGGATACTTTATCAACCAGAACACTTTTACCTAAGGGGTTCAATACTGTAATAACAAATTCAGTAGACTCTACAGGCAAAGTCTTATTGGATACTAAGTTCATGCATACATACAAATGTGTAGAACTTGGGTCTATCAATGCAATCACAGAAGTATCATAAAGAGTAAATGTACCCGTTATAACATTCAGAGATGAAGCCTCCTCATGAGCTCGAATGGCATATGCTCTAACAGGCGCTCTAGCCTCAAATCTCACAACAATGTCTTTCGTAGTTCTCTAACCAACACTGACATTTCTTGCATTCTGGAAAGGTCTACC
Source organism: Gossypium australe (assembly GCA_005393395.2). Classification (NCBI taxonomy): domain Eukaryota; kingdom Viridiplantae; phylum Streptophyta; class Magnoliopsida; order Malvales; family Malvaceae; genus Gossypium; species Gossypium australe. The sequence continues at coordinate 87,790,182 of CM016625.1, forward strand.
TCTCGCTGAAACATTATTAGATCTCAGATTCTGGACAATCTCGCTGAAACATTATCAGATCTCAGATTCTAGACAATCTCTTGCTCAACAGACTCTGGGCAATCTCGGATGAAATGATCTAACGATCCACATCTAAAACAAGCTCGATCATTCAATCTACAACTACCTAGATGTCTTTTACCAAAGTGCTTACAATCAGGTCATTCGGATCAGACATTTCCCACACTAGCTATCGATGTAGCTGGAGCCCTAGAATTTGACTATGATCTAGCTCGATCTCTCGGATTCGAATGTCCTACACTAGCTTTGGAACGACTATGCTCATCTCTGAATTTCTTTGAAGTAGACTGAAATGATTTGCTCAAAAATCTCTTTTTCGCATATTTGACATCAGACTCAACTTTTCTTTTATCTTTCCCGAGTGCCTCAGCTTTGCACGCTCGACCAACAAGCACAACAAACTCTTTTATTTCCAGAATCCCAACAAGCAAACGAATATCTTCATTTAAGCCATCTTCAAATCTTTTGCACATTATTGCCTCGGTCGATGCACATTCCTGAGCATACTGACTTAATCTCACGAACTCTCTTTCATACTCGATGACAGACATGCGACCCTGTTTCAACTCCAGAAATCCCTTTTGTTTCTGATCAATAAATCTCTGATTGATATATTTCTTTCAGAACCCAAACTGAAAGAAATCCCAAGTGGCTCGTTATTTTGGAGCAACTGAAATCAAGGTCTTCCACCACTGATAGGTTGCGTCTTGTAACAAAGAAACAACACACTTTATACGTTCTTCAGGAGTCAAACATCTCATCAAACACTCGGATAGTGTTCTCTAGCCAAAACTCAGCTTTCTCGGCATCATCATCACTGGTGGCCCTGAACTCTTCAGCCCCATACTTGCGGATCTTATCAATAGGAGGTTTGTTCAATAGATTCAAGTTCACAATCGGAGGCACAACTGAAGACTGAGGGGGATTAGGCGGGGGCGGAGGTTGTGAAACAGCCGAATTGGTTCTAACATATTGAGTGAACCACTCATTCATCATTTGGAAGAAAGATTGTTTAGCCTCTCCCTCTTGACCGCTAGTAACCGGTCTCGAATCAGATGGCGCTGTCTCTTGCGCGGGAGTAGGCGCATTTCTTTCAACATCGTCAGCTACGGCTCTTTCGAGATCTATTTACTATATGAAAACACATTTTACACGTCAGGATTCATCACACTATCACATTTCATATATATGGCATGTATAGCTAGACTCTCACATGCTATGTTAGTCTGAGAATTGACTAAACCGTATCTCTGATACCAATCAAATGTAATACCCCTAACCCGTAACCATCACCGGTTTAGGGTTAAGAGGCATTACAAGACAATCAAAAACTTTTACGATCATTTCATAACATAATTTGACCAATCACATCAACATGTCCCTTTAATAGGTCTAACAGACCTTAATCATGCTTTAGAAAGGGGACGAGACTAAGCCGAACACATGTGGAAATTTTCAGAAATTTAAAATTTTTTCCAAGTTACAGAGGTCACACGCCTGTGTGGGCAAGCCGTGTGCCTCCCACGGCCTCAGACACGCCTGTGTGTCGAAGCCGTGTCAAAACAGGGCATACATACTGACTTGTCCACACGGCCTAAGACACGCCTGTGTGCCTCACCCGTGGTTGACACTGACTTGCACCACACGGCCAGTCACACGCCCGTGTGTCTAGCCTGTGGTCGCTACTGACTTGATCCACACGGCCAGTCACACACCCGTGTGTCTTGCTCGTGGTCGATTCTGACTTGTTTTAAATTGTAACCTCGAAGGACACAGTCTAGCCACACGCCCGTGTGCTCAATCGTGTGGGCAATTATAGGCCATTTTCAAGGCCAAAATGCCACCCACACTTGGGTCATCCCTACAAACCCATACAAGCATCATCCCATACACAATTGGCAACCAAAACACACCAAATTGTGCATAATTTCTACTCAATTATGAGCCTAACAACCATACCAACTTATTAGTCATTTAACTCAATATAACCACAATCAAGTCAAAGCATAATCCATCACAAAATTACCATCAATATTATGGTAGCTATACATCAATAAGCTTACCATTCATAAATGAACTTACCATTATTTTGACCCTTTCTTAACCATAGAACCATACCAAGCATCATATAGCATGACTTCATTCATAGCACAACCATTTATCTAGCCATATCACATGGCCGTGTACATATATCAACATATCCCAAAATAACTAGCCTATACATGCCATATTTAGCTATAAACACATTCAAAAGTACCAAAGTAGAGTTTGATAGTGTGGTGATGATCCTTGACGATTCCTGAGCCTTTCGTAGCTTTGGCGATCTGTAAAACAGAGTAAACACACACAAAGTAAGCTTTCCAAAAGCTTAGTAAGCCATATACAAGTAAACTCAGCATATAATTCACATTATAATATCAATACAATGTCATTAATATTTCTCATTTGCAATTTCATAATATGTTTGTTGGCTCATTTGTTTATCCATAGAATGCCAACATATCACATCTCAAAGCTTCACTTATGCTCATAATACATTCAAGCATATATCACATATTATCTCATCAAATCCATACATATATTCACTTTGGTAAGTTCATATATATACACTTACCTTTCATACACATACATAGTGTACCTTTCAGACGTACCTGACTTGTTTATACATTTCACGTAGTCTCTCATTTCTCAGATTTACCCGTTAAACCGTTCGGAATCAAATAGGAAGCTCGAAATACTCAGAATGGTCGTACAATGCCAACGTCCCAGACATGGTCTTACATGTAACCAGATAAGGATGCCATTGTCCCAGACTGGGTCTTACATGAATCAATACGATGCCAATGTCCCAGACATGGTCTTACACGTAAATCCCAGATCGATGCCAATGTCCCAGACATGGTCTTACATGATGTATCATATTGATGCCAACGTCCCAGATGTGGTCTTACACGATATCTCAATCGGACACCTATGTCATGACATACGCACTCCTATCTATTCCTAGGTTCGTACGGGACTTTTTCGAATGTTGACGCCATATCGATACTATCTCGGATTTTATGTACTCATCATCTCGTACACATTCATCAATATGAATTTTCATATGAACATACATATATCAATGTAAATACATTTATTTGTATATAGACTTACCTCGGATTCAGATAAACAGAAACGAACTCGGCTACTCAATTACTTTTGATTTCCCACGATCTAAGCCCGTTTTCTTCGGTTCTTGATCTATACATATTCAAATTTAACTCATTCAATTCAATCCAAAAACAAATATTTAGGGCAATGTACAAATTAGCCATCATATTTTCACATTTTGACATTTTAGTCCTTATTTCACAAAATCACAAAATACACAAAATCTCAATACATCCATGCTTAGCCGAATTCTCTATAGGTCCGTAGCAACCCATATTTTTCATTTATTTCACAATTTAGTCCCTCAAAATATTATTATCTCAATTAAGTCTGAATTACTCAAATTCATCAAAAATCCAAAGACAAAACATGTTAACCTAACACATATATTTCATATTTCATCACCAAACTTCACAAAGCTCATGAATTCATCCATGGCACATTTCAAATTCATCATCAATTCATAAAATTTAAGCATAGGTTTCGAAGAACACGAAACAACCATTACAAAACGTAAAAATTATCAAAAACTGAACAAATTACATACCTTAATTTTGCTTAGTCATGGCCGAACATTCAAAACCTTCAAAACCTATTTTCTTTCTTCTACAATCGGTGGATGAACACCATATGGCTATTATTTTGTCTTTATTTTAACTAATTTATCTTTTATTTAACAATTACCACATTAGCCTTTTTATTTACATTTGATTTCCACTAACATATGGCATTTTTGTCTATCCAAATTTCCCTTGGTTTACTAACAACATAAGGACTCCATATAATAAAAGCCACAACAAATAGATACCTTTACATAAAGCATGCTAATTTTGTATCTTTCACAATTAAGTCCTTATGTCAACTTAAGCACACAAACGGACAAATTAATTCACGAAACTTACACACATACTTAATCACATATCATAGGGACAGAAAATAATATTAAAATATTTTTATGACTCGAATTTGTGGTCCCAAGACAACAATTTCGACTAGGGTCTAAATCAGACTGTTACACACACAATCTAAGACATAATCATATCTCAAACCTTTTCACATTCATTCGACATGCTAATCATTTCCTTAATAATCACACACTTTATGTAAATGGAAACAGTGTCGTAATCTCTCAAATTACCATTTTGTTGGTATCAATCAATATCATTTAATTTCACATACTTTACGGATTTTCATTGTGTATATATAACACCATTTTCAGTACACAATATAACAAATATCTCATGCATTTAAATCATACATAAGCTTAATATCTCAACACATTATATCATTCAGTCAAACATTCCCATATCTCATAACTCAAATATGCAATTACAAACTCAATCAAACATTCAAATTATAAAACTAGCAATTTTGCAAACATGTCAGTCTTTTAAGGCTCGAAACATATCTGGTTCGGCCACTCACAAAATAAATAATTTTGCTATTAAGACAATCCAATCAACAAGCTAATTTATCAAATATAACATGTTATTTAATATTTTCAAACAATTTTATGAGTTTAGGACCCACACCTTATTTTTTGCTTCATCGCAACACACTAGCGAATCTTCCAATTTTCATTAATAATTCCTTAAACGACCCTAAACCAAAATTCAGTATAAATTCAATAAATTTACCATAAACTCATCCCCCAAACACCCACTTATGAGTTCAAACCAATCGTTGAAACTATAACTAATTTATGAATCCAAAATAGTTAGATTCCTTACACTATATAGATGCGAACCATACGTACAACCGTTCTTCGCCTTTACAGATGATTCGGGGCATTTGGGTCAGCACCTTATTCAATAATATACTGAAAAATAACTAGCTAATTAATGATTAAATTTCTTCATTTAATCAATTCATAACCTTTACCCAACAACTATGTCGAAATAACAAACTAGTTACCCTTAATTGCACTTACGCTTCATGATTTCTGGGATCCGAATGTCCAATCGATCAAGAACGTTTTTCCCTAATTGAAACGGGTCTAAAAGCTCATTAGGAGGGTTCAAGAACTCAAATTAATGTTGGAAAAATATAGGCAAGACCCAAGAAACAAAACAACCCCCTTTCTTGTAAATAGGCGCACGCACCACCACCCATGGTGGCCAAAATTGGGGATGAATTTGAAAATAGTTTGAGATCTCATTAAATTTTGGAAAAATACATTTGAAATCATTTAAAATCCCCCAAATTCTAGATCTGAAAATTTTGGTTTTTAATAGACAAGATTAATTAAGAAATTGAAGAGAGAAGGAACCGTACCCAAGCTAGTCGAGAGAAATGACAATGGCACTTTCTTGGCAATGTTCGGGACTGATCTTAGAGTTCAAGATTTTAGATTTGGGGATGATTTTAATGAGGAAAAATGACAGCAATATGGTGGAGAATATGTTAACAAATCTTGTGGCAAAAAGAAAAAGAAAAAAAGTGATAGTAAAACTAGGTGTAGGCGGAGTCAACAAAGGAGGAAAGGAAAAAAAAAATTAAAATTAAAATTAAAGAAAAGGAGAGGAGGAGAGGAACGGCTAGGGAAATGAGGAGGAGGATTAAAGGCTGATTATTAGTAAAAAATTAATATTTATACCTAGGTTAACTAGGCTTGGATGGCCCACACATTAAAACAAGGGGTTTTTGTCAAAAAAATAAATTATTTGTATTGGAAGGGAATTGAAGTTAGGACCTCAAGGATAAATTCACTAATGTTTAACCATCAAATCAATAACTCATTCTTAATAAAATTTTAAATATTTATTTCAACTTGGGTTTCAAGAAACGTTACACTAACACTTAACCAACAAACCAATACCTCATTTATTTCCTAAGAATGCATAGATAATTTTAAAAAATTAAGGCATGATCACTCTCTCTTGATTCACAAACTCGATTCTACTAACCATTGACTTTTGATATGTTACAATTCTTCCCTCCTTAAGGAAATTTTGTCATCGAAATTTTCTTGGTCACAAAATCTGTTACTCGTTTTCTTTCAAACCAGGCCACCAAGCTTTTTCTGTGCAACTCTGATTCCAACACAATTCCAGACAATGCGTCTCTGTAAATTAAGGAAACGTTACTAACAGATTTCTCTACCCCAATTACCAATATTGATAGAAACTCTACTAGATTACGCTTACCACAATATCTACAAATAGGAATCCTAGCTAATCTAATAGTTTCTCCGGGAATAACTACTACAACCTTTCGTTGAGGTCTGACTCATCTGGCCCATTTTAAATGTCACGAATTTGGTCCAGTAGAAGCAGACTCTCTCCTTTTCCAAACTTTATTATTTTCCTTTCTTTTACACTCCAAGCATTTAGTCTCTCCCTCCATATTAGTCCTTTCAACCATAATCTTGAAAACCTTTTCTAAAACTCCTAATATCACTTGGGATAGAAAATGCATCATCTCCAGCCTCCTGGTTTTCACCTTCACAAGTAGGTGCAATCACAATGTCATTTGCCTAAAGTTAGGCATAATTCCTTGAGAAGCAAATGACTCAAATTGGGTAGTTCGACAGTGAGCCCCATGGTTCCTCATTCTACAGTTGTTAAATATGTATCATATGGTCTTAAATTTAATCTCCAGTTTCAGAAGAAATAATCAATAGCTAACTTCAGTCAACTTTCAGTTTCCTATCTTAAAGTTTCAAAGAAAAACTAAATACTAACTATTCCAGTTCTATGTCTACAGTAATACACCTCAAGTGTTTACCTATGACTTAACAACGTCTTTCCTATGGCAACCGAAATCAGAGCCTCGGACTTGATTTTCTTTGTAGAATATCATTTTCAAAATTCTCTATGGCTTCTTTTTTCCCAAATTTCCCTTTTTTCATGTATGCATGCATACAAACTTACTTAAGTAGATTTAAAATCTCATTCCGAGGTTTTGAACTTGACTCTTATACCACTAAATCTAGCCTCCTAAACTCAGCATAGACGTTATGGCTAGATCGAGAAGGCTACATTAGCCACTGAAATGGCTAAGCTAACTTATGTTACTTTTTAAGACTTTAAATAAATTCATTTTAGAGAAAACCGTAGTTTTACTTTGAGTTATCTTAAAAGCATTCATTCATTAGGTCGTGTATGCTTAGGATTCATTTTATTGTTGACGGTGTTGTTTTAGAAAAAGCGTTTGCTTATCGCTCTTCTTTAAAAAACAAACTCGAAGTTAAACTAATGCACCGGAAAAACCATTTTTCAAGTCATTTTTGAAAATTAGTTGCCTTATCGATTTGTTTTTCAAAAATAGTTCCTTTGCAATGTAGTTGAAACTAGGGAATAGCATCAAATTTTACTTAAGCTAGATATCATGCATTATCCTGTTATTATGCTTGAGTAATCCATACATGCAAAAATCCCCAAAAGAAAAGTTACCAAGCCACTGACTAGAAATAATTAAAAATTACAAGCCAAAACCAATAAAAACATAATAATACTTAATTAAATAATAATAAATCGAGGTCCAAGTTAATTCTCTGAATGTCGAGTCTGGTCCTAATTTTGAGGCTTACTTGAAAAGTTAAACAGTATTGGGAGGTAAGCTTATGAAAAGCCTAGTGTGAGTCGAATAATTATTTAAACTAGCAAAAAATCAAATATAGTGAAACATATTAGCATTAATAGAAGAAAAAAGAATCATCATAGGAATTTCAATTCATTACATAGCCATTATCAAATTAATGTCAAACGGTGTATGAGTATATGTTATGATTCATTGAATAACAATCATTAATTTTGATATCATTCAATACAACAAAATACATTGCGTAGCATAAGTCAATAACATTTGAATATGTCATGCACATGATTTAATTCAAAAAGGTTCCTACCCATACCATCCACTACATACAATGAGCTCCCCAGAAGTCGTCTGCCAAACTCCAAAACATTATGAGCATAGCTCGATGTGGTAAAACCACTAAATAATCAATAAAGCAGAAAATCTGTCGAATATCAAATAGTGGGATACAATGGCCAATAACATATAATATGCGATAAAATCGCTAATCCCCTTGGTATTCCAGGTGCAGTGCATTGACTACAAATAATACGGACTTAATATTCCGCTGGTACTCTACGGAGCTCCTCCATCAACCACAAAATCCCAACCCAATGCATATGCATATGTCACACAATCTCATACATAATCATATCTCAATATTTTTCAGATTCATTCAACATGCTCATCATTTCCTCAATAATCACATACTTTAAGTAAATGGAAACAGTGTTCTAAACTTTCAAATTACCATTGTGTTGGTCCCAATCAATATTGTTCAACTTCACATATTTTGCAGATTTTCATTGTGCATATATAGCACCATTTTCAGTACACAATATAACAAATATCTCATGCATTTAAATCATACATAAGCTTAATATCTCAACACATCGTATCATTCAGTCAGACATTCTCATATCTTATAACTCAAATATGCAATTACAAACTCAATCAAACATTCATACTATAAAACTAGCAATTTTGCAAACATGTTAGTCTTTTAAGGCTCGAAACATACCTGGTTTAGCCACTCACAAAATCAATAATTTGGCTATTAAGCCAATCCAATAAGAAAGCTAATTTATCAAATATAACATGTTATTTAACATTTTCAAGTAATTTTATGAGTTTAGGACCCACACCTTATTTTTCGCTTCATCGCAACACACTAGCGATTCTTTCAATTTTCGTTAATAATTCCTTAAACGAACCTAAACCAAAATTCAATATAAATTAAATAAATTTACCATTAAATCATCCCCCAAAAACCCACTTATGATTTCAAACAAATCATTGAAATTATAATTATTTTATGAATCCAAACTAGTTAGATTCCTTACACTATATCGATGTGAACCATACATACAATCGTTCTTTGCCTTTACGGATGATTTGGGGCATTTGGATCAGCACCTATTTCAATAATATACTTAAAAATCAGTAGCTAATTAATGATTAAATTTCTTCATTTAGTCAATTCATAACCTTTACCCAACAACTATGTCGAAATAACAAACTAGTTACCCTTAATTGCACTTTCGCTTCACGATTTTTGGGATTTGAATGGCCAATCGATCAAGAATGTTTTTCCCTAATTGAAATGGGTTCAAAATCTGATTAGAAGGTTTCAAGAACTCAAATTAATTCTGGCAAAATATAGGCAAGAACCAAGAAACAAAAGAGCCCCATTTCATGCACATAGGCGTACGAACCACCACCCATGGTGGCCAAAATTGGGGATGAATTTTAAAATGGTTTGAGATCTCTTTAAATTCTGGAAAAATACCATTGAAATCATTTAAAATCCCCCAAATTCCAGATCTAAAAATTTAGGTTTTTAATGGACAAGATTAATTAAGAAATTGAAGAGATAAGAGACATTACCCAAGCTAGTCGAGATAAACGGCAATGACACAATCTGGCAATGTTTGAGGTCGAACTTGGAGTTCAAGATTTCACATTTGGGGTTGATTTTAATAAGGAAAAATGAAAGTAATATGGTATAGAATATGTTAACAAATCTTGTGCAAAAAGAAAAGGAAAAAAAAAAGAGATTGTAAAACTAGGTGTAGGCGACGACAATAGTGGAGCAGGGAAAAAAATTTAAAATTAAATAGAAGGAGAGGAGGAGAGGGACAGCTACGCAATGATGAGTAGGATTAAAGGCTGATTATTAGTAAAAAATTAATATTTATACATAGGTTAACTAGGCTTGGATGACCCACACATTAAAACAAGGGGTTTTTGTCAAAAAATTAAATTATTTGTATGGGAAGGGAATTGAAATTCGGACCTCAAGAATAAATTCACTAATGTTTAACCATCAAACTAATATTTGAAATATTTACTTTAAGAAACAAGGCATGTCACATACTAGAGTTTAAGGCAAAATTTGCAAAATAATAAAAAATGATGCGAGATAAGGGATTTCAACTTGGGTTTCAAGAAATGTTACACTAACACTTAACCAAAAAACCAATACCTCATTTATTTCCTAAAAATGCATAGATAATTTTTAAAAATTAAGGCATGATTACTCTCTCTTGATTCACAAACTCAATTCTACTAACCCTCGATTTTTGGGATGTTACAATTCTACCCTTCTTAAGGAAATTTGGACTTCGAAATTTTCTTGGTCACAAAATCTGTTACCTCTTTTCTTTCAAACCAAGCCACCAAGCTTTTGCCATGCAACTCTAATTCCAACACAATTCCAGACAATGCGTCTCCGTAAATTCCCAACATATATTTTGCATATCTAATTAAGGAAACGTTACTAATAGATTCCTCTACCCCAATTCCCAATTTGATAGAAACTCTATTGGATTACACTTACAGAATATCTATAAATTAGAATCCTAGCTAATCTAACAGTTTCTCCAGTAATAACTACTACAACCTTTCGTTGAGGTCTGACTCATCTAGCCCACTTTAAAGGTCACGAATTTGGTCCAGTGGAAGTAGACTCTCTCCTTTTTCTAACTTTATTCTTTTCCTTTCTTTCGCACTCCAAGCGTTTAGTCTCTCCTTTTATATTAGTCCTTTCAACCATAATCTTGGAAACCTTTTCTAAAACTCCTAATATCGTTTGGGACAGACAATGCATCACCCCCAGCCTCCTGGTTTTCACCTTCAGAAGTCGACGCAATCACAATGTCATTCATCTCAGGGTTAGGCACAATTTCTTGAGAAGAAAATGACTCAAATTGGGTAGCTCGACGATGAGCCCCATGGTTCCTCATTTTACAGTTGTTAATTATGTATCATGAGGTCTTAAATTTGATCTACAGTTTAGGAATATATAATCACTAGCTAACTTCAGTCAATTTCAATTTCCTATCTTAAAGTTTCAAAGAAAAATTAAATACTAACTATTCCAGTTCTATGTCTATAGTAATACACCTCAAGTGTTTACCTATAACTTAACAACATCTTTTCTATGCCAATCGACATCGGAGTCTTGGACCTGATTTTCTTTGTAGAATATCATTTTCAATATTCTCTATGGCTTCTTTTTCCCAAATTTCCCCTTTTTCATGTATGCATGCATGCAGACTTACTTAAGTAGATTTAAAAACTCGTTCTGAGGTTTTGAACCTGGCTCTGATACCACTAAATGTAACCTCTGAAACTCAGCCTAGATGTTATGGCTAGATTGATAAGGCTACATTAGCCACAGAAATGGCATTAACTTACGTTACTTTTTAAGACTTTAAATAAATTCATTTTAGAGAAAACCGTAGTTTTACTTTGAGTTATCTTATAAGCATTCATTCATTAGGTCGTGTATGCTTAGGATTCATTTTATTGTTGACAGTGTTGTTTTAGAAAAACTGTTTGCTTGTCGCTCTTCTTTAAAAAAAAACGAAGTTAAACTAATGCAGCGAAAAAACCATTTTTCAAGTCATTTTGGAAAATTAATTGCCTTATCGATTTGTTTTTCAAAAACAGTTGCTTTGCAATGTAGTGAAAACTAGGGAACAGTATCAAATTTTACCTAAGCTTGATATCATGCATTATCCTACTATTATGCTTGAGTAATCCATGCATGCAAAAATCTCCAAAAGAAAAGTTACCATGCCACAGACCAAAAATAATTAAAAATTACAAGCCAAAACCAATAACTCATTCTTGATATAATTTGAAATATTTATTTTAAAAAACAAGGCATGTCACATACTAGGGTTTAAGGCAAAAATTGCAAAATAATAAAAATGATGCGAGAGAAGGGATTTGAACTTGGGTTTCAAGAAACATTACACTAACACTTAACCAACAAACCAATACCTCATTTATTTCCTAAAAATGCATAGATAATTTAAAAAAAATAAGACATGATCACTCTCTCTCGATTCACAAACTCTGTAACACCCCAAACCCGGTCTATGCGTTTAGACGAGATTTGGTTTGTCACACCAAACATACATTCGTTTATTCTCGAGTGATTAAAGTAAAATTTGCTACAAAACTTTTTGAAAATAGAGTTTAATAAAATTTAATTTGAGGATTTGAAATTTGTGACTTAAGAAAATACTTATTTAAAAACTTATCATTGAAATATAAAAGTCAAAATCTTAAGATAGTTTCAAAGAGACTTTGAAAGAATTTAAAATAATTAAAGTGTCCAAAAATTGTTGTAAAACCAATATTTTAAAGAAAACTTAATATATTTAAGATAAAACCATATTAAGTATTTGAAATAAAATTTAAATCCATCCACACAATAAAATCCATAAAAACATAAATTAAAGGCCTTATTACATCAAACCCAAAATAGTAATTTAAAATAAAGTTCATAGTTTATAAAAAAACCCCATGCTTGTAGTATGGCCTCCACGAAGTCATCTCCGGCCCAAGTCCACATCAATTTCCATTACCTGAAAAGGTTGATAAATTGGGTGAGTTACAAAGAACTCAGTGTGCAACTCACTTACCACCATTATTGGGCCAGATCGTCAAGATATTATGCTAGGCTTGAGCCCAATTACAGAATTCAACAATATATCATAAAATGAAATAAAATAATTTAAAAATGTATGTAAAATGAATTTCCCAAACCAAACCTAATATCCATCCGCTAACACCCCCGTACCAACCAACACACCTGTGGAGATCAAGTCAACCCACCCCGCCAAACACACCGATCATAGGCTTTAAGCCTTTAATAATATTGTAGTGCACTACCGAACTAGATTGTGACATTGTCACCGAACTAGAGGCATTAAGCCAAATTTGTGGCAGGGCCACCGAACTAGAGGCATTGAGCCAAATTTGTGGCAGGGCCACCAAACTAGAGGCATTGAGCCAAATTTGTGGCAGGGCCACCGAACTAGATTTTTGGCAACTGGCCATTCTTCTCTTCATATACCCCACCCATGCAATCATGCGTGTATAACAAAATAGTCATATAATAATTTTTCAATTAATCCATAACATCGGTGGGTTTATCATTAAACATTTCATTTGGCCCATAAAAATAGTTTAGCAATTTGCCCATTTAGCAGTTTAGTGGGCTTTGGCCCATTTGTCGAACTAGAGTATTTTGGCCCAATTTATCGAACTAGAGTATTTTGGCCCAATTTATCGAACTAGAGTATTTTGGCCCAATTTATCGAACTAGAGTATTTTTCACATATTTCTGGGTTTTAACCGTTTTTATACATCTACTCAAAAGTATTAATATCACAAAATTTCCGCTTTTACCATTTTTACAGTTTTATCACGTTACTTACGATTTGGTATCTAACCCGAAAATGAGTGTGAAGTTACACACCTGGTTATGGAGAGAACTATACTTTCCCGCTCTTCAACACCTAAACGTATCATGATAATTAGAACACTATAATCTAATAAAACCGATCTAAACATAACGATTTAGAATTTTACCCTCGGATTTTCGTAATATTTCTACTTGCGATTTCTCCCCAATCGATGGTTCGCTAACCGAATCGAACCCACGAACGAATAATGGTTCGGGAGTACGAACGACTTCAATCAGTTGATTTTCCTTGGTTGAGCGTCTGCAACCCGGTGGAAAATCTCGGATTCCAGAAATAGTCCTTTGTTTATACTTAGGGGGAATAACGGAACCTCTCCTCTTCCGAAGACTAAACACCGCCCTTTTCTTCCCTATTTTGAATGTCTTCAATGACAAAGGAACATTAATCCAATCTAAAAAAAATATCGAAATAATACTAAAGGTTTTAAGGATGTGATTTCCTTACCACAATAAATCGATTCCAACGTTTCTACTATTCTCTCGAACACTTGAGTTCCGATCTTCCGTTATTGCACTATATTATAACGAATAAAACGTTAATAGAACGAACGTGTATTTCGATCCAAATGGTCCTTCATGACACCATCAAAATTCGGCCATATCACTATTAACCAATCGAAAACGAAAAAGAATCCTTTACCTATTTTCCATGGTCGAAAAGAAAGGATTGAGAATGGTGTTTGTGATTGATGAAGATTTCGGCTATTAAGAATCAAAGAAAAGAGAAAATAAAATCGGCTATAGGCACATTAGCATTCGGCCATTAGAGAGTTTAATGGGGAAAATTTTGATTGAAAAGAAATAAAAGAAAGAGATAAAAGATGGAAGAAAAGATGATGATGATTCGGTTTTCAAAGAGAATGGAAGAGAAAAGAAAAGAAAGAGATGAATTTTGAGAGAGATGTATATTCGACAATGGGGAGAAGAAAAGAAAAGAAAAGAATGGCTTTTGGTATATGTGATTTTCGGCACTCAAAGAAAAGGCACAATGCAAAATGCTAAAGCAATAAACAAAAATGACCAAATGGTCACAAGATTAGAGCTTTACCAAATGCACAAATTCGGCCAAAGGGAAAAGTTGAGAAGAGGAATGCAAAATTTTGCAGAAAGTTGCTAGGAATGATCAAAAAGAAACTTCAATTCCTAGCCAAACTATCACCAAAAATTCGGCTCCCCCTTTAGTCCCAATTGCCGTCCCTATGCATGGTCAAATGGCCATGAAATTGATTCCATAATAATTTCCTTGATACTTGCCCCATATCTTCATACCTTTCCTTAAATTCTTGATTCCCTTCCTTAAGTTAACAATTTCCTTAATCCTTTGATATACTAACCAAAAATAACATGGTCAACACTTACCATATATGCACTTGGCCGACACTTGCTATGCATGTGCAGAAAATTAAAAATAAAATTCATCTAGATACTAAACAAGGGATTCGAACCTTTTCCCTCATGCACTAACTCATGCGCCAACACCTCTTTGCCATATACTCATCTTATGCTACACTTTGACACATTAATTAACTTATGTGTCAATACCACTTGCTCCACTTCCATAAATTTTAAAACTAAAAAATTATTCTATACCCATTTAATTCTAATTCTTCTTCACGGCTATAATAAGCACTAAAATAAATAATAAACAAAAAAATTTTCCTTCATAATCTAAACACCAAATCATGCAATATAATACTTGGATTTTTAGGGTGTTACAACTCTACCCTCCTAAAAAAAAATTTCGTCCTCGAAATTTACCTGGTTGAAAAAGGTGAGGGTATTGTTGCCGAATTGCATCCTCAGTCTCTCACGTAGCTTCTTCCGCTCCAGGGTTACGCCATAACACTTTGACCAACAGCATGATTTTCTTTCTTAGCACCTTAACATCTCGGTCTAGGATTTCCACTGGTTCCTCCTCAAAAGACAAGTCTGACTTCAATCCACTTCCTCTACCGGTACTATGTGCGAAGGATCCGATCTATAGCGCCTCAACATGGACACATGGAAAACATTATGAATTTGGCTCAGTTCCAGAGGTAATTCGATCTGATAGGCCACTGGACCAACTCGCTTCACCACACGGTATGGTCCAATGTATCTAGGACTCAATTTGCCCTTCTTCCCGAATCTGAAAATCTTCTTCCAAGGTGTGTAATATCCCGGGTTAGGGGCTGTTTCGTTGTTGCATGTTCTGCATGTTGTTAGTATGCTATGCTGTTATTTTTATGTCTTAGGGGCTTAATTATAGCCTGGGTGTATGCCCGAGTGTTAGGGAGAATTTTTGTTTTTAGGCCTTATAGGAGAGGAGCTGAGGAAGCGGGGGTTTAAGAATTATTTTTGTGGTTTATTGCACAAATGAGGAGCTAGCAAAGTGGCAGAGCTTGCGCCACTTGGAGTTGGTGTGGCGTCATCTGCAAGGGGGAGTGGAGGTCCAGTGTTCGAGCTGCGGAGTACTCCTTTTTATTCCTTTTTGGGACGGCATAGGGGGAGAGTTGTATGTGGTTTAAATGCTACTTTGGACCAAGTCAAGTGGTTTAAAAGAGGGGTGGAGAGTAGATTTAGGATGTTGACTTGTTCAAAATAGTTTGAACTTGTGGTGGGGAGCAATAGGGGGGATGTGGCCGAATCTTTGGGGGTAGGTGGAGGTGTTGGCCGAAACTTGGGAACTTGTTGGGTAGTGGCCGGTTATGGTATGTGTGTGGGAAAGCTAGTGCCGAATTCTTTTTGGCAAGTTCTTGGCATTTTCGGTCATCACCTTGGTAAACCGAAATTCTCCCTTTTTGACAAACCAAAGCCGAAAATCTAAAGAAGTCACCTTCATTTTCTTGTGGAAGGCCGGAAGAGTAAACATTTAGTGCCGAACCTGCTTGTTTTCCTTTCAATCCCTCAGTAGCCGTAAGTTCCCTTCTCTCCCATTTCTTTTCCTTTTGGTTTCTTGTGCAAACCGAAATCACCATTCTTTCCCTCTCATATTCTCTCTCACTTCTTGAAACACTTGAGCCGAATATCCTCCTTTCCATCTACTTTCTCTTCTGTTCGTTTGTGAAGCCGAATTCCTCCTTTCATCTTTCTCATCTATTACCGAAACCATAACACTTTGTTTCTCAAAATTTGTTCTTCTTTCTTAAACAGTGTTGCCGAAACCCCATTCTCTTTTCACAATCTTTTCTTTCTACCATCTATATCCTCTTTTCCTTGTACTCAAAGCCGAAGGAAGGGTGTTGGACACCTAGGCCGAATCCCCTTTTCCTAGTGGTGACTTGGCCGAATAGTGGGTGTTGGTAAGTGCAAGGCCGAATGGCCATAATCTCCCCCTTGTGGTTCTTTGTTGATGTGGGTTTGCTTAAAGGCCGAATATGGTTATTTTTGGAAGGGTATTAACCTCTTTGTTATAGGTCATTGGGATTTTGGATACAATCAAGTGGAGCCTTCGTTTTCTGATTAGCCAGGAGGGGTAAGTTTTGGTAAAGGTTCGATATTAATCCCTTTGGTTATTGGTTGATAGCCGAATGTTGTAAGTGCCTAATCCTAGGTTGGCCGATTGTTTTAGGGGCTTGACAACTGAGGGACATAGATCGTTCGTAGGGATTTCTAGGCTCGTATAATCAGGTGTGTATACTAACACACTTATATTTAAGAATATTATTAATAAACCTGTATGCCTATTAAAATTTATGGCAGTTGATGGATTGATATGATACCCATTTGGGTATGAGCTTGGATTCGGGTAAGTTATTACTAATATCATTATGAGTTATTGATGATTTATATGATATCATGACCTATGTTATTTATGTATGCCATGAGAGTTTATGCTGGGTATGTGGGCATAATATGCATGATAGTATGATATGCATGATTACATGAGTTTGGCATGTTGATGGGTGATATGAGAGGAGGGAGTATGATATTTTGTGCTGACGAGCACCAGTGCTTTGGTAGCACAACTTTGTGACTTTGGGTCACCAGAGGTTTGGCACCTCCAGAGGTTTGGTACCTCAGCGTCTCGTCCCAGTGGCTCAGTACCACAGTGGGTTGGCCCCACAGATGATTATACGGGATTGACGCCAGTGTTTTGGTAACACACGATGGGTTGGCCCCATCACCAGATTTGTGACTACGGTCACCAGTGCTTTGGTAGCACATTGTGTCTTTGGGACACCAGAGGTTTGGCACCTCATTGCGACTTGTCCCTGTGGTTTGACCACCGTGGGTTGGCCCCACTTGAGATATGGGATCGTCTGCTAGTGTTTTGGTAACACACGATGGGTTGGCCCCATCATCATTGGATTTGTGACTTCGGTCACCAGTGCTTTGGTAGCACAACTGTGTCTTTGGGACACCAGTGCTTTGGTAGCACATTGACGGATATTGTGTCTTTGGGACACCAGTGCTTTGGGAGCACCTTGTGACTATATGTCACCAGTGGTTTGGCACCACCAGTGGTTTGGTACCACACGGGGTAGAAAAGGAGATACGGATGGTTAGGTTCGGGTTGCATTAATCATGTTGCTATGTATGATGTGTGTTAGCATGTTGTTTTATCGGGAGCGGGATTTACACACTGAGTCACTCGACTCACCCTCTCCTTTGACATTTCAGGTGACTCGTAGACGCGGACTTGGAGCCGGGATGGACTCGGGGTGCACATGCCAGGCTGAATAAAGTTTTTACTCAGACTTTATAATTTTTGGTACTTTAGCTTATTACTTTTATTTGGATTTTAATTTGTTCTGTAAAAGGCCTTTAAATTATGTTTTAAGTTGGTGGATATTTTAATTAGATTTAATATGCCTTAACAAAATTAAGTCGGTATAAATTTTCCTAAAACCTGGAAAGATAATGTTTTCAAAACTATAACGCATTGTGTTTTAAACTATACCATCGGGTATCACACAAAGTCTTTTTGATAAACAAATTCAACTGGTTTCCAATTCTAACTTGTAATACACTTAAGTTTAAAGGTGTTTTCCGTATCACTAAGAAACTAATAAGGTTTTAAATGGTAATAACTCGTTTTAACTACAAATTCTGGCAAAGTTTTCCAAATCCCTGGATTTCAAATACATCAACTGTTTTTCAAACAAGACTGCTCAAATCTGTTTCAAACACACTGTGTTTTCACTCAGCTTTTAAACGAAAAATCTAGTTTTTCAAAACGTTTTTCCCCGTAGCATACCAGATTCGGACGTGGTGTCTTGTCCGGGTTTGGGGTGTTACATTTTTGGTATCAGAGCCAAGTTCAAAGGCTCGGCTGTGGGCCTGAGGCCCAAAATGGTTTTCAAAAGTCTGTTTAGATGTTTGTTTGAAAGTATGGTTGAAAGGCATGGCACCGAGTCTCCGGCACCAGTTCGCCCAGGTAAGTACCCCGTACTATTACTTGTGATTTGATTGGATATGATTTGATGAATAGCTATAGTATGCTACTTTAGAGATTGAAACTGATAGGATTCTGTGAACTTGCGAGAACAAATCCTTTTTAATATTCATAAGACTTGCTTTTAAACAAGTGAAATAAACACTGATGCATAAAATTCTCTAATCAGATACGTAGAAAGATTAGACATGAGCACTCGAGGTGGACGTGGTCGTAATACTCGCGGTAGAGGTAGGGGTAGAATGACGGTTTCTGAGCCCGTAGGATCTGGGCAGGGTTCAGAAAATGAGGTACCGGTTCCGCCACCAGCTGGAGGTGGTGAGTTCCAAGATCAGGCTGGAGACGACGCAGTGTCACAGGCGATGCTGCGAGTGTTGGAAAGGGTAGCTGGGGCGAGTGGTGGTGCAGGAGTTAGGAAATCAGTTCCTGAGCGACTCCGGGCTAATGGGGCTGAATTCTTTCGAGGTGTATCTGGTGTTGCTCCTAGCACTGCTGAATATTGGCTGGAGGCAACGGAGCGGATCATGGATGATCTGGACTTGACAACTGAAGAGAAGCTGAAGGGTATCGTATCGCTTCTCCGAGATGAGTCATATCAGTGGTGGCTCACGGTTCGAGATAGTGTGGCTGCGGAGGATTTGACATGGGATTATTTTCGGGCTGCATATCAAAAGAAGTACATCGGGGCTAGTTACATAGACTCCCAGAGAAAGGCGTTTCTGAGGCTTGTTCAGGGGAGTAAATCTGTTGCTGAGTACGAGGCTGAGTTCCTGAAGCTGAGTAGGTATGCCAGGGGCATTGTAGCCACTGAGCATGAGAGGTGTGTTCGTTTTGAGGATGGTCTGCGAGACGAGTTGAGGCTGCTGATTGCTCCACAGCAGGAGCGCGAGTTTGCTGTCTTGGTTGAGAAAGCCAAGGTGGCTGAGGGTGTTAAGGAGTCAGTGAGGCAGAGTATGGACAGGAGTAGGCTTAAGAGGAGCTTCGGGTCTTCTGGTTCGTCTGGTAATCCGCAGAAGAGGGCTAGACCGAGTGGGCAGAATCAGTCTGCTAGGTTTGTTGCTGCTAGGCAGGGACCGCCGCAGTGTAACCAGTGTGGGAAATCTCATTGGGGTGGCTGTTGGACTGGGGGTAAAGGGTGCTTCGAGTGTGGGTCTCTGGAGCATCGCATTAGGGACTGTCCGCGTAGGATGGCCAGGATTCAGTCGGAGAGTCAGGGCCGTAATCAGTTCAGAGGTAATGGACCGCCACCGCAGAGAGGCCGTGGTAATGGCAGAGGTGGTTATGGATCTAGTCGGGGCCGTGGAGCACCGGGCAGAGGTGCGGGTAGTTCTGAGGCTAGGCAGCCGGGATTGGTGTATGCTGCGAGGCGCCGTGAGGAGGGCGACGCACCGGACGTCATAACCGGTACGTTTTTGATTTTTGGTACTCCTTATACTGCTTTAATTGATGTGGGTTCTACGCACTCTTATGTTGCCAGTAGTATAGTAGAGACACTGGACTTAGACTCTGAGATATCTTCTAGGCAGCTGACTGTGATTAGCCCTTTAGGTCACTCTGTAGTAGTAGATAAACTGTTTAGAGAGGTACCCCTAGAACTCCAAGGGGTAGTGTTTGCTGCTGATCTGATGGAACTGCCGTTTGGGGAGTTCGATTTGATTCTTGGGATGGATTGGCTGGTTAAGTACCAGGCGAGGTTGGATTGCGCGGCTAAGCGCATGGTTCTTAAGACGGTTGATGGTGTTGAGGTCGCTATGATAGGTAATAGGAGAGATTACTTATCAAATGTGGTATCTGCTCTGAAAGCGGAGAAGATGGTCAGGAAGGGCTGTGATGCGTATGTGGTTCATGTGTATGCTTTGGAGGCACTACTTATATGGGGAGAGATCGATAGTTTATACGGATCACAAGAGTCTGAAGTATTTACTGACTCAGAAGGATTTGAATTTGAGGCAGCGTAGATGGGTTGAGTTGCTGAAAGACTACGATTGTTCTATTGAGTATCATCCGGGCAAGGCTAACGTGGTGGCAGACGCGTTGAGCCGTAAGGTTGTTTCGGACTTAAGAGCATTGGTTGCCCATTTAAGTTTGTATGACGACGGGAGTATTCTGGCAGAGCTGCAGGTTAAGCCTACTTGGGTTGAGCAGATCAGAGAGAAACAGTTAGAGGATGAGGCTCTGAGTGCGCGAAGGTTACAAGTGCAGAATGGTGGTGTGGATGGTTACAGTCTGTCTAGTGACGAGGTTCTGTGTTTTCAGGGTAAGGCTTGTATGCCTAAGGATGTTGAGCTAAGGCAGAAGATTCTTCAGGACGCACATAGCAGTCCTTATGCTATGCATCCTGGAGGTAGCAAAATGTATAAGGATCTGAGAGAGCAGTTTTGGTGGCCTGGTTTGAAGAAAGAGGTGACAGAGTTTGTTGGGAAGTGTCTAACTTGTCAGCAGGTCAAGGCTGAACATCAGTTGCCGTCGGGTTTGCTTCAGCCTGTGAAGATTCCTCAGTGGAAGTGGGAAAGGATAACCATGGATTTTGTCAGTGGGTTACCGCTTACGCCAAGCAAGAAGGATTCAGTTTGGGTAGTGGTGGATCGTCTGACGAAATCAGCTCACTTTATTCCGGTGAGGGTTGACTACTCACTTCAGAAGCTAGCGAAGCTGTATGTGTCAGAGATCGTGAGGTTGCACGGTGTGCCAGTTTCGATAATCTCGGATAGGGATCCCAGGTTTACTTCAAGGTTCTGGAAGGCGTTGCATCAGGCTCTGGGTACTCGTTTGGATTTCAGCACGGCTTTTCACCCGCAGTCTGACGGTCAATCAGAAAGGGTTATTCAGATCTTGGAAGACATGCTGAGAGGTTGTGTCTTGGATTTCAGAGGTAGTTGGGAGGAGTTCCTACCGTTAGCTGAGTTTGCCTACAACAACAGTTACCAAGCGAGCATCAAGATGGCTCCGTATGAGGCGTTGTATGGCAGGAAGTGTCGCTCACCTACATGTTGGACGGAATTAGGTGAACGTCAATTGTGGGGACCCGAGTTAGTAGCTGAGACTGAGGACAAGGTTAAGTTGATTCAGGCCCGATTAAAGGAAGCTTCGGACCGGCAGAAGTCTTATGCCGATCTTAAGCGAAGAGATATAGAGTTTGCTGTTGGGGATCAAGTGTTTCTGAAGGTCTCGCCTTGGAAGAAGGTTCTGAGGTTCGGGAAGAAAGGTAAGCTAAGTCCGAGGTTTATTGGGCCGTATAGGGTGTTGAGGCGAGTTGGACCAGTAGCGTATCAGCTTGAGTTGCCAGCAGAGCTTAGTCAGATTCACGACGTTTTTCATGTTTCGATGCTTCGGAGGTATCGTTCAGATCCGTCTCATGTGGTAGCAGTGGAAGAGATCGAGGTAAATCCAGATTTGTCTATAGAAGAGGAACCTGTGCAGATTCTTGATCGGGATGTGAAGGTTCTGCGTAGAAAGTCTGTGCCTTTGGTTAAGGTACTTTGGCGGAATCATGGCGTGGAAGAAGCGACGTGGGAACCCGAGGATACGATGAGACAGCAATACCCGCAACTCTTTTGATCAGGTAATTTCGAGGCCGAAATTATTTTTAAGGGGGGTAGAACTGTAATATCCCGGGTTAGGGGCTGTTTCGTTGTTGCATGTTCTGCATGTTGTTAGTATGCTATGCTGTTATTTTTATGTCTTAGGGGCTTAATTATAGCCTGGGTGTATGCCCGAGTGTTAGGGAGAATTTTGTTTTTAGGCCTTATAGGAGAGGAGCTGAGGAAGCGGGGGTTTAAGAATTATTTTTGTGGTTTATTGCACAAATGAGGAGCTAGCAAAGTGGCAGAGCTTGCGCCACTTGGAGTTGGTGTGGCGTCATCTGCAAGGGGGAGTGGAGGTCCAGTGTTCGAGCTGCGGAGTACTCCTTTTTATTCCTTTTTGGGACGGCATAGGGGGAGAGTTGTATGTGGTTTAAATGCTACTTTGGACCAAGTCAAGTGGTTTAAAAGAGGGGTGGAGAGTAGATTTAGGATGTTGACTTGTTCAAAATAGTTTGAACTTGTGGTGGGGAGCAATAGGGGGGATGTGGCCGAATCTTTGGGGGTAGGTGGAGGTGTTGGCCGAAACTTGGGAACTTGTTGGGTAGTGGCCGGTTATGGTATGTGTGTGGGAAAGCTAGTGCCGAATTCTTTTTGGCAAGTTCTTGGCATTTTCGGTCATCACCTTGGTAAACCGAAATTCTCCCTTTTTGACAAACCAAAGCCGAAAATCTAAAGAAGTCACCTTCATTTTCTTGTGGAAGGCCGGAAGAGTAAACATTTAGTGCCGAACCTGCTTGTTTTCCTTTCAATCCCTCAGTAGCCGTAAGTTCCCTTCTCTCCCATTTCTTTTCCTTTTGGTTTCTTGTGCAAACCGAAATCACCATTCTTTCCCTCTCATATTCTCTCTCACTTCTTGAAACACTTGAGCCGAATATCCTCCTTTCCATCTACTTTCTCTTCTGTTCGTTTGTGAAGCCGAATTCCTCCTTTCATCTTTCTCATCTATTACCGAAACCATAACACTTTGTTTCTCAAAATTTGTTCTTCTTTCTTAAACAGTGTTGCCGAAACCCCATTCTCTTTTCACAATCTTTTCTTTCTACCATCTATATCCTCTTTTCCTTGTACTCAAAGCCGAAGGAAGGGTGTTGGACACCTAGGCCGAATCCCCTTTTCCTAGTGGTGACTTGGCCGAATAGTGGGTGTTGGTAAGTGCAAGGCCGAATGGCCATAATCTCCCCCTTGTGGTTCTTTGTTGATGTGGGTTTGCTTAAAGGCCGAATATGGTTATTTTTGGAAGGGTATTAACCTCTTTGTTATAGGTCATTGGGATTTTGGATACAATCAAGTGGAGCCTTCGTTTTCTGATTAGCCAGGAGGGGTAAGTTTTGGTAAAGGTTCGATATTAATCCCTTTGGTTATTGGTTGATAGCCGAATGTTGTAAGTGCCTAATCCTAGGTTGGCCGATTGTTTTAGGGGCTTGACAACTGAGGGACATAGATCGTTCGTAGGGATTTCTAGGCTCGTATAATCAGGTGTGTATACTAACACACTTATATTTAAGAATATTATTAATAAACCTGTATGCCTATTAAAATTTATGGCAGTTGATGGATTGATATGATACCCATTTGGGTATGAGCTTGGATTCGGGTAAGTTATTACTAATATCATTATGAGTTATTGATGATTTATATGATATCATGACCTATGTTATTTATGTATGCCATGAGAGTTTATGCTGGGTATGTGGGCATAATATGCATGATAGTATGATATGCATGATTACATGAGTTTGGCATGTTGATGGGTGATATGAGAGGAGGGAGTATGATATTTTGTGCTGACGAGCACCAGTGCTTTGGTAGCACAACTTTGTGACTTTGGGTCACCAGAGGTTTGGCACCTCCAGAGGTTTGGTACCTCAGCGTCTCGTCCCAGTGGCTCAGTACCACAGTGGGTTGGCCCCACAGATGATTATACGGGATTGACGCCAGTGTTTTGGTAACACACGATGGGTTGGCCCCATCACCAGATTTGTGACTACGGTCACCAGTGCTTTGGTAGCACATTGTGTCTTTGGGACACCAGAGGTTTGGCACCTCATTGCGACTTGTCCCTGTGGTTTGACCACCGTGGGTTGGCCCCACTTGAGATATGGGATCGTCTGCTAGTGTTTTGGTAACACACGATGGGTTGGCCCCATCATCATTGGATTTGTGACTTCGGTCACCAGTGCTTTGGTAGCACAACTGTGTCTTTGGGACACCAGTGCTTTGGTAGCACATTGACGGATATTGTGTCTTTGGGACACCAGTGCTTTGGGAGCACCTTGTGACTATATGTCACCAGTGGTTTGGCACCACCAGTGGTTTGGTACCACACGGGGTAGAAAAGGAGATACGGATGGTTAGGTTCGGGTTGCATTAATCATGTTGCTATGTATGATGTGTGTTAGCATGTTGTTTTATCGGGAGCGGGATTTACACACTGAGTCACTCGACTCACCCTCTCCTTTGACATTTCAGGTGACTCGTAGACGCGGACTTGGAGCCGGGATGGACTCGGGGTGCACATGCCAGGCTGAATAAAGTTTTTACTCAGACTTTATAATTTTTGGTACTTTAGCTTATTACTTTTATTTGGATTTTAATTTGTTCTGTAAAAGGCCTTTAAATTATGTTTTAAGTTGGTGGATATTTTAATTAGATTTAATATGCCTTAACAAAATTAAGTCGGTATAAATTTTCCTAAAACCTGGAAAGATAATGTTTTCAAAACTATAACGCATTGTGTTTTAAACTATACCATCGGGTATCACACAAAGTCTTTTTGATAAACAAATTCAACTGGTTTCCAATTCTAACTTGTAATACATCTAAGTTTAAAGGTGTTTTCCGTATCACTAAGAAACTAATAAGGTTTTAAATGGTAATAACTCGTTTTAACTACAAATTCTGGCAAAGTTTTCCAAATCCCTGGATTTCAAATACATCAACTGTTTTTCAAACAAGACTGCTCAAATCTGTTTCAAACACACTGTGTTTTCACTCAGCTTTTAAACGAAAAATCTAGTTTTTCAAAACGTTTTTCCCCGTAGCATACCAGATTCGGACGTGGTGTCTTGTCCGGGTTTGGGGTGTTACAAGGTGAGACCTTCAAGAAAACTTGATCCCCCACGGCATACTCGATATCCTTACGCTTCAGATCCGTATACGACTTCTGTCTATCCGAAGCTTCCTTTAACCGTGCTCGAATAGCTTTCACTTTTTCTTCCGTTTCAGAAATCATCTCAAGACCTAACATCTGCCGATCGCCCAACTCCGTCCAACAAATAGGAGAACGACACCTACGACCATATAATGCCTCGTAGGGTGCCATCTGAATACTTGACTGATAGCTGTTGCTATACGCAAATTCTGCCAACAGTAGAAAATCCTCCCAACTACCTTTGAAGTCGATTAAACATCCTCTTAACATGTCTTTCAGAATCTGAAACACTCTCTCCGACTGCCCATCTGATTGAGGATGAAAAGCCGTACTAAAGTTTAGCTCTGTTCCCAGAGCTTCATGCAAAGCTTTCCAAAACCGGGATATAAACCTAGGATCCCTATCCGATATAATCGACACGGGTACCCCATGCAACCTCACGATTTCAGATACATACAGCTTCGCCAACTTCTGTAACGAATAATCCGTACGCATTGGTAGAAAATGAGCAGTCTTCATCAAACGATCAACAATTACCCAAACAGAATTTTTCTTAGTAGGTGTTAAGGGTAACCCACTAACAAAATCCATTGTTATCCGCTCCCATTTCCAAAGAGGAATCTTTACCGGTTGCAAAAGACCTGACGGCAATTGATGCTCCGCCTTCACTTGCTGACAAGTTAAACATTTTCTCACAAATTCTGAAGTCTCACGTTTCAACCCTGGCCACCAATACTGTTCACGAAGATCTCGATACATCTTATTTCCTCCGGGGTGCATAGCATAAGGGCTACTATGCGCCTCCCTCAAAAACATTTGCCTCAGATCTGAGTCCTTAGGCATACAGACCCTTCCAGGGAAACACAACACACCTTCTGGGTTTATTCCAAAGTCCTCTAATCCACCATTTTTAACTTGCTGAAGTAAAGGACCCAACTTCTCATCTAATATTTGCTTTTCCTTGATTTGCTCCAACCACAGAGGCTTCACCTGAAGTTCCGCTATCAAACTACCATCCTCATACAAACTCAAATGGGCAAACATAGCTCTCAAATCAGATACCATCTTACGACTTGATGCGTCCGCCACCACATTAGCCTTTCCAAGATGATACTCGATTGAGAAATCATAGTCCTTTAACAGCTCCACCCATCTTCGTTGTCTCAAGTTTAATTCTTTCTGAGTAAGAAGATACTTAAGACTCTTGTGATCCGTATAGATGATAGACTTTTCACCATATAGGTAATGCCTCCAAATCTTTAAGGCAAACACCACTGCTGCTAACTCCAAGTCATGAGTAGGGTAGTTTACTTCGTGCGGTCTCAACTGACGAGAAGCATAAGCTACAACTTTCCCACTTTGCATCAATACGCAACCTAATCCCGTATGTGACGTATCACAACAAACTGTAAATTCCTTTCCAGCTTCAGGTTGAATCAATACCGGCGCTTCCGTCAAAATCTTCTTCAATTTCTTGAAACTTTCTTGCTGTTAATCAGCCCATATAAACTGTACTCCCTTTCGCAAAAGCTTAGTTAGGGGTGCAGCAATCAACGAAAACCTCTCCACAAAGCGTCTATAATTACCAGCCAAACCCAAGAAACTCCGAATTTCAGCCACTGACTTCGGTGGTTTCCAATCCAATACAGCCTCAATCTTCCGAGGATCCACCCTTATTCCTTCGGCTGATATCACATGACCCAAGAAAGTCACTTCTCTTAACCAAAATTCACATTTACTGAATTTGGCATACAATTGATTATCTCGAAGCAATTGCAATACAATTCGCAAATGCGAGTCATGCTCTTCTTCATTCCTTGAATAAACCAGAATGTCATCTATGAATACCACCACAAACCGGTCTAAAAATGGTTGAAAGACCCGGTTCATCATATCCATAAATGCAGCTGGTGCATTAGTCAACCCAAACGGCATCACCAAAAACTCATAGTGTCCGTAACGGGTTCGGAACGCTGTCTTGTGAATATCCGTTTCTTTCACTTTGAGCTGGTGATAACCCGACCTTAAATCAATTTTGGAGAAAACTGAAGCTCCCTTCAATTGATCAAACAGGTCATCAATTCTCGGCAGAGGGTACCGATTCTTGATCGTCAGCTTATTCAATTGCCTATAATCGATACACATACGCATCGACCCATCCTTCTTCTTAACAAACAAAACCGGTGCTCCCCACAGAGACACACTCGGTCGAATAAAACCCCGATCTAGCAGTTCTTGAACTTGAGCTTTAAGCTCCGACAACTCCTTCGGTGCCATTCTATAAGGAGCAATGGACACTGGAGCAGTTCCGGGCAAAAGCTCAATACCAAATTCCACTTCCCGATCTGGAGGTACACCAGGAAGTTCTTCGGGAAAAACATCAGGGAACTCCTTCACCGTTCTCACATCTTCCACTGATAACTCTTTGGCATCTAAAGCACTAATAAATGCTAAAAATGCTCCATACCCTTTTCGTACCAACTTCTCCGCCTTTAACGCAGATATCACGTTTGCCAAGTAATTCCTCCGCTCGCCTATCATAACTATCTCCTTATCCTCCACAGTTCTTATCGACATCCGCTTTTCAGCACAGTCCAATTGCACCCAGTGCTTAACCAACCAATCCATGCCCAGAATGATATCGAATTCGCCAAAAGGCAATTCAATCAAATTTGCCAGGAATGTTTTTCCTTGAATTTCTAAGGGTACGTCTCTAAATAGTTTATTAACCAATACCGACTGTCCTAAGGGACTAATTACCCTCATCTCACTATCGAAAATTTCAGATTCTAAATTCAAGTTCCCAGTTATGGTGCTAGCAACGTACGAATGGGTAGAACCAATATCAATCAAGGCAATAACGGGTACATCAGAAATGAAGAACGTACCAGTTATCACATCAGGTGCATTTCCATCCTCACGACATCTGACTGCATACACCAATCCTGGCTGTCTTGCATCCGTGTTGCCTCTAGGACCATTGCCTCGACCAGCTGCACCTTGACCACGTCCAGCCCCATTACCACCACGACCTGGTCTACGACCTCTCGGTGGTTGCTGAGCTCCTCTTGCCGGTGGTGCATCAGTAGTAACGAACTTCTTGAGTTGTATCCATACGTCGAGGGCAACTCCTATATTGATGATCCGTCGATCCACATTTATAGCAAGCACCCGTTTTCCTCCAACATTCTCCCGAATGCCTTTTTCCACATTCAGCACAGTCTCGACTCTGATTAACAGCTACAGGTGTTCTTCCTTGAGCTGGTTCCTCATTCCGAGGCCTCTTCATAAATCTTTTTGAAGAACCCGAATACTTCATATCTCTCTTGCTTCGAACTTGCTCCCGATTCTGACGTTCCGAATTCTTAGCCTCTTCGGCTATCTTGGCCTTCTCCACCAGCGTGGCAAAAGTTCTAACTTGTTGTGGGGCTATCAGAACCCGCAACTCATCTTTTAAACCATCCTCAAAGCGTACACAACGCTCATGATCCGTTGCCACTATCGTTCGAGTGTAGCGACTCAAACGTAAGAACTCAGCCTCATATGCTGCCACCGTCTTATTTCCTTGCACCAGGTTCAAGAATTCCTTCCTTCGGGCATCCACATAGCTTGTTCCCACATATTTCCCTTGAAAGGAAGCTTTGAAGAATTCCCAATTAACTAATCCAGCATCAGTGCCT
Source organism: Gossypium australe (assembly GCA_005393395.2). Lineage (NCBI taxonomy): Eukaryota > Viridiplantae > Streptophyta > Magnoliopsida > Malvales > Malvaceae > Gossypium > Gossypium australe. The sequence goes on from CM016625.1 coordinate 87,819,487, forward strand.
TCTCGGACAGTAAGCCACCATTGGTATGCTTCGTCCCTTAACAAAGATACCGCTCATCTTAGTTTTTGTTCCACAGTGCACTCAAGATCGTCCATAATTCGCTCCACTGCCTCAAGCCAATATTCAGCGACATTGGGAGCTACACCAGAGACACCTCTGAAAACCTCAGCTCCACTTGATTTCAGTCGCTCCGATATCGACCCACGAGCTGTTGGCCCAGTTCTGGATCCAGCGACCCTTTCAAGGACTCGCAGCATAGCTCGTGTTACAGCATTATCTTCATCCATATGGCCATGTGATCCCGTCTCACTCTCGAGTGACGCAGGTGCATCCATTTCCGGCATATGACCCGGTGCTTCAGTTGCGCCCCTAACACCTCGTCCTCTACCACGGCCACGTCTACCGCGTCCACGACCACGTCCTCTAGTGCTCATAGCGACCAATTCGATTTAATCTGATTAAGAGTTTTATGAATCAGAATAATATTTCAGTTGTTTATTAACGATGTTTTATGATATGAAAGAGATAGAGTTGTTTTTGCAACCATATCCTATTGTCTCAATCTCTACGGTTTTCAACACCTAAAACTAGAAGTTCCAGAGTGTTTCTTACAATCATATCATAATAATAATAAACAATCAATATACAGATACTTACTTGACTTGGCGCGGGATGTTCATGGTGCCATACTTCCATAAGTTTAGAAAGTTAAATTGCTTTTCAAACAGATTTCATTGTTGAACCCAAACCACAGCCGAGTTTTGAAACTGGGCTCTGATACCATTAAATGTAACACCCCAAACCCGGTCTATGCGTTTAGACGAGATTTGGTTTGTCACACCAAACATACATTCGTTTATTCTCGAGTGATTAAAGTAAAATTTGCTACAAAACTTTTTGAAAATAGAGTTTAATAAAATTTAATTCGAGGATTTGAAATTTGTGACTTAAGAAAATACTTATTTGAAAACTTATCATTGAAATATAAAAGTCAAAATCTTAAGATAGTTTCAAAGAGACATTGAAAGAATTTAAAATAATTAAAGTGTCCAAAAATTGTTGTAAAACCAATATTTTAAAGAAAACTTAATATATTTAAGATAAAACCATATTAAGTATTTGAAATAAAATTTAAATCCATCCACACAATAAAATCCATAAAAACATAAATTAAAGGCCTTATTACATCAAACCCAAAATAGTAATTTAAAATAAAGTTCATAGTTTATAAAAAAAAAACCCATGCTTGTAGTATGGCCTCCACGAAGTCATCTCCGGCCCAAGTCCACATCAATTTCCATTACCTGAAAAGGTTGATAAAATTGGGTGAGTTACAAAGAACTCAGTGTGCAACTCACTTACCACCATTATTGGGCCAGATCGTCAAGATATTATGCTGGGCTTGAGCCCAATTACAGAATTCAACAATATATCATAAAATGAAATAAAATAATTTAAAAATGCATGTAAAATGAATTTCCCAAACCAAACCTAATATCCATCCGCTAAGACCCCCGTACCAGCCAACACACCTGTGGGGATCAAGTCAACCCACCCCGCCAAACACACCGATCATAGGCTTTAAGCCTTTAATAATATTGTAGTGCACTACCAAAATAGATTGTGACATTGTCACCGAACTAGAGGCATTAAGCCAAATTTGTGGCAGGGCCACCGAACTAGAGGCATTGAGCCAAATTTGTGGCAGGGCCACCGAACTAGATTTTTGGCAACTGGCCATTCTTCTCTTCATATACCCCACCCCATGCAATCATGCGTGTATAACAAAATATAGTCATATAACAATTTTTCAATTAATCCATAACATCGGTGGGTTTATCATTAAACATTTCATTTGGCCCATAAAAATAGTTTAGCAATTTGCCCATTTAGCAGTTTAGTGGGCTTTGGCCCATTTGTCGAACTAGAGTATTTTGGCCCAATTTATCGAACTAGAGTATTTTGGCCCAATTTATCGAACTAGAGTATTTTGGCCCAATTTATCGAACTAGAGTATTTTTCACATATTTCTGGGTTTTAACCGTTTTTATACATCTACTCAAAAGTATTAATATCACAAAATTTCCGCTTTTACCATTTTTACGGTTTTATCACGTTACTTACGATTTGGTATCTAACCCGAAAATGAGTGTGAAGTTACACACCTGGTTATGGAGAGAACTATACTTTCCCGCTCTTCAACACCTAAACGTATCATGATAATTAGAACACTATAATCTAATAAAACCGATTTAAACATAACGATTTAGAATTTTACCCTCGGATTTTCGTAATATTTCTACTTGCGATTTCTCCCCGATCGATGGTTCGCTAACCGAATCGAACCCACGAACGAATAATGGTTCGGGAGTACGAACGACTTCAATCAGTTGATTTTCCTCGGTTGAGCGTCCGCAACCCGGTGGAAAATCTCGGATTCCAGAAATAGTCCTTTGTTTATACTTAGGGGGAATAACGGAACCTCCCCTCTTCCGAAGACTAAACACCGCCCTTTTCTTCCCTATTTTGAATGTCTTCAATGACAAAGGAACATTAATCCAATCTAAAAAAAATATCGAAATAATACTAAAGGTTTGAAGGATGTGATTTCCTTACCACAATAAATCGATTCCAACGTTTCTACGATTCTCTCGAACACTTGAGTTCCGATCTTCCGTTATTGCACTATATTATAACGAATAAAACATTAATAGAACGAACGTGTATTTCGATCCAAATGGTCCTTCATGACACCATCAAAATTCGGCCATAACACTATTAACCAATCGAAACCGAAAAAGAATCCCTTACCTATTTTCCACGGTCGAAAAGAAAGGATTGAGAATGGTGTTTGTGATTGATGAAGATTTCGGCTATTAAGAATCAAAGAAAAGAGAAAATAAAATCGGCTATAGGCACATTAGCATTCGGCCATTAGAGAGTTTAATGGGGAAAATTTTGATTGAAAAGAAATAAAAGAAAGAGATAAAAGATGGAAGAAAAGATGATGATGATTCGGTTTTCAAAGAGAATGGAAGAGAAAGGAAAAGAAAGAGATGAATTTTGAGAGAGATGTATATTCGACAATGGGGAGAAGAAAAGAAAAGAAAAGAATGGCTTTTGGTATAGGTGATTTTCGGCACTCAAAGAAAAGGCACAAAGCAAAATGCTAAAGCAATAAACAAAAATGACCAAATGGTCACAAGATTAGAGCTTTACCAAATGCACAAATTCGGCCAAAGGGAAAAGTTGAGAAGAGGAATGTAAAATTTTGCACAAAGTTGCTAGGAATGATCAAAAAGAAACTTCAATTCCTAGCCAAACTATCACCAAAAATTCGGCTCCCCCTTTAGTCCCAATTGCCGTCCCTATGCATGGTCAAATGGCCATGAAATTGATTCCATAATAATTTCCTTGATACTTGCCCCATATCTTCATACCTTTCCTTAAATTCTTGATTCCCTTCCTTAAGTTAACAATTTCCTTAATCCTTTGATATACTAACCAAAACTAACATGGTCAACACTTACCATATATGCACTTGGCCGACACTTGCTATGCATGTGCAGAAAATAAAAAATAAAATTCATCTAGATGCTAAACAAGGGATTCGAACCTTTTCCCTCATGCACTAACTCATGCGCCAACACCTCTTTGCCATATACTCATCTTATGATACACTTTGACACATTAATTAACTTATGTGTCAATACCACTTGCTCCACTTCCATAAATTTTAAAACTAAAAAATTATTCTATACCCAATTAATTCTAATTCTTCTTCAGGGCTATAATAAGCACTAAAATAAATAATAAACAAAAAAATTTTCCTTCATAATCTAAACACCAAATCATGCAATATAATACTTGGATTTTTAGGGTGTTACAACTCTACCCTCCTAAAAAAAATTTCGTCCTCGAAATTTACCTGGTTGAAAAGGTGAGGGTATTGTTGCCGAATTGCATCCTCAGGCTCCCACGTAGCTTCTTCCGCTCCATGGTTACGCCATAACACTTTGACCAACGGCACGGTTTTCTTTCTTAGCACCTTAACATCTCGGTCTAGGATTTCCACTAGTTCCTCCTCAAAAGACAAGTCTGACTTCAACTCCACTTCCTCTACCGGTACTATGTGCGAAGGATCCGATCTATAGCGCCTCAACATGGACACATGGAAAACATTATGAATTTGGCTCAGTTCCAGAGGTAATTTGATCTGATAGGCCACTGGACCAACTCGCTTCACCACACGGTATGGTCCAATGTATCTAGGACTCAATTTGCCCTTCTTCCCGAATCTAAAAATCTTCTTCCAAGGTGAGACCTTCAAGAAAACTTGATCCCCCACGGCATACTCGATATCCTTACGCTTCAGATCCGCATACGACTTCTGTCTACCCGAAGCTTCCTTTAACCGTGCTCGAATAGCTTTCACTTTTTCTTCCGTTTCAGAAATCATCTCAGGACCAAACATCTGCCGATCGCCCTACTCCGTCCAACAAATAGGAGAACGACACCTACGACCATATAATGCCTCGTAGGGTGCCATCTGAATACTTGACTGATAGCTGTTGTTATACGCAAATTCTGCCAACGGTAGAAAATCCTCCCAACTACCTTTGAAGTAGATTACACATCCTCTTAACATGTCTTCCAGAATCTGAATCACTCTCTCCGACTGCCCATCTTATTGAGGATGAAAAGCCGTACTAAAGTTTAGCTTTGTTCCCAGAGCTTCATGCAAAGCTTTCCAAAACCGGGATGTAAACCTAGGATCCCTATCTGATATAATCGACACGGGTACCCCATGCAACCTCACGATTTCAGATACATACAGCTTCACCAACTTCTGTAACGAATAATCCGTACGCACTGGTAGAAAATGAGCAGTCTTCGTCAAACGATCAACAATTACCCAAACAGAATTTTTCTTAGTAGGTGTTAAGGGTAACCCACTAACAAAATCCATTGTTATCCGCTCCCATTTCCAAAGAGGAATCTTTACCGGTTGCAAAAGACCTGACGGCAATTGATGCTCCGCCTTCACTTGCTGACAAGTTAAACATTTTCTCACAAATTCTGAAATCTCACGTTTCAACCCTGGCCACCAATACTGTTCACGAAGATCCCGATACATCTTATTTCCTCCGGGGTGCATAGCATAAGGGCTACTATGCGCCTCCCTCAAAAACATTTGCCTCAGATCTGAGTCCTTAGGCATACAGACCCTTCCACGGAAACACAACACACCTTCCGGGTTTATTCCGAAGTCCTCTAATCCACCATTTTTAACTTGCTGAAGTAAAGGTCCCAACTTCTCATCTAATATTTGCTTTTCCTTGATTTTCTCCAACCACAGAGGCTTCACCTGAAGTTCCGCTATCAAACTACCATCCTCATACAAACTCAAATGGGCAAACAGAGCTCTCAAATCAGATACCATCTTACGACTAGATGCGTCCGCCACCACATTAGCCTTTCCAGGATGATACTCGATTGAGAAATCATAGTCCTTTAACATCTCCACCCATCTTCGTTGTCTCAAGTTTAATTCTTTCTGAGTAAGAAGATACTTAAGACTCTTGTGATCCGTATAGATGATAGACTTTTCACCATATAGGTAATGCCTCCAAATCTTTAAGGCAAACACCACTGCTGCTAACTCCAAGTCATGAGTAGGGTAGTTTACTTCGTGCGGTCTCAACTGACGAGAAGCATAAGCTACCACTTTCCCACTTTGCATCAATACGCAACCTAATCCCGTATGTGACGCATCACAACAAACTGTAAATTCCTTTCCAGCTTCAGGTTGAATCAATACCGGCGCTTCCGTCAAAATCTTCTTCAATTTCTCGAAACTTTCTTGCTGTTAATCAGCCCATATAAACGGTACTCTCTTTCGCAAAAGCTTAGTTAGGGGTGCAGCAATCAACGAAAACCCCTCCACAAAGCGTCTATAATAACCAGCCAAACCCAAGAAACTCCGAATTATAGCCACTGACTTCGGTGGCTTCCAATCCAATACAGCCTCAATATTCCGAGGATCCACCCTTATTCCTTCGGCTGATATCACATGACCCAAGAAAGTCACTTCTCTTAACCAAAATTCACATTTACTGAATTTGGCATACAATTGATTATCTCGAAGCAATTGCAATACAATTCGCAAATGCGAGTCATGCTCTTCTTCATTCCTTGAATAAACCAGAATGTCATCTATGAATACCACCACAAACCGGTCTAAAAATGGTTGAAAGACCCGATTCATCATATCCATAAATGCAGCTGGTGCATTAGTCAACCCAAACGGCATCACCAAAAACTCATAGTGTCCGTAACGGGTTCGGAACGCTGTCTTGTGAATATCTGTTTATTTCACATTGAGCTGGTGATAACCCGACCTTAAATCAATTTTGGAGAAAACTGAAGCTCTCTTCAATTGATCAAACAGGTCATCAATTCTCGGCAGAGGGTACCGATTCTTGATCGTCAGCTTATTCAATTGCCTATAATCGATACACATACGCATCGACCCATCCTTCTTCTTAACAAACAAAACCGGTGCTCCCCACGGAGACACACTCGGTCGAATAAAACCCCGATCTAGCAGTTCTTGAACTTGAGCTTTAAGCTCCGACAACTCATTCGGTGCCATTCTATAAGGAGCAATGGACACTGGAGCTGTTCCGGTCAAAAGCTCAATACCAAATTCCACTTCCCGATCTGGAGGTACACCAGGAAGTTCTTCGGGAAAAACATCAGGGAACTCCTTCACCGTTCTCACATCTTCCACTGATAACTCTTTGGCATCTAAAGCACTAATAAATGCTAAACATGCTCCATACCCTTTTCGTACCAACTTCTCCGCCTTTAACGCAGATATCATGTTTTCCAAGTAATTCCTGCGCTCGCCTATCATAACTATCTCCTTATCCTCCACAGTTCTTATCGACATCCGCTTTTCAGCACAGTCCAATTGCGCCTGGTGCTTAACTAACCAATCCATGCCCAGAATGATATCGAATTCGCCAAAAGGCAATTCCATCAAATTTGCTAGGAATGTTTCTCCTTGAATTTCTAAGGGTACGTCTCTAAATAGTTTATTAACCAATACCGACTGTCCTAAGGGACTAATTACCCTCATCTCACTATCGGAAATTTCAGATTCTAAATTCAAGTTCCCAGTTATGGTGCTAGCAACGTACGAATGGGTAGAACCAATATCAATCAAGGCAATAACGGGTACATCAGAAATGAAGAACGTACCAGTTATCACATCAGGTGCATTTCCATCATCACGACGTCTGACTGCATACACCAATCCTGGCTGTCTTGCATCCGTGTTGCCTCTAGGACCATTGCCTCGACCCGCTGCACCTTGACCACGTCCAGCCCCATTACCACCACGACCTGGTCCACGACCTCTCGGTGGTTGCTGAGCTCCTCTTGCCGGTGGTGCATCAGTAGTACTAACTTCTTGAGTTGTATCCATACGTCGAGGGCAACTCCTATATTGATGATCCGTCGATCCACATTTATAGCAAGCACCCGTTTTCCTCCAACATTCTCCCGAATGCCTTTTTCCACATTTAGCACAGTCTCGACTCTGATTAACAGCTACAGGTGTTCTTCCTTGAGCTGGTTCCTCATTCCGAGGCCTCTTCATAAATCTTTTTGAAGAACCCGAATACTTCATATCTCTCTTGCTTCGAACTTGCTCCCGATTCTGACGTTCTGAATTCTTAGCCTCTTCGGCTATCTTGGCCTTCTCCACCAGCGTGGCAAAAGTTCTAACTTGTTGTGGGGCTATCAGAACCCGCAACTCATCTTTTAAACCATCCTCAAAGCGTACACAATGCTCATGATCCGTTGCCACTATCGTTCAAGCGTAGCGACTCAAACGTAAGAACTTAGCCTCATATGCTGCCACCGTCTTATTTCCTTGCACCAGGTTCAAGAATTCCTTCCTTCGGGCATCCACATAGCTTGTTCCCACATATTTCCCTTGAAAGGAAGCTTTGAAGAATTCCCAATTAACTAATGCAGCATCAGTGCCTTCTCGGACAGTAAGCCACCATTGGTATGCTTCGTCCCTTAACAAAGATACCGCTCCTCTTAGTTTTTGTTCCACAGTGCACTCAAGATCGTCCATAATTCACTCCACTGCCTCAAGCCAATATTCAGCTAACATTGCGAGCTACACCAGAGACACGTCTGAAAACCTCAGCTCCACTTGATTTCAGTCGCTCCGATATCGACCCACGAGCTGTTGGCCCAGTTCTGGATCCAGCGACCCTTTCAAGGACTCGCAGCATAGCTCATGTTACAGCATTATCTTCATCCATATGGTCATGTGATCCCGTCTCACTCTCGAGTGACGCAGGTGCATCCATTTCCGCATATGACCCGGTGCTTCAGTTGCGCCCCTAACACCTCGTCCTCTACCACGGCCACGTCTACCGCATCCACGACCACGTCCTCTAGTGCTCATAGCGACTAATTCGATTTAATCTGATTAAGAGTTTTATGAATCAGAATAATATTTCAGTTGTTTATTAACGATGTTTTATGATATGAAAGAGATAGAGTTGTTTTCGCAACCATATCCTATTGTCTCAATCTCTACGGTTTTCAACACCTAAAACTAGAAGTTCCAGAGTGTTTCTTACAATCATATCATAATAATAATAAACAATCAATATACAGATACTTACTTGACTTGGCGCGGGATGTTCATGGTGCCATACTACCATAAGTTTAGAAATTTAAATTGCTTTTCAAACAGATTTCATTGTTGAACCCAAACCACAACCGAGTTTTGAAACTGGGCTCTGATACCATTAAATGTAACACCCCAAACCCGGTCTATGCGTTTAGACGAGATTTGGTTTGTCACACCAAACATACATTCGTTTATTCTCGAGTGATTAAAGTAAAATTTGCTACAAAACTTTTTGAAAATAGAGTTTAATAAAATTTAATTCGAGGATTTGAAATTTGTGACTTAAGAAAATACTTATTTGAAAACTTATCATTGAAATATAAAATTCAAAATCTTAAGATAGTTTCAAAGAGACATTGAAAGAATTTAAAATAATTAAAGTGTCCAAAAATTGTTGTAAAACCAATATTTTAAAGAAAACTTAATATATTTAAGATAAAACCATATTAAGTATTTGAAATAAAATTTAAATCCATCCACACAATAAAATCCATAAAAACATAAATTAAAGGCCTTATTACATCAAACCCAAAATAGTAATTTAAAATAAAGTTCATAGTTTATAAAAAAAACCCATGCTTGTAGTATGGCCTCCACGAAGTCATCTCCGGCCCAAGTCCACATCAATTTCCATTACCTGAAAAGGTTGATAAAATTGGGTGAGTTACAAAGAACTCAGTGTGCAACTCACTTACCACCATTATTGGGCCAGATCGTCAAGATATTATGCTGGGCTTGAGCCCAATTACAGAATTCAACAATATATCATAAAATGAAATAAAATAATTTAAAAATGCATGTAAAATGAATTTCCCAAACCAAACCTAATATCCATCCGCTAACACCCCCGTACCAACCAACACACCTGTGGGGATCAAGTCAACCCACCCCGCCAAACACACCGATCATAGGCTTTAAGCCTTTAATAATATTGTAGTGCACTACCGAACTAGATTGTGACATTGTCACCGAACTAGAGGCATTAAGCCAAATTTGTGGCAGGGCCACCGAACTAGAGGCATTAAGCCAAATTTGTGGCAGGGCCACCGAACTAGAGGCATTGAGCCAAATTTGTGGCAGGGCCACCGAACTAGATTTTTGGCAACTGGCTATTCTTCTCTTCATATACCCCACCCCATGCAATCATGCGTGTATAACAAAATATAGTCATATAACAATTTTTCAATTAATCCATAACATCGGTGGGTTTATCATTAAACATTTCATTTGGCCCATAAAAATAGTTTAGCAATTTGCCCATTTAGCAGTTTAGTGGGCTTTGGCCCATTTGTCGAACTAGAGTATTTTGGCCCAATTTATCGAACTAGAGTATTTTGGCCCAATTTATCGAACTAGAGTATTTTTCACATATTTCTGGGTTTTAACCGTTTTTATACATCTACTCAAAAGTATTAATATCACAAAATTTCCGCTTTTACCATTTTTACGGTTTTATCACGTTACTTACGATTTGGTATCTAACCCGAAAATGAGTGTGAAGTTACACACCTGGTTATGGAGAGAACTATACTTTCTCGCTCTTCAACACCTAAACGTATCATGATAATTAGAACACTATAATCTAATAAAACCGATCTAAACATAATGATTTAGAATTTTACCCTCGGATTTTCGTAATATTTCTACTTGCGATTTCTCCCCGATCGATGGTTCGCTAACCGAATCTAACCCACGAACGAATAATGGTTCGGGAGTACGAACGACTTCAATCAGTTGATTTTCCTCGGTTGAGCGTCCGCAACCCGGTGGAAAATCTCGGATTCCAGAAATAGTCCTTTGTTTATACTTAGGGGGAATAACGGAACCTCCCCTCTTCCGAAGACTAAACACCGCCCTTTTCTTCCCTATTTTGAATGTCTTCAATGACAAAGGAACATTAATCCAATCTAAAAAAAATATCGAAATAATACTAAAGGTTTTAAGGATGTGATTTCCTTACCACAATAAATCGATTCCAACGTTTCTACGATTCTCTCGAACACTTGAGTTCCGATCTTCCGTTATTGCACTATATTATAACGAATAAAACATTAATAGAACGAACGTGTATTTCGATCCAAATGGTCCTTCATGACACCATCAAAATTCGGCCATAACACTATTAACCAATCGAAAATGAAAAAGAATCCCTTACCTATTTTCCACGGTCGAAAAGAAAGGATTGAGAATGGTGTTTGTGATTGATGAAGATTTCGGCTATTAAGAATCAAAGAAAAGAGAAAATAAAATCGGCTATAGGCACATTAGCATTCGGCCATTAGAGAGTTTAATGGGGAAAATTTTGATTGAAAAGAAATAAAAGAAAGAGATAAAAGATGGAAGAAAAGATGATGATGATTCGGTTTTCAAAGAGAATGGAAGAGAAAAGAAAAGAAAGAGATGAATTTTGAGAGAGATGTATATTCGACAATGGGGAGAAGAAAAGAAAAGAAAAGAATGGCTTTTGGTATAGGTGATTTTCGGCACTCAAAGAAAAGGCACAAAGCAAAATGCTAAAGCAATAAACAAAAATGACCAAATGGTCACAAGATTAGAGCTTTACCAAATGCACAAATTCGGCCAAAGGGAAAAGTTGAGAAGAGGAATGCAAAATTTTGCACAAAGTTGCTAGGAATGATCAAAAAGAAACTTCAATTCCTAGCCAAACTATCACCAAAAATTCGGCTCCCCCTTTAGTCCCAATTGCCGTCCCTATGCATGGTCAAATGGCCATGAAATTGATTCCATAATAATTTCCTTGATACTTGCCCCATATCTTCATACCTTTCCTTAAATTCTTGATTCCCTTCCTTAAGTTAACAATTTCCTTAATCCTTTGATATACTAACCAAAAATAACATGGTCAACACTTACCATATATGCACTTGGCCGACACTTGCTATGCATGTGCAGAAAATAAAAAATAAAATTCATCTAGATGCTAAACAAGGGATTCGAACCTTTTCCCTCATGCACTAACTCATGCGCCAACACCTCTTTGCCATATACTCATCTTATGCTACACTTTGACACATTAATTAACTTATGTGTCAATACCACTTGCTCCACTTCCATAAATTTTATAACTAAAAAATTATTCTATACCCAATTAATTCTAATTCTTCTTCAGGGCTATAATAAGCACTAAAATAAATAATAAACAAAAAAATTTTCCTTCATAATCTAAACACCAAATCATGCAATATAATACTTGGATTTTTAGGGTGTTACAACTCTACCCTCCTAAAAAAAATTTCATCCTCGAAATTTACCTGGTTGAAAAAGGTGAGGGTATTGTTGCCGAATTGCATCCTCAGGCTCCCACGTAGCTTCTTCCGCTCCATGGTTACGCCATAACACTTTGACCAACGGCACGGTTTTCTTTCTTAGCACCTTAACATCTCGGTCTAGGATTTCCACTAGTGCCTCCTCAAAAGACAAGTCTGACTTCAACTCCACTTCCTCTACCGGTACTATGTGCGAAGGATCCGATCTATAGCGCCTCAACATGGACACATGGAAAACATTATGAATTTGGCTCAGTTCCAGAGGTAATTCGATCTGATAGGCCACTGGACCAACTCGCTTCACCACACGGTATGGTCCAATGTATCTAGGACTCACTTTGCCCTTCTTCCCGAATCTAAAAATCTTCTTCCAAGGTGAGACGTTCAAGAAAACTTGATCCCCCACGGCATACTCGATATCCTTACGCTTCAGATCCGCATACGACTTCTGTCTATCCAAAGCTTCCTTTAACCGTGCTCGAATAGCTTTCACTTTTTCTTCCATTTCAGAAATCATCTCAGGACCTAACATCTGCCGATCGCCCAACTCCGTCCAACAAATAGGAGAACGACACCTACGACCATATAATGCCTCGTTGGGTGCCATCTGAATACTTGACTGATAGCTGTTGTTATACGCAAATTCTGCCAACGGTAGAAAATCCTCCCAACTACCTTTGAAGTTGATTACACATCCTCTTAACATGTCTTCCAGAATCTGAATCACTCTCTCCGACTGCCCATCTTATTGAGGATGAAAAGCCGTACTAAAGTTTAGCTTTGTTCCCAGAGCTTCATGCAAAGCTTTCCAAAACCGGGATGTAAACCTAGGATCCCTATCTGATATAATCGACACGGGTACCCCATGCAACCTCACGATTTCAGATACATACAGCTTCGCCAACTTCTGTAACGAATAATCCGTACGCACTGGTAGAAAATGAGCAGTCTTCGTCAAACGATCAACAATTACCCAAACAGAATTTTTCTTAGTAGGTGTTAAGGGTAACCCACTAACAAAATCTATTGTTATCCGCTCCCATTTCCAAAGAGGAATCTTTACCGGTTGCAAAAGACCTGACGGCAATTGATGCTCCGCCTTCACTTGCTGACAAGTTAAACATTTTCTCACAAATTCTGAAATCTCACGTTTCAACCCTGGCCACCAATACTGTTCACGAAGATCCCGATACATCTTATTTCCTCCAGGGTGCATAGCATAAGGGCTACTATGCGCCTCCCTCAAAAACATTTGCCTCAGATCTGAGTCCTTAGGCATACAGACCCTTCCACGGAAACACAACACACCTTCCGGGTTTATTCTAAAGTCCTCTAATCCACCATTTTTAACTTGCTGAAGTAAAGGTCCCAACTTCTCATCTAATATTTGCTTTTCCTTGATTTTCTCCAACCACAGAGGCTTCACCTGAAGTTCCGCTATCAAACTACCATCCTTATACAAACTCAAATGGGCAAACAGAGCTCTCAAATCAGATACCATCTTACGACTTGATGCGTCCGCCACCACATTAGCCTTTCCAGGATGATACTCGATTGAGAAATCATAGTCCTTTAACAGCTCCACCCATCTTCGTTGTCTCAAGTTTAATTCTTTCTGAGTAAGAAGATACTTAAGACTCTTGTGATCCGTATAGATGATAGACTTTTCACCATATAGGTAATGCCTCCAAATCTTTAAGGCAAACACCACTGCTGCTAACTCCAAGTCATGAGTAGGGTAGTTTACTTCGTGCGGTCTCAACTGACGAGAAGCATAAGCTACCACTTTCCCACTGTGCATCAATACGCAACCTAATCCCGTATGTGACGCATCACAACAAACTGTAAATTCCTTTCCAGCTTCAGGTTGAATCAATACCGGCGCTTCCGTCAAAATCAGCCCATATAAACGGTACTCCCTTTCGCAAAAGCTTAGTTAGGGGTGCAGCAATCAACGAAAACCCCTCCACAAAGCGTCTATAATAACCAGCCAAACGCAAGAAACTCCGAATTTCAGCCACTGACTTCGGTGGTTTCCAATCCAATACAGCCTCAATCTTCCGAGGATCCACCCTTATTCCTTCGGCTGATATCACATGACCCAAGAAAGTCACTTCTCTTAACCAAAATTCACATTTACTGAATTTGGCATACAATTGATTATCTCGAAGCAATTGCAATACAATTCGCAAATGCGAGTCATGCTCTTCTTCATTCCTTGAATAAACCAGAATGTCATCTATGAATACCACCACAAACCGGTCTAAAAATGGTTGAAAGACCCGGTTCATCATATCCATAAATGCAGCTGGTGCATTAGTCAACCCAAACGGCATCACCAAAAACTCATAGTGTCCGTAACGAGTTCGGAACGCTGTCTTGTGAATATCCGTTTCTTTCACCTTGAGCTGGTGATAACCCGACCTTAAATCAATTTTGGAGAAAACTGAAGCTCCCTTCAATTGATCAAACAGGTCATCAATTCTCGGCAGAGGGTACCGATTCTTGATCGTCAGCTTATTCAATTGCCTATAATCGATACACATACGCATCGACCCATCCTTCTTCTTAACAAACAAAACCGGTGCTCCCCACGGAGACACACTCGGTCGAATAAAACCCCGATCTAGCAGTTCTTGAACTTGAGCTTTAAGCTCCGACAACTCCTTCGGTGCCATTCTATAAGGAGCAATAGACACTGGAGCAGTTCCGGGCAAAAGCTCAATACCAAATTCCACTTCCCGATCTGGAGGTACACCAGGAAGTTCTTCGGGAAAAACATCAGGGAACTCCTTCACCATTTTCACATCTTCCACTGATAACTCTTTGGCATCTAAAGCACTAATAAATGCTAAACATGCTCCATACCCTTTTCGTACCAACTTCTCCGCCTTTAACGCAGATATCACGTTTTCCAAGTAATTCCTCCGCTCGCCTATCATAACTATCTCCTTATCCTCCACAGTTCTTATCGACATCCGCTTTTCAGCACAGTCCAATTGCGCCCGGTGCTTAACTAACCAATCCATGCCCAGAATGATATCGAATTCGCCAAAAGGCAATTCCATCAAATTTGCCAGGAATGTTTCTCCTTGAATTTCTAAAGGTACGTCTCTAAATAGTTTATTAACCAATACCGACTGTCCTAAGGGACTAATTACCCTCATCTCACTACCAGAAATTTCAGATTCTAAATTCAAGTTCCCAGTTATGGTGCTAGCAACGTACGAATGGGTAGAACCAATAGCAATCAAGGCAATAACGGGTACATCAGAAATGAAGAACGTACCAGTTATCACATCAGGTGCATTTCCATCCTCACGACGTCTGACTGCATACACCAATCCTGGCTGTCTTGCATCCGTGTTGCCTCTAGGACCATTGCCTCGACCCGCTGCACCTTGACCACGTCCAGCCCCATTACCACCATGACCTGGTCCACGACCTCTCGGTGGTTGCTGAGCTCCTCTTGCCGGTGGTGCATCAGTAGTACGAACTTCTTGAGTTGTATCCATACGTCGGGGGCAACTCCTATATTGATGATCCGTCGATCCACATTTATAGCAAGCACCCATTTTCCTCCAACATTCTCCCGAATGCCTTTTTCCACATTCAGCACAGTCTCGACTCTGATTAACAGCTACAGGTGTTCTTCTTTGAGCTGGTTCCTCATTCCGAGGCCTCTTCATAAATCTTTTTGAAGAACCCGAATACTTCATATCTCTCTTGCTTCGAACTTGCTCCCGATTCTGACGTTCCGAATTCTTAGCCTCTTCGGCTATCTTGGCCTTCTCCACTAGCGTGGCAAAAGTTCTAACTTGTTGTGGGGCTATCAGAACCCGCAACTCATCTTTTAAACCATCCTCAAAGCGTACACAACGCTCATGATCCGTTGCCACTATCGTTCGAGCGTAGCGACTCAAACGTAAGAACTCAGCCTCATATGCTGCCACCGTCTTATTTCCTTGCACCAGGTTCAAGAATTCCTTCCTTCGGGCATCCACATAGCTTGTTCCCACATATTTCCCTTGAAAGGAAGCTTTGAAGAATTCCCAATTAACTAATGCAGCATCAGTGCCTTCTCGGACAGTAAGCCACCATTGGTATGCTTCATCCCTTAACAAAGATACCACTCCTCTTAGTTTTTGTTCCACAGTGCACTCAAGATCGTCCATAATTCGCTCCACTGCCTCAAGCCAATATTCAGCGACATTAGGAGCTACACCAGAGACACCTCTGAAAACCTCAGCTCCACTTGATTTCAGTCGCTCCGATATCGACCCACGAGCTGTTGGCCCAGTTCTGGATCCAGCGACCCTTTCAAGGACTCGCAGCATAGCTCGTGTTACAGCATTATCTTCATCCATATGGTCATGTGATCCCGTCTCACTCTCGAGTGACGCAGGTGCATCCATTTCCGGCATATGACCCGGTGCTTCAGTTGCGCCCCTAACACCTCGTCCTCTACCACGGCCACGTCTACCGCGTCCACGACCACGTCCTCTAGTGCTCATAACGACTAATTCGATTTAATCTGATTAAGAGTTTTATGAATCAGAATAATATTTCAGTTGTTTATTAACGATGTTTTATGATATGAAAGAGATAGAGTTGTTTTCGCAACCATATCCTATTGTCTCAATCTCTACGGTTTTCAACACCTAAAACTAGAAGTTCCAGAGTGTTTCTTACAATCATATCATAATAATAATAAACAATCAATATACAGATACTTAGTTGACTTGGCGCGGGATGTTCATGGTGCCATACTACCATAAGTTTAGAAATTTAAATTGCTTTTCAAACAGATTTCATTGTTGAACCCAAACCACAGCCGAGTTTTAAAACTGGGCTCTGATACCATTAAATGTAACACCCCAAACCCGGTCTATGCGTTTAGACGAGATTTGGTTTGTCACACCAAACATACATTCGTTTATTCTCGAGTGATTAAAGTAAAATTTGCTACAAAACTTTTTGAAAATAGAGTTTAATAAAATTTAATTCGAGGATTTGAAATTTGTGACTTAAGAAAATACTTATTTGAAAACTTATCATTGAAATATAAAATTCAAAATCTTAAGATAGTTTCAAAGAGACTTTGAAAGAATTTAAAATAATTAAAGTGTCCAAAAATTGTTGTAAAACCAATATTTTAAAGAAAACTTAATATATTTAAGATAAAACCATATTAAGTATTTGAAATAAAATTTTAATCCATCCACACAATAAAATCCATAAAAACATAAATTAAAGGCCTTATTACATCAAACCCAAAATAGTAATTTAAAATAAAGTTCATAGTTTATAAAAAAAACCCATGCTTGTAGTATGGCCTCCACGAAGTCATCTCCGGCCCAAGTCCACATCAATTTCCATTACCTGAAAAGGTTGATAAAATTGGGTGAGTTACAAAGAACTCAGTGTGCAACTCACTTACCACCATTATTGGGCCAGATCGTCAAGATATTATGCTGGGCTTGAGCCCAATTACAGAATTCAACAATATATCATAAAATGAAATAAAATAATTTAAAAATGCATGTAAAATGAATTTCCCAAACCAAACCTAATATCCATCCGCTAACACCCCCGTACCAACCAACACACCTGTGGGGATCAAGTCAACCCACCCCGCCAAACACACCGATCATAGGCTTTAAGCCTTTAATAATATTGTAGTGCACTACCGAACTAGATTGTGACATTGTCACCGAACTAGAGGCATTAAGCCAAATTTGTGGCAGGGCCACCGAACTAGAGGCATTGAGCCAAATTTGTGGCAGGGCCACCGAACTAGAGGCATTGAGCCAAATTTGTGGCAGGGCCACCGAACTAGATTTTTGGCAACTGGCCATTCTTCTCTTCATATACCCCACCCCATGCAATCATGCATGTATAACAAAATATAGTCATATAACAATTTTTTAATTAATCTATAACATCGGTGGGTTTATCATTAAACATTTCATTTGGCCCATAAAAATAGTTTAGCAATTTGCCCATTTAGCAGTTTAGTGGGCTTTGGCCCATTTGTCGAACTAGAGTATTTAGGCCCAATTTATCGAACTAGAGTATTTTGGCCCAATTTATCGAACTAGAGTATTTTTCACATATTTCTGGGTTTTAACCGTTTTTATACATCTACTCAAAAGTATTAATATCACAAAATTTCCGCTTTTACCATTTTTACTGTTTTATCACGTTACTTACGATTTGGTATCTAACCCGAAAATGAGTGTGAAGTTACACACCTGGTTATGGAGAGAACTATACTTTCCCGCTCTTTAACACCTAAACGTATCATGATAATTAGAACACTATAATCTAATAAAACCGATCTAAACATAACGATTTAGAATTTTACCCTCGGATTTTCGTAATATTTCTACTTGCGATTTCTCCCCGATCGATGGTTCGCTAACCGAATCGAACCCACGAACGAATAATGGTTCGGGAGTACGAACGACTTCAATCAGTTGATTTTCCTCGGTTGAGCGTCCGCAACCCGGTGGAAAATCTCAGATTCCAGTAATAGTCCTTTGTTTATACTTAGGGGGAATAACGGAACCTCCCCTCTTCCGAAGACTAAACACCGCCCTTTTCTTCCCTATTTTGAATGTCTTCAATGACAAAGGAACATTAATCCAATCTAAAAAAAATATCAAAAAAATACTAAAGGTTTTAAGGATGTGATTTCCTTACCACAATAAATCGATTCCAACATTTCTATGATTCTCTTGAACACTTGAGTTCCGATCTTCCGTTATTGCACTATATTATAACGAATAAAACATTAATAGAACGAACGTGTATTTCGATCCAAATGGTCCTTCATGACACCATCAAAATTCGGCCATAACACTATTAACCAATCGAAAACGAAAAAGAATCCCTTACCTATTTTCCACGGTCGAAAAGAAAGGATTGAGAATGGTGTTTGTGATTGATGAAGATTTCGGCTATTAAGAATCAAAGAAAAGAGAAAATAAAATCGGCTATAGGCACATTAGCATTCGGCCATTAGAGAGTTTAATGGGGAAAATTTTGATTGAAAAGAAATAAAAGAAAGAGATAAAAGATGGAAGAAAAGATGATGATGATTCGGTTTTCAAAGAGAATGGAAGAGAAAAGAAAAGAAAGAGATGAATTTTGAGAGAGATGTATATTCGACAATGGGGAGAAGAAAAGAAAAGAAAAGAATGGCTTTTGGTATAGGTGATTTTCGGCACTCAAAGAAAAGGCACAAAGCAAAATGCTAAAGCAATAAACAAAAATGACCAAATGGTCACAAGATTAGAGCTTTACCAAATGCACAAATTCAGCCAAAGGGAAAAGTTGAGAAGAGGAATGCAAAATTTTGCACAAAGTTGCTAGGAATGATCAAAAAGAAACTTCAATTCCTAGCCAAACTATCACCAAAAATTCGGCTCCCCCTTTAGTCCCAATTGCCGTCCCTATGCATGGTCAAATGGCCATGAAATTGATTCCATAATAATTTCCTTGATACTTGCCCCATATCTTCATACCTTTCCTTAAATTCTTGATTCCCTTCCTTAAGTTAACAATTTCCTTAATCCTTTGATATACTAACCAAAAATAACATGGTCAACACTTACCATATATGCACTTGGCCGACACTTGCTATGCATGTGCAGAAAAGATGATGCTAAACAAGGGAATTGAACCTTTTCCCCCATGCACTAACTCATGCGCCAACACCTCTTTGCCATATACTCATCTTATGCTACACTTTGACACATTAATTAACTTATGTGTCAATACCACTTGCTCCACTTCCATAAATTTTAAAACTAAAAAATTATTCTATACCCAATTAATTCTAATTCTTCTTCAGGGCTATAATAAGCACTAAAATAAATAATAAACAAAAAAATTTTCCTTCATAATCTAAACACCAAATCATGCAATATAATACTTGGATTTTTAGGGTGTTACAACTCTACCCTCCTAAAAAAAAAAATTTTGTCCTTGAAATTTACCTGGTTGAAAAAGGTGAGGGTATTGTTGCCGAATTGCATCCTCAGGCTCCCACGTAGCTTCTTCCGCTCCATGGTTACGCCATAACACTTTGACCAACGGCACGGTTTTCTTTCTTAGCACCTTAACATCTCGGTCTAGGATTTCCACTGGTTCCTCCTCAAAAGACAAGTCTGACTTCAACTCCACTTCCTCTACCGGTACTATGTGCGAAGGATCCGATCTATAGCGGCTCAACATGGACACATGGAAAACATTATGAATTTGGCTCAGTTCCAGAGGTAATTCGATCTGATAGGCCACTGGACCAACTCGCTTCACCACACGGTATGGTACAATGTATCTAGGACTCAATTTGCCCTTCTTCCCGAATCTGAAAATCTTCTTCCAAGGTGAGACCTTCAAGAAAACTTGATCCCCCACGGCATACTCGATATCCTTACGCTTCAGATCCGCATACGACTTCTGTCTATCCGAAGCTTCCTTTAACCGTGCTCGAATAGCTTTCACTTTTTCTTCCGTTTCAGAAATCATCTCAGGACCTAACATCTGCCGATCGCCCAACTCCGCCCAACAACTAGGAGAACGACACCTACGACCATATAATGCCTCGTAAGGTGCCATCTGAATACTTGACTGATAGCTGTTGTTATACGCAAATTCTGCCAACGGTAGAAAATCCTCCCAACTACCTTCGAAGTCGATTACACATCCTCTTAACATGTCTTCCAGAATCTGAATCACTCTCTCCGACTGCCCATCTGATTGAGGATGAAAAGCCGTACTAAAGTTTAGCTTTGTTCCCAGAGCTTCATGCAAAGCTTTCCAAAACCGGGATGTAAACCTAGTATCCCTATCCGATATAATCGACACGGGTACCCCATGCAACCTCACGATTTCAGATACATACAGCTTCGCCAACTTCTGTAACGAATAATCCGTACGCACTGGTAGAAAATGAGCAGTCTTCGTCAAACGATCAACAATTACCCAAACAGAATTTTTCTTAGTAGGTGTTAAGGGTAACCCACTAACAAAATCCATTGTTATCCGCTCCCATTTCCAAAGAGGAATCTTTACCGGTTGCAAAAGACCTGACGGCAATTGATGCTCCGCCTTCACTTGCTGACAAGTTAAACATTTTCTCACAAATTCTGAAATCTCACGTTTCAACCCTGGCCACCAATATTGTTCACGAAGATCCTGATACATCTTATTTCCTCCGGGGTGCATAGCATAAGGGATACTATGTGCCTCCCTCAAAAACATTTGCCTCAGATCTGAGTCCTTAGGCATACAGACCCTTCCACGGAAATACAACACACCTTCCGGGTTTATTCCAAAGTCCTCTAATCCACCATTTTTAACTTGCTGAAGTAAAGGTCCCAACTTCTCATCTAATATTTGCTTTTCCTTGATTTGCTCCAACCACAGAGGCTTCACCTGAAGTTCCGCTATCAAACTACCACCCTCATACAAACTCAAATGGGCAAACATAGCTCTCAAATCAGATACCATCTTACGACTTGATGCGTCCGCCACCACATTAGCCTTTCCAGGATGATACTCGATTGAGGAATCATAGTCCTTTAACAGCTCCACCCATCTTCGTTGTCTCAAGTTTAATTCTTTCTGAGTAAGAAGATACTTAAGACTCTTGTGATCCGTATAGATGATAGACTTTTCACCATATAGGTAATGCCTCCAAATCTTTAAGGCAAACACCACTGCTGCTAACTCCAAGTCATGAGTAGGGTAGTTTACTTCGTGCGGTCTCAACTGACGAGAAGCATAAGCTACCACTTTCCCACTTTGCATCAATACGCAACCTAATCCCGTATGTGACGCATCACAACAAACTGTAAATTCCTTTCCAGCTTCAGATTGAATCAATACCGGCGCTTCCGTCAAAATCTTCTTCAATTTCTCGAAACTTTCTTGCTATTTATCAGCCTATATAAACGGTACTCCCTTTCGCAAAAGCTTAGTTAGGGGTGCAGCAATCAACGAAAACCTCTCCACAAAGCGTCTATAATAACCAGCCAAACCCAAAAAACTCCAAATTTCAGCCACTGACTTCGGTGGTTTCCAATCCAATACAGCCTCAATCTTCCGAGGATCCACCCTTATTCCTTCGGCTGATATCACATGACCCAAGAAAGTCACTTCTCTTAACCAAAATTCACATTTACTGAATTTGGCATACAATTGATTATCTCGAAGCAATTGCAATACAATTCGCAAATACGAGTCATGCTCTTCTTCATTCCTTGAATAAACCAGAATGTCATCTATGAATACCACCACAAACCGGTCTAAAAATGGTTGAAAGACCCGGTTCATCATATCCATAAATGCAGCTGGTGCATTAGTCAACCCAAACGGCATCACCAAAAACTCATAGTGTCCGTAACGGGTTCGGAACGCTGTCCTGTGAATATCCGTTTCTTTCACCTTGAGTTGGTGATAACCCGACCTTAAATCAATTTTGGAGAAAACTGAAGCTCCCTTCAATTGATCAAACAGGTCATCAATTCTCGGCAGAGGGTACCGATTCTTGATCGTCAGCTTATTCAATTGCCTATAATCGATACACATACGCATCGACCCATCCTTCTTCTTAACAAACAAAACCGGTGCTCCCCACGGAGACACACTCGGTCGAATAAAACCCCGATCTAGCAGTTCTTGAACTTGAGCTTTAAGCTCCGACAACTCCTTCGGTGCCATTCTATAAGGAGCAATGGACACTGGAGCAGTTCCGGGCAAAAGCTCAATACCAAATTCCACTTCCCGATCTGGAGGTACACCAGGAAGTTCTTCGGGAAAAACATCAGGGAACTCCTTCACCATTCTCACATCTTCCACTGATAACTCTTTGGCATCTAAAGCACTAATAAATGCTAAAAATGCTCCATACCCTTTTCGTACCAACTTCTCCGCCTTTAACGCAGATATCACGTTTTCCAAGTAATTCCTCCGCTCGCCTATCATAACTATCTCCTTATCCTCCACCGTTCTTATCGACATCTGCTTTTCAGCACAGTCCAATTGCGCCCGGTGCTTAACCAACCAATCCATGCCCAGAATGATATCGAATTCGCCAAAAGGCAATTCCATCAAATTTGCCAGGAACGTTTCTCCTTGAATTTCTAAAGGTACGTCTCTAAATAGTTTATTAGCCAATACCGACTGTCCTAAGGGACTAATTACCCTCATCTCACTATCGGAAATTTCAGATTCTAAATTCAAGTTCCCAGTTATGGTACTAGCAACGTACGAATGGGTAGAACCAATATCAATCAAGGCAATAACGGGTACATCAGAAATGAAGAACGTACCAATTATCACATCAGGTGCATTTCCATCCTCACGACGTCTGACTGCATACACCAATCTTGGCTGTCTTGCATCCGTGTTGCCTCTAGGACCATTTCCTCGATCCACATTTATAGCAAGCACCCGTTTTCCTCCAACATTCTCCCGAATGCCTTTTTCCACATTCAGCACAGTCTCGACTCTGATTAACAGCTACAGGTGTTCTTCCTTGAGCTGGTTCTCATTCCGAGGCCTCTTCATAAATCTTTTTGAAGAACCCGAATACTTCATATCTCTCTTGCTTCGAACTTGCTCCCGATTCTGACGTTCCGAATTCTTAGCCTCTTCGGCTATCTTGGCCTTCTCCACCAGCGTGGCAAAAGTTCTAACTTGTTGTGGGGCTATCAGAACCCGCAACTCATCTTTTAAACCATCCTCAAAGCGTACACAACGCTCATGATCCGTTGCCACTATCGTTCGAGCGTAGCGACTCAAACGTAAGAACTCAGCATCATATGCTGCCACCGTCTTATTTCCTTGCACCAGGTTCAAGAATTCCTTCCTTCGGGCATCCACATAGCTTATTCCCACATATTTCCCTTGAAAGGAAGCTTTGAAGAATTCCCAATTAACTAATGCAGCATCAGTGCCTTCTCGGACAGTAAGCCACCATTGGTATGCTTCGTCCCTTAATAAAGATACCGCTCCTCTTAGTTTTTGTTCCACAGTGCACTCAAGATCGTCCATAATTCGCTCCACTGCCTCAAGCCAATATTCAGCGACATTGGGAGCTACACCAGAGACACCTCTGAAAACATCAGCTCCACTTCATTTCAGTCGCTCCGATATCGACCCACAAGCTGTTGGCCCAGTTCTGGATCCAGCGACCCTTTCAAGGACTCGCAGCATAGCTCGTGTTACAGCATTATCTTCATCCATATGGTCATGTGATCCCGTCTCACTCTCGAGTGACGCAGGTGCATCCATTTCCGGCATATGACCCGGTGCTTCAGTTGCGCCCCTAACACCTCGTCCTCTACCACGGCCACGTCTACCGCGTCCACGACCACGTCTACCGCGTCCACGACCACGTCCTCTAGTGCTCATAGTGACTAATTCGATTTAATCTGATTAAGAGTTTTATGAATCAGAATAATATTTCAGTTGTTTAGTAACGATGTTTTATGATATGAAAAAGATAGAGTTGTTTTCGCAACCATATCCTATTGTCTCAATCTCTACGGTTTTCAACACCTAAAACTAGAAGTTCCAGAGTGTTTCTTACAATCATATCATAATAATAATAAACAATCAATATACATATACTTACTTGACTTGGCGCGGGATGTTCATGGTGCCATACTACCATAAGTTTAGAAATTTAAATTGCTTTTCAAACAGATTTCATTGTTGAACCCAAACCACAGCCGAGTTTTGAAACTGGGCTCTGATACCATTAAATGTAACACCCCAAACCCGGTATATGCGTTTAGACGAGATTTGGTTTGTCACACCAAACATACATTCGTTTATTCTCGAGTGATTAAAGTAAAATTTGCTACAAAACTTTTTGAAAATAGAGTTTAATAAAATTTAATTCGAGGATTTGAAATTTGTGACTTAAGAAAATACTTATTTGAAAACTTATCATTTAAATATAAAAGTCAAAATCTTAAGATAGTTTCAAAGAGACTTTGAAAGAATTTAAAATAATTAAAGTGTCCAAAAATTGTTGTAAAACCAATATTTTATAGAAAACTTAATATATTTAAGATAAAACCATATTAAGTATTTGAAATAAAATTTAAATCCATCCACACAATAAAATCCATAAAAACGTAAATTAAAGGCATTATTACATCAAACCCAAAATAGTAATTTAAAATAAAGTTCATAGTTTATAAAAAAAACCCATGCTTGTAGTATGGCCTTCACCAAGTCATCTCCATCCAAGTCCACATCAATTTCCATTACCTGAAAAGGTTGATAAAATTGGGTGAGTTACAAAGAACTCAGTGTGCAACTCACTTACCACCATTATTGGGCCAGATCGTCAAGATATTATGCTAGGCATGAGCCCAATTACCGAATTCAACAATATATCATAAAATGAAATAAAATAATTTAAAAATGCATGTAAAATGAATTTCCCAAACCAAACCTAATATCCATCCGCTAACACCCCCGTACCAACCAACACACCTGTGGGGATCAAGTCAACCCACCCCGCCAAACACACCGATCATAGGCTTTAAGCCTTTAATAATATTGTAGTGCACTACCAAACTAGATTGTGACATTGTCACCGAACTAGAGGCATTAAGCCAAATTTGTGGCAGGGCCACCGAACTAGAGGCATTGAGCCAAATTTGTGGCAGGGCCACCGAACTAGAGGCATTGAGCCAAATTTGTGGCAGGGCCACCGAACTAGATTTTTGGCAACTAGCCATTCTTCTCTTCATATACCCCACCCCATGCAATCATGCGTGTATAACAAAATATAGTCATATAACAATTTTTCAATTAATCCATAACATCGGTGGGTTTATCATTAAACATTTCATTTGGCCCATAAAAATAGTTTAGCAATTTTCCCATTTAGCAGTTTAGTGGGCTTTGGCCCATTTGTCGAACTAGAGTATTTTGGCCCAATTTATCGAACTAGAGTATTTTGGCCCAATTTATCGAACTAGAGTATTTTGGCCCAATTTATCGAACTTGAGTATTTTGGCCCAATTTATCGAACTTGAGTATTTTTCACATATTTCTAGGTTTCAACCGTTTTTATACATCTACTCAAAAGTATTAATATCACAAAATTTCCGCTTTTACCATTTTTACGGTTTTATCACGTTACTTACGATTTGGTATCTAACCCGAAAATAAGTGTGAAGTTACACACCTGGTTATGGAGAGAACTATACTTTCCCGCTCTTCAACACCTAAACGTATCATGATAATTAGAACACTATAATCTAATAAAACCGATCTCAACATAACGATTTAGAATTTTACCCTCAGATTTTTGTAATATTTCTACTTGCGATTTCTCCCCGATCGATGGTTCGCTAACCGAATCGAACCCACGAACGAATAATGGTTCAGGAGTACGAACGACTTCAATCAGTTGATTTTCCTTGGTTGAGCGTCCGCAACCCGGTGGAAAATCTCGGATTCCAGAAATAGTCCTTTGTTTATACTTAGGGGGAATAACGGAACCTCCCCTCTTCCGAAGACTAAACACCGCCCTTTTCTTCCCTATTTTGAATGTCTTCAATGACAAAGGAACATTAATCCAAACTAAAAAAAATATCGAAATAATACTAAAGGTTTTAAGGATGTGATTTCCTTACCACAATAAATCGATTCCAACGTTTCTACGATTCTCTCGAACACTTGAGTTCCGATCTTCCGTTATTGCACTATATTATAACGAATAAAACGTTATAGAACGAACGTGTATTTCGATCCAAATGGTCCTTCATGACACCATCAAAATTCGGCCATATCACTATTAACCAATTGAAAACGAAAAAGAATCCCTTACCTATTTTCCACGGTCGAAAAGAAAGGATTGAGAATGGTGTTTGTGATTGATGAAGATTTCGGCTATTAAGAATCAAAGAAAAGAGAAAATAAAATCGGCTATAGGCACATTAGCATTCGGCCATTAGAGAGTTTAATGGGGAAAATTTTGATTGAAAAGAAATAAAAGAAAGCGATAAAAGATGGAAGAAAAGATGATGATGATTCGGTTTTCAAAGAGAATGGAAGAGAAAAGAAAAGAAAGAGATGAATTTTGAGAGAGATGTATATTCGACAATGGGGAGAAGAAAAGAAAAGAATGGCTTTTGGTATAGGTGATTTTCGGCACTCAAAGAAAAGGCACAAAGCAAAATGCTAAAGCAATAGACAAAAATGACCAAATGGTCACAAGATTAGAGCTTTACCAAATGCACAAATTCGGCCAAAGGGAAAAGTTGAGAAGAATGCAAAATTTTGCACAAAGTTGCTAGGAATGATCAAAAAGAAACTTCAATTCCTAGCCAAACTATCACCAAAAATTCGGCTCCCCCTTTAGTCCCAATCGCCGTCCCTATGCATGGTAAAATGGCCATGAAATTGATTCCATAATAATTTCCTTGATACTTGCCCCATATCTTCATACCTTTCCTTAAATTCTTGATTCCCTTCCTTAAGTTAACAATTTCCTTAATCCTTTGATATACTAACCAAAAATAACATGGTCAACACTTACCATATATGCACTTGGCCGACACTTGCTATGCATGTACAGAAAATAAAAAATAAAATTCATCTAGATGCTAAACAAGGGATTCAAACCTTTTCCCTCATGCACTAACTCATGCGCCAACACCGCTTTGCCATATACTCATCTTATGCTACACTTTGACACCTTAATTAACTTATGTGTCAATACCACTTGCTCCACTTCCATAAATTTTAAAACTAAAAAATTATTCTATACCCAATTAATTCTAATTCTTCTTCAGGGCTATAATAAGCACTAAAATAAATAATAAACAAAAAAATTTTCCTTCATAATCTAAACACCAAATCATGCAATATAATACTTGGATTTTTAGGGTGTTACAAACTCGATTCTACTAACCCTCGATTTTTGGGATGTTATAAGCTAAATGTGCATCACAACCCTTACGAACTAGCTTTTCAACTACTAGAGCAGATATTACATTAGAGAAATAATCTCGACGTTCACCTAGCATCACAACCTCGAAATTATCGTAAATCTTAAAAGTCACTCGCTTAGACTTACAGTCTAATCCAACCCGATGCTCCACCAAGCAATCTATACTCAAAATCAGATCGAATTCCCCAAAAGCTAATTCCATCAAATAAGTAGGAACATAAATCCCTGAACTTCAAGCGGGCACCTCTTATAAACCTTACTAACTCGTATGAATAACCTAAAGGACTAAGTATAAAAAGTTCTCTACTAGTGTCCTCATCCACAATTCCCAAATTTCCCACAACTCCACTAGATACATAAGAATGCGTAGATCCACAATCAATTAAAGAAAAATAAGGCAGTGAATGAATAATGAACGTACTGACAATCACATCCACCGCATTTCTGTTCTCACAGTGCCTTGCCACATAAACCAAAGCTGGTTGTCTAGCCTCAGCTTGTCCCACACCTCTGCCCGGTGAACTCTGAGCATGTCCACTACCATTACCACCTCGAATCGGTCCACAACCCTAACAGATTGCTGACCAACTCTTTGAGGTAGAATCTGACCCTAAATCGAAGCTTGCCTAGGCTCAACCATAAGGGGACACTCACTGATCTTGTGCCCCACTGCACCACACCAAAAGCAAGCCCCAGTCCTTCTCCAACACTCACTCGGATGACTTCTGTTACAATACCCACATGCTGGAACCTGCTTAGCTCTAACAGTTGGCTCAACTCTGGCAACTGGTTCTGTCTGCGATGGTCTATCAAATCTGGCCCGTTTCGTTGGCCGCAGAAAAGTACGAGAAGGACACATATCCCTATTATTCTTATTCTGACTCTTTTCTTGATCCTTCCTCTCGCGCTTAGTGCGCTTGACCTCCTCAGCTATCTTTGCCTTGTCCACCAAGGCTGCAAAGACCCGCTCTCTCTAAGGGGCTATCAAAAGCTTGAGGTCATACCTCAAGCTCTCCTCAAATCATACACTCTTCTCATAGTCATTAGAAATAAGTCCTCAAGCATACAAACTCAATCGAAAAAACTCAGCCTCATACTCGACCATTGATCTCTCTCCCTAAGTCAAATTCATAAACTCTCACTTACAGGCCTCAACATAGCTTGCGCCCACATATTTACCTTGAAAGGCATTTTGAAAATAATCCCACGACAGCTGCTCAGGTTGAGTGCCCTCTTGAACCGTCGACCACCAGTGATATGCCTCATCACGAAGCAAGGATATCACCCGCATCTAACTCAGCTCAAGGGCACAATCTAAGTCATTCATAATTCTCTCATTAGCTTCCAACTAGTACTCAGCCACAGTTGGGGTGACTCTAATGACCCCCTAAATAATTCAGCTTCATTGGACTGAAGTTGTTCAGTAATCGACCCTCGGCTCCCTGATCTAGATCTGATATGGGTCCCAATGCCCCTCTCTGAAACCCTTAACATTGCCTAAGACAATGCATCATCCCCGGCAGTCTAAGCCGCATACTCCGTCTCAATAGTCGGAGTCCCTACGATTTTACTTGTATCTAACTGGGGCATACTACCCACCGAAGAAGATCTAGCTCGTGCACCCCGATGGCGTCCACCACACTCACAAGTGCTACGTCCACAACAACTACGAGTACTCATTTTCTTATATACAATTTTTCAAAAATTTTATGCAATTAGTTTAGGTTTTAAGCTTTTATTTGTAAAGTCGTATCATAATACTTATCAAAACATAGAGAACTTTTTTTTACTACCGCCTCTAAAGATCATACCTTACACTAAAGTATCACATTCAAAGTGTCCCTAAAATATAACTAAGGTTTAAAGTACTTACTTGGATTGGCCCCGGAGTCTCAGTTTCACTTATCCAAAAGTTCAAAAATAATTTCAACAAAATCCCAATTTTAAACAAAATCTTAAAAATAATTTAGACCCAAAAACACACAGTTGAGTTCTTAAACCTGACTTTGATACCACCAAATGTAATAGCCTAAAACCTAGACTTTATGGTCAGATTATGGAGGTCACATCACTAGATAAAAGAAAGTACTAGTGTTTTGAAGAACCAATTCCAGTAGGTTAAAACTTCATTGTCTCTTTTTAAAGAAAAAAACATTTCAAACATGTCAAAATATCAAGTTAAATTCTTTTATAAATGTACCTGCTGAAATTATTTTTAATGAAAACCTCAAACTTAATTTGCAGCGACAATTACTTGAAAACTTAAAGTTTCGTTTTGGTCTCTTTAGGAAGAATTATTTATCATTTGAGCTTTATTTAAACTATCCATTTTAGACATTGTGAACTAAACAAACATAAAATGTCCAAAATTAATAAAGCACAATAGAGTCCGAAATGTCTAATTTAAACACAGAATAAAACCATAATATAATGTATTAAAACCATAAAATTCGATTCTCCCGTGGCGCTGTCCAAAGCTAAGTTGGGGAATTACGTGAAACAAAACAAACAAAAACGTGAACTAATAGCCAAGTGGGCATTTTGGCCCAAAGTCCATCATACACCAATTATATATATCAGTGTATCACATATCACATAAATTTTAGTTTATTCATATCTTATCACATTATAACTTAGCATACGGTGGCATTTCATGCTAAATCATACCGAACATATTATACATAATATATCCTACCCCTATCCGCTACACACTAGCTCCATCCATCCAATCACACCATGTTGGACTACTTAAGTCCGTCCATCCAATCACACCATGATGTGTCAGTATACGACTCTTATATTTGCAGTTGGGCTACCTTACACATAATTTTGAGGTCTAACCGCCATATTTGCAGTAAATACTACTATATACACTTCCTCCAATACATCATATCCCACCCCATGCATAAACAAAACATACATATATTTTATACATAACATAATCATAAACAGGCAACAGGCTCACATACAAAATTTATTTATGTATAACATATCTTACAGTTAAATTTTGGCATACAATGTTTATCATGCATTTAATGATACACATACGAGCTTACGTGCTACACTTACAGTTCTTTTTTACTTGTAACACCTCAGATTTTGGGGTTAGAAGTTATTTGTTTTGTAGGTAAGGTTAGTTGCTAGATCGAACAATTGTATTTGGTTCCGTGTTCTAGTGTCAGAATGGGCCTACTAGTCTGGTGGTTGGTTGTGTGTTAGTTTGTCTCTGGGTCCCTAGTTCAAGTCCTCAAGTATGCTTTGAGGGAATTGTTTTGATTAAGCTTTATTCTGGTTTTTAAAATATTAGATTAGATTAGATTAGATTAGATTTTATTTTATTTTATTTTATTTATTTGTTTTGCTTATATTTTTTGTGAGATAAAAAGAAGAGTTTTTCTTTTCATATTTTGTTTTGGGGGTTTCCTGTTGTTTCTCAGTACGATCCCTTTTTTCTCCTCTCTCCCTCTCTTCTCACGAAATTCTTTCTCTTTCGTCATTGCGATTTTGATATTTTGATTAGGTTTCGGGTTCTTGAGGGAGATATGATTGCGCACGAGTGAAGGTTTTGCTGTTCAATGATTGTCGGGGCATTCTATCATAAATTAAGGTGTGGTATTTGGTTCAATGAATTGGATATGCGTAATTCAGTGGTTATGGTGTTTTCTGAATCGTTAAGATTCGATGTTGAATTGTTGACTTTTCTGTGGAAATTTGATAAAATCTATGTGTTCTAAAATTGTTCAATTTAGCATGGAATCGTATGTTTTTGGCATATTTTGGTACCTTGTTGAGTTACACAGGGTTTGGGAACTATTTCAGCAGTAAATATAGGATCTACAGCCTGTTTCGATGTGGTTTCGTGACCACACGGGTGGCCACATGGGCGTGTGCCCCCACACGGATGGTTCACATAGCTGTGTGCTTTTAGGATTTAGGATTTCTAGGCTAAACTGGGTGCCACACAGCCGTGTGGTTGATTTGGGGAATATAGTTGATTTTCACACGGCCATCTCCCTTGGGCACACGGGCGTGTGTGTTTCAAAATTAGGGATTTAGTAATTTGGTATCACACGGTTTGGCCACACGGCCATGTGGCTAATTTGGGGATTTAGGTATCCCACACGGGCATGTGTGTTGGACACACGGCCGTGTCTGCCCTGCACTCTATTTTAGCACAAATGGACAGAGAGTTACACTGTCGGATCACATGACAATGTCCCTAAGTCACACGGGCATGCGTCTCTCCACATGAGTGTGTTGAACCCCACACGGCCTAGGTATTTCCACAGGGTCGGAATACACGGTCGTGTGGCCCGACCTCGCCAAATTTTGTTCTGTGTCAAATTAAAGCTTGATTGTGATTCTATGTGTTCTGACTCTTAGCTAAGTATTAGCAAGCGTGATTGGGACTTTGATTCAGCCTAGATTGGTGTGGGTTGTATAGATATACCTTTATTTAAGTAGATTATTTGATTGTTACTTAAGGTTACTATGCAGTTGATGCTAAATTCGGGTAGCTGAATGTATGCAATTCTGGTTCTAAGTGATTGGTGTGTGAGTGGTTGTGTGTGGGGCACATTCTGTGACTGCACGAGAATTCTGTAAATATATGATTGGATGTGAGTTTCTGTGTCTGAATGACTGTCTGGAAATTTTTTATTTTGATTCTATACGCCTGTCTGCATTTGGGGTTTTGGTTGTGAAGAGAAGGAAGACTGATTCTAATCTGATCTGGTAGTTTACTGTAACTTATTCTTATAGCGGTTTACCGCACTATGCCAGACATACGTCAGCTTTGCTGCATACCATTATCTAATCTAGCAGTATAAACTACAACATATATGTACAGCGGATTACCGTATTGCATTGTACTACGTATACACCAGCCTTGCTATGCATTAATATATGAGTGGCTTAGTCCAAATACACGGTGTGTAGGGTTGAATGGGCCTTTCAAGGTCCTATGTGGTTTGTTTGGTTAGATGAGCTTAAACAGCTCTTTTGGGGTGTGATCAGGGGACGGAGAGCTGTTTTGGCTAGATGGGTGGGTTTTTATTACTTGACTGCATTCATACGCATCTGTTTAAGTGTACTGGGTGTAAGATTATATGATTGAATAACATTTATAACTGAGTGTCTGTGTGTGACTTGGTGTGCTTGAGTTGTTACATTCTGTTGGGATGTTAGTTCCAAGTTTACTTTCTAACTCTACGTATATCTGTAAGTTTATTTTGCTATTGAATTGAGTTCCGTAATTCTGTTATTAGTCACTTGCCAAACTCACACTGAGCTCGTGTAGCTCACCCCCTTTAGTGTTTTCCTCTTTCAGGTATACTACGTGTTCTGAAGCTGGACTCTATTTGCGGAGGTCTCGAAATTGTCACATTATTTTTAAAACTGGTTAATAAAGTCTTTTCTGTAGATCTGATTTTATGTAAACAATTTTGGACCGTAAGTTCTGTTATTAATACTGTTAGGTTTTTCGGGTTGTTAAACTAAAATTTCCCACGATCACTTCGGTGATCAATGTGACTTCTAAAATTCGGTCTAAACTTCTATGTCGAGTTTTGGGGCATTACATTTAGTGGTATCAGAGCCAGGTTTGTAATAACTCAACCTGTGTTTTTACTTATCTGTGTACGCACGTGGTCGTTGGTTTTTTTCTAAAAAAATTAGAAAGTGAGAAAATTTACTACAGTAACTTGAAATGATTTGTATTTTGAAATAGGCTTTTGCAAAAATGAGATGTCTGAGACTCCGATGCCGAATCATATGAACTTGAGGAAAAGAAAGATTAGTTCTGTAATTTTAGAATCATAACGTTTCCGTGTGTGAAACAGAAATGTGTATCTGCTTCAGTGGTTAAGTGTTCTGAGTTTTTGTATGAGGTCTTAAGTTTGGTATGGCACTGCTCGAGTTTAGAGTGCGCAGGGGGAGCGTAGTGGCCAACCCTGGATTAAACGATTGTTTTGTTAGTTGGAAATTTTGGGGACGAAATTTCTTGTAAGAGGGGTGAGTTGTAACACCCCAAATTTTGGGGTTAGAAGTTATGTGTTTTGTAGGTAGGGTTAGTGACTAGATCGAACAATTGTATTTGGTTCTGCATTCTAGTGTCAGAATGGGCTTGCTGGTCTGGTGGTTGGTTGTGTGTTAGTTTGTCTCTGGGTCCTTTGTTCGAGTCCTCAAGTGTGTTTTGAGGGAATTATTTTGATTAAGCTTTGTTCTGGTTTTTAAAATATTAGATTAGATTTTATTTTATTATTATATTTATTTGTTTTTCTTATATTTTTATTATTTTTATTTTTATCGGATGAAAAGTGGAGTTTTTCTTTTCACATTTTGTTTTAGGGGTTTCCTAGTTGTTTCTCAGTACGATTCCTATTTTCTCCTCTCTCTCTCTTTCCTCACCAAATTCTTTCTCTTTCATCATTGCGGTTTCGATGTTTTGATTTGGTTTTGGGTTCTTGAGGGATATATGATTGCGCAGCGAGTGGAGTTTTGTGGTTCACTGATTGTCGGGGCATTTTATCGCAAATTAAGGTGTAGGATCCGATCCTTTCTCTTTTCATTAATGAAATTATGAATTGGATATGCGTAATTCAGTGGTTATGGTGTTTTCTGAATCGTTAAGTTTTGATGTTGAATTGCCAACTTTTCTATGGAAATTCGGTAAAATCTATGTGGTCTGAAATTGTTCAATTTAGCATGTAATTGTATGTTTTTAGCATATTTTGGTATCTTGTTGAGTTACCCAAGGTTTGGGAAATGTTTTGACAGCAAATGTAGGATCTGCAGCCTGTTTCAGTGTGGTTTTGTGGCCATACGGGTGGCCACATGGCCTTGTGCTTTTCGGATTTAAGGTTTTCGGGCTAAATTGGGTGCCATACGACCGTGTGGTTTATTTGGGGAAAAGTCAATTTTCACATTGCCATGTCCTATGGGCACCTTGGCGTGTGTGTTTGGGAATTAAGGATTTAATGATTTGGTGCCACACAGTCTGGGCACACGGCCGTGTGGCTAATTTGGGGATTTAGGCATCCCACATGGGCGTGTGTGTTGGACACATGACCATGTCTAGTGGGCACACGGCCGTGTCTGCTTTGCACTCTGTTTGATCATAAATGGACATAGAGTTACACGGCCGGATCACACAGCCATGTCCTTAGGTTACACGGGCGTGTGCCTCCTTCTGCATGGGTGTGTGTCCCTCCGCATGGGTGTGTTGACCCCCACACAGCCTAGGCATTTCCACACGACTGAAGCACACAGTCGTGTGGCCAGACCTCACGAAATTTTGTTCTGTGTCAAATTAAAGCTTGATTGTGATTCTGTGTGTTTCGACTCCTTGCTGAGTCTTAGCAATGGTGATTGGGACTTTGATTTAGCTTACACTGGTGTGGGTTATATAGATATACCTTCATTTAAGCAGATTGTTTGATTGTTACTTATGGTTACTATGCAATTGATTCTGGATTTGGGCAGCTGAATGTACGCAATTCTGGTTCTGAGTGATCGGTGTGTGAGTGGTTGTGTGTGGGGCGCGTTCTGTAATTGTTTGATTGGATGTGAGTTTCTGTATCCGAATGACTGTCTGTAAATGTAACACCCCAAACCCGGACAAGACACCACGTCCGAATCTGGTATGCTACGGGGAAAACCATTTTGGAAAACTAGATTTCTCGTTTAAAAGCTGAGTGAAAACACAGTGTGTTTAAAACAGATTTGAGCAGTCTTGTTTGAAAAACAGTTGATGTATTTGAAATCCAGGGATTCTGAAAACTTTGCCAGAATTTGTAGTTAAAACGAGTTATTACCATTTAAAACCTTGTTAGTTTCTGAGTGATACAGAAAACACTTTTAAGCTTAGGTGAATTACCAGTTAGATTTGGAAACCAGTTGAATTTGTTTGTCAAAAAGATTTAGTGTGATACCCGATGGTATAGTTAAAAACACGTCGCGATATAATTTTGAAAACATTATCTTCCCAGGTTTTAGAAAAACTTATACCGGCTTATTTTGTTAAGGCATATTAAATCTAATTAAAACATCAACCAACTTAAAACATAAACTTAAAGGCCTTTTACAACCCAAAGAAAAACCTAAGTGAAAGTAAATAAGCTATAGTACCCCAAAAATATAAAGTCTGAGTAAAAACTTTATTCAGCATGGCATAAGCACCTCGAGTCCATCCCGGCTCCCTGTCCGCGTCTACGAGTCACCTGAAATGTCAAAGGAGAGGGTGAGTCGAGTGACTCAGTGTGTAAATCCCGCTCCCGATAAAGCAACATACTAACACACATCATACATAGCAACATGATTAATGCAACCCAATCCTAACCATCCATATCGCCTTTTCTACCCCGTGTGGTACCAAACCACTGGTGGTGCCAAACCACTGGTGACATATAGTCACAATGTGCTCCCAAAGCACTGGTGTCCCAAAGACACAATATCCGTCAATGTGCTACCAAAGCACTGGTGTCCCAAAGACACAATTGTGCTACCAAAGCACTGGTGACCGAAGTCACAAATCCAATGTTGATGGGGCCAACCCATCGTGTGTTACCAAAACACTAGCAGACGATCCCATATCTCAAGTGGGGCCAACCCACGGTGGTCAAACCACAGGGACAAGTCGCAATGAGGTGCCAAACCTCTGGTGTCCCAAAGACACAATGTGCTACCAAAGCACTGGTGACCGTAGTCACAAATCTGGTGATGGGGCCAACCCATCGTGTGTTACCAAAACACTGGCGTCAATCCCGTATAATCATCTGTGGGGCCAACCCACTGTGGTACTGAGCCACTGGGACGAGACGCTGAGGTACCAAACCTCTGGAGGTGCCAAACCTCTGGTGACCCAAAGTCACAAGGTGTGCTACCAAAGCACTGGTGCTCGTCAGCACAAAATATCATACTCCCTCCTCTCATATCACCCATCAACATGCCAAACTCATGTAATCATGCATATCATACTATTATGCCAATGTGTCTAATCTCATACCCCATGTCATATATTACCACAACCATGATATCATATAAATCATCAATAGATATTATAACAATAACGATACTGACTTACCCGAGTCCAGAATCATACCCATAAGGGTATCATAACAGTCACCACTGTTTCATTAGACATCACACAAATTATTAAACATATTACTAAATATAAGTGTGTTAGTAAACACACCTGATAGTTACGAGTCTAAAGATCCCTACGAATCACTCTGAGTCCCTTGATGACTAACTCCTACAATCGGTCCAACATAGGGGTTAGGCATCACTAACATTCGGTCAACAATCATTAATCAAAGGGGTTTGCCGAATCATCCTTACCTTGCTATTGATTGATTCCCTACCAACTCCGAATCAAGTAGTGATTCTTCTTCCAACAATCGGCACTCTAATAAACAAATAGTCAATCACCAATCACTTTTATCTAAACGAGAACTCAAAGAATGGACTAACAACAATACCAACCCTTGCCACACTTACCAATTGGTTCAAAGAGTCGAAGGCTCTTCCTGGCTACTTTACGATATCCAAGACCCAATAACCAACGATTAAGGCAAAGCTTCCAAACACCACTGGTATTCGGCCACTACCACCACTGAGAGAAGAGATGAGTTCGGTCAGCACCTTGATTAAGAAGGAGGGAAGATTCGGCCACCAAAACACTAAGGGAAAAGAGGTATTCGGCTTAGATGTTGTCCACACCTATAATCGGCTTGAATAGAGAATCAAAGAGAAGAAATTTCAAGGTGATAAAGAAGTTTCGGCAAAGATAATTGAGAAGAAGAAAGAATAAGAAAATAGGGTGGGGGTACCTTCGGCTTTGAAGAGAAGAAAAAGAATAAAGAAGAAGAATTTTGGGGTGACTTACGGCTATGAATACTAGAGGAATAGAATGCTAGTTTCGGCAACTAAAAGATCAAAAGATCCAAAAACAAAGGAGGGCATTCGGCTATGATGGAATCAAAGGAAGCAAAGTCAAGTTTCGGCTATGGTATAAGTTGTTTACACTTTCGGTTTCAAGAGAGAAAATGAAAGACTATTTGGAAATTTGGTAACAAAAGAGAGAATTTGGCTTTACAATTTGATGACCGAAAATGCACAAAGAGACCAAAATGAATTTCGGCTAGCTCCCTTACCACTTGCCAAACCGTCCACTCCCCTAAGCCACACTCCAAGTTTCGGCCAACACCTCCAACACTCCCTAATTTTCGGCCACATCCCCCCATAAGCTCCCATCCACACATTCAAATTGGTTGAACTAGTCAACCTCCTAAAATCCCTCTCCACTCTCCATTTGAATGAGAAGACCAAGTCCAAGGCAGAGTTTGAACTGCCTTCTACCTCTCCCTTCCTTGCCGTCAAAAAGAGTGACAAAAAGTGGTCACTCCGCAGCTCGAACACAAGGCCTCCACCTCATGTGAATGACGCCACCTAGCTCCCAAGCCACATGCCTTGCCACTTTTACTAACTCCTCATTTGTGCAACAAAACCACGAATAAATTTCTTAAACCCCAGCTTCCTCAGCTCCTCTCCTATAAAGCCTAAAACAAAAATTCTCCCATTCACTCAGGCATTCACCTAGGCTACACCAAAGCCCCTAAAACATAAAAATAGCAACATAGCATACTAACAACATGCAGACCACGCAACAACGAAACAACCCCTAACCCGGGATATTACAGTTCTACCCCCCTTAAAAATAATTTCGGCCTCGAAATTACCTGGTCAAAAGAGTTGCGGGTATTGCCGTCTCATCGTATCCTCGGGTTCCCACGTCGCTTCTTCTACGCCATGATTCCGCCAAAGTACCTTAACCAAAGGTACAGACTTCCTACGTAGAACCTTTACATCTCGATCAAGAATCTGTACAGGTTCTTCTTCCATAGTCAAGTCTGGATTCACCTCGATCTCCTCCACCGCTACCACATGCGACGGATCCGAACGATACCTCCGCAGCATCGAAACGTGAAAAACGTCGTGAATCTGACTAAGCTCTGCTGGCAACTCAAGCTGATACGCTACTGGTCCAACTCGTCTCAAAACCTTATACGGCCCAATGAACCTCGGACTAAGCTTGCCTTTCTTCCCGAACCTCAGAACCTTCTTCCAAGGCGAGACCTTCAGAAACACTCGATCCCCAACGGCAAACTCTATATCTCTTCGCTTAAGATCGGCATAAGACTTCTGCCGGTCCGAAGCTTCCTTCAATCTAGCTTGAATCAACTTAACCTTGTCTTCAGTCTCAGCTACCAACTCAGGTCCCAACAACTGACGTTCACCTAACTCCGTCCAACACGTAGGTGAGCGACACTTCCTGCCATACAACGCCTCATACGGTGCCATCTTAATGCTCGCTTGGTAACTGTTGTTGTAGGCAAACTCAGCTAATGGTAGGAACTCCTCCCAGCTACCTCTGAAATCCAGGACACAACCTCTCAGCATGTCTTCTAAGATCTGAATAACCCTTTCTGATTGACCGTCAGATTGCGGGTGAAAAGCCGTGCTGAAATCCAACCGAGTACCCAATGCTTGATGCAATGCCTTCCAGAACCTAGACGTGAACCTGGGATCCCTATCCGAGATTATCGAAACTGGCACACCGTGCAACCTCACGATCTCTGACACATACAGCTTCGCTAGCTTCTGAAGTGAGTAGTCAACCCTCACCAGAATAAAGTGAGCTGATTTAGTCAGACGATCCACCACTACCCAAACTGAATCCTTCTTGCTTGGCGTAAGCGGTAACCCACTGACAAAATCCATGGTTATCCTTTCCCACTTCCACTGCGGAATCTTTACGGGCTGAAGCAAACCCGATGGCAACTGGTGTTCAGCCTTGACCTGCTGACAAGTCAGACATCTTCCAACAAACTCTGTCACCTCTTTCTTCAGACCAGGCCACCAAAACTGCTCTCTAAGATCCTTATACATCTTGCTACCTCTAGGATGCATAGCATGAGGACTGCTATGTGCGTCCTGAAGAATCTTCTGTCTCAGCTCAACATCTTTAGGCATACAAGCCTTACCCTGGAAACACAGAACATCATCACTAGACAAGCTGTAACCCTCCAAACCACCATCCTGCACCTGCAACCTTCGTGCACTCAGAACCTCATCCAACAACTGTTTCTCTCTGATCTGCCCAACCCAAGTAGGCTTAACCTGCAGCTCTGCCAAAATACTCCCGTCGTCATACAAGCTCAAATGGGCAAACAATGCTCTTAAGTCCGAAACAACCTTACGGCTCAACGCGTCTGCTACCACGTTAGCCTTGCCCGGATGATACTCAATCGAGCAGTCGTAATCCTTCAGCAGCTCAACCCATCTGCGTTGCCTCAAATTTAAATCCTTCTGAGTCAGCAGATACTTCAGACTCTTATGATCCGTGTAGACTATCGATCTCTCTCCATACAAGTAGTGCCTCCAAATCTTTAAGGCGAAGACTACAGCCGCTAGCTCCAAATCGTGCGTCGGATAGTTGACCTCATGTGGCCTCAGCTGCCTAGAAGCGTAAGCCACAACCTTACCTTCTTGCATCAACACACAACCCAGACCCGTATGTGATGCATCGCAGTAGACTGTGTATTCCTTACCAGCCTCAGGTTGAATTAGAACCGGAGCCTCAGTCAAGATCTTCTTTAACTTGTCGAAGCTTTCCTGTTGTTTCTCGGTCCATACAAACGGAACCTCTTTCCTTAATAACTTGGTCATCGGCGCTGCTATCAACGAGAAACCCTCGACAAACCTTCGGTAATATCCTGCCAAACCCAGAAAACTACGAATCTCAGCCACTGTCCTAGGTGGCTTCCAGTCCAAAACAGCCTCAATCTTACGAGGATCTACTCGAATCCCCTCTGCTGACACCACATGACCCAAGAACGTCACTTCTCTAAGCCAGAACTCGCACTTACTGAACTTAGCATAGAGTTGCTTTTCCCTCAAGATCTGCAGCACCACCCTTAAATGCTTATCATGCTCTTCCTCTGTCCTTGAGTATACTAAGATGTCGTCTATGAAAACCACGACGAACTGATCCAGATACTGCTGAAACACTCTATTTATCATATCCATAAACGCTGCCGGTGCGTTAGTTAACCCGAATGGCATTACCAAGAATTCGTAGTGCCCATACCGAGTCCGAAACGCTGTTTTATGGATATCAGCCTCCTTAACCTTTAGCTGATGGTACCCAGACCTCAGGTCAATCTTAGAGAATACCGCAGCACCCTTCAGCTGATCAAACAAGTCATCTATCCGTGGCAACGGATACTTGTTTTTAATCGTCAGCTTGTTCAACTGGCGGTAGTCTATGCACATCCGCATCGTGCCATCTTTCTTCTTGACAAAAAGAACTGGCGCACTCCACGGCGAAACACTTGGCCTGATAAAACCTCGATCCAATAACTCCTGTATCTGAGCCTTAAGCTCCACCAATTCCTTTGGTGCCATCCTATACGGAGCAATAGACACTGGCGCAGTCCCGGGTAACAGATCAATCCCAAACTCTACCTCTCGATCTGGCGGCAGACCCGGAAGCTCTTCAGGAAACACATCCGCAAATTCCTTAACAGTACGCACCTTCTCGACAGCAGACTCTTTAGCCTCCAAGGCATACACATGAACCACATACGCTTCACAGCCTTTCCTGACCATCTTCTCCGCTTTTAGAGCAGATACCACATTTGATAAGTAATCTCTCCTATTACCTATCATAGCGACCTCAACACCATCAACCGTCTTAAGAACCATGCGCTTAGCCGCGCAATCCAACCTCGCCTGGTACTTAACCAGCCAATCCATCCCGAGAATCAAATCGAACTCCCCAAATGGCAGTTCCATCAGATCAGCAGCAAACACTACCCCTTGGAGTTCTAGGGGTACCTCTCTAAACAGTTTATCTACCACTACAGAGTGACCTAGAGGGCTAATCACAGTCATCTGCCTAGAAGATATTTCAGAGTCTAAGTCCATTGTCTCTACTATACTACTGGCAACATAAGAGTGCGTAGAACCCACATCAATTAAAGCAGTATAAGGAGTACCAAAAATCAAAAACGTACCGGTTATGACGTCCGGTGCGTCGCCCTCCTCTCGACGTCTCGCAGCATAGACTAATCCAGGCTGTCTAGCATCAGAACTACCCGCACCTCTGCCCGGTGCTCCACGGCCCCGACCAGATCCATAACCACCTCTGCCATTACCACGGCCCCTCTGCGGTGGCGGTCCATTACCTCTGAACTGATTACGGCCCTGACTCTCCGACTGAATCCTGGCCATCCTACGCAGACAATCTCTAATGCGATGCTCCAGAGAACCACACTCGAAGCACCCTTTACCTCCAGTCCAGCAACCACCCCAGTGAGATTTCCCACACTGATTACACTGCGGCGGTCCCTGCCTAGCAGCAACAAACCTAGGAGACTGATTCTGCCCACTCGGTCTAGCCCTCTTCTGCGGATTACCAGACGAACCAGACGACCCAAAGCTCCTCTTAAGCCTACTCCTGTCCATACTCTGCCGCACTGACTCCTTAACGCCCTCGGCTACCTTAGCCTTCTCAACTAAGACAGCAAACTCGCGCTCCTGCTGCGGAGCAATCAGCAGCCTCAACTCGTCTCGCAGACCATCCTCGAAACGAACACACCTCTCATGCTCAGTGGCTACAATGCCCCTGGCATACCTACTCAGCTTCAGGAACTCAGCCTCGTACTCAGCAACAGATTTACTCCCCTGAACAAGCCTCAGAAATGCCTTTCTCTGGGAGTCGATGTAACTAGCCCCGATGTATTTCTTTTGATATGCAGCCCTGAAATAGTCCCATGTCAAATCCTCTGCAGCCACACTATCCCGAACCGTGAGCCACCACTGATATGACTCATCCCGGAGAAGCGACACGATACCCTTCAGCTTCTCTTCAGTTGTCAGGTCCAGATCATCCATGATCCGCTCAGTTGCCTCCAGCCAGTACTCAGCAGTGCTAGGAGCAACACCAGAAACACCTCGAAAGAATTCAGCCCCATTAGCCCGGAGTCGCTCAGGGACTGATTTCCTAACTCCTGCACCACCACTAGCCCCAGCTACCCTTTCCAACACTCGCAGCATCGCCTGTGACACTGCGTCGTCTCCAGTCTGATCTTGGAACTCACCACCTCCAGCTGGTGGCGGAACCGGTATCTCATTTTCTGAACCCTGCCCAGATCCTACGGGCTCAGAAACCGTCATTCTACCCCTACCTCTACCGCGAGTATTACGACCACGTCCACCTCGAGTGCTCATGTCTAATCTTTCTACGTATCTGATTAGAGAATTTTATGCATCAGTATTTATTCCACTTGTTTAAGAAGCAAATCTTATGAATATTTAAAGAGGATTTGTTCTCGCAAGTTCACAGAATCCTATCAGTCTCAATCTCTAGGGTAGCATACTATGACTAATAATCAATCATACCACATCCAATCAATTCACCAAGAATAGTCCGGGGTACTTACCTGGGCGAACTGGTGCCGGAGACTCGGTGCCATGCCTTTCAAACCATACTTTCAAAACAAACACTTAAACAGACTTTTGAAACCATTTTGGGCCTCAGGCCCACAGCCGAGCCTTTGAACTTGGCTCTGATACCACAAATGTAACACCCCAAACCCGGACAAGACACCACGTCCGAATCTGGTATGCTACGGGGAAAACCATTTTGGAAAACTAGATTTCTCGTTTAAAAGCTGAGTGAAAACACAGTGTGTTTAAAACAGATTTGAGCAGTCTTGTTTGAAAAACAGTTGATGTATTTGAAATCCAGGGATTCTGAAAACTTTGCCAGAATTTGTAGTTAAAACGAGTTATTACCATTTAAAACCTTGTTAGTTTCTGAGTGATACAGAAAACACTTTTAAGCTTAGGTGAATTACCAGTTAGATTTGGAAACCAGTTGAATTTGTTTGTCAAAAAGATTTAGTGTGATACCCGATGGTATAGTTAAAAACACGTCGCGATATAATTTTGAAAACATTAT
Source organism: Gossypium australe (assembly GCA_005393395.2). Lineage (NCBI taxonomy): Eukaryota > Viridiplantae > Streptophyta > Magnoliopsida > Malvales > Malvaceae > Gossypium > Gossypium australe. The sequence goes on from CM016625.1 coordinate 87,863,514, forward strand.
CTTCCCAGGTTTTAGAAAAACTTATACCGGCTTATTTTGTTAAGGCATATTAAATCTAATTAAAACATCAACCAACTTAAAACATAAACTTAAAGGCCTTTTACAACCCAAAGAAAAACCTAAGTGAAAGTAAATAAGCTATAGTACCCCAAAAATATAAAGTCTGAGTAAAAACTTTATTCAGCATGGCATAAGCACCTCGAGTCCATCCCGGCTCCCTGTCCGCGTCTACGAGTCACCTGAAATGTCAAAGGAGAGGGTGAGTCGAGTGACTCAGTGTGTAAATCCCGCTCCCGATAAAGCAACATACTAACACACATCATACATAGCAACATGATTAATGCAACCCAATCCTAACCATCCATATCGCCTTTTCTACCCCGTGTGGTACCAAACCACTGGTGGTGCCAAACCACTGGTGACATATAGTCACAATGTGCTCCCAAAGCACTGGTGTCCCAAAGACACAATATCCGTCAATGTGCTACCAAAGCACTGGTGTCCCAAAGACACAATTGTGCTACCAAAGCACTGGTGACCGAAGTCACAAATCCAATGTTGATGGGGCCAACCCATCGTGTGTTACCAAAACACTAGCAGACGATCCCATATCTCAAGTGGGGCCAACCCACGGTGGTCAAACCACAGGGACAAGTCGCAATGAGGTGCCAAACCTCTGGTGTCCCAAAGACACAATGTGCTACCAAAGCACTGGTGACCGTAGTCACAAATCTGGTGATGGGGCCAACCCATCGTGTGTTACCAAAACACTGGCGTCAATCCCGTATAATCATCTGTGGGGCCAACCCACTGTGGTACTGAGCCACTGGGACGAGACGCTGAGGTACCAAACCTCTGGAGGTGCCAAACCTCTGGTGACCCAAAGTCACAAGGTGTGCTACCAAAGCACTGGTGCTCGTCAGCACAAAATATCATACTCCCTCCTCTCATATCACCCATCAACATGCCAAACTCATGTAATCATGCATATCATACTATTATGCCAATGTGTCTAATCTCATACCCCATGTCATATATTACCACAACCATGATATCATATAAATCATCAATAGATATTATAACAATAACGATACTGACTTACCCGAGTCCAGAATCATACCCATAAGGGTATCATAACAGTCACCACTGTTTCATTAGACATCACACAAATTATTAAACATATTACTAAATATAAGTGTGTTAGTAAACACACCTGATAGTTACGAGTCTAAAGATCCCTACGAATCACTCTGAGTCCCTTGATGACTAACTCCTACAATCGGTCCAACATAGGGGTTAGGCATCACTAACATTCGGTCAACAATCATTAATCAAAGGGGTTTGCCGAATCATCCTTACCTTGCTATTGATTGATTCCCTACCAACTCCGAATCAAGTAGTGATTCTTCTTCCAACAATCGGCACTCTAATAAACAAATAGTCAATCACCAATCACTTTTATCTAAACGAGAACTCAAAGAATGGACTAACAACAATACCAACCCTTGCCACACTTACCAATTGGTTCAAAGAGTCGAAGGCTCTTCCTGGCTACTTTACGATATCCAAGACCCAATAACCAACGATTAAGGCAAAGCTTCCAAACACCACTGGTATTCGGCCACTACCACCACTGAGAGAAGAGATGAGTTCGGTCAGCACCTTGATTAAGAAGGAGGGAAGATTCGGCCACCAAAACACTAAGGGAAAAGAGGTATTCGGCTTAGATGTTGTCCACACCTATAATCGGCTTGAATTGAGAATCAAAGAGAAGAAATTTCAAGGTGATAAAGAAGTTTCGGCAAAGATAATTGAGAAGAAGAAAGAATAAGAAAATAGGGTGGGGGTACCTTCGGCTTTGAAGAGAAGAAAAAGAATAAAGAAGAAGAATTTTGGGGTGACTTACGGCTATGAATACTAGAGGAATAGAATACTAGTTTCGGCAACTAAAAGATCAAAAGATCCAAAAACAAAGGAGGGCATTCGGCTATGATGGAATCAAAGGAAGCAAAGTCAAGTTTCGGCTATGGTATAAGTTGTTTACACTTTCGGTTTCAAGAGAGAAAATGAAAGACTATTTGGAAATTTGGTAACAAAAGAGAGAATTTGGCTTTACAATTTGATGACCGAAAATGCACAAAGAGACCAAAATGAATTTCGGCTAGCTCCCTTACCACTTGCCAAACCGTCCACTCCCCTAAGCCACACTCCAAGTTTCGGCCAACACCTCCAACACTCCCTAATTTTCGGCCACATCCCCCCATAAGCTCCCATCCACACATTCAAATTGGTTGAACTAGTCAACCTCCTAAAATCCCTCTCCACTCTCCATTTGAATGAGAAGACCAAGTCCAAGGCAGAGTTTGAACTGCCTTCTACCTCTCCCTTCCTTGCCGTCAAAAAGAGTGACAAAAAGTGGTCACTCCGCAGCTCGAACACAAGGCCTCCACCTCATGTGAATGACGCCACCTAGCTCCCAAGCCACATGCCTTGCCACTTTTACTAACTCCTCATTTGTGCAACAAAACCACGAATAAATTTCTTAAACCCCAGCTTCCTCAGCTCCTCTCCTATAAAGCCTAAAACAAAAATTCTCCCATTCACTCAGGCATTCACCTAGGCTACACCAAAGCCCCTAAAACATAAAAATAGCAACATAGCATACTAACAACATGCAGACCACGCAACAACGAAACAACCCCTAACCCGGGATATTACAGTAAATTTCGTATTTTGATTCTATACATCTTTCTGCATGCATGGATTTGCATAAAACTTTTGGGGTTTTGGTTGTGAATAGAAGAAATACTAATTCTAATCTTATTTGGCAGTTTACTTGTAACGCCCCGAATTTGGGCCTAGAAGAATTGGGCCTATTGGGCTTTGGACTTTTGGCTTTGGATTTCAGAAATTTTTTTAAGTGAGCAATGACAATTGGCATGTGAGCTTTGATGATTAATGAATTTGGAGTGTCTAGGGGTGTTGGAGATGTCCTGGGATCAAGGGTAAAGGAAAAATTTTGTTTTTAGCCTTAGGGAACAGTGACTTCAGTTTGTAGGCCTTTTTAATAAATGAAGAAGAAATAGGACACAAATGGGCTTGTGGTCCAGTGGTAAGTGGCGTCACTTGGGAGCTATAAGGTGGCGTGTTGTAAGCTAAAGAGGCCCAAGGTTCGAGGCTTAGGAGTGGTATTTTGTGGAGTGTTTATTTTACTATATGGACAGCCAGAGTTGTGTTGGTTTTGAACTCTTGCCGTGGAGAGTTTGAAGTAAACAGGTGTGTTGGATGTGGAGGAAATTTTGGATAAGATTAAGGTGTTATTAGGGAGAAAAGTTAGGAGATGAGGAGAGGGAGGAGTTGGTGCCGAATGGGACTGTGAGGGGAAGGTAGGATTCGACTTTGGCTATAAAAAAGGGGTGCTGAATTCATTGAGGGGTTCCTTGGGTTCTATTATTTCTTCCTTCTCTCCCCCTCAGCCGAATTCTTTCATTTTCCGAAAAGAAAACCCATCATTCTTTTTGCCAAAATTCCTATTAGATCTGTGTTCTTCTTCTTTCTCTGAAAGCCAAATTCCCCTATAGCCAAATTCTCTTCTTTCCTGAACTACCTTCATCCTTCCTTGCCAAAATCCCCATCAGTGCCGAATCTTTGTTGTTTTTCTCTATCACAAATCAGTTGGTAGCTACTCTCAGTCAAGGTTAAAAGCCGAATCTCGTTCGGTAGTTATCTAGGCCTTAGGATCTAAGGTTGGATTCGATAAGTATTCTGTTAACTCCCCTTAATATGTTTTGTTAAAAGCCGAAGGGCGATCTAATTTTTCATTATCGGTGATCTTGTATTAACAAGGGTAAGGATCGGAGATCGCAAGCGTGGTAGGATCATTAGCAAGGGTAAGCATACTCAACTCGATTACGGTTGAAGTGAATGGCCGAATGTGTGGATGACTTGTGTGGATTACGAGTCACCCAAATTTTGATGGTGTATGTGTGAATGCAGATCTAGGGAACACTTGTGATTATTAGCAAAGGAAGGGCCATTAGAACCCGGTGGCACACGATAAGGTTACAGTAAGGTTTCGGCTTGTGAGTAAATATTTTGATTAAGTATGAGTGGTTGATTGAAGGTTGGTTGGTTGTAAGATCAAGGCTAAGGATAGAATAGCACGTCACGGTATCCAGGTGTGTACAAACACTACGCACACACATGATTTCGGCAATGCCGGAAAGCCGAAAAGTCAAAAGTGGCTAAATGGCCTGGTGGGCCCTGAGGCTAAGTTTGATAAAAGGGTTTGATTTAATTATATGAATTAGGTTAAGCAAGCATGTTACATGATCTGAAATTATTTTGGGCCTAATGGGCCATATGACTGAGACATGGGCCTAGTGGGCCATAAAGATGTGACGTGGCCATTATGTGTTATATGAACGTGAAATGAGTTTGATGGGCTTTATGGGCACGTAGACTAGTATGCTAGGGTTTTATGGACTTTAGGCTTAGTACTGAACAACTCTTAAACCGTATAAGACTTTCTAATAATTAAACATGTCCGTGGACAAGTCGCTAGGTTAGAGTGTGGTAACGGGCATATGCCTATCTAGGATTGGATCTAGGGAGAGCTTGGTACTTAAGAGGCCCTAGCAGCCCACATACTCTTCTCTGGAATCCTACCTGGTACATAGTTTCTGTTCACTTTAGCCGCAAGGACTTGTTAATGGGCCAAAGTTCATAACTAAAACCCGAGAGGGCCCAAATACCCTTGATTTGTAAAATTACTAAAATACCCTTGATTTGAAATTACCAAAATACCATTGGTTTGAAAAATCACTAAGATAGCCCCAAATTGTGAAATTACCAGGATACCCTTAATTTGCAGAATTACCAAAACATCCCTAATTTACAAAATTTCCAAAGTACCTCTGATTTGCAAAATTACCTAGATACCCCTATAGAGTAGATTTACGGAAATACCCTTGGGTTGTGAAATGACGAAAATACCCCTATGTGATGAGTACAAGTTTATGGATGTTAGTTATGTGTTTGATGCATTCATATGATATTCTACTTAGGATGCATATGGGTGGGAATTATGGTACGGAGGAAGATTTGAGGATCGCATAGTCGCTTGACGACCGTGGATCCACCGGTGGCTTTAAGCCCATTATATGGTTAGCAGCTTTGCTGCAACGTTGAGTAGTGCCGCTGTGAGTGCTACCTTTGGTGTGTAGAGGATGGGTGGGTCGATTTAGAAATCCCTGCAGATGTGTAGGGTTGGAAGGGAAACGGTGTGTAGCAGATGGATTTTTAGGGAAGGTTTTGAATTACCTTGTTTTGCATATGATGTGATATGATACGATATGATAAGAGGTCATTGTGGGCTAAGGCCCAAGACCACTGATTTTGATAGGGCTTAGGCCCAATGTATGTTTGTATGTTGATCTGATTGCCAAGGGTCGTACACACTGGGTTTCGAAACTCACACCCTTTATTTAATGTTTCAGGTGATCCTGAGTGAATGGCTTGACGCAGGAGAGGACTCCGATATGGCCACACTACAAGATGATTAACATTTTATTTATTTGTTTCGAAAGACATAGTTTTAATTGCTTATTTTCGTTGGATGTAATAAGGCCATGTACTTTGATTTGATTTTAAATTTTGGGTTTTGATGTTTTAACTGTTTACTTAATGGTTAAACTTAAGTCAATTTCTTATGCTTAAACTTGGTTTCCGAAATACTTAAAGCTATAAAATGGGCTTTTATCATTACTTAACAAGATTCATAGGGTTTTGGGCCCTAAAATTTAACTTAGCAGAATCGTTTTGAAATATGCCTTTGATGTGACACGCCAGATTCGGGCCTAACTTCTAGGCCGGGTCTGGGGTATTACATTACTGCAACTTATTCGTACAATGATTTAGCGTACTGTACCACACGTACGTCAGTTTTGCTGTGTACCATTATCTGACCTGGCAGTTTAAACTACAACATGTCTGTACAACAAATTACCGCATTGCACTGTACTGCATATATGCCAGCCCTACTGCGCATTAATATCTGAGTGGCTTAGTCCACATACATGGTGTGTAGGGTTGGATAGGCCTTTCGAGGTCCTATGTGGTGTGTTTGGTTGGATGAGCTTAAATAGCTCTTTTGGGATGTGATCGGGGGACGAAGAGTTGTTTTGGCTGGATGGGTGGGTTTTTATTACTTGACTGTATTCATACGCATTTGTTTGAGTGTACTGGGTGTAAGATTATCTTAACGCTTGTGACTAAGTGTCTGTGCGTGACTTGGTGTGCTTGAGTTATTACATTTTGTTGGGACGTTGGTTCCTAGTTTACTTTCTAACTCTTCGTATATTTGTAAGTCTGTTTCGCTATTGAATTGAGTTTCGTAATTCTATTTTCAGTCACTTTCCAAACTCACACTGAGCTTATGTATCTCACCCCCTTTAGTGTTTTCCCCTTTCAGGTATATTTACGTGTTCTAAAGCTAGACTCGATTTGCGGCGGTCTCAGAAGTGTCACATTGTTTCTAAAACTAGTTAATAAAGTGTTTGCTGTAAATCTGATTTTATGTAAATGATTTTGTACTGTAAATTTTGTTACTAATATTGTAAGGTTTTTCGGGTTGTTAAACTAAAATTTTCCACAATCACTTCGGTGATCACTGTGACTTCCGAAATTCGGTCTAAACTTCTAGGCCGAGTTTTGGGGCATCATACGGCTCTTATGACATCCTCAAACCCAAATATTGGACCCTCTAAATGACCCCTACCCGGGCCCTAAAATTTTCCAAGAAGGACCCACACGACCCGAAAGCCTAGCCCGTGTGATCCACACAGGCCATCCACATGACCTATGGAAATACGCAGGGCCGTGTGGAAATTGGGCAGTTTTGCAATAGCCTCTGTTTTGTGTTTTTATTGAATTTCAAAGCGATTTTTGGGTTGTTTTTACGCACTTGATATCCAAATCAATTTCCCACACGTCCGGATCTCACAAACCCTACATTCGTTTAACACATCACATCACTTTACCATCAAAATCCACAAAATTAACATATGATTTTCCAAAATTCCAGTCCCAAAAATCATAATCGAACTCTTACCACTCGAAAAATAGCGTCCCAAACGAGTCATATTTCGCTGAAGAAACTTGATTCCCCAAACCTTCACCTATCCAAAAACTATGGAATATAATTAACACGATATTAAATAATGCAAATACTAAAACTTAAACTCAAACCCCATTAGAAAACAAACACCCTAGGTCAACAGAAAAAAAAAAGTCGAACTTACACTTTTGATGAACCAAAATTACAACTAATCCAACACTAAACCCCCCCACACTGAACCAAAAAGGCAACATGCCCAGAGAACAAATCAAGAAAGAATTGAAATAGAACCCAAATATTCAAGAAAAAAAAGAAAGAAAAAGAAAAAGAACTGAAAAAAGCAAAGAAAGATGATGAAAATAACCAAAAGTAGACGTGAGAGCAAGAAAAGAAAAAGTGGGTGGTTTCCAAGTTGAGAAATAAAAGGAATTTTGATAAGATTTAAAGCAATTAAAACAAATAGGATTTAACCACCGGATTTTTAATAGACTTCCAATAGAACTCAAATTCCAACAATAGCCAAAACAAAAATAAATCAGACGTGCGCAACACGAGATTAGAACATCAGACCTTCAACATCTAATCACAATACCTATCCACTGATCTAACCTAAATTATTTGAGTCTAGATAACATACCATGCTTATGAAACAAGGGCGTTACAAATCAGACGAGAATAACCAAATGTTATATACCAGCTAATGTTTGTACTTGAATTGAAGTCCAACTAATATAACTTCTTGGCATAATTGAAGGTAATGCATGCCTGAAGCATGACAGATCAATTGGTTTCAAAAATAAAAATTCTTGTAAAAGAAAACAATAGATCTAGATGGCCATATTGTGGAGGCGAGTGCTCCTAAGGAGACCTAAGACATAACTAATTATTAAAACTCTAGAAGAAATTCTGGTACTTGAATATTAAAATAATGAACATAAAAATATCTCGATAAGTTGTGTCAATATGAGAAAATATGAAACTGTGAGAATGAAAAGTCGTTGTCAACGGTTTTGCATACAATAGTATTATTGAAATAATGAAAAAATGAGGTATTGAATTTGTCGAGAAATATAGACATTAGATTGGCCAAAATGAAAAGATGCAATTCAAGTAAAATTAAATTCATGAAGTTTTTGGTCCAGTAGTCCAAACATCTAAAGGTATAAAGCTAATGAGGTAGAAATGATTATTTTTTTGAAAACGAAATAAGAAAAATGAAGTTTTTCTCTAAGTCCTAGCATTAATTATGAGAATGTATAATATTCTTCTATGGGGGATGTAATAACCTTTAAATATCTTATTAGTCTGACAGTTTTTTCTCTAAGTCCTAGCATTAATTATGAGAATGTATAATATTCTTTTATGGGGGATGTAATAACCTTTAAATATCTTATTAGTCTGACAGTTCATGAAAATTTGATATGCATTTAATAATTGTTGTCACTGCCTTTTTATGAATCATTATATAATGTTTATATTAAAATCCTTAAAGGATTTAGAATGCCTGAAGCATATGGAAATTTCTGGGAAATTGTTCAATATATTTGTGCAAGTATTTATTGATTTGATTTAAACATATGTACTATTATAGAAGAATCATGATCAAAGTTTTTTATAATTATTGTTGGAACTTCTGAAAGATCAAAATTTATTTCCCCAAAGTTCTTCATCCGTGACATTTAGAAGAATGATGATATAAATGTTTAGCAAATCCATTTAAGTGACTATTGTAAAAAGCTAGTATTCAAGATTGAATTCGTAGAATTTGAGATATTATGTCATGTTGTCATGAGGAGGAGTAAATATGTGTTGTACTATTTTTCCCTTAACCCAAATTTTTGTCTCACTGGATTTTCATAGTAAGGTTTTTAGTGAGGCAACATATTATGCATATTATAGATAAGTATATTCTTTTTCCTTCACAAAGAATTTTTCGCTCGCAGTATATTTATCTTATTGAGGTTTTAACGAGGCATATCATCTACCAATTGACATCCAAGGGGAGTGTTATAAATAATTTATTATTAAGTGGATGCTCATCAAGATCAAGATAAGTTTGATGCACTTTAGGACTCTAATATTTATTATAAGTGGAGTTTTATTTCATTTATACTTCTTATGTCCATAATTATAAACTTTGAAGAGGAATTGTAAATATCCTCATTGATCAATAAAATATGTTATCTTTTGCTCTCATATTTCTCTTGTTTTTACTCTCTTTATTCTTTTATTTCATAATAAATTTTTAAATTTTTTTCTTTTAACATTATTTCTCTATTTATTTATTTTCTTTTTTTCCTTTATAAAGTCTAGCAATATCAGTAATGTTTGAAAATTTTCCTCTTAAGGTCAAGACATTGGGGATTTTTTATGTTTTTGAACTTCACCGTTTGCTTACTCAACTTGGCGAGATTGAAAAAAATTCTTTCATCAATTAAAATCAAAATTTCCAAAACCAAACTGGATCAGTTGGTTAGATAGGGAACCGACCATGGTTTTGATTTTGAATTGATTGACTCGTAAATCGATACAGATCTATTCAACTAAGCTAAAAATTGGTTGGACCAATTTTTTCTTTTTTTTTAATTTTTTAATAATTTATTTGACCGAATCAAATAAACTGATCAAACTAGGATTTGGTCGCTTGATTAGTTCAACTATTGATCCAATTTTGAAAACCTTGAGTAAGGATGCTTACACTTGTAGAAGAAGTCCAAAATGAGAGGAAGAAGAAAGAAATAAAATATAAAGTAAAAAATGTATGTGTGTGTGTGTGTGTGTGTGTATAAAGAAGAACTCATACTTTTTGTCTTTTTTTTTTGTCACATGACAATTTTTAATTGATATATTTTTTAATAGACTTAATGGTTTAACTAATAGGAGTACCAACTTGGTAAAAAAAATAGTTTACGTATCACTTTGTGACAAAAAAAAAATGTTTAGGTACTAAAATGAGAAAAATGACATAGTAAAAAAATGTTCTATTGATACTATTTAATAATTCCTAATTATATACGTGCAATCAATCCATTTACTAGCTCGTTGAAATTACAAATGAATTGCAAATAGAATTAAATGAACATAAATGGATGAAAATGATAAAGTTAGAGAAATGAGTTACATTCAAAATGAACGTGGTTTCTCACTAAGTATGGAAATGACTTGAGAATTAATTTAAGTTTTTTGAATTATTATTTATTCAAATAAATGAAGATTGAAAATAAAATAAATTAATTGGTCATTGTAAATCCGTTAAATATGAAAATTAAATATATTTTCTCATAGATTCTTTTACGTTTTTTAATTGGAAATTTTAATTTATTTCAATTTAGAAATAATATTTATTTTGGGAAATAAAAAATTATGTGTGCTGCCCCCTTATAAAGTGTTGGGTTAAAAGTCTAGGAAGCACATATAATTGGACTCAATACAAGAGAGACCCAAAACCCCTTATAATATGTATGAGGGGCGAAAACCCTAGTATATTTAACTAGGGTGTGCTGCCCCCCTCTCTTAGTTATACTAGGAGACTAGTTTTTCTATCAGATAAGTATTATTTTTATTCTACTAATTCAACTACGATTCTCTTATCTCTCCTTATAAATAGATGGCATTGGTAGGACTAAAAATATACAATTTTGAGATATTATTATTTTGCCCAAAAATAGTGAGAATTTATTTTCTTAAGCATAAATTTTATTTTCTATGAATAACAATTTTACCAGTTTCTATAAAGAGATTTATTTTACTACTGAAAGTAAGAAAACTATTTTTGGCTATGTGTTTGGTTCATGATTGTTCGAGCCTACACTCGAAGTGATTCATGGTACGAGAATAACGGAGGTCGTTCAGTTGAAAGCTAGAAATGTCAAGGATCTGTTGTAACACCCCAAACCTGGCCTAGATGTTATGACCTGATCTAGCATGCCACATAGAAGGATTGTTTGAAAGTTACGCGTTCGTTAAAAACTTCGTTTTTTTTTAACTCCGAACTTTTGTTTGTGAAACTCAGCTTTGCTATGATTGTTTTCTTGTAAAAATGTTATTATTATTTTTGAAAACTTTATTTATTACTGAAGTTTAATTAAAAAGTTGAGGAAACGTGATATTTTGAAAAACCAGTTATTGTCGTTTTAAGAAACTCAGAGTTTAATCGGGAATAGTTTAAAAATAGATGATATGAAAATTTAAAAGAAAAATAAAATCCCAAAGGCCTTATTACAAAATATTAAACCAAATTAAAATAATCTTACAAAACTGAAGGTTACTAAAGTTCGTGAGAAATGCTCCAACGTATGGCCACCACAGAGTCCTTCGCAGCTCCAAATCCTCTAATGCTGGGGATCACCTGCAAAGTTAAAGAAGAGTGGTCAGTTACGAGAACTCGGTGTGTAATCCCCTAAACGATCATTAACTAGGCCCGAGCCCATATGGAAACAGACAGGGCCGAAGCCTTATTCGGTAACAGACTGGGCCTTAGCCCTATAAACATGATAATGCAAACAGAGTATGCAACCCAACCCAATAATCCATTCGCTACAGACCCCCGTACCAGCCCTACACACCTGTAGGGATCAAGTCAACCCACCCAACCCTACACACCAATATGGCAGACAAGCTGCTAATCACAGAATTCGTGGCGGAGCCACCAGAATAACAGAATATACGTGGCGTAGCCACTATGCAGAGTGTGGCAGAGCCACCAGAATACACTTCCTCCGATCATCAATATCCCAATCCCATGAAGAATGTCATGTATGCAAAGCACATATCAAAAATGATGTATGAAATAAATTACCATCATAACCAGTTAAACAGAATACACACAATCATACTAATCAACCCCTAAGGGTATAATAGTAATTTTACCCACCGACGGTATTTTGGTAATTTACCTTCCAAGGGTATTTCGGTATTTTTATCAATCAACGGCCTTTTCGAAAGCCTACTGTCGCCTCGAGCGACACAGGACCCTTTTTGGTCTCTACGAAACTATTGGGCCTAAAATCCATTTTAGGCCCAAACGGGCCCACACGCTCGTGTGACGCATTTCGCATGGCTTCGGTCTCAGTTTTTCAGATTTCGCATTCACATTTATCATTTGATTGTTTTCCATCAATTTTGGCCCATTTGGGCTGGATAGCCCATCGGGTCTATTTGGCCGGTTTCAGCTCGGTCAAGCCCATTACAGCCTCAATTCCGTGAGAGTGATCGCGACACTCTCAACGACTTACCGTCATTATTCGCATTTCGATTTACCACTATGAGCGCTCGCACGCTCGAGTGGTCACAGATGCCGGTTTTTTGACTTTTTGACTTTCGACCGAGTCACAGAATATTGCAAGCATTCATCCAGAGGGGTGTGAGATTACACACCTGATTTGAAATACGTATCACGATACTCTCCGAAGCACCTAAGGACATAATTGGCTATCGGTTAGTCTTCTTGTTCGATAATCCTAAAATTGAAATCGAAAACACAATCCACAACACTTACCAAGAACGACGGCAACTCCCTACTATACTAGAATAACAGGTTTACTTCCTTCGATTATGAAATTGAGTCCCTAATGAAAAACATAGGTTAGCAGTGTTGTTTCAAGACAACAAAGTAATGGTCGTTCGGCCCTAAGAACTCATAAAATAGTACCAGAATTATCCACCCCCTAATCAGCCAAAGATACACTTACCAAAGTGCCACCAATCAGTAGTTGCATAACCAGATTTTTGGCTTTCACCCAAAAGAAAGAGTGAACGAGACCCCAGATGGAGAAGGAACTCAGATTCAGCCTACAGAAGAAACAAGCTAAGAGATTCGGCTTACGTGAGAGAAAAGAGAGAGCAGAAAAGAAGGGAAAAGAACCAAAGAGAAAATAAGCATTACCTTGATCACAGAAGAGTCGAATAAACAAAGTAGATTCGGTAGACAGAAGACCCCCAAGCTTCAGGTTACACAGAGTTCGATTATTAGCAAAAGAAAAGAGGACAGGTTCAGATGGAAGAAGAAAGGAGATCCGGCTAAATGGGGAAAAGACTAGAGAAGAAATGGAGAAGAAGTGAATAGCAAGGTTGAGGTTTCAGCAAAGATAAATTGCAAGAAGAAAACCCGAAATGCTTTAGCCAAAAATGCAAAAAGGGACCCGAAATGCACAAAGAAGAAAACACTTAACTGCACAAAAGCAAAGTAAAAAACACTAAGGAATTTTTGGCACTCTTTTCCTACACAAGGTCGAATAAGCTACCAAAATGACCCATCTCTCTTCTTTTTCTTCTTTTAACCGAAATTCCCCCAAGCACTTCCCCATATTCGGCCACCACTACCTCTCACCCTTAAATCCCCTGATTCACTCCTCTTTTTGCTCCCCAACATCCTCTCCATCACCCATTCAAATCATTTGACCAAGTCTCCAACCACCAAGGCAGAGTTTGATCTCAACTCTGCTTCCTCCTTTCCTGAGCACAAAATAATAGCCATCTAAAATGCAATTGTGAGATTCGAACTCTCTCCCTCTCTGCTTCCCTTGTGACGCCACCTCCACTGTGCCACTATCTTGCTTGTGTTAGCAAACACATTCAATTAAACCTTAAGTCCTGCTTCCACTAGGTCTCCCTACTAAAGTGCCCAAAAAATAAAATTTCATCAGGGCTTGGGCTCGAACCCGATCCTCCCTAGGACCCTCAAACACACCCAAACAACCCACAGAGCAACCATAACATGCAATTGCACAAATATAACAGACCCCTAAATTTTAGGATGTTACAATTCTACCCCCTTAAAGAAATTTCGGCCTCAAAATTTACCGATTAAAAGAGGTGAGGGTATTGCTGCCGCATTGCCTCCTCCAGCTCCCACGTGGCTTCCTCTGAACCGTGATTACGCCACAACACCTTGACTAGAGGAACAGATTTCCACCTCAAAACTTTAACATACCACTCCAGAATCTGCACTGGTTCATCTTCAAAAGTCAGATCAGGTCTTACCTCAAGTTCTTCCACCGGCACTATATGAGAAGGATCAGAACAGTAGCGCCTCAGCATAGAAACGTGAAATACGTTATGTATCCGGTTTAACCCAAGGAGCAACTCAAGATATTCAATCGGTCCAACACGTTTCAACACCCGATAAGGCCCGATGAACCTAGGGCTTAACTTGCCCTTCCGTCCAAAACTCAAGATCTTTTTCCACGATGAGACCTTCAAGAAAACATAATCTCCCACCGAGTACCCGATTTCTTTACGCTTAAGATCAGCATACGACTTCTGTCTATCAGAAGCTTCTTTTAACCGACCCTGAATCAACTTTACCTTCTCCTCAATTTTCGAAATCAATTCTGGACCCAACAACCATCGCTCACTCAGTTCTATCCAACAAGTAGGGGTACGTGTAACAGACCAAATTTGACCCTAGAAGGAACGGTGGTTTCGGGACCATGAATCCGAGTCCGAGGAATATTTTTATAGTATATTTTGTGTCTATAATATGTGAATTAATATTGTGAAAGTTTCGTAGAAAAATTTTATTGTTTAAATGCTTAATTTGATAGAAAGGACTTAATCGCGTAAAGCGTAAAAGTAGCATACTAAAGTGAAATGTGTTAATTTGAGCATGGCTTTATAACATGAGGTATGAAAAGGGTAAATAACCCATTTTATAAGTTAGTGGATGACTATGGACAAGTTTGTCCTTAAGTTATATTAGTTGATTATTTTAATCTTAAGGTTAATTAAGTAATTTAGTAAATATCTTAATATATGTTAATTAAAACATAAGAAAATAGCCATTATCATCTTCTTGTTGGCCGAATATTTGAGAAAGAAAAAGGGGGGGTTTCATGTTCTTGATTTTCGGCACTTGGAGGCTTAATTTTAAGGTTAGTTTTTAATCGGTTTTTGATAATTTTTACGTTTTTGAGATCGTTGCTTCGAACTGTACTTGACCCATGTTAGAATTTTTGAAAATGAGCATGTTTGAGGTTCAGCCATGGCTATATTCTTGTGATTTTTGGTGTTTTATGATTTTATATAAATGGTATGTTAAAGATTAGTATATTTTGCAATGGAAATTTTGGTAAATTTGAGTGTTTTGGGCTAATTTGTAAAAATGAAATTTTAGAGGGGCTTAATTGCAAAATAAATGAAAGAAATGGACTTGTATAGTCCCTATACAAATTCAGCCCTTAAGGAGTATGGGGAGATTTGGTGTATTTTGAGTTTTATGCAAATAGGACTAAATTGGAAAGTTTTGAAATAGTAGGGGTAAAATTGTAATTTGCCCATTTATGTGTTTTGGGACTAAATTGAATTGAAACGTACTTGAATGAGCTGAATTTAATGTGTTCTAGATCAAGAGCAAAGAAAAACGGAATTAGATCGGGGAAAGGCAAAGGTTCTCGAATAGCCGATTCGCACGGACTATCGACAACCGAGGTAAGTCCTTAAGCTGAAATATGTACAGAAATTATTTACGGACATATTAAATGTTAATGTTTGATAAATTTTAGTACATAGTCATGTCATAGCCGAATATATATATATATATAGTATATTAGATTGACTGTTTAATTTGATAATATAACATGAATAAGTGTCTCGATGTGAATTGTGGGATCGTACAATGACGTGATGTTTTTAGTTGTATATTGTGGATCAGCTTAGTTGGATTGGATATATATATAGTTATGAAGTGGGTGTGTGGAATGATTGATCACATTGATATGTTTCAGGCTTTATGCCTAGCAGGCCTTGTGCCGGTGATATGTTTCAGGCTTTATTGCCTAGCAGGCCTCGTGCCGGTGATATGTTTAGGCTTTATGCCTAGCAGGCCTCGTGCCGGTGATATGTTCGGGCTTTGTGCCTAGCAGGCCTAGTGCCGGTGTTATGACTTTGGACCTCGAATTCAGCAGGCTTAGTGCCGGTGTGTGAGATCCAGGTAATGTTTAGTAAGATCTAGCTAATAAACTAAGTATGTCAAATCATTTGGGAGTGAATTCGAAATTCGGTTGTAAGGCATCTATTATCTCTACCAAGTGATTTATAAACATGCATATGGAAGTGTATAGATGTATGAACGTGATACCATTGCGAAAAAGATGATATTGGGAGGTTTTATGTATGATTATACATGCTCGGCCATTATGTACATAAGTATAAGATAAGAAATGGTTATTTAAGTTTTTGAGTTGATTGTTTTAAATGTGAAATCATTGATAGTGTTAATGGTTTGCTTAAGACTTGCTAAGCTAGCAAGCTTACGGTGTGTTCTTGTTTACTTTTATTTTTTTTAGATTTTGGTTCAAGCTACGGACTCGACGGATCCTTGAAGAAGTCAACCACACTATCGAATCTCTTTTTGGTATTGATAACTTTGGTTATTAGTTAAAAGGGCATGTATAGGCTATCTTTGATGTATTACTAATGATACTTAAGCATGTATATATATAATAGCCAGGCGAAGATGGCTATTTAGGTTGGTTAAATTGCTCATGTGTTTTGATGAAATATTTTGCTCATGCTATGAATGTTTGATTGGATTTAGATGTGGTTTAAGTAATATATAATACGAATGAGTGTTATGCATACTATCTATGCATAATAGTGACTTTCTAATCAAAGTAGTATGTATATATCATTGTCTGTTAGGTTCAATGTTAACGAAAGGTACAGATAGTCATAAATTGTGAAAATGCGATTTGTATGTTCGGTCAAGGTATGGTTTATATGTTTGTATTATAGGTTAAGTTGGTTTGAAATTTATAGTAATGAAAGGTCAATTATGGTAAGAAGTTGTAACTTATATTGTGCATAATTAAAAGAGTTAAAGTTATGCATATTCGGTAATAGGTACTAATAATTATATTTGACATGTTTTGTATCTTAGTTTATAAGTGTGAAAGCAAGTGATAATTGCATGTAACCCTAATGATTTAATAGTAGCTTAACTACAAGGTTTGGTGTATTTGGTTCGAAATAAAATGGCATGTGTGGCATGTTGCATTAAATGGATACTAAGGTAGTTGTATCCTAAAACAAGCTTGATAAATATGTCAGTATTAAGGAGTGTAGTATGATATTTGATCACTTAGTTGTTATGGATGATTACATCAAATATGTTTTATCTTAGCACATTAAGTATACATATATATATACTATGCACTTGTGATTATTGGATAGTAAATTTTGTGAAATGTTTGTGTGTTCTAATAAGTTAGCGTATATTCATTTATACAAATTAGTAATTGCTAAGTATTTAAATGTTTAAATGTCATTATAGTGATAATCTCATGATTTGCTTATATATATATTTTTGCGAAAATGCTCTGTGTGATTACGTGAATGTACGAAAGTTGTATTTTTCTTTGATAATGCCTCGTAACCCAAATCCGGCGACGGATACGGGTTAGGGGTGTTACATTTTATTGGTATCAGAGCTTACGGTTTAGTCGATTCTAGGACTACCGTAGCGCGTGTGAGTCTAGCTATACATGCCTTTTCATATATCGATAGTGTGGTGATTTCTAACATTCTGAACTGTGTTTTATATAGTAAATGGACGCTGATCCTGAGAGAGCCGTAGCGGATGATGTAGAGAGTGTAGCGCCTGACCGTGCACGGGAATTAGTGCCGGTAGACTCTCGACCAGTTTCGGGTAGTCATGAGGGGGAGGCTAAACAAGCCTTCTATCAGATGATGAACGAGTGGTTTACCCAGTTTATTCAGACTAACCCAGCTGTACCCCAACCTCCACCCCCGAATAATCCAACTCCGATTCCTTCAGCACCCCCGATGATAGATCCGATGAGATCTAGTAGGCCTCTAGTTGATAAAATCCAGAAATTTGGGGCCGAAGAATTTAGGGCCAATGATGATGATGACGCTGAGCGAGCCGAAATGTGGCTTGATAACACTATTCGGGTATTAGATGAGCTATCTTGTACTCCCGATGAATGCCTGAAATGTGCTATATCTTTACTTCGGGACACTGCATATCACTGGTGGAATACGCTAGTATCAGTAGTGCCGAAAGAAAAAGTAACATGGGATTTCTTCCAGAATAAATTTCGCAAGAAATATATCAGCTAGAGATTCATCGACCAGAAACGTAAAGAATTTCTTGAACTTAAACAGGGGCGAATGACCGTAACAGAATATGAGCGGAAGTTTGTCAGGCTCAGCATATATGCTAGAGAGTGTGTTTCCACTGAATCTATTATGTGCAAAAGGTTCGAGGATGGTTTAAATGAAGATTTAAAGTTGCTTGTTGGCATTCTTGAAATCAAAGAGTTTGTGACACTGGTCGAGCGAGCTTGCAAAGCTGAAGAGCTCGGGAAAGAGAAAAGAAAGGCTGAGACAGAAGCTAGAGACACTCGTAAGAGAACGCCGAGTAAGAATTTCCATTCCACATCTAAGAAGTTCAGAGATGACTTCAGCCGACATAAAACTATTTCAGATGTACTTAGACGTGATCGGCCTCCAGTGAGCTCTCGAGCTACCTCGATGGCCAGTGTTGGTAACGTTCCTCAGAATCGGATTGAATGTAAGCACTGTGGGAAATGGCATTCCGGAAGTTGTAGATTCCATGATCGGTCTCGCTTTAAATGTGGATCATCAGATCATTTTATTAGAGAATGCCCGATGTTAGTTGAGCAGAATGCAGTTCAGAATATTAAGTCGAGTAATGCGTCAGTGCGAGGCAGGCCACCCAGACATTCAGACAATGTAGGTGGTAGTCAGAGAGGAACAAAGAACACTGCAGTTCGATCTGAGGCTAGAGCTCCAGCTAGAGCTTATGCTACACGAGCCAGAGTGGATGCTTCCTCCCCTGATGTCATTACCGGTACTTTCACCCTTTATGATACTACTGTGATTGCATTAATTGATCCTGGTTCAACTCATTCATATGTGTGTGAAACTTTAGTATTCGGTAAGACTCTGCCAGTTGAGTCTACTGAGTTTGTGATTCGTGTGTTTAAGCCTTTGGGTAGATGCGTACTTGTTAATAAAGTGTGTAGAGGTTGCCCATTGATGATTCAGGATTCTTGCTTCCCAGCTGATTTAATGTTGTTGCCTTTCGATGAGTTCGATATAATTTTGGGAATGGACTGGTTAACTTCACATGATGCAGTGGTGAATTGCAAAAGAAAATTTATTGATTTGAGATGTCAGAACGGAGAAATCCTCAGAATTGAATCCAGTGACTTAAGTGGGTTTCCTACAGTAATATCTTCAATGTTAGCTCAGAAGTATGTGAGAAAAGGGTGCGAAGCTTATTTGGCCTATGTACTGGATAGTAAATTGTCTGAGAAACAGATTGAATCTGTACCAGTTGTCTGTGAATACTCAGATGTGTTTTCAGAAGAATTACCGGGTTTACCACCAGTGCGAGAGATTGAGTTTGGTATTGAATTAGTACCGGGAAAAACTCTAATTTCGATAGCTCCGTATCGGATGGCACCTACTGAGTTAAAAGAGTTGAAAGCACAGTTGCAAGAGTTAACAGATAGGGGCTTTGCGCGACCGAGCTTCTCTCCTTGGGGAGCACCAGTTCTCTTTGTGAAAAAAAAAGTGGAACGATGCGAATGTGTATTGATTATCGGCAACTGAATAAGGTAACCATAAAGAATAAGTACCCGTTACCTCGGATTGATGACTTGTTTGATCAGTTAAAAGGGGCTTCAGTATTCTCGAAGATAGATTTGAGATCGGACTATTATCAGTTGCGAGTCAGAGATACAGATGTGCCAAAGACTGCATTTCGAACGAGGTACGGACATTTTGAGTTTCTGGTTATGCCTTTTGGACTCACTAATGCACCTGCTATTTTTATAGATCTAATGAATCGGGTCTTTAGACAGTTTTTGGATCGGTTTGTAGTTGTGTTTATTGATGATATACTAATCTACTCTAAAAATGAAACCGAGCATGCCGAGCATCTGAGATTAGTGCTACAAACTTTGAGAGATCAACAGTTATATGCGAAATTTAGTAAGTGTGAGTTCTGGATGAAAGAGGTCAGCTTTTTGGGACATGTTGTTTCAGCATCAGGTATTCGAGTCGATTCGAACAAAATTTCGGCTATACTTGATTGGAAGCCACCGAAGAATGTTCATGAGATTCGAAGTTTCATAGGCCTTGCGGGATACTACAGATGGTTTGTGAAAGGTTTTTCCGTGATAACTACACCTTTGACAAAGCTACTACAGAAAGATGTCAAGTTTGAGTGGTCAGAGAAGTGCCAGAAAAGTTTCGAGCAGTTGAAAGCCCTTTTGACCGAAGCTCCAGTATTAGCTCAGCCTGAACCGGGTAAAGAATTTGTTGTGTATTCTGATGCTTCCTTAAGTGGTTTGGGCTGTGTATTGATGCAGGAAGGTAGGGTAGTAGCCTACGCATCAAGATAATTGAAACCGCATGAAAGAAATTACCCAACGCATGATTTAGAGCTTGCAGCCATTGTGTTCGCCCTGAAGATTTGGCGTCATTACTTATTTGGCGAGAAATGCCATGTTTACTCGGATCACAAAAGTCTGAAGTATTTAATGACTCAGAAAGATCTGAATTTGAGACAACGCAGGTGGCTAGAACTGTTGAAAGATTATGAATTGGTAATTGACTATCACCCGGGAAAAGCTAACGTTGTTGCAGATGCGTTAAGTCGGAAATCATTATTTGCTCTTCGTGCAATGAATGTACAGTTGGCTATGTCTAGTGATGGTTCGATCATAGCTGAGTTACGAGCAAGACCGACGTTTATTCAACAAATTTGTGATGCACAGAAAGTTGACAAAGATTTGATTACTAGGCGAATTCAGTGTGAAAAAAATGCAGGGTCAGATTTTCAAATTGATACAAATGACTGTTTGAATTTTAAAAGCCGAATGTGTGTTCCGAAGAACTCAGATTTGATTCAGATGATTCTGAGTGAGGCTCATAGTAGTCGACTATCGATTCATCCGGGTAGCACGAAAATGTATAATGACTTGAAACAGTTCTATTAGTGGCCTGGCATGAAACGGGATATATCTGAATTTGTTTCTAAGTGTTTAATCTGTCAGCAAGTAAAAGCTGAACATCAAGTGCCATCCGGACTACTTCAACCAATCTTGATACCTGAATGGAAATGGGATAGAATTACAATGGATTTTGTATCCGGTCTTCCTATGACACCGAGTAGGAAAGATGCTGTTGGGTTATAGTTGATAGGCTGACTAAATCCGCTCATTTTGTGCCAGTACGTATAGACTATTCACTTGATAAACTTGCTGAATTGTACGTATCACAGATTGTGAGATTGCATGGTGTACCGAGTTCCATTGTTTCAGACAGAGACCCGAGATTCACATCGCGGTTTTGGAAGAAGTTGCAAGATGCTTTAGGTACTAAACTTCATTTTAGTACAGCTTTTCATCCGCAGACAGACGGTCAGTCCGAGCGAACTATTCAGATACTTGAGGACATGTTGAGATGTTGCGTTCTCGAGTTTGAAGGTACGTGGGAACAATACCTACCTTTGATTGAATTTGCTTATAATAATAGCTTTCAATCTAGTATCAAAATGGTGCCTTATGAAGCCTTGTACGGGCGTAAATGTCGAACACCGTTGTACTAGACTGAGCTCAGCGAAAATAAGATACACGGGGTTGATTTGATTAAAGAGACTGAACAGAAAGTGGCCATAATCAAAGATAATTTGAAAGCTGCATCAGATCGACAAAAGTCCTATGCTGATTTGAAACGTAAAGACATTGAATTTCAGGTAGGAGATCGTGTATTCTTAAAAGTTTCCCCGTGGAAGAAAGTACTCCGATTTGGTCGGAAAGGCAAGTTGAGTCCGAGATTTATTGGACAGTATGAAGTCATTGGACGTATTGGGCCTGTTGCTTATAGATTGAAATTGGCCTCTGAGTTAGAAAAGATACATGACATATTTCACGTTTCGATGCTTCGTAAGTACAGATCAGACCCGTCTCATGTGATCACACCGTCAGAGGTTGAAATCCAATCTGATTTGACATATGATGAAGAACCGATCCGTATCTTAGCTCGAGAAATAAAAGAGTTGAGAAATAAAAGAATTCCATTAGTAAAGGTACTATGGAATCGTCACGGAGTTGAAGAGGCTACGTGGGAGCCTGAGGATTCAATGAGGCAACAATATCCGACGTTTTTTAACGGTAAGATTTTCGGGGACGAAAATCCTAAAAGGGGGAGAGTTGTAACAGACCAAATTTGACCCTAGTTGGAACGGTGGTTTCGGGACCACGAATCCGAGTCCGAGGAATATTATTATAGTATATTTTGTGTCTATAATATGTGAATTAATATGTGTGAAAGTTTCGTAGAAAAATTTTATTATTTAAATGCTTAATTTGACAGAAAGGACTTAATCGCGTAAAGCGTAAAAGTAGCATACTAAAGTGAAATGTGTTAATTTGAGCATGGCTTTATAACATGAGGTATGAAAAGGGTAAATAACCCATTTTATAAGTTAGTGGATGACTATGGACAAGTTTGTCCTTAAGTTATATTAGTTGATTATTTTAATCTTAAGGTTAATTAAGTAATTTAGTAAATATCTTAATATATGTTAATTAAAACATAAGAAAATAGCCATTATCATCTTCTTGTTGGCCGAATATTTGAGAAAGAAAAAGGGGGGTTTCATGTTCTTCATTTTCGGCACTTGGAGGCTTAATTTTAAGGTTAGTTTTTAATCGGTTTTTGATAATTTTTACGTTTTTGAGATCGTTGCTTCGAACTGTACTTGACCCATGTTAGAATTTTTGAAAATGAGCATGTTTGAGGTTCGGCCATGGCTATATTCTTGTGATTTTTGGTGTTTTATGATTTTATATAAATGGTATGTTAAAGATTAGTATATTTTGCATTGGAAATTTTGGTAAATTTGAGTGTTTTGGGCTAATTTGTAAAAATGAAATTTTAGAGGGGCTTAATTGCAAAATAAATGAAAGAAATGGACTTGTATAGTCCCTATACAAATTCGGCCCTTAAGGAGTATGGGGAGATTTGGTGTATTTTGAGTTTTATGCAAATAGGACTAAATTGCAAAGTTTTGAAATAGTAGGGGTAAAATTGTAATTTGCCCATTTATGTGTTTTGGGACTAAATTGAATTGAAACGTACTTGAATGAGCTGAATTTAATGTGTTCTAGATCAAGAGCAAAGAAAAACGGAATTAGATCGGGGAAAGGCGAAGGTTCTCGAATAGCCGATTCGCACGGACTATCGACAACCGAGGTAAGTCCTTAAGCTGAAATATGTACAGAAATTATTTACGGACATATTAAATGTTAATGTTTGATAAATTTTAGTACATAGTCATGTCATAGCCGAATATATATATAGTATATTAGATTGACTGTTTAATTTGATAATATAACATGAATAAGTGTCTCGATGTGAATTGTGGGATCGTACAATGACGTGATGTTTTTAGTTGTATATTGTGGATCAGCTTAGTTGGATTGGATATATATATAGTTATGAAGTGGGTGTGTGGAATGATTGATCACATTGATATGTTTCAGGCTTTATGCCTAGCAGGCCTTGTGCCGGTGATATGTTTCAAGCTTTATTGCCTAGCAGGCCTCGTGCCGGTGATATGTTCAGGCTTTATGCCTAGCAGGCCTCGTGCCGGTGATATGTTCGGGCTTTGTGCCTAGCAGGCCTAGTGCCGGTGTTATGACTTTGGACCTCGAATTCAGCAGGCTTAGTGCCAGTGTGTGAGATCCAGGTAATGTTTAGTAAGATCTAGCTAATAAACTAAGTATGTCAAATCATTTGGGAGTGAATTCGAAATTCGGTTGTAAGGCATCTATTATCTCTACCAAGTGATTTATAAACATGCATATGGAAGTGTATAGATGTATGAACGTGATACCATTGCGAAAAAGATGATACTGGGAGTTTTATGTATGATTATACATGTTCGGCCATTATGTACATAAGTATAAGATAAGAAATGGTTGTTTAAGTTTTTGAGTTGATTGTTTTAAATGTGAAATCATTGATAGTGTTAATGGTTTGCTTAAGACTTACTAAGCTAGCAAGCTTACGGTGTGTTCTTGTTTACTTTTATTTTTTTTAGATTTTGGTTCAAGCTACGGACTCGACGGATCCTTGAAGAAGTCAACCATACTATCGAATCTCTTTTTGGTATTGATAACTTTGGTTATTAGTTAAAAGGGCATGTATAGGCTATCTTTGATGTATTACTAATGATACTTAAGCATGTATATGTATAATAGCCAGGCGAAGATGGCTATTTAGGTTGGTTAAATTGCTCATGTGTTTTGATGAAATATTTTGCTCATGCTATGAATGTTTGATTGGATTTAGATGTGGTTTAAGTAATATACAATACGAATGAGTGTTATGCATACTATCTATTCGGTTGGAAAAGAACTTAACTTGGGTAGTTGTTGTTTAAAGTAGTAGATTCGGCTAGGCCATAATAGTGACTTTCTAATCAAAGTAGTATGTATATATCATTGTCTGTTAGGTTCAATGTTAACGAAAGGTACAGATAGTCATAAATTGTGAAAATGCGATTTGTATGTTCGGTCAAGGTATGGTTTATATGTTTGTATTATAGGTTAAGTTGGTTTGAAATTTATAGTAATGAAAGGTCAATTATGGTAAGAAGTTGTAACTTATATTGTGCATAATTACAAGAGTTAAGGTTATGCATATTCGGTAATAGGTACTAATAATTATATTTGACATGTTTTGTATCTTAGTTTATAAGTGTGAAAGCAAGTGATAATTGCATGTAACCCTAATGATTTAATAGTAGCTTAACTACAAGGTTTGGTGTATTTGGTTCGAAATAAAATGGCATGTGTGGCATGTTGCATTAAATGGATACTAAGGTAGTTGTATCCTAAAAGCTTGATAAATATGTCAGTATTAAGGAGTGTAGTATAATATTTGATCACTTAGTTGTTATGGATGATTACATCAAATATGTTTTATCTTAGCACATTAAGTATACATATATATATACTATGCACTTGTGATTATTGGATAGTAAATTTTGTGAAATGTTTGTGTGTTCTAATAAGTTAGCGTATATTCATTTATACAAATTAGTAATTGCTAAGTATTTAAATGTTTAAATGTCATTATAGTGATAATCTCATGATTTGCTTATATATATATATATATTTTTGCGAAAATGCTCTGTGTGATTACGTGAATGTACGAAAGTTGTATTTTTCTTTGATAATGCCTCGTAACCCAAATTCGGCGACGGATACGGGTTAGGGGTGTTACAGTACGATACCTATGACCATATAATGCTGTGTCGGGTGCCATCTGAATGCTGGATTGGTAGCTGTTATTATACGCGAATTCCGTTAACGGTAAGTAATCTTCCCAACTACCCCTGAAGTCAATCACACAGCCCCTTAACATGTCTCCCAGAATCTGGATTACCCTCTCCGACTGACCATCAGTCTATGGGTGGAACGCTGTGCTGAAGTCTAGTCTTGTACCCAAAGCTTCATGTAACACTTTCTAGAACCGATAGGTGAATCTAGGGTCCTTGTCTGAGATGATAGACACTGGTACCCCATGTAGCCTCACAATTTCTGCCACATATAACTTGGCCAACTTCTATAGCGAGTAGTCAGTGCGAACTGGTATGAAATACGCGGACTTAGTCAACCGGTCAACAATTACCCACAGTAAATTTTTTTTAGTAGGTGTCAGGGTTAGCCCACTAACAAAATCCTTTGTTATCCTCTCCCACTTCCAGAGTGGAATCTTTGCAGGTTGGAGTAGTCCCAAAGGTAGTTGATGCTCAGCCTTCACCTGCTGACATGTTAAACACTTGCTGACAAAGTCGGTAACCTCACGCTTCAGCCCTGGCCACCAATACAGTTCGCGTAGATCTCGGTACATCTTGTTCCCACTGGGATGCATAGCGTATGGGCTACTATGCGCCTCCTGTAGAATCATTTGTCTTAAATCAGAATCCTTTGGTACAGAGACCCTTCCACGAAAACATAATACCCCTTCGTTGTTCAGCCCAAAATCCACTGTCTCCACTTTTCACTTGCTGAAAACGAGAACCCAATGACTCATCCAATAACTACTTCTTTTTGATCTGATCAACCCAAGTCAATTTCACCTGAAGTTCTGCCAACAAATTACCATCCTCGAAAAGACTGAGACGAGCAAACATTGCTCTCAAATCAGATACCACCTTTCGACTTAGTGCATCTGCCACCACATTAGCTTTGCCCAGATGATACTCAATTGAGCAGTCGTAGTCCTTAGCAACTCTATCCACCTTCGTTGCCTGAGATTCAACTCTTTTTGGGTAAGAAGATACTTCAAACTCTTATGGTTGGTGTAGATGATCGACTTTTCTCCATATAGGTAATGTCTCCATATCTTTAGTGCGAAAACCACAGCAGCTAGTTCCAAGTCATGAGTGGGTTAGTTCACCTCATGTGGCCTTAGTTGACGAGATGTATATGCCACTACCTTCCCTTCCTGCATCAGCACACAACCCAAACCTGTGTGTGACGCATCATAATAGACAACGAATTCCCTCCCAGCCCCAGGCTGAATCAAAACTGATGCTTCAGTCAGAATCTTCTTCAGTCTCTCAAAACTCTCTTGCTACTTATTCGTCCAAACAAACTGTACGCTCTTACGCAGTAACTTAGTTAGGGGTGCAGCAATCAAAGAGAACCCCTCAACGAACCACCTGTAGTACCCAGCCAAACCCTGAAAACTTCGAATATCTGATACTGACTTTGGTGGCTTCCAATCCAATACGGCTTCAACTTTCTGAGTATCAACTCTAATCCCTTCGGCAGACACAACATGCCCCAAAAATGTCACAACCTTCAGCCAAAACTCGCACTTACTGAATTTGGCGAAAAGTCGCTTTTCCCTCAATATCTGCAGCACAACCCAAAGATGTGAATCATGCTTCTCCTCATTCCTTGAATACACTAAAATGTAATCTATGAATATCACCACGAACCGGTCTAGATAGGGTTGGAAGACCCGGTTCATCATATCCATGAAAGCAGTTGGTGCATTCGTTAAGCCGAACGGCATAACCAGAAACTCGTAATGATTATAACGAGTTTAGAATGTAGTCTTATGTATATCTGCCTCCTTTACCCTTAGTTGATGATATCCTGATCTTAAATATTGCAAGTCAGTATGCTTAGTTGTAATCACACGGGTAGAGACACGACCGTATGCCTCAGTCGTGTAGGAGGCACGACCAGGAACATGGGCGTGTGCCCAGGTCGTGTGAAGTCTGCACTTGAAGTTAGGAATTTAATTCGACACACGGTCTAAGGACACGAGCGTGTGCCTTGGCCGTGTGACCATAGTGAAATAATGACGTCAAAAACAGAATGCCAAGGTTTTGGCACACGGGCTAAGACACAGGCGTGTCAAGGCCGTGTGAGGGACACGGGCGTGTGTCCGGGCGTGTGAAATAAGTCAATGTCGACCACGAGTAAAAAACATGGGCATGTCTCAAGGGCACTGTAACACCCTGGTTTTAGGGGTTATGCATCTAGTGCATATCTCAGGTGTTGGTAGGTTGCTGGTGTGCTTGGGCGAGTTTTTGGGGGGTTTGGAGAGCCTTGGAAGGTAGGGAAGGCCTTAGGAAATTTTTTGATTTTCAGTGGTTAAAAGGGAGCTTGGCTTTTGGGGGTCTTAAGAGAATTAATTGGTGGTTTTAGCATAAGAAATAAGCTGGGTGGAGTGGCAGGATAGGCGCCACTAAGGGCTTGAGAGTGTGACGCCACTTGCAAGGGAAGAGGTCCTGTGTTCAAGCTGCAGAGTGCTCCTATTTTGCATTCTTTTTGACGCCAAGGAGAGGAGAGGTTGTAGGCAATTCAAACTCTGTCTTGGACCAAGTCAATAGTTCAAATGGATGACAAGGAGTGAATGGTGGGATTTGACTAATTCAAATGTGTTTGAATTAGTGGCTTGGAGTGCTTGTTGGTGGTGGCCGATTGTTGGAGTCTTCAAGAGGGTGAGTGGCCGGTTTTTGGAGGTGTTAAGTGGGGAGAGTGCCGTTTGTTTGTCTAGCATTTTTGGTATTTTCGGCCAGCTTGTATTTAGGTACTAAAGCCGAATTTTCATAGCAACTCTCTCTCTCATTTTTGTACTTATTGAAACCAAAACCTTTACTTGCCAAAGTTTGCTTTGTGTGCTTCCATCATTTCTTTTAGTAGCCGAATGCTCTCTTGGTCTTTTGGTTTTGCCTTTTGTTCTCCTTTATGTCATTTGGCCGAACCTTCCCTTCTCCCATCTCCTTCTTCTCATATTTTGCTTCCCTTCATTTCATCTGAGCCGAAACTTACTCTGTTGCCTAAGCCGAACCTTTCCTCTCATTTCTAATCTCCATTGCCGATTTCTTCTTCCTCCTTAGATCACTTTTTTTCCTTTTGTTTCAACCCTCTAAAGGTCCTAGCCGAACATAGGTTTGTTAAACACCTAAAGCCGAATTCTCTTCCTTGTGACTAAAGTGTCGGCCGAATCTTCCCTTCCCTTTTAGTTTGCACTTTGGCCGAATAGTAAGTGTGGTGTGGATCGCTTTTGGGTTTTGTTTCCAAGCCTTGGAGAAGGTATTTAGGTAAGGCCGAATGCTTTATGGTATGGCCTCTGTTCTCTGTCGACATCTTCAGGGGTAAGTGTTGGTTTTGGTGTTTGTGTGGTGGTGTATTGATCATTTGTTTGGAATCGTTTTGGCATATGGTATCCAGGATTTCGAAGCAGTCAAGCGTAGCCTTGGTTTTTTGGTCGATCGTTGAGTAAGTAGTGGTAAGGGTGTAGGTGTAAGCCCCTTGAGTTATCTGTTTTGGCCGAATGGCCTAGGATGCTAATCTCTTGTTTGGTCGATTCTAGGAGCAAAGGTTATCGAGGTTATCAAGGGTCTTAGTTGGTTCTTCGGTTAAGGCTTGCAGGTGTGTACTTACACACACTTTTCTATTGATAAATATGCTTACTATATTGTGTGTTGATTGAACCTATGAAAAGGTGGATTAAATACCATTAAGGTATAAGGCTAGGGGTCAGGTAAGTCCCTGTTATGATGCTTTTGGTAAGCATGATGTATCTGGCATGTGCTATATTGCTTGGTTGAATGATAAAACTTATGTATGTTTCTAAACTAGCATGATGGTATATTTCTGTTAAAATACATATTAACGGTTGATGTGGGTTGTACGAGTGGAGGGGGCAGTGATATTCGTGCCGACGGGCACCAGTGTTTTGGTAACACAACTTGTGACTTTGGGTCACCAGAGGTTTGGCACCTCCAGAGGTTTGGCACCTCAGCGTCTCGTCCCCGTGGTTTGGCACCACAGTGGGTTAGCCCCACAAGGCGGTATTGAGGGATTGACGCCAGTGATTTGGTATCATACGATGGGTTGGCCCCATCATTTGATTCGTGACCTCGGTCACCAGTGATTTGGTATCACATTCGTGTCTTTGGGACACCAGTGGTTTGGCACCACATTGATGATTATTGTGACTTTGGGTCACCAGTGGTTTGGCACCACCAGTGGTTTGGTACCACACGGGGTAGAGAAAGGTGTTGTGGATGGCTAGGTTGGGTGCATATTAATTGGATGCATGATAAGCTTGTTATGACTGTGTATGATATTTTACTAATCCGGGAAAAAGGGTTGCACACTGAGTCTTGGTGACTCACCTTTTTCCTTTAACTTTTTCAGGTGATGCATAAAGCTGGACCGGGTTCGGAGAGGACAAGGTGGCCCATGCCGAAGATTATGTTTAACTATTTTATGCATGACTTTGATAAGTATTTCATTTTAAGTATTGGGTTGTAATAAAGGCCATTTTTTTATATTTGGTATTATTTTAATGGTAGCATGTTTTAAGCTACTAAGTGGAGGATTTTATGGTTTGCACCCTACTTGTTCAAATTAGTTTATATGTATTAAAGTTTTAAAATGAACATGTTTTTAATAATAAAGTTTTATTCATAAGTTTAAATAGATATGTTTTTCAAAAGTCAACAAACTATAATGTTTTATTCTAAGACAAAAAGTTTTTTTTTCAACCGTCTTTCCGCAGTGACATAACCAGATTCGGTCGTAGTGAATGGGCCGGGTTTGGGGATGTTACAGGCACACGAGCGTGTCCCTTGAACAACACGGGCTGTGGTCCTTGTTTAGGCAAAAAAATTTCTAAGTGGATAAAAGTTTCCGATTAATTTCCAAAACCTTTCGGAAGTATGTTTAAGGCTTCGCAGGCCGAGGATGAGTATGTTATGGGTTTGAATGAAAGGTTTTTAAGATAAAACGAAATTTCATAGCCCGAAACATCATATTTAAGCAAGTTTAGTTAGGTAATGCCTCGTATCCGGTTCCGGCTTCGAACACGGGTAATGGGTGTTACATTTATTGGTATCAGAGCTACGATTTAGTTAATTATAGGATTAACGTAGCGTAAGTATGAGTCTACCTATACATGCCATGCGTAAGAGTATTTATGTAATGATAGTGTGACAACTCCTGACGATTTGAATTGTGTTTTTATATAGTCATGGATCCCGATCAGACCGCAACTGATGATGTTGTGAGTAATACGTCGGCTCCCGCGCAAGGGACCGCGCCTGTAAAAAGTAGACCTGAGACCTTGGGTTAGGGAGAAGAGGCCTGAGAAGCCTTTCTCTATATGATAAGTAACTGGTACACTAAGTATATTCGAGCAAATCCTAATGCTCAACCCACTCCACACCCACCTATTCCTCAATCCGCTCTTGTAGCTCCTCAAATGGTTGAGGTAGTGAGAAAAGAAAGGCTTTCGGTTGATAAGATCTGGAAATAAGGAGCCACGGAATCCCGGGCTAGTAGGGATGATGATCCGGAAAGAGCAAAATTTTGGCTCGAGAATACCATTAGGGTATTCGATGAATTGTCATGCACGCCTGAGGAGTGCCTAAAGTGCATGGTATCTCTCTTGAAAGATTCAGCTTATCGGTGGTGGAACACCCTTATATCAGTGGTATCAAGGGAGAGAGTTAGCTGTGAATTCTTCCAAGAGGAATTCCGGAAGAAGTATATCAGCCAGAGATTCATCGACCATAAGAGAAAAGATTTCTTGGAACTAAAGCAAGGTCGAATGATAGTGACCGATTACAAAAGGGAGTTCGTAAGGCTTAGCAAGTATGCCCTGGAGTACGTGTCTACCGAGGCTATCATGTGTAAGAGATTAAAGGACGGGCTAAATGAGGATATCCGTTTATACGTCGGAGTTCTCGAATTAAAAGAATTTGTAGTGTTGGTAGATAGAGCATGTAAGGCTGAAGAGTTGGCTAATGAGAAAAGAAAAGCTGAGATTGAGTCTCGTGACTCGAGGAAAAGATAGTTTAATAAGTCACTCCAATATTCATCTAAGAAATCGAGGGATTTTGCTACTAGACCAGCTACTTCGGTCGGGTTTTCAAACTGAAGTAAGGGTAAATAGTTTTCAGGGTCTAAAGCGTAGACCACATCAGTTGCTAGTGTGGGCAACGTTCGATCGAATAGACCGAAATGCTCGCAATGTGGCAGGCGTCATTCTGGTGAGTGTCGGGCAAATGAGAAGGCTTGTTTCAGATATGGGTCCTTACACCATTTTATCAGAGATTGCCCCGAGGTGGGCGAGAAAGAGAAGTCTCAGAATGCAAGACCGGGAAGTGCTGCTAGAGGAAGACCATAGAGAAACCGGGAAAATGATATGAGAAGCAAGAATTTATCTAGAGAGCAGACTGCAAGAGTTGAGGTCAGAGCACCGGCGAGAACATATGCCACCCGTGCTCGTGAAGAGGCGTCTTCCCCCCGACCTGATCACGGGTGCATTTTCTCTTTATGATACTCGTGTTATAGCTTTAATTGATCCGGGATCTACCCACTCATACAATGCATGGAATTAGTCTCTAGCATGAGCATGCCTATAGAGTCTACTGAATTTGTAATAAGAGTGTCTAATCCTCTAGGCAAGTATGTGTTGGTTGATAGAGTATGCAAAGGTTGTCCTTTGATGATTAGGGGTAATTGTATTTCGGTTGATCTTATGTTATTGCCGATTAATGAGTTTGACGTCATCCTTGGGATGGATTGGTTAGTTACTCATGGTGTGATAGTAAATTGTGGGAGAAAGTTTATTAAGTTAAAATGTGAAAATTGGAATCTTATTCGTGTTGAATCAGATGAACAAGACAGATTGCCAGTAGTGATATCTTTATTGTTGACTCAGAAGTATTTCAGAAATGGGTACGAAGCTTACCTTGCCTTTGTGATGAATACTAAAGAGACTAAGTTGAAAATTGAGTCGGTACCCATAGTATGCGAGTATCCAGATGTTTTCCTGGAAGAATTACTAGGGTTACCTCCAGTTAGAGAGATTAAATTCCGGATTGAGCTAGTTTCGGGTACCGCCCCCATTTCTATTGCTCCATATAGAATGGCTCCAACCAAGCTAAAAGAGTTGAAAGTGCAGTTGCAAGAACTAACGGATAAAGGTTTCACAAGACCGAGTTATTTTCCATGAGGTGCTCCCGTATTATTTGTGAAGAAGAAATATGGATCCATAAGATTATGCATAGACTATCGACAACTTAACAAGGTAACTGTGAAGAACAAGTACCCGTTGCTGAGAATTGATGATCTGTTTGATCAATTGAAAGGAGCCACGGTATTTTCCAAGATTGTCTTAAGGTCTGGGTACTATCAGTTGAGAGTCAATGACTCAGATGTGCCGAAAACGGCATTTCAGACGAGGTAAGGCCACTATGAATTTTTAGTCATGCCTTTTGGTTTAACAAATGCCCCTGCAGTTTTCATGGATTTGATGAATCGTATTTTTTGGCCGTATTTGGATAAATTTGTGGTAGTCTTCATAGATCATATACTGATTTACTCTCGAGATGAGAACGATCTTACTGAGCATTTGAGAAAGGTTCTGCAAATATTGAGAGATAAACAATTGTATGCCAAGTTCAGTAAAAGTGAATTTTGGCTTAAGGAAGTAGGATTTTTAGGGCACATCATCTCGGGAGATGGAATTAGAGTTGACCCGAGTAATATTTTAGCAATTGTGGATTGGAAACTACCGAGGAACGTAACTGAAGTAAGAAGTTTTCTTGGCCTAGCCGGCTATTATAGGCATTTTGTCAAGGGTTTTTCAATGATAGCTACCCTGATGACGAGACTTTTGCAAAAAGATGTAAAGTTTGATTGGACAGAAAAGTGTCAACATAGTTTTGAGAAACTAAAGGCGTTGTTGACTAAGGCTTCTCTTTTGGTGCAACCTGAGCCGAGAAGAGAATTTATGGTTTATAGTGATGCATCCCTGAATGGATTGGGTTATGTACTTATGCAAGAGGGTAAGGTGATTGCATATGCCTCTAGACAATTAAAGCCGCACGAGAAGAATTACCCGACCCATGACTTAGAGTTGATTACTATTATGTTTGCATTGAAGATATGGAGACACCATTTGCATGGAGAAAGGTGTCAGATATTTGCCGACCATAAAAGCCTAAAATATTTGATGACTCAAAAGGAATTGAATTTGAGGCAACGAAGGTGGTTAGAGCTGATTAAGGATTATGAGTTAGTGATTGACAACCATCTGGGAAAGGTGAACGTAGTCGCTGATGCTTTGAGTAGAAAATCATTGTTTGCACTGAGAGCCATGAATACTCAGATGGCCTTGTTGGATGATGGTTTTATTCTAGCCGAGCTAAGGGCTAGACCATTATTTCTTCAAGAGATTTGTGAAGTTTAGAAAGAGGACAACAGTTTACAAGCCAAAAGAGTTCTATGTGAGTCAAATGTTGAGTCAGACTCTCGGGTAAGCCTTGATGGATGTTTGACGTATCGAGATAGGGTATTTGTAAACAGAAATAATGAAATTATTCATAATATTTTGCATAAAGCACATAGCGGATGCTTAACTATGCACCCAGGCAGCACGAAGATGTATAATTGATCATTGAAATCAGAGCTTTAAAATTTATAAAACGAATGATCAAACCTGGAAACTAACTCTGACAAGATTAAAGGCAAGTGTACCTATCGAACAGTAGTATAGCTTAGGCAAGACCGGATTGTCGAGCCCAAAGGAACTAAAAGTACTAATACTAACTTTCTATTTATTATTTAGCCTAAAATACAGTGAAGTTTCTTTAATCTAAATTAACGACTATTAACCTAAAGACGCGAAGACAAAAAGAACGAATTGAGAAATAACTTGAAGGAAAACTCAATTGATTACGACGATACCCTCAGGAAGAATCCATTTAGACTTCACTTGTTATCTAACACTGAATCATATGATTTATTCACTTAGTTTGAGCCATAGGACTCCCTAACGTATATTAAACCCTCTCTCGAGGTGAATAATGTCTAACCCTAGGTTAATTAGTGGAACTCTCGTTCTCTTGTAATAACCCCCTAAAATAGCAATAAATCAATCTATGGATTCCCATATTAGGTTTCACCCTAATCCAGCAAAATCTCGTCTCCCTATCTCTAGGCATGCGATCAACTCTGCTTAATTATGCTAGATCTACTCTTAAGCAGGGTCTATTCCTCCTCCACCTAAGCACATCAACCTTGAATCAATATCCGTGAAATATTAACTCAAGAATTAAGCACACATAATTAAGAACAAACTAAGTATTTATCATATAATTCAGAAAACGATAACAAGATTCATCTAGGTTTCATCCCCTTCAGGTATCTGAGGGGTTTAGTTCATAACAAATAAAGAAAACATCTCAAGAGAAAAGATAAAACAAAACATAAGAAATCCCTAAAACTCCCTGAAGGAATTGAAGGGGAAATCCACCGTCTTGAGTAGAATTTCGGCTTCTTGGGATGGATCAACTGGCTAATTTCGAGTGATTCCCTCAACTCTGACCTTTCCGGCTTGGCTCCTTGGCCTAGCTCGACATCCCCTTCAAAGGTGGTACTTAGGGGTTATTTATAGGCTCTTGGAATGCGATTCTTTCTCCCTTAGTATCCTTTTCCGATTGAAATTGTCTAAAGCCACGACAGGGGCACGGCCATGTCACACGCCACTGTGACTCGTCTTCAAGCCGTGTTCAGATTTCTAAGTTGAGGCACGGTCGTGTAGATCGGGGGTGAGGCCGTGTTCTAGATGCTTGACAAGGCACAGCTATGTGCTCTTTGGGCCAGGCCGTGTCGATTTCATGATATGGCCTATTTACTCCGTTTTGGGCCTGTTTTATGTTCTTTTCATCCTCGGGTGCTATCCTGGGTATAAGACATGAAAAGAAAGGAGTAAGAGCACCTTTTTACATAAATTCAGGAATAAATTATCCAAAAACAAGCTAAATGTGGGATTAAAATATGTTATAATTACGGTTTATCAAATACCCCCACACTTAAGCTTTTGCTTGTGCTCAAGCAAAAATTCTCAACATACAATTAAAAGGAACTTTCCATAATTCACAATTCCTACTGACAATGCCTTATCATAATTCATAGATAATTTATACGTGGATAATTCAATTCAAAGAGTCCTAAAGATTCAAACAATGATAAGTCATTCATTTGTAATTCGAAAACATAGGTGTCTCCCCTTATCTGGATAATTACCTTTAATTCGAAATTGACAAGAGTTGACATCCTTACTAAAAGATTCACTCAAATCACTCAAAGTGTTTAAGGTTCATAAAAAGAAGCACTCATACGTCAAACCTGAAAAGTTAATCCCATAGGCTTGCCTGAAAATCAAATCTCTACCACTGTAAAATGAGATGATAAACAGATCAAAAGGTCTTTGTTAGGGTTGTAATGGGGCTAGGGTTAAGGTGTGGATAAAGGCTGAAATTAGAAGGTTAGAATAGAGATTGAATTGACAAGTACCTACCTAAGAATACTGAAATAATATTTACATTAACTACAAATAATAATCCTAACAATATGAGCTTTTCTTTCGGAAAATAAGCTTTAACTGTATAAGCTCACCACTAATACTGAATATACTTCAATTTTTTTAAAGAACAAACTAATAATAATAATGGATGAATTCAACTCATGCTCTGATTTAATTCAGTAACTAATCAAGTCATATCTCGATTAAAGGGTAGTCAAAAGGAGGGTGATAACAAATACAAAGGGTTTTTGGGTTATTAATAGGTGAGTCAATAAAAAGGGTTGTTAGGATCAACGGGGTTCACTAGGGGTTGATTTATGTAGGTAGGCTATTTAGTGGAGTGACTGGGTTAAAACCTAGGTGCCTTTATCATCTCTGTATATCAAATCATCACTGTGGTCTCAACATGTATAAACGAGGCAAATTCTAGAATAACAGTTCAAAGTTGACACTCATAATCAAAAAAGTGAGCACGAACAAGAATATATGCTCTATAAGGCTCAAAATCTCACAAAAATTATGGGTGTTTTTACATCAATCTCATAAATTTCAAATTTCAAAGCAATATTCAAATTTAGGTTAACAACCTAGCAAAAAAAAATTTATTCTGAAAAATAGACTTATCATGCTTGATTCTCTAATATCTTTAAAATTTAATTATCAATGCACAATTATCACTGACTTAATCTAAAACATGTCAATAACAATCATAAATTATCAGAAATTTCATCCTAATTAGTAATATGAAAAAATTACTAAAAAACAAGACTAAATTCAGGGATTTGAGAATAATGAAAAAAGTTTGGCCGAATTTGAGAATAATGTAGAAAGTTAGGCCCTTCTTTAGATAAATATTCACCCCCCACACTTAAGATGTACATTGCCCTCAATGTACAAAGATAGGTATAACATTTATGGGATAAATCAAAAGAGAAGGGGAAAGAATACTCCCTGAATTTTGGATGGTGTCTCTGGAGGATGGTAGAGGTCGTGGTGTGTATGTTTGAAGGGGTCGGTCTGGATGACGAACTTGTGCTAGATGAAGAAATTGGGGAGCTCGTAGAGAATTAGCCAGGGGTTATTAAGACACATTTAAAATAACTTAAATATATAATTTAAGACAAGAAAGGAAAAGGAAAAGAGACTAAGAAGGAAAATAAAAATAAAAGGAAAGGTGGATGGACCGGAGAATCCTTATTGATGGATGGTTCGCGAGGTGGGTATGACTTCTAGGGCTGCGGAGGTGCTGGCGTGGCGGAAGTGGCGTGATTCCCTAGCAGCCTGGCGAACCTGACACTAAGAAACTAAAATAAGTTAAACTAAACTAAGCATAAGATTGTCAAATAGAAGGAAATTGAAGCAAAAGAGAAAAGAAAAATAAAAACTAATTTGTCTCAAAGACCCGTGGCTTGGTGAGTAGACGAAGCTGCCGGCATGAACTCATGTTGATCGTTCTTCTTTGAGAAGACTATGGTTGGCCTTTTTCGCTTCTTCGACATGAAGTTGGATGGCTCAAGGATTTAGAGATTTATTATAAAGAGGAAAATGTCTGAGAGGGAGAAGGGAGAAAAGAAAGGAATGAAGTAAATCAGATTGGGTGAAGGGGAAGGGTTGTGGGGTTTAAATAGGATTTCAAATCTGGCACGTTCTCACTCCCGTGGACCAGGGGCGTGTCGGTTTACACGGCTGTCTCGTACGGTCGTGTGTCTGTGCGTGCTGTATCTCCCTGGCCATTCTTCTGCTAACCACGCTCGTGTATGTGAAGTCAGTATGTTAGCACGGTTAAGAGGCACGGGCGTATTCTGCCCGTGGTCGACTAGTCAGTAATCTCGCACGATTGTAAGACACGGGCGTGTTCTGCCCATGGTGTGTAAGTCAGTAGCTTCACACGGTCGAGAGGCATGGGCGTGCCACTTTTACGGAGCCCGTGGGGTAGTGGTTGGATCTGTGACGTCGAAAAATGGTTGGGACTGATTCGCACGGCCTTTGATAAGTCAGTACGGAGATTCTGGTGGTCCACACGGTCACAGACATGGCCTTCTGTAAGACCGTGTGGCCTTGAAATTCTGCACTTTTGGTTAGTTTAAGAGAGATGAAAGAAGGGAAGAAAAGAA
Organism: Gossypium australe; assembly: GCA_005393395.2. Lineage (NCBI taxonomy): Eukaryota > Viridiplantae > Streptophyta > Magnoliopsida > Malvales > Malvaceae > Gossypium > Gossypium australe. Next base: position 87,901,659 of record CM016625.1, read on the forward strand.
ACCGATAAATGTAAAAGTAAATAGTGTTAGTTGCTCGGGTTGCCTCCCGAGAAGCCCTCGTTTATAGTCTTAAGCTAGACTTTCCTCGAAATTGAAAGAATCAGGGAGGCTTAAAGGTTTGAATATCTTTCCTCATGCTTATAGTTCTATTTTCTTGATAAAGTTTAAGTCGAGAAGCGTTTACCTTAAAAATGCCGAATGTTGGATTGCTTACCTCGACTGTTCCGTGGGGGAAGATATCGTGTACCTTTAGAGGAATTTCCTCGCTTACGTTCAGGTCTGATGTGGTGATGCAAGGATCGGCTTTGTCTAACAGCACCTGGTCTCCTATTTTGGAGTGATTTGATGTTCCTACGAGTTCTTTAGGTGGTTCCTTCGGTTTTACTTTGTGTGGTTCCAGTTCTTCTTTGACGTGTGTCTTCTGCTCTTCTAATTTGTCCACCCTAAGGCTTTGTTCCTTATGTAATTCATCTTTGTTGGTTTGGGGTCTAAGATTTGGCTCAGGGTTGTATTCCTGTGGTGTTTCCTACGATGAAAGTTGAACAATTTGATTATCAAATGAAGTGACTTTCTTTCCTTCATTGACTGTTGTCCTGGCCGAATTAAGAGCTTGGAGGCTGAGTGATTCGTCACCTACACAAAGAATGAGTTCTCCTGTGGCAACATCAATTTTAGTTTTGGTAGTTGCTAGGAAAGGTCTTCCGAAAATTAAGAGGATTGAACTATCCTCATCCATGTCTAAGACAACAAAATCTATTGGGAAAACAAATTTATCGATTTTGACAAGAACATCTTTGATAATTTCCCATATGAATTCTAACTGTTTTATCAGCTAATTGAATGCTCATCCTAGTTTGTTTGGGTTTCCCTAGACCTAGTCGTTTAAACAATGTATAAGGCATGACATTTTAGCTTGCCCCTAAATCAGCTAATGCATTATCAATAGTTAAACTACCAATTAAACATGGAATAGTAAAACCCCCTGGATCTTTTAGCTTTCGCGGTAGTTTATTCGGTAACATTGCTGAGCATGCTGCGTTTAATTTTCCTCGAGTCTGGCATCTGAAAAAGAGCTTCAAAAAGAGGTAAGTTAATATGTAATTCCTTTAAAAGTTTAATAAACTTACCGAACTGTTCTTCTGAATTGTCTCTTTCCGTCACTTCGGGATGAGGTATACGAGGTTGGTACTCTTTGATTACCGATTTCGACTTTTCTTGTGTTACCTCAATTTTACCTTCGTCTAACTCTTGGTTTGGTTCATCTAACCCTTTGCTATCATGATCTGTGATGGCTTGAATTTGCTCCTTAGGGTTAATCTCGGTGTTACTTGGTAGACATCCTTGTGGTCGTTCAGACATTAGCTTTGCGAGTTGCTCGACTGTATTAGTGACTTCCTTGACTATCTTAGTAAGTTCCCCAACTCGGTTCTCGTTGTTTTTAATTGGTCTTTCAGTTTCATGGAAATGGTTTTCCGTGTTTGCCATAAATTTTGATAGCATATCTTCGAGGTTTGGTTTTTTCTCTTGTGGATAAGGCTGATTTTTGAAATTTTGAAGAGGTTGTTGCCTTTGGTTTCCTTGACCTCCCCACGAAAAATTTGGGTGGTTCCTCCAACCTGGATTATAAGTATTACTATAAGGATTATTATTGGATCTGAAATTATTACCTATATAGCTCATCTGTTCGCTCTCTGCATCTGGTTGCTAGGGTGGGTACTCAGGATTCGCCATGGTTCCACTTGGGTCGCACTGCATGACTGGATGTGCCTGCGAAGAACACAAACTATCAATCTTTTTATTCATCATCTCTACCTGTGTTGATAGTATGGTTATCGCATCGAGGTTGTAAACTCCGGCTGAGTTTGTCGGTTTCGTCCTTGTCACTTGCCACTAATAGTTATTCAGTGACATTTCTTCAATGAATTCGTAGGCTGCTTCAGGAGTTCTGTTGTTAAGGGTTCCACCGGCGGCTGAATCGATTAGTTGTCTCGTTGAGGGTTTTACACTGTTATATAATGTTTGGACTTGTAGCCACAAGGGTAGACCGTGGTGTGGACACCTTCTCAAGAGATCCTTGTATCTCTCCCATGCATCGTATAATGTCTCTAGATCCATCTACACAAAAGAAGATATATCATTCCGTAATTTGGCTGTTTTGGCCGGTGGGAAATATTTCAATAAAAACTTTTAGGTTATCTGTTCCCATGTAGTGATTGACCCTCGTGGTAACGAGTTTAAGCACTGTTTGGCTTTATTCCTTAATGAAAAAGGGAATAACAAAAGACGTATGGCATCATCAGAAACGCCATTTATTTTGAAGGTATCATAGAACTCTAAAAAATTAGCTATATGCGTGTTTGGATCTTCGTCCTACAAACCATCAAATTGAACAAACTGTTGAATCATTTGTATTGTGTTAGGCTTTAATTCAAAATTGTTAGCAGCTATAGCATGCCTAACAATACTTGATTCCACTCCTGTTAAATGCGGTTTAGCATAATCAAACATTGTACGTGGAGCATTGTTCTCCCCCACAACATGTGGTGGTGGATTATTCTCGTCCATCCCTTTAGTAGGATTGGATTTGCCTCCTTGATCTTCCTCTGTGTAATTTGGGGCTCACCTGATTTCTCTGCGAGTCCTACGAACGGTAGCTTCAATTTCACTATCGTATACCAAAGGTCCTCTCAGGTTCGTTCTAGTCATAAACTAGAGGTACCTGCTGAGAAAAGAAAAAGAAGGAAAATTTAGCAAAAATTAAAATTTAACCTAAAAAAATAAAATTAAATTGCGAAAAAAAAGGAGAAAAAAATGGCTAAAGTAATAAAAATAGAGCATTCTTAATATTTTAAGTCCCCAGCAACAGCGCCAAAAACTTGATCGATGAAATCAGAGCTTTAAAATTTATAAAACGAATGATCAAACCTAGAAACTAACTCTGACAACGATTAAAGGCAAGTGTACCTATCGAACAGTAGTATAGCCTAGGCAAGACCGGATTGTCGAACCCAAAGGAACTAAAAGTACTAATACTAACTTTCTTTTTAGTATTTAGCCTAAAATACAGTGAAGTTTCTTTAATCTAAATTAACGACTACTAAGCTAAAGACGCGAAGACAAAAAGAACGAATTGAGAAATAATTGAAGGAAAACTCAGTTGATTACGACGATACCCTCAGGAAGAATCCACCTAGACTTCACTTGTTATCTAACACTGAACCATACGATTTATTCACTTAGTTTGATCAGTAGGACTCCCTAACGTATATTATATCCTCTCTCAAGGTGAATAACGTCTAACCCTAGGTTAATTAGTGGAACTCTCATTCTCTTATAATAACCCTCTAGAATAGCAGTAAATCGATCTATGGATTCCCATATTAGGTTTCACCCTAATCCGACAAAATCTCGTCACCCTATCTCTAGGCGTGCGATCAACTCCGCTTAATTATGCTAGATCTACTCTTAAGCAGGGTCTATTCCTCCTCCACCTAAGCACATCAACCTTGAATCAATATCCGCGAAATTTTAACTCAAGAATTAAGCACACATAATTAAGAACAAACTAAGTATTTATCACATAATTCAGAAAACGGTAACAAGATTCATCTAGGTTTCATCCCCTTCAAGTATCTGAGGGGTTAAATTCATAACAAATAAAGAAAACATCTCAAGAGAAAAGATAAAACAAAACTTAAGAAATCCCTAAAACTTCCTGAAGGAATTGAATGAGGAATCCGCCGTCTTGAGTAGAAGTTTGGCTTCTTGGGATGGGTCAACTGGCTAACTTCGAGTGATTCCCTCAACTCTGACCTTTCAAGCTTGGCTCTTTGGCCTTGCTCGACGCCCCCTTCAAAAGTGGTACTTAGGGGTTATTTATAGGATCTTGGAATGCGATTCTTTCTCCCTAAGTATCCTTTTCAGGCTGAAATTGTCTAAATCCACGACAGGGGCACGGCCATGTCACACGCCCGTGTGACTCGTCTTCAAGCCGTGTTCAGATTTCTAAGTTGAGGCACGGCCGTGTATATCGGGGGTGAGGCCGTGTTCTAGATGCTTGACAAGGCATGACCATGTCCTCTTTGGGCCAGGCCGTGTCGATTTCGTGATATGGCCCATTTACTCTGTTTTGGGCCTGTTTTATGTTCTTTTCATCCTCGGGTGCTATCCTGGGTATAAGACATGAAAAGAAAGGATAAAGAACACTTTTTTACATAAATTGAGGAATAAATCATCCAAAAACAAGCTAAATGTAGGATTAAAATATGTTATAATTACGGTTTATCAACAATGATTTGAGAAAGTGGTATTGGTGGCCCTATATGAAGAAAGACATTTCTGAGTTTGTGTCAAGATGCCTAATTTGTCAGCAAGTGAAGGCTGAACACCAAGTACCTTCGGGTCTACTTCTGCCCATTATGGTTCCTGAGTGGAAGTGGGAGCGTATTACCATACCGTTGATGCCGAAAAAGAAAGATGTTGTGTGGGTCGTAGTCGATAGACTTACAAAGTCGGCCCATTTCATACCAGTACGAGTCGATTTCTCGCTTGATAAGTTGACTGAACTGTACGTGGCAGAAATAGTAAGACTTCATGGATTACCGTTATCAATCATTTCGGATAGAGATCCGAGATTTACGTCACGATTTTGGAAAAAAAAATACAATGGGCCGTAGGCACAAAATTTTGCTTCAGTACATCTTTCCATCCACAAATCGACGGGCAGTCGGAGAGAGTAATACAGATACTCGAAGACATGCTTTGATGTTGTGTTTTGGAATTCCAAGGTAATTGGGAGAAATACTTACCGTTGGTGTAACTTTCCTACAACAACAGTTTTCAGTCAAGTTTGAAAATGGCACCTTATGAGGCATTGTACGGACGTAAGTGTCGAACTCCTTTGTATTGGACAGAACTCAAGGAGAATTAGATACACGAGGTCGATTTGGTCAGGGAAACTGAAGAGAAAGTAAAGGTGATACGTGAATGTCTGAAAGCGGCCTCAGATAGAAAAAAATTCTATTCGGATTAGAAAAGGAAGGAGATTGAGTTCCAAGTAAGTGATAAAGTGTTTCTAAAAGTATCACCGTGGAGAAAAGTCCTCAGATTTAGATGAAAAGGAAAATTCAGTCTGCGTTTTATCGGACCTTATGAAGTTACCGAAAGTATAGGACCGGTAGCTTATCGTTTGGCCTTGCCACCTGAGCTGGAAAAGATTCATGATGTCTTCCAATGATCGTGTTTCAGAGTCTTGAAAATTTATATAAAGAATGATCGAGCCTAGAAACTAACTATGACAACGATTGAGGCAAGTGCAGCTATCGAATAGTAGTATAGTTTAGTGGCAAGACCGAATTGTCAAACCCAAAGGAACCAAAAGTACTAATACTAACCTTCTTTTTATTGTTTAGCCTTAGAATTAAAGGATTTGTTATTTCATCTAAATTTAACTAACTACTAAGCTAAGGATGCTAAGGCACAGAGAAGGAAATGGGGAAATACTTGTGGGAAAAACCAACTAATTAAGACAAGACCCGAGGAAGAATCCACCTAAACTTCACTTGTTATCTAACTCTGAACCAGACGATTTATTCATTTGACTTGATCCGTAGGATTCCCTAATTTATACTAATAGCTCTGTCGAGGCTACTAACATCTAACCCTAGGTTGATTAATTGAAATCTCTTTCTAATTAAAACCCCTAGAGTTGCATTAACTCGATCTATGGATTCTCACATTAGGTTTGACCCTAATCCGGCAGATTTTCGTCATCCTATCTCTAGGGTTGCGATCAGCTCCGCTTAATTATATTAGATCTACTCTTAAACAGGTTATATTCCTCCTCTGCCTAAGCACATCAATACTTGAATCAATATCCTGAAATATCAAAACAAGAATTAAGAACATATAATTAAGAACAAATCAAGTATTTATCATATAGTTCAGAAAACAATAACAAGATCCGTCTTAGGTTTCATCCCCCTCGGGTATTTGAGGGGTTTAGTTCATAATAATAAAAAAATACATCTCAGAAGAAAATATAAAACAAAACATAAGAAAAACGCTAAAACCCCCTGAAGGAAATTGAAAGGAAGATCCTTGTCTTGAGTATAACTCCGGCTTCTTGAGATGAATCAACTGGCTTTCTTCGAGTAAATCCTACAATTCTGGCCTCTCTAGCTTGGCTCTTCGGCCTAACTAGACGCCCCTTGAAGGTTGGCCTCTAGGGTTTTTATATAGGCTTTTGGAATGGCTTTCTTTGCCTCTAAGTACCCTATTCTGAATAGAATTAAAACAGGTCACGTCAGGGACACGCCCGTGGCACACGCCGGTGGCACACGCCCGTGTAAGTTGTATCTATGCTGTGGTCGGGTCTGTTAAAGAGGCACGACTGTGTGGCTCAGGCCGAGACCGTGTCGGTTTCGTATTGTGGCCCATTTACTCTGTTTTTGGCCTGTTTCTTGTTCTTTTCATCCTCCGGTGCTTTCTTAAGTATAAAACATGAAATTAAAGGAGTAGAAGCACCAAATTCCACAATTCAAGGAATAAATCATCCAAAAGTATGCTAAATGTGGGACTAAAATATGTATATATTGCTAAATGTGGGACTAAAATATGTATATATTCTGGTTTATCAAATACCCCCACACTTAAGCATGTGCTTGTCCTCAAGCAAAGTTCTCATCTCACAATTAAAATAAACTTCCTTGATTCTTAATATTCATCAATAGTGTTTCATCATAATTCAAAGGTAATTCATACATTAACAATTTAACTCAAAGGGTCCTAAAGATTCAAAAAATCTAAGTCATACTTTTATAGCCTGAAAACATTAGGTGTTTCCCCTTACCTAAATGATTACCTTTAATTCAAAATCAACAAGATTTGACATCCTTACTAAAGATTCACTCAAATCGCTCAAAGTGTTTAAGGTTCAAAATTAGGCACTCAAAGGTCGAACATGAAAAGTTAATCCCATAGACTTGCATGAAAATCAAATCTCCACCACTATGAAATGAAATGATACATATATCAAAAGGTCTTTTAAGAGTTGTAATGGGGTTGTGGTGTGGATAAAGGCTGAATTAAGAGGGTTTGTAACATCCTAGATTAGGGTTATGCGTTCGTGCGTAATTCATGAGATAGTGGGCTCAGTGGGTGTGTTGGATGTGATCAGAGGAGTTTTAGGAACCCTAAGATGTAAGGAAATGTATGGAAATGTATGGAAATGTAAGGAAATGTATGGAAATGTTAAGTGTAAAAAGAGGAAAGTGAACATTTTTGGAAACTAGGAAATGTAAGGAAATGATTTAGAAATGATTCAAAAGAGGAAAGTAAACATTTCGGGAAACTTGGAAATGTATGGAAATGTCAAGTTTAAAGGAGGCAAACGAAAATTTTTGGAAACTTGGAAATGTAAAGAAATGTCAAGTTTTAAAGGTTAAGAAGAGGAAACTAAGGCAGGGTGGCCTTAAGAAAATTAATAGGAGGAATTTGACACACAAACAGGCTTGGAAAAGTGGCCTGAAGATATCACTTAAGGCCCAGGTAGGTGACGCCACAAGCTATGCAAGTGGGCCTGAGTTTGAGTCACTTGGGGAGCAAATAAAAGAGTTTTATTTTGCTGCAAGGAGCAAGGAAGTTGGACGGCACATGGCTAAATTTTAGGAGCTTTTATTCTTTTATAATTAGTAGATAAATAAGGGATAAATAAAGGATTTATTTATCATTATGTTCAAGAGATAATTGTTGGATTAAATTCTTTTAATAAAGTGATAATTCAAGGGATAAAGCTATCAAAATAGAAGAGTGGTGGCCAAGTAAGGGACTCTAGCTAGTAAATTCGGCTATAAAAGGAAAAGAGAGGCCATTCATTCATTCACTTTTCCTTTGCCGAATTTCTTAAGCAAATTCTCCTCTCTCTGCCGAATTTCCTACAGTTTTTATTCTTCTTCTCTTTGTTAGCCAAAGCCGAAATACCTTGTGTTCTAGCCGAATCCTCCATCTTTATTCTTCCTTCTCTTTTCTTTCTAATCCCTCCAAAAGCCGGAAGTAAGCCTTTTAAGGCCATAGCCGAATATCTCAAGTGGCTTCAAGCTTAGGTGCTGTCGATTTCTTCAAAGGTAAGAACAAGTTTGATTTCTATTCTTTTCTTTTAGATTTGTCGAAAATCTAGGACTAATCCCATCAATATTCTTGTTGCTGAAACCTTGAGGAGATCTTTCGGGATTTACTAAGTGTCAACTACAAGGAAGGAGAAGTTCTTTTCCCGAAGGTACACCATAGGCCGCGTGTTCCCTAGTTATTCGGTGAGTTTCGGGATTTAAAATCCACAAGGCAAGTGTCTATAGCATTCGGCCAAGGCTTATTTTGGTATGAAGATCTATTTCTTATTTCGTTTAAAAGCCGAAACTAATTAGTTAAGTGATTTTAGTGCCTAGCCGATTGCAAGGGGACAACTCTGCGAAGTTTCGGGATTTGACTATAGTCAATTCGACACCAAGGTAAGTTTTAGTGTACTAATCCTACTAGGATTTGGATTTATGGCCGAATGGCTCTTTACTAAGTATTAAATGATTGATTAAATGTAGAGATCTAAGATCTAAAGCATTAGATCAAGCTTTTCGGGATTTGGATTGGAAACCCTAAGCGAATCAGGTGTGTACCCCACACTATTTCTCAATAAGTTTTATGGCATGTTTAACAAATATATATATATGTGATACTAAGAATATGAAAGTGTACGAAAGTGGCTAAGGTACCATGTTATGGTACAAAGTATTCAGGTACGTTTCCTACTCCTACTAGGAATATGAAATATGTTAATTGTAACATGAGAATAAGAATAAGAATGTGAACTCTGGCATATTTATGCATATTACTATTATATGGGGCATATGGGTTTTATTTTGAAGGGGAAGTGAATGTGGTGACCTAAGACCACGAACACGGTGACCTAAGACCGTGATATCTGAATGTGGTGACCTAAGACCACAGTAATCTGAATGTGGTGACCTAAGACCACAGTAATCTGAACGTGGTGACCTAAGACCACGAATGCGGTGACCTAAGACCGTGATATGGAGTGTAGCAGAAGGAGGGTCGACTTAGTAGTCCCCGGTGTACAGGTTGGTACGGGGGAGTGTAGCGGATGGCTTAATAGGTTTGGGTTTGGGTTGCATCATTATTTTTACTTGTTATTTGAATATGTATGTGATATGATAATGCATGCCTGAAATGTTAAGACTTAGTGTTTGTGTACACATTGAGTCTGTTTGACTCACCCCGTTGGGGAACTTTTTTCTTCCAGGTGATGATCAGTAATGGACCGGGTCGGCAGGAGCTTAAAGGTGGCCATGCACAACAAGGAAAATTTTATTATTTGGACTTTTATTTTATTTAAGCACTTTAATTCATTTTTGGGAATTATTTGATGTAATAAGGTCATAGTTGAACTACTTTATTTTTCCTTTATTTATTACGGTACAAATTTTTATTAATTAAAGATCAAGTGAAATTTATTTTGAAATAAACTCTAAATATTTTGTCACCTCAAATAAACTCGTTTTCAACTCAAGCCCAACCCAAAACAAACTCTTTCAAAACACCCAAGTTTTTCCTAAGTCACAAAAGAATTTGAAACGGTTTACACCGGGGAACATACCAGATCCGGTCAAGGCTCGTGGGCCGGGTTTGGGGTGTTTCAATTTGGTATCAGAGCCCAGTTTCAAACCCTCGGCCTGGGATTTAAGGCCCAAAACATTTTCAAATCGAGCCCAAATGAGTTTTTGAAGATAAGCAGGTTTTCTGGCATGGCACCTAAGTCTCCGACCCGCAGTCCACCAGGTAAGTACCCTTAACCTTTGGGTGATTTATATTGTGATCTGTAGAAGGGTAGAAATAGAATGGAACGTAGATTAGTATGATAGGTACTTGAACTATAAGGCTAGCTTACCCTAACAGTTACATAAGACTTAAATGCTTAATAAAACAAACCTGTGTCTAAATCGCCGAGTGAGGGTGTGGCAACCATTGTGCGCATGTCTAGGATTGGTATTCGGTGGGAGCTTGGTATTTAAGCAGTCCGCGTGACTCACCTCCTCTCCACTCGAATCCTACCTGGTGCGTAGCTTCGGTTCACCCTAACCAAGAGGACTTATTCATGGGCTAAACTCCTAACTAAAACCCGAAAGGGACTAGCCGTATTTTCATGGAAAACCTAGTTTTAAAACCTCTTAAATTACCCTTTGATTTATAAAAGCTATTCCATAAAATTTTTCTGAAATATTTTTTATTTACGAAAATTACAAAAATACCCCTAGTGGTAAAATTACAAAAATGCCCTTGGTTTATAAAATGCCCAACTACACAACAGTTTTACCAAAATTTCATTATTTTATAAATGTTCAAAAACCCTAATTTGCAAAATATCAAAATACCTTGATTTTGGAAAATTACAAAACTGCCCCTAACTTACAAAATTACCAAAATGACCCTGATTTCCAAATTTTTGCAACATCACCGTTTTGGAAAGTACAATTCTCAAAAAGAACTCTCAAAGTTTTGCAAAATTTGGAAATACCCCGGAATTATTAAACTTTACAAATTTACTCTGGTTTATTACCAAAATACCCCCGAGCTCCAAAATTACCGAAATACCCCCGAATTTCGAAAATTTTCCAAAATACCCCAGGAATTTAAAAATTCCAAAATACTTTTTGACAAAATTACCAAGGAACTTTTTCTTTTGAAAAATTACGAAAATACCCCTGTAGGGCAAATTACGAAAATACCCCTGGGTAGTGGGAAAACAACAACAATGAAAACTACAACGTTTCTCTGAATGAACGAAAGTTCATAATTGATTGATGGATGTATGAATGAAAAGACTGTGTGCATACGAAAGAACCACTCCTAAAATTCTTTCCATAAAACTTCTTCGCGGGTAATAAGTGAAACAAGGACTAATGCATAAAACTTTGTAATCAGATTAAATCGCGACGTTAGAAATAAGTTCTAGGGGACGTGAACTTAGAGATTGTGCCTAGAAAATATAATGGTTCTATTAAGATCAGAGTGCGCAGCGTAAGCATAGTGCGGTGAGAAGGATTGTACGACTGTTAATAAGTAATTTCGAGGACGAAATTATTTTTAAGGAGGGTAGAACTGTAACATCCTAGATTAGGGGTTATGCGTTCGTGCGTAATTCATGAGATAGTGGGCTCAGTGGGTGTGTTGGATGTGATCTGAGGAGTTTTAGGAACCCTAAGATGTAAGGAAATGTATGGAAATGTATGGAAATGTAAGGAAATGTATGGAAATGTTAAGTGTAAAAAGAGGAAAGTGAACATTTTTGGAAACTAGGAAATGTAAGGAAATGATTTAGAAATGATTCAAAAGAGGAAAGTAAACATTTCGGGAAACTTGGAAATGTATGGAAATGTTAAGTTTAAAGAAGGCAAACGAAAATTTTTGGAAACTTGGAAATGTAAAGAAATGTCAAGTTTTAAAGGTTAAGAAGAGGAAACTAAGGCAGGGTGGCCTTAAGAAAATTAATAGGAGGAATTTGACACACGAACAGGCTTGGAAAAATGGCCTGAAGATATCACTTAAGGCCCAGGTAGGTGACGCCACAAGCTATGCAAGTGGGCCTGAGTTCGAGTCACTTGGGGAGCAAATAAAAGAGTTTTATTTTGCTGCAAGGAGCAAGGGAGTTGGACGGCACATGGCTAAATTCTAGGAGCTTTTATTCTTTTATAATTAGTGGATAAATAAGGGATAAATAAAGGATTTATTTATCATTATTTTCAAGAGATAATTGTTGGATTAAATTCTTTTAATAAAGTGATAATTCAAGGGATAAAGCTATCAAAATAGAAGAGTGGTGGCCAAGTAAGGGACTCTAGCTAGTAAATTCGACTATAAAAGGAAAAGAGAGGCCATTCATTCATTCACTTTTCCTTTGCCGAATTTCTTAAGCAAATTCTCCTCTCTCTGCCGAATTTCCTACAGTTTTTATTCTTCTTCTCTTTGTTAGCCAAAGCCGAAATACCTTGTGTTCTAGCCGAATCCTCCATCTTTATTCTTCCTTCTCTTTTCTTTCTAATCCCTCCAAAAGCCGAAAGTAAGCCTTTTAAGGCCATAGCCGAATATCTCAAGTGGCTTCAAGCTTAGGTGCTGTCGATTTCTTCAAAGGTAAGAACAAGTTTGATTTCTATTCTTTTCTTTTAGATTTGTCGAAAATCTAGGACTAATCCCATCAATATTCTTGTTGCCGAAACCTTGAGGAGATCTTTCGGGATGTACTAAGTGTCAACTACAAGGAAGGAGAAGTTTTTTCCCGAAGGTACACCATAGGCCGTGTGTTCCCTAGTTATTCGGTGAGTTTCGGGATTTAAAATCCACAAGGCAAGTGTCTATAGCATTCGGCCAAGGCTTATTTTGGTATGAAGATCTATTTCTTATTTCGTTTAAAAGCCGAAACTATTTAGTTAAGTGATTTTAGTGCCTAACCGATTGCAAGGGGACAACTCTGCGAAGTTTCGGGATTTGACTATAGTCAATTCGACACCAAGGTAAGTTTTAGTGTACTAATCCTACTAGGATTTGGATTTATGGCCGAATGGCTCTTTACTAAGTATTAAATAATTGATTAAATGTAGAGATCTAAGATCTAAAGCATTAGATCAAGCTTTTCGAGATTTGGATTGGAAACCCTAAGCGAATCAGGTGTGTACCCCACACTATTTCTCAATAAGTTTTATGGCATGTTTAATAAATATATATATGCGATACTAAGAATATGAAAGTGTAAGAAAGTGGCTAAGGTACCATGTTATGGTACAAAGTATTCAGGTACGTTTCCTACTCCTACTAGGAATATGAAATATGTTAATTGTAACATGAGAATAAGAATAAGAATGTGAACTCTGGCATATTTATGCATATTACTATTATATGGGGCATATGGGTTTTATTTTGAAGGGGTAGTGAATGTGGTGACCTAAGACCACGAACACGGTGACCTAAGACCGTGATATCTGAATGTGGTGACCTAAGACCACAGTAATCTGAATGTGGTGACCTAAGACCACGTGGTGACCTAAGACCACGAATGCGGTGACCTAAGACCTCGATATGGAGTGTAGCGGAAGGAGGGTCGACTTAGTAGTCCCCACGGTGTACAGGTTGGTACGGGGGAGTGTAGCGGGTGGCTTAATAGGTTTGGGTTTGGGTTGCATCATTATTTTTACCTGTTATTTGAATATGTATGTGATATGATAATGCATGCCTGAAATGTTAAGACTTAGTGTTTGTGTACACATTGAGTCTGTTTGACTCACCCCGTTGGGGAACTTTTTCTTCCAGGTGATGATCAGTAATGGACCGGGTCGGCAGGAGCTTAAAGGTGGCCATGCACAACAAGGAAAATTTTATTATTTGGACTTTGATTTTATTTAAGCACTTTAATTCATTTTTGGGAATTATTTGTTGTAATAAGGCCATAGTTGAACTACTTTATTTTTCCTTTATTTATTACGGTACAAATTTTTATTAATTAAAGATCAAGTGAAATTTATTTTCAAATAAACTCTAAATATTTTGTCACCTCAAATAAACTCGTTTTCAACTCAAGCCCAACCCAAAACAAACTTTCTTTCAAAACACCCAAGGTTTTCCTAAGTCACAAAAGAATTTGAAACGGTTTATACCGGGGAACATTCCAGATCCGGTCAAGGCTCGTGGGCCAGGTTTGGGGTGTTTCAGGGTTAGAATCGAGATTGAATTGACAATTTACCTAACTTGAAAAATGAACCAATCCTGAATAATTATATTTATTAAAAACTTGTAATACTAATAATACGAGCTTTTTCTTCAAGATGTGGAATTTAAACATATAAGCTCACTTAATTATAAAACTAATAATGAATATACTTCAATTTTTTTAAGAACAAATCAAGTAAACAATATTTACAATAATAAGAAAGAACTTTAACAATTGAAATATAGAACATAGTTAGGCAACTGCTTAAAATCAAATCTCGACAAAAAGGGAGTAAAGAAATGGTGATAACAAATACAATATGAGTTTTAGGTTAATATTAGTGGGTGAGAAAATAAAAGGGTTGTTAGGATCAAAGGGGTTCACTAAGGGTTAATTGTGAGGGTAGTCTTTTGGTGGAGTAAGTGGGTTAAATCCTAAGTGCCTTTATCATCTCTGTATATCAAATCAATAATGTGGTCTTGACATGTATAATCGAAGCAAGTTCTAGAATAACAAATCAATGTTGACACACTCATAATCAAAAAGTGAGCACGAAAGAATGTATGCTCTAAAAGGTTCAAGATCTCACAAAAATTATGGGTTTTTGATATCAACTTTGTAAATTTAAGACTTCAAGGTAATAATTAGATTCATGTAGACAACCTAACAAAATTTTAATTTTTGAAAATAGACTCATCATGCTTGATTCTCTAGTCTCCTAAAGTTTAAATCATCACTGCAAAATTATCAATATCTTAATCCAAAACATATCAATAGAAAGCATGAGTCAAAGGAAATTTCATTCTAATAGTAACATGAGAAAATTACTTAAGAACAAGACATAATTCAAGGATTTTCAAATAATAGTATAGTCCCCCCCCACACTTATGATGTACATTGTCCTAATGTACAAAGATAGATGACAATATAGTGAGAAAATTAAAAGATAGGAAGAGAAGTGAAACTTCTTGAATTTTGGATGAAGTCAAATGAAAAGAAACTGGATAGGGTTAGGCAGAGGTGGGGGAGCGCCTCGAATCGTTTGAAATTAACTCCTCGAAGCAGCTAGCCTGATTTTATTGTATCCTAAGCTAAATCTAAATGGCATGAAGAATAAGAAGAAAATAATAAAGGAAGTAAAAGTAAAAATAAAAGTAAATAATTAAAACGGTCCACGCCCATGTACCTACCCGTGGTGTCCACATGGCCACGGCCACGGCCGTGTGGGTACGAAAACCTGCACTGAAATATGAAAAGAAAAAAAACTAAAATAATTAGTAGGGTTAGTGCTCGGGTTGCCTCCCGAGAAGTGCTCGTTTAAAGTCTTAAGCTAGACTTACCTCTCATTCACGTATTCATGGTGGTTTGAGGAGTTGAAACTCCTTTCCTCTGCTATTTTCGAGTTGAGTGGCATTTACCTGATCTCCAATTTTGAAGTGATTTGCTGTTCCTATAAGCTCGTCTGGGGTTTCCATCGGTTTCGCTTCGTGTGTTCCTAGTTTCTCCTTGAAATGTGTCTTCCACTCGTCTAGTGCATCGATCTGAAGCCTTCGTTCCTCATAAATTACTTCTTTGTTAGCACAAGGTCTAGTATCTGACTTAGTTTTGTGATTTTGTGGTGTTTTCTGTGAAGAAGGTTGAACCAAATGACCTTTAATAGAATTCATGTTTTCACCTTTATTGCTCGATGTTCTAGCCGTGTCAAGAGCCTGGATAGTGATCATTTCATCACCTGTACGAAGTATGAGTTCTCCTTTACCAACATCAATTTTAGATCTAGCAATTACTAAAAAGGGCCTTCCTAAAGGAACCGTATTGTCCTCATCCATGTCTAAAACGACAAAGTCTACTAGGAATACGAATTTATCAATTTTTGCTAGAACATCTCCGATTATACCCCTAGAAATTCTAATAGTCTTGTCATCTAATTGAAAGCTCATCCTAGTTTGTTTGGGTTTCCCTAGACCTAGCTGTTTAAACATTTTATAAGGCATGACATTCATGCTTGCCCCTAAATCAGCTAAAGCATTATCAACAGATAAACTACCAATTAAGCATGGAATTGTAAAACTCCCTGGATTTTTAATTTTCGTGGTAGTTTATTTTGAAATATTGTTGAGCACACTGCGTTTAGTTCCACATGCGATTCCACGTCTAACTTTCGCTTGTTTGTAAGAATCTCTTTTAAAAATTTCCTTGAATTTGGCATCTGTGAAAGAGCTTCAAGAAACGGTAAGTTAATATGCAATTTCTTTAAGAGTTTAAAAAATTTACCAAATTGTTCGTCTGTGTTGTCTTTCTTCATCGCATCGCGATATGGTATACGAGGTTGGTACTCTTTAATTATCGGTTTTGGCTTGTCATGGTCTACCTCAACCTTTCCTTCCTCTACCACTTTATCTTGCCTTAATTTGGGCTTATCTAACCCTTCACTGTCATGAGCTGTTATGGCTTGAAGTTGCTCCTTTGGGTTAGTTTCAATGTTGCTTGGTAGGCTTCCTTGTGGTCGTTCAGAGATGATCTTGGCAAGTTGTCCTAATTGGTTCTCAATCCCTTGAATCGATGCTTGTTGATTTTTAAGTGTTGTTTCGGTGTCTTGGAAACTTGTTTCTAACACCGCTATGAATTTTGTGAGCATCTCCTCAAGGTTCGGCTTCTTTTCCTGTGAGTAGGGCTGTTGTTGGAAGTTTGGAGGGGGTTGTTGTCTCTGATTTCCTTGACCACCCCATGAAAAATTAGGGTGGCTCCTCCAACCTGGATTATAATTGTTACTATAAGGGTTATTTTGAGATCTAAAATTGTTACCCATATAGTGAACTTGCTCATTTTCAGCGCTCGGGTTGTAAGGTGGATATTCTGTATTGCTCATCCCTTTTCCATTCATTTCGCACTGCATAGCTGGATGTACCTGCGAAGAACCGCATAAACCATCAATTTTCTTAGTCAAAAGTTCTACATGGTTTGATAGCATGGTTACTGCGTCGAGGTTGAAAACACTGGTTGCTTTCATTGGCCTTGTCCTCGTGACTTGCCACTAATAGTTATTCAGTGACATCTCTTCAATGAATTCGTAGGCAGCCTTAAGTATTTTGTTATTCAAGGTTCCGTCGGCGGCTGAATCAATCAACTATGTAGTTAAGGGGTTCACACCATTGTAAAAAGTTTGGACCTGTAGCCACAAGGGTAATCCATAGTGTGGACACCTTCTCAATAGATCCTTGTATCTCTCCCATGCATCGTAAAGTGTCTCTAAATCCATCTGCACAAAAGAAGAGATATCATTCCTTAACTTAGCCATTTTAGCCGGTGGAAAATATTTTAACAAAAATTTTTCGGTCATTCCCATGTAGTGATTGATCCTCGTGGAAGAGAATTCAACCACTATTTGGCTTTATTCCTCAAAGAAAAGGGAAACAACCGAAGATGGATGGCATCATCAGAAACACCATTTATTTTGAAAGTATCACAAAATTCTAGGAAATTTGCCAAGTGATTGTTTGGATCTTCATCCTGCAAATTATCAAACTGAAAAAATTGCTGTATCATCTGAATTGTGTTAGGTTTCAGTTCAAAATTATTTGCAGCAATAGTAGGTCTAACAATACTTGACTCAGTTCCTATTAAATTAGGTTTAGCATAATCATACATAGTTCGAGGAGCATGATTTTCGGCCACCCCTAGAGGTGGCAGATTATTTTCAGCCATCTCTTCGATAGTGTTAATTTTGTTCTCTTGCTCTTCTTGTATGTACTGTAGGCTAACCCTTATCTCTCTTCGGTTTCTACGAACTGTGCTTTCAATTTCACTATCGTAGAGTAGAGGTCCTGACGGGTTTCTTCTAGTCATAAACTAGAATACCTACCAGAAGCAAAGAAGAAAATTTAGAAAAATAAAAATAAAATTTAATTGCAAAAATAAAATATGACTGAAGTAATAAAAATTGAGCTTTCTTAATATTTTTTTTCCCCGGCAACGGCGCCAAAAACCTGATCGTGTGTCAGAGTCTTAAAAATTTATATAAAGAATGGTCGAGCCAAGAAACTAACTATGACAACGATTGTCGAACAATAGTATAGTTTAGTGGCAAGACCGGATTGTCGAACCCAAAGGAACCAAAAGTACTAATACTAACCTTCTTTTTATTATTTAGCCTAAGAATTAAAGGAATTTGTTATTTCATCTAAATTTAACTAACTACTAAGCTAAGGATGCTAAGGCACAGAGAAGGAATTGGGGAAATACTTGTGGGAAAAACCAATTGATTAAGACAATTCCCAAGGAAGAATCCACCTAGACTTCATTTGTTATCTAACTTTGAACTAGACGATTTATTCACTTGACTTGATCCGTAGGATTCCCTAATTTATATTAATACCTCTGACGAGGCTACTAACGTCTAACCCTAGGTTGATTAATTGAAATCTTTTTCTAATTAAAACCCCTAGAATTGCATTAACTCGATCTATGGATCCCCATATTAGGTTTGACCCTAGTCCTGCAGATTTTCGTCATCCTATCTCTAGGGTTGCGATCAACTCCGCTTAATTATATTAGATCTACTCTTAAACAGGGAATATTCCTCCTCTACCTAAGCACATCAATATTTGAATCAATATCCTGAAATATCAAAACAAGAATTAAGAACATATAATTAAGAACAAATCAAGTATTTATCATATAGTTCAGAAAACAATAACAAGATCCGTCTTAGGTTTCATCCCCCTTAGGTATTTGAGGGGTTTAGTTCTTAATAATAAAAGAATACATCTCAAAAGAAAATATAAAACAAAACATAAGAAAAACCCTAAAACCCCCTGAAGGAAATTGAAGGGAAGATCCTTGTCTTGAATATAACTCCGGCTTCTTCAGATGAATCAACTAGCTTTCTTCGAGTAAATCCCACAATTTTGGCCTCTCTGGCTTGGCTCTTCGGCTTAACTGGACGCACCTTGAAGGTTGGCTTTATATAGGCTTTTGGAATGGCTTTCTTTGCCTCTAAGTACCCTATTCCGAATAGAATTAAAATAGGTCACGTCAGGGACACGCCCGTGGCACACGCCCGTGTAAGTCGTATCCAAGCCGTGGTTGGGTTTGTTAAAGAGGCACGGCCGTGTGGCTCAGGCCCAGACCGTGTCGATTTTGTGTTTTGGCCCATCTACTCCGTTTTTGGCCGATTTCTCATTCTTTTCATCCTCCGATGCTTTCCTAAGTATAAAACATGAAATTAAAGGATTAGGATCACCAAATTCCACAATTCAAGGAATAAGTCATCAAAAGTATGCTAAATGTGGGATTAAAATATGTATATATTCCGATTTATCATCCACGTGTCCATGTTACGGAGATACCGTTTGGACCCTTCACATGTGACAGTATTAACAGAGGTAGAAATTCAACCAGACTTGGCTTATAGTGAAGAACAGGTTAATATTTTTGCACGAGAGGTCAAACGATTGAGACACAAAGCACTACTCTTTTGAAAGTGCCATCGCAAAGACATGGAATAGAAGAGGCTACGTGGGAGCCCGATGAGTCTATAAGAAACCAATATCCCATCCTTTTCACCGATAAGATTTTCGGGGACGAAAATCCTTAAGGAGGGAGAATTGTAATAGCCCGATTTAAGGGCTAGTTGGAACAGTGATCTTGGGATCACTAATCCAAGGTTAGAGAAAATTATTTTAATGTTATTTCATGAACTAGAGCATGGTTATATAGATGCATGAAAGTTCTGGTGTTTTAATTTTAGCGATTTTAGGCTTAATGCGAAAAAGGACTAAATCACATAAAGTGCGAAAGTTTTATTTTAGTTGTTAGAGGTGCCAAATAGCAATAGAATTTTAATTGGAAGCCTTTAATGTGCAATTAGACCTATCTAGAGGTCATGGCCGGCCAAGGGGAGGGAATTAAAATTTGACAAGGGTTGGTAGCATTAGTTGACTAAATGAATAAAATAAGATAAAATAAGCAAAGGCTATCATCTTTTCATTTTCTTTTCTTCCACCCACCAAAAATTTTAGCAAGAATAGAGTTTGAGAGCTTGAAATTTTCAGCAACATATCTTTCTTACTATTAAGTCCTTTTGGTGATTATTTTTGATGGCTTTTGTACTTTTGGAATCCCCAAAGCTTAAGCTTTCTAAAGAGGGGACTAATTTGCAATATAGTGAAAAGTTTAGGGTTTTTCCATGAGAGCTTGTATGTGAATTGCTGCATTTTTATGGAAGAAAATGAGTCTTATTTGTTAGATGAGCAACTTTTGTGAAAGGTGTTGCCGTGAAAACACCTAAATGAACCTTTTTGCAAAGGTTGTAAAATTGGTAGTAAATGTGTGAAACGTTGGGTTTTGATGAAAGCCATACGAGAAATAATTGTTCACCTAGGCTCATTAAATGTAGAATTTTGATTAGAATTGATTTTCGATCCTAGGGGTAAAATGGTCATTTTGCGAAAGTGTAAGGGAAAAATAAAGTCTCAGACTAGATCAATGATCTAGCTTATTTGCTAATTTGCTATTATAGAACAAGAAGAGCCAAGAATCAACCTTGATCAGGGCAAGAATAAAGTCTCAGACTAGATCAATGATCTAGCTTATTTTGAAATCGAGGTAAGTTTGTATGTGATAAATTCAACATTTATACTAGTATGTTTAAGAATGTTGGATGTTATAATGATATATGATATTCTATGAAATTAAGTATTTGGTACTGAATGAGAAAGTTGAGATGTTGAAGTCCTAGTTGGATTATAATGAATGTGAAAACACTATCGTCGAGACATGAAATGGATGAGGTCCCGTGTAAGACCATATCGGGGATATGGCCTCGGCACCGAATTGAGATCCCATATAAGACCATAACTGGGATATGGCTTTGGCATTGAATATGAAAAATCGTATAAGACCATATCCGGGATATGACATCGATATTGATGTGAGGTTCCGTATAAGACCGTATTCGAGATATGGCATCGGTATTCAGAGATGATCCACGTGAGACCATATACGGGATGTGGCATTGGCTTCGTGTTTATGCTAATGATAATGAATATGCATCTTTGAGTATCCCTAGTGATTTATTGGGATAAATAGGTCTGCTTGGAAATAGTAATGAGAATTATATTAAAGTCATGTGAATGAGTGAATACAGGTACCCGTGAGAAATTCACGAGGAATGTTTACGATATGTGGCATGGTATGTTCTAGATAAGAACAAGTATGAGTAAGTATGGCAAAGTGCTTATGACTTGGTATGGTTATCTAATGATATGGATTGATGTCATCATGCTATTTATTTTCATGTAAACTTACTAAGCTTTATGCTTACCCCTCTCATTTCCTTTTTCCTTTTAGTATTGCCAAGTTAACTCGAGAAGCTGCGAACGTCGGAGTTGGGGATCACACTATCGACCACTTTTGGTATAGCCAAATTAGATTTATTTTGAGTATGGCATGTATAGGATTTTGGGTATTTTTTTAGGTTATATTTGTTAGCCAAAGTGTTGGCTATGCATGATATCAAAGTCATTTTGTAAATGGTTATTGGAATTGGGCCAATACTTGATAAGTTTATATATATATATATATATATATATATATATATATCAAGGATTATGAAATTCATGAAGTGTATGTTGTGTGGATGCTTTGATTTGAGTTCTTAGAATTGCTTTAGGGTCATGAGTTATGCCAAATTGAATTGGTATAGGCATGATTGCTATGTAGGGTGGCATTTGGCTTGGGATATAGCCTTTTAATGTGTAACACCCTAAACCCGGCCTATACGTTACAACCAGATCTGGCATGTCACATGGAATGGTTGTTAAAGAGTTTTCATGTTCGTTAAAAACTTTGAGTTTTGTTGCATGTAAAAGTTAGCATTTGCTTTTATGACTTTCAAAAGTAAGAACAACGTTGCTATTGTTACTAGTGATATTATTATTGCTATTATGATTTCCAAAAACTTGTTTAAAACAGAATTTAGATTCATTGAATTTTTGGAAAGGTGATATTTTGAAAACTGTTTCCGAAGTTTAAGAGAAACCAAAGTTTATAGGTTGTAAGTGTTCGTTAACATTTTGGGAAAACAGTTATTAATATTTTAGAAAAATCCCGTGTTGCAAATTTAGTAATAAATAATAACCGAATTAAAAACTAAAACCAAAATAAATCCCAAAGGCCTTATTACATAACATAAACCCAATTTAAAGTAATATTTAAAGTAAAGTAAAACAGAATTTACTAAAGTAACGATGTATGGCCACCACAGAGTCCGTCTCGACTCCAAATCCCCAACGCTGGGGATCACCTGCAAGATTAAGCAAAGGGGGGTGAGTTACAAGAACTCAACGTGTAGTCCCCTAATCGGATAGGAACTGCGCCCGAGCCCACTCAGATACGAACTGGGCCTTAGCCCTAACGGAAACACACTGGGCTTTAGCCCTTTTAGAGCCTACTGTCGCCTCAAACGACACGAGACCCTTTTTGGGTCTTTATGGAGCTATTGGGCCCAAAAATCCATTTTAGGCCCAAACGAGCCCACACGCTTGTGTAACCCATTTCGCACGATTTCATTCTCGAACTTCCAAGTTACACAATCGTACTTACCCTGGGACAGTTTTCTAGCAATTTCGCCTATACGAGCCGGGTAGCCCATTGGGCCCGTTAAGCCCGTTTTAGCCCTGTTAGGCCCATGACAGCCTCGGTATCGCGTGAGTGATCGTGACACTCCCCACGAATTGGCGTCATGACTTACATCTCGATTCACCACCACGAGCGCTCGCACGCTCGAGTGCTCACAGTTACCGGCTTTCGGCTTTTCACCGATACACAGAATATCGCAGAAACTTATCGAATGAGTGTGAGATTACACACCTATTATGAACGTAGATAGAATCCTCAAGATTACGCACCTAAGAATCCATATCCTTCACCGTTAATCCTAATCAAAATATGTCAAAACTCTAAGGTCGAAAACGACAACACACCACACTACTTACCAAGAATAACGTCACTTCTTTGCTATACTAGAATGTTGGTTACTCCCTTCGGTTACTAGGTTGAGTCCCTAAATAAAATCATGAGTTAGAACCGATGTTCCAAAATAATAAAGAAACGGCCTTTCGGCCTAACTGAATCATGAATGAGGGGATCCATCCATTCCCCCTATTCGGCCATGGCCACTTACCAAGATGCCCTAGATTCGGCCACTGCTAACAAGAGCTTCGGCTTCCACGAAGGAATAATCACGATTCAAGGTGGAGAGGGGTATTCAGATTCGGCCTAAAAAAAGAAAGGAGTTAAGAGATAAATGTTTTTGGTTCTTTAAGAGAGAAGAGAGAGAGAAGAGAGAAAAGAGATAGGAGAAACATAATAAATGAAAGTGAACACACTACCTTCAACTAGAAAAAGAACCGATAGGAGAGGGGATTCGACAACCAGGGAGATAAAAGTCAAGAACCAAATTCGGCAATGGAGGAAAGACTAGGCAAGAACAAAATGAGTAGGGGTTTTGGAAAAGAAGTGGTTGCTAACAACAAGTGAAAAGAATAGAGCTTGAAGAACTGAGAAGAAGATAGAATAGAAAGTTAAGGTTTCGGCAAAAGATACCTTTGAGAGAAAAGAAGGAAAAAGAAAAACAAAAGTGCAAAGAGAAGATGAAAACATGCTAAATGAGAAAGACCCGAAAATGCTCTAGCCAAAATTGTACAAAAAAAACTCTCTCAAAAGTGCATTTTCCAAACGGCACCTCCCTCAACTAGCCGAATTTTCAGCCCCTCCCAAGTTCCCATTTTCGGCCAACTATCACCACACTCCCACTCCCTTGATTAGCTCCTCAACTTGCTCCTCAATCCACTCTTCATCATCCATTTGAACTAGTTGACCAATTCAAATCTTCACCTGGTAGCGTCCCACACCAACTCCACTTCTTCTCACATTGAGCACAAAATTAATACTCCAAAATGCAGCATGTGGGATTCGAACCCCACTTCCCTTGCTTCACAAGTGACGCCAACTCCACTAGGCCACCTTGCTTTCTTTAGTTATCACAACACCAACTATTAAACTTAAGTCCTGCCTCCACTAGCTCACCCTACCAAAGTGCCCTAAAACCAAAATTTCACCAGGGCCTAGGCTCGACCCCGAGCCTTCTAGGACCCCCGAACACACACAATTAACAAGCTTAGCAAGCCAAACACATAGAATAGTGCAAAATGCCGAACCCCTAATTTTCGGATGTTACAGTTCTACCCCCTTAAAGAAATTTCGAGCAAATTTACCTTGAGAGGTGAGGGTATTGCTGCCGCATTGCCTCTTCCGACTCCCACGTGGCTTCCTCTGAACCGTGATTATGCCATAATACTTTGACCAATGGAACTAATTTCCTTCTCAACACTTTAACCTCCCGATCCAAAATCTACACAGGTTCCTATTCAAACGACAAATCAGGTTTTACCTCAATTCCTTCCACTAGCACTATGTGAGATGGATCTAAACGATAGTGCCTTAGCATTGAAACATGGAATACATTATGTATCTGACTCAACTCCGGGGGTAACTCAAGCTGATAAGCAACTGGTCCCACGCGTTTCAATACTCGATAAGGCCCGATGAATCTGGGGCTCAACTTGCCCTTCCGTCCAAATCTTAAAACCTTCTTCCAAGGTGAGACTTTCAAGAAAACATAATCCCCCACTGAAAACTCTATCTCCCTACGCTTCAGATCCGCATACGACTTCTATCTATCAAAAGCTTCTTTTAACCGGTCTCGAATCAACTTAACCTTGTCCTCAGTTTCTGAAATCAATTTCGGACCCAACAACCGTCGCTCACCCAACTTTGTCCAATAAGTAGGGGTACGACACCTATGTCCATACAACGCCTCGTAGGGTGCCATCTGAATGCTGGATTGGTAACTATTGTTGTACGCAAATTCTGCCAACGGTAGATAATCTTCCCAACCACCCCTGAAGT
Source organism: Gossypium australe (assembly GCA_005393395.2). NCBI lineage: Eukaryota > Viridiplantae > Streptophyta > Magnoliopsida > Malvales > Malvaceae > Gossypium > Gossypium australe. Next base: position 87,926,395 of record CM016625.1, read on the forward strand.
CAATCACGCAGCCCCTTAGCATATCCTCCAAGATCTGGATTACCCTCTCCGACTGACCATCAGTTTGCAGATGAAATGTTGTGCTAAAGTCCAACCTTGTACCCAAAGCTTCATGTAATGCCTTCTAGAACCGAGATGTAAATCTAGGGTCCATGTCTGATATGATAGACACTGGTACCCCATGTAGCCTCATGATTTCTGCCACATACAGCTTGGCCAACTTCTGAAGTGAGTAGTCCATACGAACCGGTATGAAGTGAGCGGACTTAGTCAATCGATCAACGATCACCCACACCGAATCTTTCTTAGGCGTCAGGGGTAACCCACTAACAAAGTCCATTGTTATTTTCTTCCACTTCCAAATTGGAATCTTTACCGGTTGTAGCAACCCCGAAGGCAACTGATGTTCTGGCTTCACCTGCTGACAAGTCAAACACTTACTCACAAAGCCAGTAACTTCCTGTTTCAAACCAGGCCACCAATACATTTCACGTAGGTCCCAGTACATCTTGCTTCCACCGGGGTGCATAGTGTATGGGCTGCTATGCGCTTCACGCAGAATCATCTACCTTAACTCAGAGTCCTTTGGCATACAAATTCTTCCTCGAAAACATAGCACCCCTTCACTGTTCAACCCAAAATCCACTGTCTCTCCCCTTTCCACCCGCTGGAACCGAGAACCCAATGATTCATCCAACAATTGCTTCTCTCTAACCTGACTTACCCATGTCGGTTTTACCTAAAGTTTTGCCAACAAACTACCATCTTCATAAAGACTGAGATGAGCAAACATTGCTCTCAACTCCGATACCACTTTATGACTCAACGCATCTGCCACCACATTGGTTTTACCCGGGTGATACTCGATCGAGCAATCATAGTCTTTCAGCAACTCTATCCATCTCCGTTGTCTTAAATTCAGCTCCTTTTGGGTGAGGATATACTTTAGACTTTTATGGTCCGTATAGATAATCTACTTTTCTCCATACAAGTAGTGTCTCCATATCTTTAGGGCGAACACCACTGCAACCAATTCTAGATCATGAGTGGGATAGTTCATCTCATGCGGCCTTAATTGACGAGATGCATACGCTACCACCTTCCCTTCTTGCATTAGCACACAACCCAAACCTGTGTGCGATGCATCACAATAGACGACAAATTCCTTCCCAGCCCCAGGCTGAATCAACACTGGTGCCTCCGTCAGAATCTTCTTTAACCTTTCAAAACTTTCCTGCTATTTATTCGTCCACACAAATGGTACCCCCTTACACAGCAACTTAGTTAGGGGTGCAGCAATCAACAAGAACCCCTCCACAAACCTTTTGTAGTACCCAGCCAAACCCAGGAAACTTTGAATTTTTGACACTGACTTCGGTGGCTTCCAATCCAACACGGCTTCAACCTTCTGAGGATCAACTCTAATTCCCTTGGAAGACACAACATGCCCCAAAAAGGTTACTTCCTTCAGCCAAAACTCACACTTACTAAATTTGGCGTAAAGTTGCTTCTCTATCAATATCTATAGAACTATCCGAAAGTGTGAATCATGTTCCTCCTCCGTTCTCAAGTACAACAAAATGTCGTCTATGAATACCACCATGAACCGATCTAGATAGGGTTGAAAGACCCGATTCATCATATCCATAAAAGCGGCTGGTGCATTTGTTAATCTGAATGGCATCACTAGAAACTCGTAATGCCCATATCGAGTTCGAAAAGCAGTCTTGTGAATATTCGCCTCCTTGACCCTTAGCTAATGATACCCCGATCTCAAATCTATCTTCGAGAAAACCGAAGCTCCTCCCAACTGATCGAACAAATCGTCAATCCTTGGTAGCAGGTATCTGTTCTTAATAGTCAATTTGTTCAACTGACGACAGTCAATGCACATACACATCGACCCATCCTTTTTCTTCACGAACAAAACCGACGCTCCCCACGGAGATATACTTGGTTGGATAAATCCACGGTCCAACAACTCTTGAATCTGGGCTTTTAGTTCTACTAGCTCCTTCGGCGCCATCCTATAAGGAGCGATGGACACTGGAGTCATTCTGGGAAGTAGCTCAATGCCAAATTCCACCTCGCGATTTGGAGGCAATCCAAGAAGCTCTTCAAGAAAGATGTCCGAGAACTCCTTCACAGTTCTAACATCCCCTACAGACAATTCCTTAACATCTGATGCACTGACAAAAGTCAGAAATGCCTTGCACCCTTTTCGCACCATCTTCTCGGCCTTAAGCGTCGAAATCACATGAGACAGATAATGTCTTCTTTCTCCTATAACCGTCTCCTCCTTGTCTTCTGAAGTTTTCAATATCATGCGCTTAGCGGCACAATCCAAGTTCGCACGATGCTTAACTAGCCAATCCATGCCCAAGATCAGATCAAACCCGCCGAACGACAGTTCCATCAAGTCCGCCGGAAATACCACTCCTTGAACTTCTAGAGGTACATCCCTAAATTACTTATTCACTACCACTGATTGTCCTAAAGGGCTTATCACAAACATTTCTCTAGCAGCAATCTCAAATTTTATACTCAAAGTCCCAGACACAGTACAAGCAACATATGAATGAGTTGATCCAATATCTATAAAAGTAGTAAATGGCACATCAAATATAAGAAACATACCGATTATGACGTCCGGTGCATCGCCATCCTCTCGGTGTCTAGTCGCATAAACCAGCCCAGGCTGCCTTGCATCTGCATTACCCGCACCTCTGCCCGATGCTCCACAACCTCGTCCAAACCCATTTCCCCCTCTGGCCGGACCACGACCTCTCGGTGGCTACTGACCACCTCTCCCAGGCTGTGCAAATCCCTGACCTACCCTCTGCATCCTAGCAAGCTCTTGCGGACAGTCCTTTATCAAATGATCCCTAGACCCACATTTGAAACATCCACTCGTTCTTCTCCAACACTCCCCCGGATGTGTTCTCCCACACTGTGCACAAGGTCGCAACTGACCTATAGCAACTGGCGTCCCAACTCGAGCTGGCCCATCCAACCTAGGCCTCTTTTGGAAACCCCCAGAAGAACCTGACGTCCCAAAACCCCTTATTCCTGCCCCTATCCTTATCTCGGTTTTGCCTCTCAGAACGTTTCACCTCTTCAGCAATCTTGGCTTTTTCCACCAATACAGCAAAATCTCTTTCCCACTGTGGGGCTATTAGTACCCTCAACTCATCCCTCAGACCATCCTCAAACCGCACGCAGTGCTCATAATTAGTTGTGACGTTACCCCGAGCATAACGACTTAAGCGCAGAAACTCTGCCTCATATTCTGCCACAGATTTATTTCCATGGACCAAGTTAAGAAATGCCTTCCTCTGGGCGTCCACATAACTCGCCCCAACGTATTTCCCTTGGAACACTGTTTTAAAGAAACTTTAGTCGATACGATCTGCTTGAGTGCCTTCTCTCACATTGAGCCACCACTGATATGCCTCCTCCCGCAGAAGAGACATCGCTCCTTTCAATTTCTCCTCTTCTGTACAGTCCAGGTCATCCATAATCAGTTCCACAGTCTCCAACCAGTACACCACCACAATCAGAGCTACCCTAGAAATGCCCCTAAAATCCTCAGCCCCATTTGCCCGAAGTCGCTCAAGAATAGATTTTCGGGCTACCGATCCAGTGCTTGCTCCAACAACCGCTCCAGAACCCGTAGCATAGTTTGGGACAAAGCATCGTCCCCTCCAGTTTGGTCCTGAGTTCTTGCTTCCGCCACTGGCGATGATGACACTTTGCCTTCCGGCACATGCCCTGATTCTTATGATCCAGCCTTAGGACCCCGGCCTCTGCCATAGTCGCGTATACCACGTCCACGTCCTCTAGTACTCAAATTACTAAGTCGAGTTAATCTGATTAAGAATGTTTTATGAATCAGTATATGGTTCCAATATCGATTAACAAATATTTTATGGAAAAACAGATATAAGAGTTATTTTTACGATTCGAACTTCCTGCGTCTCAGTCTCTACAGCCTTAGCTCCTACAGCTAGATGTTTCTAACAATTTTCTCACTACAATCATATTATCATGTCATCAACAATCATACAATAAGAGAACTTACGGAGTTGGTGCCAGAGACCTGTGGTGCCATACTTCCCAGAAAGACATGTATTTTTAAACCATGTTTCAAACCAATTTTTGGAAAACATTTTCGAACCCATTCCACAGCCGAGTTTTGTAACCCGGGCTCTGATACCACAAAATGTAACACCCAAGCCCAGCTTATACGTTACGACCCGATCTGGCATGTCACATGGAATGGTTGTTAAAGAGTTTTCACGTCCGTTAAAAACTTTGAGTTTTGTTGCTTGAAATAGTTAGCATTTGCTTTTATGACTTTCAAAAGTAAGAGCAACGTTTCTATTGTTACTAGTGATATTATTGTTGCTATTATGATTTCCAAAAACTTGTTTAAAATAGAATTTATATTCATTGGACTTTTGGAAAGGTGATATTTTGAAAACTGTTTCTGAAGTTTAAGAGAAACCAAAGTCTATAGGTTGTAATTGTTCGTTAACATTTTGGGAAAACAGTTATTAATATTTTAGAAAAATCTTGTGTTGCACATTTAGTAATGAATAATAATCGAATTAATAACTAAAACCAAAATAAATCCCAAAGGCCTTATTACAAAACATAAACCCAATTTAAAGTAAAATTTAAAGTAAAGTAAAACGGAATTTACTAAAGTAACGATGTATGGCCACCACAGAGTCCGTCTCGGCTCCAAATCCTCAACGCTGGGGATCACCTGCAAGATTAAGCAGAGGGGGTGAGTTATAAGAACTCAATGTGTAGTCCCCTAATCGGATACGAACTTGGCCCAAGCCCACTCAGATACAAACTGGGCCTTAGCCCTTACAGAAACACACTGGGCTTTAGCCCTTTTAGCATAGTTAAACAGATAAGGCATGCAATGCAACCCAGCCCAGCCTAGTAATCCATCTGCTACACGCCACCCGTACCAGCCAAACACACCAGTGGGGATTTCTACAATCAACCCTCCATCCGCTACACACCTCGATGGCAGCCACGCTGCTCATCGCCGAAATTATGGCAGAGCTACCAAAATATGTGGCAGAGCCACCGAAATATACTTCCCCGATCATCAATATCCCGATCCCATGCAATATATCATGACATAATAATTCGTGAATGCATTATGACAATTAATAATAAATCATGTGCATATATACCATACATATCACTTAACCTACCACTAGGGGCATAATGGTCATTTACCCTCTGGGGGTATTTCGATAATTTACCCATTAAGGGTATTTCAATAATTTTGCACTTGACGGCCTTTCCGGAGGCCTACTATCACCTCAAATGACACAAGACCCTTTTTGGGTCTCTACGGAGCTATTGGGCCCAAAATCCATTTTAGGCCCTAACGGGCCCACACGCTCGTGTAACCCATTTTGCACGATTTCATTCTCGAACTTCCAAATTACACAACCGCACTTACCCTGGGACAGTTTCTAGAAATTTCGCCTATGTGGGTCGGGTAGCCCATTGGACCCGTTAAGCCCGTTTCAGCTCGGTTAGGCCCGTGACAGCCTCGGTATCGCGAGAGTGATTGTGACACTCCCCACAAATTGGTGTCACGACTTACATCTCGATTCACCACCACGAGCGCTCGCACGCTCGAATGGTCACAGTTGCCGGCTTTCGACTTTTCACCGATACACAGAATATCGCAAACACTTATCGAATGAGTGTGAGATTACACACCTATTATGAACGTAGATAGAATCCTCGAGATTATGCACCTAAGAATCTATATCCTTCACCGTTAGTCCCAATCAAAATATGTCAAAACTCTAAGGTCGAAAACGACAACACACCACACTACTTACCAAGAATAACGTCACTTCTTCGCTATACTAGAATGTTGGTTACTCCCTTCGGTTACTAGGTTGAGTCCCTAAATAAAATCATGAGTTAGAACCGATGTTCCAAAATAATAAAGGAATGGCCTTTCGGCCTAAATGAATCATGAATGAGGGCATCCATCCATTCCCCGTATTCGGCCATGGCCACTTACCAAGATGCCCTAGATTCAGTCACTGCTAATAAGAGCTTTGGCTTCCACGAAGGAACAAACACGATTCAAGAAGGAAAGGGGTATTCAGATTCGGCCTAAAAAAGAAAGGAGTTAAGAGATAGATGTTTTTGGTTCTTTAAGAGAGAAGAGAGAAAAGAGATAGGAGAAACATAATAGATGAAAGTGAACACACTACCTTCAACTAGAAAAAGAACCGATAGGAGAGGAGATACAGAAACCAGGGAGATAAAACTCAAGAACCAAATTCGGCAATGGAGAAAAGACTAGACAAGAACAAAAGGAGTAGGGGTTTCGGCAAAGAAGTGGTTGCTAACAACAAGTGAAAAGAATAAAGCTTGAAGAATTGAGAAGAAGATAGAATAGCAAGTTAAGGTTTTGGCAAAAGATACCTTTGAGAGAAAAGAAGGAAAAAGAAAAACAAAAGTACAAAGAGAAGACGAAAATGTGCTAAATGAGAAAGACCTGAAAATGCTCTAGCCGATATTGTAAAAACAAAAACTCTCTCAAAAGTGCACTTTTCCAAACGGCAGCTCCCTCAACTAGCCGAATTTTCACCCCCTCCCAAGTTCCCATTTTCGGCCAACTATCACCACACTCCCACTCCTTTGATTTGCTCCTCAACTTGCTCCTCAATCCACTCTTCATCATCCATTTGAACTAGTTGACCAATTCAAATCTTCACATGGTAGAGTCCCACACCAACTCCACTTCTTCTCACCTTGAGCACAAAATCAATACTCCAAAATGCAGCATGTGGGATTCGAACCCCACTTCCCTTGCTTCACAAGTGACGCCAACTCCACTAGGCCACCTTGCTTTCTTTAGTTATCACAACACCAACTATTAAACTTAAGTCCTGCCTCCACTAGCTCACCCTACCAAAGTGCCCTAAAACCAAAATTTCACCAGGGCCTAGGCTCGACCCCGAGCCTTCCCAGGACCCCCGAACACACACAATTAACAAGCTTAGCAAGCCAAACACATAGAATAGTGCAAAATGCTGAACCCCTAATTTTAGGATGTTACATAAACGTGTAGACGCACGGGCATGTATCTAGGCCGTGTGTGACACACGATCAGCCCCATAGGCGTGTTAATCGACCGTGTGTCCCCTTGAATGTTAGAATTGCAAGTCAGTATGCTCGATAATAAACACGCGGGTAGAGACACGACCGTGTGTCTCAGCCGTGTGGGAGGCACGACCAGGAACATGGGCGTGTGCCCAGGCCGTGTGAAGTCTGCAGCTGAAGTTAGGAATTTAATTCGACACACGGTCTAAGGACACGGGCGTGTGCCTTGGTCGTGTGACCATAGTGAAATGATGACGTCAAAAACAGAATGTCAAGGTTTTGGCACACGGGCTAAGACACGGGTGTGTCGAGGCCTTGTGAGTGACACGGGCCAGGGGCACGGGTGTGTGTCCGGCCATGTGAAATAAGTCAGTGTGGACAACGGGTGAAAAACACGGGCATGTCTCAAGGCCACACGGGCGTATGGCCCCTGTTTAGGCAAAAAAAAATTCTAAGTGCATAAAAGTTTCTGATTAATTCCCGAAACCTTTCGAAAGTATTTTAAGGCCTCGTAGGCCTAGGATGAGTATGTTATGGCTTTGAATGAAAGGTTTTTAAGACGAAACAAAATTTCATAGCCCGAAACGTCATATTTAAGCAAGTTGAGTTAGGTAATGCCTCATATCCGATTTCGACTTCGAACATGGGTAAGGGGTGTTAAATAGCCCATCTGTATGTATGCACAAGATCATATTAGAATATGGCGAGAGGGGAACGATTGATGGATAACGGAGATTGAACCCCATCATGAAGGATGTAGTAAAGAAGGAAATTATCAAGTGGTTGGATGTGGGTGTAATTTACCCCATCTCAGACAGTTCATGGGTAAGTCTGGTCCAGTGCGTGCCGAAGAAAGGAGGTATCACAGTCGTTGAGAATGAGAATAACGAGTTGATACCGACCAAACAGTTACGAGATGGAGAATTTGCATCGATTACCAAAAGCTGAACAAGGCAACCAGGAAAGATCACTTTCCTTTGCCGTTATTGGTCCAGATGCTTGATAGACTCGCAGGGCGAAACTATTACTGCTTTCTCGATGGATACTCAGGGTATAATAAGATTACAGTAGCACCGGAAGATCAGCACAAGACGAAATTCACCTGCCCGTACGGTGCCAAAGTGACTGTTTATGATACGAGCACGCCCGAGGTACCAACAATTTTAATTTGTGGAGCTCGTTATTAGCTCACTTTTAGCTCATTTTTATTAGTTAATTGTCGGAATAAAAAAATTAGTTAACTTAGTTTGAGTTAATTAATTCAGTCATTTATTATTTTTGTACATGTTAGTTTATATTAATTAAATTGTTTAGTTAATATAGTTTTTAATATGTCTAGTGTTTTGAAATAAAGTCTTTAAATTTTGTCAGTTAAAATTTCATTCAAATTGATGTTGGTTTATGTGTTTTATAGGTGCCGCCCAATGTGGAATGTTTTAAGCAAGATAGTACAAAGGGGCAATGCAAGGTGGCTAAATTAATTTGATGGACATATTTTTCTTCAAGAATGGGACGCCACAAATTGAGCATGTTTTGGCCGAATATTGAGGGAATAATGTGGAGCATTATAGAGATTGGAGCAGGAAAGCCAAAAAGAAAGCTAATGGAGGAATATTGGTGTGGTGCTTTGGAATAAATAATTGGAATGCAAACCATGATGGGTAAAAACGTGGATAACAATTTGATGCATGAATAGCCAAACACTAAGGTGATGGACGGCTAGCTTGAAATGGACAAACAAATTCAAGTGGGAATTAAATAAACTACATTTGCAAGGCCATGATGGATTGAGCATGTGAGAATTAATTAGGCAAGACTTTGATTTTTATAATAAAATAATCAAGCACAATCCTTGTCTTCTTGTCAGTAAGTGGATGGCAATGAGAAGGAATATGTAGCCAAATACAAATTTCAAATTCATTTAAAGGATGGCATGGTGGAGCATTAATATAAACAAAAGCTTGAGCAAGGGAATTGGAGATGGACGCCAGGAGCTATGTGGAAGCAAGGGACACATGGGAATTATGGGAAAATAAAATAAAGCATGTGTGATTGAATGGTAATGGATGGAATTAAATAATACAAAGCAACATTCATCATATGAACGGCAAAATCTTGTGCTATGGAAAGAATGGTGGGACGACAAGGATTAAAATAACAAGGGAAGTATGGAGCTCAATTTTTCTTGCCCGAATATGGTGAACAAATTTTATGGTTTCATGAATTTTAAACTCTTAAAGGAAGCATGGAGAATAAACAATGAAGAACAAAGCATGGTGGCTGAGTTCATGACTACCACTTCAAGGAATCTTCATTAGTTTATTATTTATGTTGACTACATGGAAACTATGGATTGAATAATTAAGATAAAGTATGATAAGCACAACCATGAGCAAGTGACGGCATGGAGGCTTTGTGCATGAATTGGAGCATGGACTGAGTTTTAAAAGTCCTTGAAGACATGTGTAAATTGAAGAAAGTGTAGTGGACAACATGAAGAATAATTCAAGAACCATGAACAAGCTATGAGGTGGACGGCAACAACTCTGGAGAGTGGGATTTAAAAATTGTTTTGAACATTCGGCTACCTAGCTTTAGGCTATAAATATTTTTGCTATTTTTATTTGTGGACAGAATTTTCATGAATGAAATTTTATGAACTGTTGTTCATTTGAGTGAGTTTATCTCCTCTCTATCTTTCGTACGAGTTTCGATTCCGACTTATTAAGCTTTGCTTGTGGCGCCAGTCGTTTCTCATCCATTTATTTATACCAACGGTTCTTATCTTTTTAGATAACGGGTCTTGGTCCATCATCGAATTCCATCTTTTCACCTTAACAATATAAGAAACGGGGTGACACTGTTATATAGTGTTGAATCTTTCTTAAGTTAAGTTCGCATTTCCGTTTCCATCTTCGATTACCATTTTTTACCTTAAACATTATAGAACCCGGGGTGACACTCTTTAGTGTTGAATCAGTTCTCGTTTAAGTTCTTTTATCCATCTCCATCCAATTATCCTTTTTGTCTATTTTATTTTCTTTATCAAACCGAACCAACTCCTATTTATTTACTTAAAGCTTCCGCAAATTCATCCATAATTTCCAATTATTTCCAAAGGCTTGATTCCTCCTCATAGACGATTGGGCAACCCGCATACGTATCGAATCGTCCTGAGCCGGTTCGTATCATCTGGTATCAGAGCTACAAAACGAGGACTACCGACAACCATATGTGAAGCCGGAATAGGTTCGTAAAAAAATTCAAAAAAAATATTCAAGTTGTAATTTTTGTTTCTTGTATTTCATTATAGTATATTTGAAGTTCAAAAAAAAACAGGAGATATAAAAAAAAGTTCAAAAAAAATCGAGATTAAAAAAAAAATTCGAGTCAAAAAAAAAAGAGAGAAGTTAAAAAAAAGTGTGAAGTTTGCAAGTTTTGCTTTACTTTCATATTTCTACCCCGATCTTCAAAAAAAAAAAATCTTTTTTTTTTGTTTCAGCCTACATATACCTATAAATCATTTAACCCTTGTAACCAACTTGAAGCCGACCCTCAAGCCGCAATAAGTCTTTCGAAACGAAATACGAATTTGTGAGAGTGAGAAATATCGGTAAAAGGCACGATTGTATCATAAAAAAAAAGGCCTTATACGAGTGAAACACGAGTGAGAGCAAATTTTTTTTTTGTGAGTGACTTGTGAGATTTTATGGTAAGGTATTTTAATTTTTGTCGGTTTATTTCCCTTTGTTATAATAGTTTCTTTTTCAGCAATAAATATGTCTCAAGAAGAGTTCTCATCCAATGATTACCAATACTTGTTGAAATGAGTGCGAAGAGCCATAAACGTCGAGTTTGACAAGTTGGAAAAGCACTCGGATCAGATTGAGGAACGAGACCAATGAGATCGACTTTCTTCAAGTCGAAGGACGGAGTCAAGATCATCCCGAAGACACACTTTCGAAGAATATTCGAGAAGAGACTGTGATCGAAATTCTTATTCCTCAAGAAGTTCGAAACGGTATTCATCTACGAAAGATTATTCTCAAAGTGGTACATATTATGATTCTTATTCCCTCCAAGAAGACATGCGAGTTGATCAGTATATTTGTTTAGGAATTTCCAAGAAAGCGTCCATGGAGTATTCTCCCCGAAGAACTTATCGAGATATCTTTGAGAACGTTATCCCTTCTCTTGAACAAAATTTTACTCATTTTGATTCTTTTGTATCCTCTTCTTGTCATAAAGAAAGGAAGAGAGAAAAAGAACAAAAAAGAAAAGAAAGGCAAGAGAAGATCATGAGAGAAAACGAGCGGATATGGAACAAACTCGAGAAAAAGGAAAATGAAAATAAGAGAAAAGAAAAAGAGCAAGAAAAAGAGAGAGAAGAAAATGAAAAAGTGGGTGAAAAGGAAACGAGAAAACGAGATGAGCAAGTAGAAGTGAGCGTTGATTTAACTAACTCATTTGAAGTTTGTTTTTCTTCTATTTCTTTTTAGGTTCCCGACAAAATGCACGATGAACTTCAACTTCAATACCTTCCCGACGAGCGACGATTTTGTTTGATTGAAAAAGGTAAAGTTGAAAATGAAGTTGAACCTCCTGAGCCAGAAGGTAAGGAAGGTAAGTATTTCGAAACTACTTCGTCTCCACCAAATTTTTCTAATGTTTGTGAACATGTGGACAATATCGATATTTGCCATCCCTCGATTCAATATGATGTTTTCAATGATGGTGAGTCGAGTTTGTCTAATAAAAATCCTTGTGATGCAAAGTATGAAGGTGTAGTAATGTGTGTCCAGCTAATACAAGACTCGTTCAGGTACGATGATGATTTTTCTTTTAATCTCAATTTGTTTGATTGTCGATATTACGAGATTTGTTCATTGTCTAATATGAAATCTTTGAGCTTTTGTAAATCAATTTTGAAACTTGTCAAGAATTTTGATCGTTCGATTTTGAGTTGGTACAGTTCCTATTGGTTTAATATGTTTGATTTGATGAAACCATTGATACATTTTGACTTAGATAATCAAACGCGTGTTTTTAAACCGGGAATATGTTTTGTATCATCCGGTATATTTTGTGGAAAAATCAAGTCTCAACAATTGTGTGTGAGAAATTCTCATCGATTCGATACTTGGTTTTTAAATAGGGTAACGAATTTTGTCAACCTTGTTTTCAATTTTTATTCGTTCCTTAAGCAAATTTTGTGTTTGTATATGCAATTTTTGTACATGGAGTTCCCATTTTGTTTGAAAAATGTTGATTCGCGAATAAAGCATCGACTACATTACATGCCCAAGGAGAGAAGGTTCGTCTTGATCGAGCAAGGTAAATTCGATCTTCAATTTTCAGCTTGTGAAGGTAAAGTCGATTTCTTTCTTTCAACACCCAAAGGTAAGACACTTGAAACCTATGAACCCATTTTGTTTTCTTCAGATGTTGACAAGAATCACGTTACTGAATCCATTCTTTTAAAATCTTTAAAACATGATGTTTTTCATTGTTCTATCCTGTTTGATAATGGACTATTTGTTTTGGTTCTTGACAAAAAGATAATTGTTTTCGATAAGTGTCATGAAGCATTTGTTGTAACAATTTTGTTCAAATCAGATGTTGAAAGAGCTCATGATGATGATTGCCATTTTGTAAAGAATTTAGATCATGAATTATTTGAATGCTCTATTTTGTTTATTGATGGTCTATTTGTTTTAAAAGAAGACAAAAAGAATTTTGTGTTTGATAGTTTTTATTCATGTGCGAGTACAAAGCAAGGTTTGAATGTTCAATTTCGAGTGCCATGTGCGTTTTCTTCATTACTTGCTTGTGACGACTATATTGATCACTTGATGTGTTATTCGCATGTTTATTTTGACTTGTGGAATCCAACTAGATCGTATGCATGCTTTAAAGTCTATCCGCTTTTGTACCAAAATTTTGACAAGGCTTTGATCCTTTTGTATGATAAAGCGCTTATGCCTATCCGCACGCTATTTACGTGTTTGGTGTTGTTTTTATTCAGGTTGCAAGTATGTTTAAAACATTTCTTGCTAATTCTTGAATTTTCTTTTCAGGTATTGCGATTATCATCCATCCCGTTTGATCGAGGAAAGACGAGCAAAGAGTTTTGTTCGAAAAATCAATGGGTCGATTCGAGGACGAATCGTCTTGAAGAGGGAAGGGATGATACGAGCATGCCCGAGGCACCAACAATTTTAATTTGTGGAGCTCGTTATTAGCTCACTTTTAGCTCATTTTTATTAGTTAATTGTCGGAATAAAAAAATTAGTTAACTTAGTTTGAGTTAATTAATTAATTCAGTTATTTATTATTTTTGCTACATGTTAGTTTATATTAATTAAATTGTTTAGTTAATATAGTTTTTAATATGTCTAGTGTTTTGAAATAAAATCTTTAAATTTTGTCAGTTAAAATTTTATTCAAATTGATGTTGGTTTATGTGTTTTATAGGTGCCGCCCAATGTGGAATGTTTTAAGCAAGATAGTACAAAGGGGCAATGCATGGTGGCTAAATTAATTTGATGGACATATTTTTCTTCAAGCATGGGACGCCACAAATTGAGCATGTTTTGACCGAATATTGAGGGAATAATGTGGAGCATTATAGAGATTGAAGCAGGAAAGCCAAAAAGAAAGCTAATGGAGGAATATTGGTGTGGTGCTTTGGAATAAATAATTGGAATGCAAACCATGATGGGTAAAAACGTGGATAACAATTTGATGCATGAATAGCCAAACACTAAGGTGATGGACGGCTAGCTTGAAATGGACAAACAAATTCAAGTGGGAATTAAATAAACTACATTTGCAAGGCCATGATGGATTGAGCATGTGAGAATTAATTAGGCAAGACTTTCATTTTTATAATAAAATAATCAAGCACAATCCTTGTCTTCTTGTGAGTAAGTGGACAGCAATGAGAAGGAATATGTAGCCAAATACAAATTCCAAATTCATTTAAAGGATGGCATGGTGGAGCATTAAAATAAACAAAAGCTTGAGCAAGGGAACTGGAGATGGACGGCAGGAGCTATGTGGAAGCAAGGGACACATGGAAATTATGGGAAAATAAAATAAAGCATGTGTGATTGAATGGTAATGGATGGAATTAAATAATACAAAGCAACATTCATCATATGAACGGCAAAAGCTTGTGCTATGGAAAGAATGGTGGGATGGCAAGGATTAAAATAACAAGGGAAGTATGGAGCTTAATTTTTCTTGGCCGAATATGGTGAACAAGTTTTATGGTTTCATGAATTTTAAACTCTTAAAGGAAGCATGGAGAATAAACAATGAAGAACAAAGCATGGTGGCTCAGTTCATGACTACCACTTCAAGGAATCTTCATTAGTTTATTATTTATGTTGACTACATGGAAACTATGGATTGAATAATTAAGATAAAGTATGACAAGCACAACCATGAGCAAGTGACGACATGGAGGCTTTGTGCATGAATTGGAGCATGGGCTGAGTTTTAAAAATCGTTGAAGACATGTGCTAAATTGAAGAAAGTGTAGTGGACAACATGAAGAATAATTCAAGAACCATGAACAAGCTATGAGGTGGACGGCAACAACCTTGGAGAGTGCGATTTAAAAATTGTTTTGAACATTCGGCTACCTATCTTTAGGCTATAAATATTTTTGCTATTTTTATTTGTGGACAGAATTTTCATGAATGAAATTTTATGAACTATTGTTCATTTGAGTGAGTTTATCTCCTCTCTATCTTTCGTACGAGTTTCGATTCTGACTTATCAAGCTTTGCTTGTGGCGTCAGTCGTTTCTCATCCATTTATTTATACCAACGGTTCTTATATTTTTAGATAACGGGTCTTGGTCCATCATCA
Organism: Gossypium australe; assembly: GCA_005393395.2. NCBI lineage: Eukaryota > Viridiplantae > Streptophyta > Magnoliopsida > Malvales > Malvaceae > Gossypium > Gossypium australe. The sequence goes on from CM016625.1 coordinate 87,941,434, forward strand.
AATTCCATCTTTTCACCTTAACAATATAAGAAACAGGGTGACACTGTTATATAGTGTTGAATCTTTCTTAAGTTAAGTTCGTATTTCCGTTTCCATCTTCGATTACCATTTTTCACCTTAAATATTATAGAACCCGGGGTGACACTCTTTAGTGTTGAATCGGTTCTCGTTTAAGTTCTTTTATCCATCTCCATCCAATTATCCTTTTTGTCTATTTTATTGTTTTTATGAAACCGAACCAACTCCTATTTATTTACTTAAAGCTTCCGCAAATTCATCCATATTTTCCGGTTATTTTCCAAAGGCTTGATTCCTCCTCGTAGACAATTGGGCAACCTGCATACGTATCGAATCGTCCTGAGCAGGTTCGTATCAGTTTATATGGACCATTCGACAATTAAATATTTACTGGCCCTAAGTCGAGATTGATTCGGTGGGTACTTCTACTTCAAGAGTTCGATCTAGAAATTCAAGATTGAAAGGGAGTAGAAAACCAAGTAGCAGATCACTTGTCCAGATTAGAGCCACAAGAGGGAAATTCTCCACTTGTACCGATTCAGGAGACATTTCCAGATAAACACATACTGAGGGGAAATCATGTCCATAATATTCCTTGGTTTGCTGATATTGCTAACTATTTAGCTTGTAGTCTGATGCCGATTGATAAAACGTATCAACAAAGGAAAAAGTTTCTTCACGATGCGAAGTAATATTGCTAGGAAGAGCCATATTTGTTTAAAAAGTGTGCAGATTAGATGATTAGGAGATCTGTGGCAGAAGATGAAATATCGAAGATTTTATACCACTGTCACTCAGCTCCTAATGGGGGACACTTCAGAGGTACTCGCACTACGGCCAAAGTTTTACAAGCTGGATTCTTTTGGCCAACACTATTCAAGGATGCATGCTCTTACGTAAAGAGTTGTGATCAATGACAGAGGGTTGGAAATGTCACCAACAGAAATGAGATGCCTCGAACAAATGTCATTGAGGTAGAATTGTTCGATGTTTGGGGTATTGACTTTCTTGGTCTTTTCCCTCCGTCTTTTGGTCACAGGTACATATTGGTAGCAGTAGATTATGTGTCCAAGTGGGTCGAGGCTGAAGCTTATCCAACAAACGATGCTAAGGTTGTGATGAAGTTCTTACAGAAACACGTGTTCACAAGGTTTGGAACCCCAAGAGCTATTATCAGCGATGAAGGGACCCATTTCGTGAACAAGTGGTTAAAATGGTTGTTAGATAAACATGGAGTGAAACATAAGGTTGCTACAACTTACCATCCGTAGACAAATGGGCAAGCTGAGCTGGCGAATAAGGAGATCAAAGGCATACTTGAGAAGGTAGTTTGCCTGAACCGACCAGATTGGTCCAAAAGACTAGATGATGCTTTATGGGCTTACAGAACAGCATAAAAGACACCTTTAAGAATGTCACCCTACAGGTTGGTCTTTGGGAAAGCCTGTTATCTACCTCTGGAGTTAGAGCACAAAGCTTATTGGGCTCTTCGACGACTCAACTTGGATCTTAAGCTTGCTAGAGAGAAACGGATGCTCCAACTCAACAAGCTAAAGGAATTTCGACTGTTCTCATACGAAAATGCCAAATTACTCAAAGAAAGACTCAAGAAATGGCATGACAAGCACATTCAAGGTAGAGAATTTGAAGCAGGTCAGCAAGTCTTGTTATTTAATTCCAGATTGAAGTTCTTCCAAGGTAAGTTAAAATCACGTTGGTCCGATCCATTTACGATTCATCGTGTCTATCCATATGGAGTTGTTGAACTCCAAGGTAAGGGAGGTGATTTTCAAGTCAATGCTCAGCGTTTGAAACATTACTACGGAGAAAAACCTGAACAGGATCAAATCTTGTTCATTTTATCAGATATTTAAATTTTCTTATTTTTAATAAATTATTTAGGGTATATTTTCGGGTTTATTATGTTTAAATAAATTCTGTCTAGGAGATTGGAACTTAAGCGGGACCACTTGTGACCCCTCCAATCTTCCTGGGAATTGATTTTACATAATTTTCAGAGAAATTATTCCTTGAATGACAAAATAAATTTTTTATTTTTCAAATAAAAGGGTCAAATTGTGATCCAAGTTTTAAATTACAACTCAATTTCAAATTTTCATTAAGTCTAGGGACTTAATTGAATTATTTTTAAAATTTGGTTGCTAATTTCGTAAATAATATAAACTAGGTGCCTCTTTTTGTAAATATTTCCAAAAGGCATCTAAAATAAATATTTTTACTTAATATATATGTTTATATAAATATGATAAACTTTAATATATAATTATATCTCTTATAATTTATATATTAATTTTTATCAACTTTGTAACACCCCAAACCCGGTCTATGCGTTTAGACGAGATTTGGTTTGTCACACGAAACATACATTCGTTTATTGAGCCAAATTTGTCACCGAACTAGAGGCATTAAGCCAAATTTGTGGCAAGGCCACCGAACTAGAGGCATTGAGCCAAATTTGTGGCAAGGCCACCGAACTAGAGGCATTGAGCCAAATTTGTGTCAGGGCCACCGAACTAGATTTTTGGCAACTGGCCATTCTTCTCTTCATATACCCCACCCCATGCAATCATGCGTGTATAACAAAATATAGTCATATAACAATTTTTCAATTAATCCATAACATCGGTGGGTTTATCATTAAACATTTCATTTGGCCCATAAAAATAGTTTAGCAATTTGCCCATTTAGCAGTTTAGTGGGCTTTGGCCCATTTGTCGAACTAGAGTATTTTGGCCCAATTTATCGAACTAGAGTATTTTGGCCCAATTTATCGAACTAGAGTATTTTGGCCCAATTTATCGAACTAGAGTATTTTGGCCCAATTTATCGAACTAGAGTATTTTGGCCCAATTTATCAATCTAACAGTTTTTCACATATTTCTGGGTTTTAACCGTTTTTATACATCTACTCAAAAGTATTAATATCACAAAATTTCCGCTTTTACCATTTTTACGGTTTTATCACGTTACTTACGATTTGGTATCTAACCCGAAAATGAGTGTGAAGTTACACACCTGGTTATGGAGAGAACTATACTTTCCCGCTCTTCAACACCTAAACGTATCATGATAATTAGAACACTATAATCTAATAAAACCGATCTAAACATAACGATTTAGAATTTTACCCTCGGATTTTCGTAATATTTCTACTTGCGATTTCTCCCCGATCGATGGTTCGCTAACCGAATCGAACCCACGAACGAATAATGGTTCGGGAGTACGAACGACTTCAATCAGTTGATTTTCCTCGGTTGAGCGTCCGCAACCCGGTGGAAAACCTCGGATTCCAGAAATAGTCCTTTGTTTATACTTAGGGGGAATAACAGAACCTCCCCTCTTCCGAAGACTAAACACCGCTCTTTTCTTCCCTATTTTGAATGTCTTCAATGACAAAGGAACATTAATCCAATCTAAAAAAAAAAATATCGAAATAATACTAAAGGTTTTAAGGATGTGATTTCCTTACCACAATAAATCGATTCCAACGTTTCTACGATTCTCTCGAACACTTGAGTTCCGATCTTCCGTTATTGCACTATATTATAACGAATAAAACGTTAATAGAACGAACGTGTATTTCGATCCAAATGGTCCTTCATGAAACCATCAAAATTCGGCCATATCACTATTAACCAATCGAAAACGAAAAAGAATCCCTTACCTATTTTCCACGGTCGAAAAGAAAGGATTGAGAATGGTGTTTGTGATTGATGAAGATTTTGGCTATTAAGAATCAAAGAAAAGAGAAAATAAAATCGGCTATAGGCACATTAGCATTCGGCCATTAGAGAGTTTAATGGGGAAAATTTTGATTGAAAAGGAATAAAAGAAAGAGATAAAAGATGGAAGAAAAGATGATGATGATTCGGTTTTCAAAGAGAATGGAAGAGAAAAGAAAAGAAAGAGATGAATTTTGAGAGAGATGTATATTCGACAATGGGGAGAAGAAAAGAAAAGAATGGCTTTTGGTATAGGTGATTTTCGGCACTCAAAGAAAAGGCACAAAGCAAAATGTTAAAGCAATAAACAAAAATGACCAAATGGTCACAAGATTAGAGCTTTACCAAATGAAAAAATTCGTCCAATGGAAAAGTTGAGAAGAGGAATGCAAAATTTTGCACAAAGTTGCTAGGAATGATCAAAAAGAAACTTCAATTCCTAGCCAAACTATCACCAAAAATTCGGCTCCCCCTTTAGTCCCAATTGCCGTCCCTATGCATGGTCAAATGGCCATGAAATTGTTTCCATAATAATTTCCTTGATACTTGCCCCATATCTTCATACCTTTCCTTAAATTCTTGATTCCCTTCCTTAAGTTAACAATTTCCTTAATCCTTTGATATACTAACCAAAAATAACATGGTCAACACTTACCATATATGCACTTGGCCGACACTTGCTATGCATGTGCAGAAAATAAAAAAAAATAAAATTCATCTAGATGCTAAACAAGGGATTCGAACCTTTTCCCTCATGCACTAACTCATGCGCCAACACCACTTTGCCATATACTCATCTTATGCTACACTTTGACACATTAATTAACTTATGTGTCAATACCACTTGCTCCACTTCCATAAATTTTAAAACTAAAAAAAAAACAATTATTCTATACCCAATTAATTCTAATTCTTCTTCAGGGCTATAATAAGCAGTAAAATAAATAATAAATAAAAAAAAATTTCCTTCATAATCTAAACACCAAATCATGCAATATAATACTTGGATTTTTAGGGTGTTACAACCTGTTGTTATACGTAAATTCTGCCAACGGTAGAAAATCCTCCCAACTACCTTTGAAGTCGATTACACATCCTCTTAACATGTCTTCCAGAATCTGAATCACTCTCTCTGACTGCCCATCTGATTGAGGATGAATAGCCGTACTAAAGTTTAGCTTTGTTCCCAGAGCTTCATGCAAAGCTTTCCAAAACCGCGATGTAAACCTAGGATCCCTATCCGATATAATCGACACGGGTACCCCATGCAACCTCACGATTTCAGATACATACAGCTTCGCCAACTTATGTAACGAATAATCCGTACGCACTGGTAGAAAATGAGCAGTCTTCGTCAAACGATCAACAATTACCCAAACAGAATTTTTCTTAGTAGGTGTTAAGGGTAACCCACTAACAAAATCCATTGTTATCCGCTCCCATTTCCAAAGAGGAATCTTTACCGGTTGCAAAAGACCTGACGGCAATTGATGCTCCGCCTTCACTTGCTGACAAGTTAAACATTTTCTCACAAATTCTGAAATCTCACGTTTGAACCCTGGCCACCAATACTGTTCACGAAGATCCCGATACATCTTATTTCCTCCGGGGTGCATAGCATAAGGGCTACTATGCGCCTCCCTCAAAAACATTTGCCTCAGATCTGAGTCCTTAGGCATACAGACCCTTCCACGGAAACACAACACACCTTCCGGGTTTATTCGAAAGTCCTCTAATCCACCATTTTTAACTTGCTGAAGTAAAGGTCCCAACTTCTCATCTAATATTTGCTTTTCCTTGATTTGCTCCAACCACAGAGGCTTCACCTGAAGTTCCGCTATCAAACTACCATCCTCATACAAACTCAAATGGGCAAACATAGCTCTCAAATCAGATACCATCTTACGACTTAATGCGTTCGCCACCACATTAGCCTTTCCAGGATGATACTCGATTGAGAAATCATAGTCCTTTAACAGCTCCACCCATCTTCGTTGTCTCAAGTTTAATTCTTTCTGAGTAAGAAGATACTTAAGACTCTTGTGATCCGTATAGATGATAGACTTTTCACCATATAGGTAATGCCTCCAAATCTTTAAGGCAAACACCACTGCTGCTAACTCCAAGTCATGAGTAGGGTAGTTTACTTCGTGCGGTCTCAACTGACGAGAAGCATAAGCTACCACTTTCCCACTTTGCATCAATACGCAACCTAATCCCGTATGTGACGCATCACAATAAACTGTAAATTCCTTTCCAGCTTCAGGTTGAATCAATACCGGCGCTTCCGTCAAAATCTTCTTCAATTTCTCGAAACTTTCTTGTTGTTTATCAGCCCAAATAAACGGTACTCCCTTTCACAAAAGCTTAGTTAGGGGTGCAGCAATCAACGAAAACCCCTCCACAAAGTGTCTATAATAACCAGCCAAACCCAAGAAACTCCGAATTTCAGCCACTGACTTCGGTGGTTTCCAATCCAATACAGCCTCAATCTTCCGAGGATCCACCCTTATTCCTTCGGCTGATATCACATGACCCAAGAAGGTCACTTCTCTTAACCAAAATTCACATTTACTGAATTTGGCATACAATTGATTATCTCGAAGCAATTGCAATACAATTCGCAAATGCGAGTCATGCTCTTCTTCATTCCTTGAATAAACCAGAATGTCATCTATGAATACCACCACAAACCGGTCTAAAAATGGTTGAAAGACCCGGTTCATCATATCCATAAATGCAGCTGGTGCATTAGTCAACCCAAACGGCATCATCAAAAACTCATAGTGTCCGTAACGGGTTCGGAACGCTGTCTTGTGAATATCTATTTCTTTCACCTTGAGCTGGTGATAACCCGACCTTAAATCAATTTTGGAGAAAACTGAAGCTCCCTTCAATTGATCAAACAGGTCATCAATTCTCGGCAGAGGGTACCGATTCTTGATCGTCAGCTTATTCAATTGCCTATAATCGATACACATACGCATCGACCCATCCTTCTTCTTAACAAACAAAACCGGTGCTCCCCATGGAGACACACTCGGTCGAATAAAACCCCGATCTAGCAGTTCTTGAACTTGAGCTTTAAGCTCCGACAACTCCTTCGGTGCCATTCTATAAGGAGCAATGGACACTGGAGCAGTTCCGGGCAAAAGCTCAATACCAAATTCCACTTCCCGATCTGGAGGTACACCAGGAAGTTCTTCGGGAAAAACATCAGGGAACTCCTTCACCGTTCTCACATCTTCCACTGATAACTCTTTGGCATCTAAAGCACTAATAAATGCTAAAAATGCTCCATACCCTTTTCGTACCAACTTCTCCGCCTTTAACGCAGAAATCACTTTTGCCAAGTAATTCCTCCGCTCGCCTATCATAACTATCTCCTTATCCTCCACAGTTCTTATCGACATCTGCTTTTCAGCACAGTCCAATTGCGCCCGGTGCTTAACCAACCAATCCATGCCCAGAATGATATCGAATTCACCAAAAGGCAATTCCATCAAATTTGCCAGGAATGTTTCTCCTTGAATTTCTAAGGGTACGTCTCTAAATAGTTTATTAACCAATACCGACTGTCCTAAGGGACTAATTACCCTCATCTCACTATCGAAAATTTCAGATTCTAAATTCAAGTTCCCAGTTATGGTGCTAGCAACGTACGAATGGGTAGAACCAATATCAATCAAGGCAATAACGGATACATCAGAAATGAAGAACGTACCAGTTATCACATCAGGTGCATTTCCATCCTCACGACGTCTGACTGCATACACCAATCCTGGCTGTCTTGCATCCGTGTTGGCTCTAGGACCATTGCCTCGACCCACTGCACCTTGAGCACGTCCAGCCCCATTACCACCACGACCTGGTCCACGACCTCTCGGTGGTTGCTGAGCTCTTCTTGCCGGTGGTGCATCAGTAGTACGAACTTCTTGAGTTGTATCCATACGTCGAGGGCAACTCCTATATTGATGATCCCTCGATCCACATTTATAGCAAGCACCCGTTTTCCTCCAACATTCTCCCGAATGCCTTTTTCCACATTCAGCACAATCTCGACTCTGATTAACAGCTACAGGTGTTCTTCCTTGAGTTGGTTCCTCATTCCGAGGCCTCTTCATAAATCTTTTTGAAGAACCCGAACACTTCATATCTCTCTTGCTTCGAACTTGCTCCCGATTCTGACGTTCCGAATTCTTAGCCTCTTCGGCTATCTTGGCCTTCTCCACCAGCGTGGCAAAAGTTCTAACTTGTTGTGGGGCTATCAGAACCCGCAACTCATCTTTTAAACCATCCTCAAAGCGTACACAACGCTCATGATCCGTTGCCACTATCGTTCGAGCGTAGCGACTCAAACGTAAGAACTCAGCCTCATATGCTGCCACCGTCTTATTTCCTTGCAGCAGGTTCAAGAATTCCTTCCTTCGGGCATCCACATAGCTTGTTCCCACATATTTCCCTTGAAAGGAAGCTTTGAAGAATTCCCAATTAACTAATGCAGCATCAGTGCCTTCTCGGACAGTAAACCACCATTGGTATGCTTCGTCCCTTAACAAAGATACCGTTCCTCTTAGTTTTTGTTCCACAGTGCACTCAAGATCGTCCATAATTCGCTCCACTGCCTCAAGCCAATATTCAGCGACATTGGGAGCTACACCAAAGACACCTCTGAAAACCTCAGCTCCACTTGATTTCAGTCGCTCCGATATCGACCCACGAGCTGTTGGCCTAGTTCTGGATCCAGCGACCCTTTCAAGGACTCGCAGCATAGCTCGTGTTATAGCATTATCTTCATCCATATGGTCATGTGATCTCGTCTCACTCTCGAGTGACGCAGGTGCATCCATTTCCGGCATATGACCCGGTGCTTCAGTTGCGCCCCTAACACCTCGTCCTCTACCACGGCCACGTCTACCGCGTCCACGACCACGTCCTCTAGTGCTCATAGCGACTAATTCGATTTAATCTGATTAAGAGTTTTATGAATCAGAATAATATTCCAGTTGTTTATTAACGATGTTTTATGATATGAAAGAGATAGAGTTGTTTTCGCAACCATATCCTATTGTCTCAATCTCTACGGTTTTCAACACCTAAAACTAGAAGTTCCAGAGTGTTTCTTACAATCATATCATAATAATAATAAACAATCAATATACAGATACTTACTTGACTTGGCGCAGGATGTTCATGGTGCCATACTACCATCAGTCTAGAAATTTAAATTGCTTTTCAAACAGATTTCATTGTTGAACCCAAACCACAGCCGAGTTTTGAAACTGGGCTCTGATACCATTAAATGTAACACCCCAAACCCGGTCTATGCATTTAGACGAGATTTGGTTTGTCACACCAAACATACATTCGTTTATTCTCGAGTGATTAAAGTAAAATTTGCTACAAAACTTTTTGAAAATAGAGTTTAATAAAATTTAATTCGAGGATTTGAAATTTGTGACTTAAGAAAATACTTATTTGAAAACTTATCATTGAAATATAAAATTCAAAATCTTAAGATAGTTTCAAAGAGACTTTGAAAGAATTTAAAATAATTAAAGTGTCCAAAAATTGTTGTAAAACCAATATTTTAAAGAAAACTTAATATATTTAAGATAAAACCCTATTAAGTATTTGAAATAAAATTTAAATCCATCCACACAATAAAATCCATAAAAACATAAATTAAAGGCCTTATTACATCAAACCCAAAATAGTAATTTAAAATAAAGTTCATAGTTTATAAAAAAAAACCCATGCTTGTAGTATGACCTCCACCAAGTCATCTTCGGCCCAAGTCCACATCAATTTCCATTACCTGAAAAGGTTGATAAAATTGGGTGAGTTACAAAGAACTCAGTGTGCAACTCACTTACCACCATTATTGGGCCAGATCGTCAAGATATTATGCTGGGCTTGAGCCCAATTACAGAATTCAACAATATATCATAAAATGAAATAAAATAATTTAAAAATGCATGTAAAATGAATTTCCCAAACCAAACCTAATATCCATCCGCTAACACCCCCGTACCAACCAACACACCTGTGGGGATCAAGTCAACCCACCCCGCCAAACACACCGATCATAGGCTTTAAGCCTTTAATAATATTGTACTGCACTACCGAACTAGATTGTGACATTGTCACCGAACTAGAGGCATTAAGCCAAATTTGTGGCAGGGCCACCGAACTAGAGGCATTGAGCCAAATTTGTGTCAGGGCCACCGAACTAGATTTTTGGCAACTGGCCATTCTTCTCTTCATATACCCCACCCCATGCAATCATGCGTGTATAACAAAATATAGTCATATAAAAATTTTTCAATTAATCCATAACATCGGTGGGTTTATCATTAAACATTTCATTTGGCCCATAAAAATAGTTTAGCAATTTGCCCATTTAGCAGTTTAGTGGGCTTTGGCCCATTTGTCGAACTAGAGTATTTTGGCCCAATTTATCGAACTAGAGTATTTTGGCCCAATTTATCGAACTAGAGTATTTTGGCCCAATTTATCAATCTAACAGTTTTTCACATATTTCTGGGTTTTAACCGATTTTATACATCTACTCAAAAGTATTAATATCATAAAATTTCCGCTTTTACCATTTTTACGGTTTTATCACGTTACTTACGATTTGGTATCTAACCCGAAAATGAGTGTGAAGTTACACACCTGGTTATGGAGAGTACTAAACTTTCCCGCTCTTCAACACCTAAACGTATCATGATAATTAGAACACTATAATCTAATAAAACCGATCTAAATATAACGATTTAGAATTTTACCCTCGGATTTTCGTAATATTTCTACTTGCGATTTCTCCCCGATCGATGGTTCGCTAACCGAATCGAACCCACGAACGAATAATGGTTTGGGAGTACGAACGACTTCAATCAGTTAATTTTCCTCGGTTGAGCGTCCGCAACCCGGTGGAAAATCTCGGATTCCAGAAATAGTCCTTTGTTTATACTTAGGGGGAATAACGAAACCTCCCCTCTTCTGAAGACTAAACACCGCCCTTTTCTTCCCTATTTTGAATGTCTTCAATGACAAAGGAACATTAATTCAATCTAAAAAAAAAATATCGAAATAATACTAAAGGTTTTAAGGATGTGATTTCCTTGCCACAATAAATCGATTCCAACGTTTCTACGATTCTCTCGAACACTTGAGTTCCGATCTTCCGTTATTGCACTATATTATAACGAATAAAACGTTAATAGAACGAACGTGTATTTCGATCCAAATGGTCCTTCATGACACCATCAAAATTCGGCCATATCACTATTAACCAATCGAAAACGAAAAAGAATCCCTTACCTATTTTCCACGGTCGAAAAGAAAGGATTGAGAATGGTGTTTGTGATTGATGAAGATTTCTGCTATTAAGAATCAAAGAAAAGAGAAAATAAAATCGGTTATAGGCACATTAGCATTCGGCCATTAGAGAGTTTAATGGGGAAAATTTTGATTGAAAAGGAATAAAAGAAAGAGATAAAAGATGGAAGAAAAGATGATGATGATTCGGTTTTCAAAGAGAATGGAAGAGAAAAGAAAAGAAAGAGATGAATTTTGAGAGAGATGTATATTCGACAATGGGGAGAAGAAAAAAAAAGAATGGCTTTTGGTATAGGTGATTTTCGGCACTCAAAGAAAAGGCACAAAGCAAAATGCTAAAGCAATAAACAAAAATGACCAAATGGTCACAAGATTAGAGCTTTACCAAATGCACAAATTCGGCCAAAGGGAAAAGTTGAGAAGAGGAATGCAAAATTTTGCACAAAGTTGCTAGGAATGATCAAAAAGAAACTTCAATTCCTAGCCAAACTATCACCAAAAATTCGGCTCCCCCTTTAGTCCCAATTGCCGTCCCTATGCATGGTCAAATGGCCACGAAATTGTTTCCATAATAATTTCCTTGATACTTGCCCCATATCTTCATACCTTTCCTTAAATTCTTGATTCCCTTCCTTAAGTTAACAATTTCCTTAATCCTTTGATATACTAACCAAAAATAACATGGTCAACACTTACCATATATGCACTTGGCCGACACTTGCTATGCATGTGCAGAAAATAAAAAAAATAAAATTCATCTAGATGCTAAACAAGGGATTCGAACCTTTTCCCTCATGCACTAACTCATGCGCCAACACCACTTTGCCATATACTCATCTTATGCTACACTTTGACACATTAATTAACTTATGTGTCAATACCACTTGCTCCACTTCCATAAATTTTAAACAAAAAAGAATTATTCTATACCCAATTAATTCTAATTCTTCTTCAGGGCTATAATAAGCAGTAAAATAAATAATAAATAAAAAAAAATTTCCTTCATAATCTAAACACCAAATCATGCAATATAATACTTGGATTTTTAGGGTGTTACAAACTTAGCATAGAATTAGGATTAGTTTAACTTTAATCATATTTTATTCTTGTTTAAATAATTTAATAGCAATTGATAATTTCATATACATATATTTAATTATTAATTGTTGTTAACTTTGAGTAGGATTAGACTTAGAATATTTAAATTATTAAATTTCTCTAAGAATTCTACTATATTTCCTACTTCTCCCACTATAAATTCCACCCTTACTTTCCCCCATTCATTCATCACTCAAAACCCCAAAGCACCAAATCCTTTAAGTGTCGTAAGCCTCAATCACACACTGCTTGGCTAGCAGCCTTAGCACGCCGAACGCCACACGCCCCTGCAGTCGCCCAGGCCATGTCCTGCTCTTGTGCGCCACACTTCCGCACGTCCCAGCGCATCAGGCCTACTTATCGAAGGTCCCGCACGCTGCTGCTTGCACGCAACCCCTGCTGAGTGTTGCTGCCTGCTTCCGTACCCATCCGCCCGCACACCTAGAAGCCTTCCAACATTTCTGCGGCACACACCTTCACCCATCCTTAGCCAAATCCTCCAACCTACCTTAAATCGACCTCTTTTGCTTTTAATTTTTTTTTTAGAAGTTCTTAAAAAAGGGTGGTAAGAACGAATTTTCTCTTGAATTTTAATTTTATTCAATTATTTAATTTTTCAAATTATTGAATTATTAATAATTTTTATTAATTAAATTTTTGAGAAAATAATTTCTCCCATTTTGTGTTCAGGTTAATCATGCCTCGCAAGAGAACTCGTGCATCCGCCCAAATCGATGAAATGCAAAATAAGTTCCACTGTGAAGAAGCTAAAGTAAGATAAGAAAGAATCTTCAAAAATCAACAGATGCATCCAGAAAAAGGCTTCACATTGAAGGAAAGCAACTATAGAGACTTTATGGCACGTATTCGACAAGTTACTGAAGCCCTCAATTGGGAATTGTTTTGTGAAAAGAGACCAAGTGTGGATGAGGAACTAGTTCGTGAATTCTATGCGAACTTAACCTCAAGCAAATTGACAAAAGTTCTAGTTCACGGAATCAAGGTACCAATAAATTCAAGTGCTATTAATGAGTTCTTTGAATTACTTGATTTTGAAACGATGAATATTCTTCTTTGTTGAGCAACATTAAGCTTGAAAAATTGCAAGAAATTCTCGAGGAACTCACAATTCTAGGTTCTAAGTGGACTATGTCAAATCAAGGAATCCACACATGTCGAAAAGAATATTTGACACCACTTGCGAAGGTATGGTTCTATTTCATCCGTTTCAGCCTTATGCCTAGTTCGCATGGGACTACAATCTTATTAGAGCGAATGGTCCTATTATATTCGATTCTAACTGGAAAAACCATTGATGTGGGCAAAAGCATCCTAAGAGAAATACGAAATTGTGCCGCTAGATGTTATGGCCCAGCCTATTTCCCCTTTATGATAACATTTCTATGCTTAAAAGCAAAAATTCTTGTGAACGTAAAGAAGACAGGGTCTATGTAACACCCCTAACCTGAGACCGTCGCCGGAACAGGGTTAAGAGGCATTACCGATCAAATAGAACATCCAACATCTAAGATTTTACGACACAAAGTCAGACATTTTCATTCGCATTCATTTACAAACATGTCGCCCCTTGATAAGGTCTACGAGGCCTAACTCACAAGTTTAAGAGGGGTCGGGACTAATTGAAATACATGCAACATTTTATGAAAATTTAAAACTTTTCTAAAATTCAGGGGAGACATGGCCGTGGGAGGAGACCGTGTGCCCTCTATGGCTTCTAGACACTCCCGTGTGTCCAACCGTGTCTATATACTGACTATATCAACACGGTCACTAGGCACGCCCGTGTGCCTTGGCCGTGTACTACTAGGCCATATACTGACTTCCCCACCACGGCCACCAAGCACGCCCGTGTACTTGGCCGTGTACTTTTAAGCTGCATTCTGCCAAATTACCCACGGCCTTTAGGCACGCCCGTGCGCCTAGACCGTGTGACATTATAGGCCATTTTTCAAGGCCAAAATGCCACCCACTTAGGGTCAAACCTACAAACAACACATACCAAAACATATCATGCACATAAGGCAGCCAAAACTTTCCAAAATGACCATTCAATCAAAGCATTTTATACCAATTCCAACCATGGCAAGACTTATCTCATCACAAGCATAATACATTCAATGCAAAACATCATTCCTTCTCAATTTCACTAATTCATGCTAGCATTTGATCAACACAAAGTTACCATTCAATAATCAATTTCTCAACCCACAAACCATACCAAAAGATGCATCACATATACCAAGTTCATTCATGTTAAAACTAGCACATATCTAGCCACATCTCATGGCTACTTACAAACATTAAACATGAACCAAAAGACCAGCCTATACATGCCATATTATAACTATGTACATCTTTCCAAAATACCCCAAATTATATTACCGATAGTGTGATTGAGAAACTGACGATTCCCTGATCCGAGCTAGCTTTACTGACACTGCAAAGCAGAGAAACAAATCACACAGTAAGCTTTATAAAGCTTAGTAAGTTCATAACGTAATACATAATACCAAATGGCATCACATAGATTAATGTTTACTACCACAAATATAATACCATTCACAACCAATATGTTCAATAAACTCATCTACACATACATTAATAGTTTCCACCAATCACATAGATTCCGAGCGTACCTTAGCTAACATTTAGTTGTCAAATACTTTTGCTAATCAATAATCACGATTCATTTCGATCCACAGTCGTTTCTTCCTCGATTCATTCGCACACTTAGTGTATAAATAATTAGCCGAAGCTTAATTAGCATCGTACACTTAGTACATCCATCCCAAACTGATTTTAAATCAGCATCGCACACACAGTGCCAACCACCAAGCCGAAGCTTATATTATTCCGCACACACAGTGCTATAATTTTCCGATCACATTTTCTAATACGCACACTTAGTGCCATTTAACTCAATCTATCACATAGAATTCACAATTTAATAATTTCTCACTATTCATTTCATAACATTAAACACAGTTAAATACTCGTATTATGTCTGAACTTACCTCGGACGTCGAACTATCGATACGGTCGATTAATCGAGCACTTTATCTTTGCCTCGATCTCGATCCGAACCTCTTCTCTCTTGGTCTATACACATTTAAATTCAATCCATTCAATCATCATTTCATTCAATTTAGTCCACATACACACATTTAAGGCATTTTGCATAATAGTCCTCACATTTTCACATTTCGACACTTTAGTCCTTAATTCACAAAATCATCAAATTCACCAAATTCCATCCAGTACAAGCTTAGCCGAATTTTACTATTGTCCATACAAACCCACACATTTCACCTATTTCACATTTTAACCCTTCAATTTACTATTTTCACAATTTAGCCTTAATTAGCTAAATTCATTAAAATTTCAAGAACAACACATGTTCATCTAACTCATATCTTTCATTTAACACCATGAAACATCACAAAGCTCAACATAGCCTCAATGGCATCTCACACAACATCATCAATTCATGAAATTACAACATGGGTTAGCTAGAGCACAAAGCAACGATTACAAAAACGTAAAAATTATCGAAAATCGACTCAAAATCATACCTTAATCAAGCCAAATTCTAGCCAAAATTTTCAAAGCTTTTCTTTCTTCTTTTCTTTTGTATTTTCGACACTAACTAAAGATGATAACCTTCATCTTTTCTTTCATTTGTTTCATTAATATTATCATATTAAACATTTTACCATTTTATCAATCCATTAAACATATAAGACAAATTTTATACTAAGGTTATTTAGTCATTCATTCAACCACTATCTCATAGATGGCTTATTTGCCATATAAGGCCTCCACAATATAAAGACATCAACACTTTGATATTTATAAATCAGCACACAGCTTTTACTCTTTACGCGATTTAATCCTTTCTCTTAATTCGACACATAAACGATTAAATTATCACACAGAATTTTCACACAAGCTATATCATATAATATTCACATAGAAATTAATATTAAAATATTTTTACGACCTCGGGTTTGTGGTCTCAAACCACTGTTCCAACTAGGGTCTAAACCGGGATGTTACAGTATAGTCAGGGCACAATCACCGATTGGGACCTCTACCGAGTAGCTGTAGATTCTGTTCTACAGCAATGAGTTGGAAAGTGAGGATCCCGAAGAAGCAAAAGATGACCCCAAAAAGATCCCGCCAGAGCAATCAATTGAAGTCCCTAATGAGGTAGAACCAATGGAACCAAAAGTTGAACCTGATATCAAAACCTCAATGTTTGAAGCTCCACCGCCTAGCCCAGATCTTCGTGATGAGCTGTCAAAGCTGATGGACTTAATGCAACACACGCAATGGTAGCAACAAGCATACTGGAGATACTCAAAAATAAGGGATGACTCGATGAGGAGTGCCCATACGAAAATTTATAATGATCCATTTATTTTTGTGCCTGAGTTTCCAGATTTCATATTTGAATCATGGAATTCAGTATCGAAGAGGGAGCAAAGCGATTCATGCAAAGGCAATAATGATGGAGCAAAAGATGAGTCGAATTCGGAAGGATCGGCAAACAAATAAAAAAGGGAGGACCTCAACTTTATTTTATTTTTTAAGTTATTTTAGGATTAGGTTAATTAGGAATTTTTATTTTTTTTCACAATAAAACAAGAGATAGGAATCATGAATAAAATCTGAACAAGTCACAAATGCTAAAGTGTGGCAATAGGTATATACATGTCTAGGATTGGATTCAGAGAGAGCTTGGTACTTAAACAGTCAATTTGACTCACCTCCTCTTTTCTAAAATCCTACCTGGTGTATAATATCTATTCATTTTAAATAATGAGGACATTGTTCACTTTAAGTAGGGGGACTGAAAATTTAAATTAATTCCACTCAAAATAAATTTTTTTTAATTATGATTAGGATATATTTTGTTCAATAAGTTGAAATTTCGTTAAGTATGCTAAACTTCAGTATTAATAAAGTTCTATTATTTCACTAAGCTATTATGTTAGCTTAATAATGATAGGAATGTATTTTTAATAAAGCATGCAAATTCGTACCATAAAATTTTTAGTTCCCTACGAAAAAATTAGGCATGCATGAAAGTTTAAGTCTTTAGAATTGACTTAGTAATTTCTTGAGGCGAAATCCTAGGAAGCATGAAATATTGAAAACGATTTAGGCAATTATTGTTTCGACCGTTTGAGCCCTTCAAGCCAACCATGATAAAATTATCCTTTGAAACCCAACTTTGAGACTATATGGCCTAGTTTTATTTGGACCTTTGCAATATTTAGCCATCACTTTTTCTCTTCATTATCTTTAAAATTGTCCCAAACACTAGACTCAGTACTATTCAGAATATAGTTTGAAAATAAGTTTGGGGGAATTGAAAAGAAGTATCAATTGCTCGAAAATTGTAGTACATGAAGCAAGTGCTCGAATTTGAATTAAAAAAAAACACATGTACTCGAAAGAAAATAGATGTACCAAAGAGCATGTGAAAGTAAAATAAGTTGGTGTATCGAAGGTAAAAATTCCGAAGGTTAGATTTTACGCTGAGTCTAGGGTTTTTTAAGCCAAAATTTATCTATCTTTTACCTATTCATAGCCTAGCCACGTTACAACCTTAATAAAGACCTACTGATTCAAGTTTCTATGCTACCTACATTAGTGGAGAGAAATTGCTAAGATCAACATAAGTTAAACTTAATGATTGCAGCTTAATCTTGAATAAGGGAATAAATAAATCAAATTGGTAAGGGTTAACATGTCTTTTTTTAAAGAGGCATTTAGTCTAATTTTGCTATTATAATAGTTGTTGGATGTAATTTGAACGATATATATACTTAAGTAGCATAATTATCAAATTTCTTATTTTTGAGCCTAAGTATATTAAATTCATAATTTTGAGAAGAAAGTTGTTCTGAAGGAGATTTTCAAAAGTGTTTCCGAGAAATTCTTTTCGAAATTTGTGCATTACTCGAGACGAGCAATTATTTAAGTTTGGGGGTGTGGAAACACAAAGATTTATATACTTTTTCGTACCTAATTTTA
The DNA here is from genome assembly GCA_005393395.2 of Gossypium australe. Taxonomy (NCBI): domain Eukaryota; kingdom Viridiplantae; phylum Streptophyta; class Magnoliopsida; order Malvales; family Malvaceae; genus Gossypium; species Gossypium australe. The sequence continues at coordinate 87,959,700 of CM016625.1, forward strand.
CTTAAAATCATGCATTTTCAATAGAATTTTTGTCATAAAATAATTAAATTGTATTAAAAATTTGAACATGTTAATTTTTAGTCAATTTTACAATTATTTTTAGTGAATTTTGATTATTTTTTATAGATTCGTACAAAGGGCGAAAATTGACCCGGCAGACACCGTTAGAAGAACAAAACCGAGAAGCAATTCGAAGTAACAAGGCAAAATAATTTCCAGTCTAAGACAGTCCAAATATGTGAGCTAATTCATAATATAATTAATTTTAATTTATTCCCAATTTAATTTGGGCTAAATTAATTAATTTTAATTAATTATGGAAAAAAGGCCCAGTTGAACCAAATTGAGCAAACCGAACCAGCCACCAATTGGGCAGCCCAGAACCGTTCAAATGCTGACCCAAATCAGCATTTTAGCTGAATAAATGAGCTTGAAAAAAGGCCCTTGGAAGACTTCCAAATTGTATTCAAACCCAACCTTAAATTAAGGCTTTAAGGATTTGCCCCAGGCTAATTTTAACAAAGTTGAAAGTCTCAACTTTGCCATGTAGGATGGCCGCCATGAGGGGGCTCTTTGGCTGCTGAAATTTGCTATTTTTAGCAGCCATCCTCAACTATATATAACCCCCCTTTTCTTCCCATTCAAATCATCCCTCATTCACATCTCTTCTCTCACAACTCTTCTCTCCTCTCTCACTTTTTCTCTCATTTTCCCATTCAAAGTTTCTTGCTCTTGTGCCGATTTCTCCTCTTAGGAAAGGGGTCTTATTCATCAATTTTGGAGCAGCAATTGAGTGTTCATAGCAGCCTTGATCGGCGAGGACAACAAAGAAGGAGGAACGGAGCAACCTAGTCAAGCCATGGAAAACCACCGGATTTGATTCTTGTTCCCTATCTCTTTAATTTTTGTTGTTTTTATGATGAACATATCTATGAATATTTATGTTGTTGGAATGGTTAATTTAATCAGCTTAGCTTGAATTTAATTCATGTTAGGTTGATTGCATTTCGTCCTCTTGATTTGTTAAATTTATGTTTAAGCTGTTATAGGCCTCGATAAAATGCTTGATTAAGTAAAATCATGCCGAAGTTATTCTAGCATTATAATTGTTTAGATAACTAAAGAATTAATTATTTAAACACATTGAAATTGTAATTAATGGACATAGTACTTGGTGATACATATGCCTTGCATAACAATCAGTGCATGTTTAATTCTTCTAAGGTAGCTGAAGATTAGATTAGCATTGTATTTGGCGATACATATGCCTTGCATAACTTGCAAGATTATTGTGATTAAACTGTTTCAAGGTAAGGATACTTTGTTACCTCATATAGTCTTTTATATGCTTATTAGGTTGAATTAATCGTTTGAATCGACATAGGAATATGCGAGAGATTGTTTAATTTAATAAGTATGTATGTGCAATAACATGTTTACCTTTATAAATATGTTTTATCGGTCAAATTGACATAGGAATATGTACAAACATAGGAATATGTACAAGAGATGAATGGATTTTTTTTATTTGTAAATATGTTCAGAAGTTAGCAAATTATCGAGTTGCAGTGATTTATTTGTAACAAGTATAAGCATAAGTTTAATGATTTTAAGGTAAGGAAATATAATTAATCCCACACAATTATATCATCTTAATTAAAATCAGCTTTTGAAATCGTGCATTAGAACTTTATTTTATTTTATTTATTTTACTTTATATTTTTTTCTAGTTTTTAATCATTTCTCAAATCCAAATATTTTTCCTTCACCAAAGTGTTTAAAATTACTTTCATAAATAATTCTTTTACAGTCCCTGTGGGTACGATAATTCGACATTTACTTGCCACTTTATTACTTGTTGCGATTGTGTACACTTGCACATTTCCATCGTCCCAACAGCATGTTATGTGATATGTGTAAAAATTTTGTGAGCTAATTTTATCGTTTAATTGCTTATTTTGAGAAAAAAAAGACTAAATAGCGTAAAATGCAAAAGTTTCATTCTATTAGTAAAAAGTGTCTAATAGCTATAGAACCTTAAATTTAAGGTCCTTATGTTGAAATTAGACCATTAACATGATAGTGGATGATAGTGGCTTGGTAAATTTTAAATTTTTAATGTTCATTAAGGCTAATAAGGTTAATTATAATAAAACAAAACAAAATTTCCATCCATTATCATCTTCTTTAACTTAAAATTGAAGAGAGAAAAGCCATTGTTAGGGTTGATATTCAGCCAAACTTCTCTTTCTCATTTAGGTATGGTTTTTGTTCCATTTTTGATGATTTCTATGTTTTGTAATTGATAAACAATAATATATACATATTTTAATCCCACATTTGGCATACTTTTGGATGATTTATCCTTTGAATTATAGAATTTGATGCTCCTAATCCTTTAATTTCATGTTTTATACTTAGGAGAGCATAGGAGGATGAAAAGAACGAGAAACGGACCAAAAACAGAGAAAATGGGCCAAAGTAAGAAATCAACACAGCCTGAACCACACCACACGACTGTGCCATTTTAGCAGATTCGAACACGGCCCTAGGCTCAATTCACACGAGCGTGTCCCTGCTGTGACCTGTTTTAATTCCACTCGGAAAAGGATACTTAGAGGCAAAGAAAGACATCCCGAAAGCCTATATAAACACCCTAAGTGTAACCTAAAAGGGGGGTGGGACAGAGGTCGATAGAAGTTTGACAGAAGGCATCTGTCAGGGTTCTTTTGGCAGGAGCAAAGTTAGGAAGGGCTGAATACAGCGGATTACTCCAAGAAAGCCAGTTGATCCATCTCAGAAGTAGGAACCACGTTCAAGACTGAGGATTTTTCCTTCAATTTCCTTCAGGGAGCTTTAGGGTTTTCTTTATATTTTGCTATTTAATTTCTTCTGAGATGTATTCTTTTATAATTATGAACTAAACCCCTCAAATACCTGAGGGGGATGAAACCTAAGACGGATCTTGTTATTGTTTTCTGAACTGTATGATGAATACTTGATTTGTTCTTAATTATGTGTTCTTAATTCTTGCTTTAATATTTCAGGATATTGATTCAAGTATTGATGTGCTTATTCAGAGGAGAAAAAGTCCTTGTTTAATAGTAGATCTAGCATAGTTAAGCGAAGTTGATCGCACTCCTAGAAATAGGACGACGAAAATCTGCCAAATTAGGGTCAAACCTAATATGGGAGTCCACAGATCGAATTAATGCAACATTAGGGTTTTTAATTAGAAAGAGATTTCAATTAATCAACCTAGGGTTAGACTTTAGTAGCCTCGAAAGAGGTATTAATATAAATTAGGGAATCCTACGGATCAAGTCAAATGAATAAATCGTCTGGTTCAGAGTTAAATAACAAGTGAAGTCTAGGTGGACTCTTCCTCGGGTATGGTCTTAATCAATTGGTTTTCTCAAAAGTATTTTCCCAATTCATTCTCTGTGTCTTAGCATCATTAGTTTAGCAATTAGTTAGATAGACATCAATCCTCTTTATTTTTAGGCTAGATAATAAAAAGAAAGTTAGTACTAGTACTTTTGGTTCCCTTGGTTTCGACATTCCGGTCTTGCCACTAAGCTATACTACTGTTCGATAGGTGCGCTTGCCTTAATCATGGTGATAGTTAGTTTTTAGGCTCGATCATTCTTTTTATAAATATTAAAGCTTTCAGACCACCATCAGTAATCCTCGCAGCTCAACCTAGCTAGCCTATACCTTTAATTTCGAAATCGTTAAAGATTTTAAGAGTTTCCATTGATGAGTTTATGTGTTCTTTGGTGTTTGAAGTTGAAATATGAATTTTTGATGATAGATTTTCATGTTTTGTAAAGTGATTTTTGACAAAAATGTCAAAAATGGATTAAATTGTGAAATGTGAAATTATATGTGGTAAATATGTGAAATAATGAAAGATATGGGCTGCTAGGCGTCCCAATGAAATTTGGCTAGCTTAGTTAAGGGTTTAATTGCATTTATTTGCAATATTATGTGATAAGGACTAAATTGTAAAAATGTGAAAGTTTAGGGGAAAATGTGTAAAATTGCCCTAATATGTGTTTTGGACTACATTGAATGAATGGTTGATTAAATAAGTTAATTTCGAATATATTTAGCTTAATAAAAGAGGAATCCATAAGTGGATCGGGGGAAAGCCAAGATTATCGAGTAATTAACTCATTTCGCAGTTTTCATACTCGAGGTGTAACAGCCCGATTTTAGCTAAATCGAAACAGTATTTTCGGAACCAAAAATTCGATGTCAAAAAATTATTTTAATATTATTTTTGGTGTTTACAGTATGTTATTTGATATGTGTGAAAATTTTGTGAGCTAATTTTATCGTTTAATAGCTCAATTTGAGAAAAAGGACTAAATCGCGTAAAATGCAAAAGTTTCATTCTACTTGTTAAAGGTGTCTAATTGCTATGATTTATTAAATGAAAGGTCCTAATGATGTTATTAGACCATTGATAGTGGAATTTGACATAGATGGCCTTATATTAGATGATTTAAATGCTTTATTATTAAGGGTAATTTGGTTATTAAGTAAAATAAATAAAACAGACACCATTTTCATCTTTATTTTCTTCATCCATAATCGAAAATCAAAAGAAAAGAAGCCAAAGGTGTTGTTTTAGTGTTCGGCCCTTACTGTTCTTGATTAAGATCAAGAAAAGAGGAATCCGGAATTAGATCAGTGGAACGGCAAGATTATCGAGTAATTGACTCATTTCACCGTTTTCATACCCGATGTAACGCCCCAAACCTAGCCTAGACGTTATGGCCAGATCTAGCATGCTACATTCTGAGGCTATTTCAAAACCACACGTTCAATGAAAACCCTTCCTTAATTTTAAACTATCTACCGTTAAAAAAATCCCGAATTTTCTTGCTTACAAAACAATATTTGCTTTAAGTTATTTTCCTTGTAAAAATAATATTATTTTCAAAAACGTTGTTAGTTGCAAATGACTGACTTTTAAAGTAGGGGAAACATGATATTTGAAACGGCAGTTATCTTTTTTTAAAAAAAACTCGTGTTAAATTGTTTGGCAGATCATAACTAAAAGAGTTATCAAATGAAAGTAAAAAGAAAATCCCAAAGGCCATATTACTAAATTAATAACCCAAAATAAAATAATATAAAATAATTTAAACCCAAACTGCTAAGTTCCGTTTATTAACAAATCTGGTGTATGGTCACCTCCGAGTCCTCCGCAGCTCCAAATCCTCTAAGACTGGGGATTACCTGCACAGTTAAAAACAGGGTGAGTTTATGAAAACTCAGTGTGTAATCCCCTTACTAGAGTAACATTCAGTATACAAAAACAGAAACTGAAACAGTCTGGGCCAAAGCCCTTTTGGAGTAACAATATAGTCAGTTCAAAGCATAACAGAATCAATTGGGCCTAGCCCAACCAATATCAGAGCAAGTGGCCTAAGCCCAGTACAGTGACAGATCTCATAAACAAATATGCAGCAGTATGAGGATGCATCCCAACCCAATCCAACCATCACACCACCCGTACCAACCCTATACACCATGTGGGGACCAAATCAACCCACCCAGCCCTACACACCAAAAGCGCAGACGAGCTGCTAATATCATCACAGCAAAGCTGCCAGTAACAATATATGTGGCTGAGCCACTAAAATCAATATATCATGGCAGAGCCATTGAATCAGTATAACGTGGCATAGCCACCAGTACAGTACTTCCTCATGCAATATGTCGTGTATGTCATGCTCAATCATTACACGTGTATGCACAATGGCCATGCTCAGTAACAATCATTTAAACATGTAATAAAAGCATATCAGTTATACAACCATAGTCAAATTAGTCAACCCATAGTCTAAGTCAGTCATTTACCCACAAGGGCAACATAGTCATCTTACCCTATAAGGGTATTTCGGTAATCCTACCCTACAGGGGTAATTCGGTAATTCTACTCACAACTAATCCATGTATCCAGAGCATCTCAAACATAATCAATCATACAATTAACATATACAGCACTAGTACTACCACGAGGGTACAACATTCATTTAATCGGTTAAGGGTAAAACGATCATTTCGCCTCGTAAGGCATCTCGGTGATTTTACCCGTCGAGGGTATTTTGATAACTTTACCCATAGAGGGTATTTCGGTAACTTTACCCATAGAGGGTATTTCGGTAACTTTACCCATAGAGGGTATTTTAGTAATTTCCCAAACCAAGGGTATTTTGGTAATTTCACAAAATAGGGGTATTTCAGTAATTTGTAAACCAAGGGTATTTCAGTAATTTGTAAACCAAGGGTATTTCAGTAATTTTGTAACCCAAGGTATTTCAGTAATTTTGTAAACCAAGGTATTTTAAGCAGAGATAACGATGCGAATGGGCCTATGGCCTATTCTCGGCCCAAATGGGCCCACACGCTCGTGTGGCCCATTTAGCCCAAACCTGGCCACAGTTATGAGCTTCACATAGTCCAATACAATATCTACTACACAATCATACAATTTATTGATATTGGCCCCACATGGCCCATTTTGGCCCATCGAGGCCCAAACAACCTCAACCCACAAGAACACCCATGATGGCCTCAACTATCACGTCAAAGCTCCCACATGTGTGTTCGCACGCTCGTGTGGCTACCATCGTCGGGTGACCGACATTTCGGCATTTGCCGCTCTACAGCTAGAGTAGTGCGAACTACACACCTGATAGGAATCTGGAGTTAATCCGCGCTCCGACCACTCCTGTGCCCAAACGCCAACCAAGGTATGCTTACTCTCCTCATAGATTGCTTTATTTAAAGCCAGCTTGTTTGCTCACTCTCATGCTAGCTTCCCGATGTGGGATCCCTCCTTCAGCAGAGTTTAAATCCAACACAAACTCTGGCTGTCCAAACTTAGCAAAATAAATATCCCTTTTTGCTTGCAATGGGATTCAAACCCTTGCCCTCTCCTATGCTTCAGACGCTACATGCCACCACAACACAAGCTCCTTTTGTGTCTTAAAAAATGCGTAACTAAACATAAGCCTATGGGCCAAAGTCTAAGTTCCTTTAAAAAGAAATCAAAATGAATTGCAAGCGCCAAGACTTAAACCCATGCTCCCTTGCAACCTTAATGACGCCTTGCCACTAGACCACTCACTTCCTTGTGTCATTTTTTCCCACATTTTATTCTTAAAGCCTACTTACTTACTCTCAGGGTTTTATTCACCTAAAACCAAAATTTCCCTAAAGCCCAGGTTTGATCTCAGAACTTCATGGAAGCCCCCTAACTTTCCAAAATCACTCACCTAATAGGTCCAACTTGCATTAGTGTCGTTCTCTTGTTCTCAAAAATTTTAAACGCTCTCGTGCCCAAGGCCCAATAGGCCCAATTCTACTAGGCCCAAATCCGGGCTGTTACACCCGAGGTAAGTTCGTATGTGGTAATTTCATTAAAAATGTATGTTATACGCTTTGAATAGCATAAATTGTGATTATGAGATTACAGATAATGTTTGAATTGTGAAAGTGACTTTACGGATGTGTTCGACGATGAAATCGACAAGGGAAACTTCCCGGTTGAACCTTAGGAATAGTTTAGGATGCTAGTGACATGTCATTAGGTTATTGTATTGGCTACGGGCCATGATATTGGTACTTCGGGTGCGAGTGATACCTTGATTTGGCTACGGGCCATGGTATAGGTACTCCGTGATAAGTTACCTTGATTTGGCTACGGGCCATGGTATAGGTACTTATTGATTGAGATCTTTGATGAACTGAGTCATTCACTTACGAGCTTACTAAGCTATGAAGCTTACTTTGTGTTATTTTCCTATGTTTTATAGATAATCAAGGTTAGCTCGGATCCGGGAGTCATCGGGAACATCATCGCACTATCGGACATCTAAGTTGGTATTTTTGAATTGTACATATGGTTTATGGAAAGTATAGGCTAGATGTGGTATTTTGGTTGTGATAATAACCATGAGATTTGGCTTATAAATTGTATATGTTTTAGTGTGTATATATAGTCATGAGTAATGGTTCATTTTGTTATGTTTGGCAAGAATGTGGTTATGGTTATATTTTGAATTTGGAAATTGATCTATAAGGTGTGATTGAAGTTGTTGTTTGAGTAGTTAAGTGCTTGTGAATTGAGGCTTAATGATATAAGAGTTGAATAGGTAATTGGTATTGATTTGATATTGATTTTTGTTGAAATGGATATGGTATGATTTGTGCACTTGGTTGATGGTTTTGGGATGCCTATTGAATGATGAAATGGTACCATTTTGGTTGTTTAGGTGGGCATGAGAAGAAGGTGGCAAGTTGGCCTTGCAAATGGCCTATTTTTGTCCACACGGGCAGAGACACGGGCATGTGTCTCAGCCGTGTGTGACACACGGTCATGCTACACAGTCGTGTGTCCCCTGGTGTTGAAATTGAATTGAAGTCAGTATGCTTCACACGGCCTCACACACGGGCGTGTGACTGGCCGCGTGGCACATGTAACATCCCAATTTAGACCCTAGTTGGAATAGTGGTTTCGAGACAACAAATTTAAGGTCAGAAAATATTTAATATTATTTTTGGTGTTTACAATATGTGATTAAGCATGTGTGAAAATTTTAACATTTGTGTGCTGAATTGAGAAAAAGGACTTAACCGCATAAAATGTAAAAGCAGTGTGCTGATTGTTAAAACGCTTGTTTGTCATGGCTTAATAAATGTGCAGTCCTTAAAATGAAATTAGGCCACTATTAAGGTTAGTGGACGATAATGGGCATAAAATATGTGATGTTTTAATGTATTAATCAAGGCTAATTTTGTAAATTGGAATTTAAGTTAATAAAACTAAAAACAAAAGAAATGAAAGTCATTATTCATCATCTTCTTACTGAAATTAGAAAAGAAAAGAGGGTTTATGGGCTTTGGAGATTTCAACCATTGTTGTCCTTGATTAAAGTATGGATTTTGATCAGTTTTTAATGATTTCTACATTTTTGTGATCGTTACTTTGTGCTCTATCAAACCCATTGTAACACCCCAAACCGGGCCTAAACGTTACGACTGAATCTGGCATGTCACATAAAAGGGTTGTTTAAAAACTGTGCGTTTGTTAAAAAGTTCGTATTCTTTTTGAAACTCCGCGTTTTGTGGTTTGATTATAAAATCCAATTCATTCAATGCCCACTTTACAAAGTTGTTATTAATTTGAATAAAATTGTATTTGTTGTGAAAATCGAGTTTAAGTAATTTTGAATAAAAACGGTTTATTATCATTTCAGGAAAATCCCATATTGAACATTAAATAGTAAACAGTAACCAAATTGAAAGCTAAAACCAAATAAAATACCAAAGGCCTTATTACATATCAAAATCCCAAAATTAAAAGTAAGTTTAAATATAAGAAATGAGTTTACGAGAAAACACTGCAGGGCCACCACAAGTCTGCCTCGGCTCCCAAATCCGCAATCTACTGATTACCTGAAACATTTAAAAAGAGGGGGTGAGTTTACGAAAACTCAGTGTGCAATTCGCCTTACGAGTGATAACTGGGCCTAAGCCCACAAAAGCAGATTGGGCCTTAGCCCTCACAATAACATACTTGGCCGAAGCCCACATAAATCGAATCAGGCCGTAGCCCTAACATCACAGTATAGCAGATAATCAGATAATCAATGCGATATGATGCATATACAGATGATAATGCAAAACCCAATCCCAGCCTAAATTTCCATCCGCTACACATCACCCGTACCTGCCAATCACACCGTGGGGATTACTAAATTGACCCTCCATCCGCTACACACCATCGAAGGCAGTCGCTCCAGTCAACTGCTCATCGCCCTTATAATCGTGGCATAGCCACCAGATAATGTGACAGAGTCACCAGATAACAATATGTGACATTATTCACCAGATAATGTGACAGAGTCACCAGATAACAGTATGTGACATTAGTCACCAGATTCTTAATATGTGACATGAGTCACCAGATAATGTGGTAAAAACCACCAGAACACTTCCCCTTTATCAATATCACCCATATGCCCATGCAACATACATATTATTCAGATATTATGCAATGTGTCATGTATGCAAAACATATATCAAATATAAGAATAACATGAGTTACCATCATAATCAGATAGACATAAAACAATAAAATCAAGCTAATCAACCTCTAAGGGTATAATCGTAATTTTACCTACCAAGGGTATTTTCGTAATTTACCTACCAAGGGTATTTTCATAAATTCGCACCTGCAATGGCCTTTTCGAAGGCCTAATGTCGCCACTAGCGACTCAGCTACCATTTCCGGTCGTACCGGACAATTGGGCCTAAAACACGATTTCGGCCCATTCAGGCCCACACGCTCGTGTGGCCCACCTAGCACAAATCTAGCCACGTATATAAGTTCCACCTAGTCTAGTTCAACATATACTAAACAATCATACAATTTACTCATTTGGGCCCACAGGCCCATTGGGCCCACTTCGGCCCATTGTGGCCCAAGCAGCCCAACCCACAAGAATACTATTGATGGCCTCAACTATCGCGTCGAAGCCCCACACGTGCGCTCGCACGCTCATGTGGCTACTATTGCCGTGACCGGCACTTCGGCATTTGTCGCTCTACAACTAGAGTAGAGAGAGTTACACACCTGATAGGACTCTGGTGCTAAACCGCACTGCGACCACTCCTGTGCCCAAACGCCCTCCAAGGTGTGTTAACCTTCCTCCTGGAATGCTCTTTATATAGCTAGCTCTTTACCTTCATTCTTTGTGTCTTTCCGATGTGGGATCCCTTTGCCAGTAGAGTTTAAATTCAACTGAAACTCTTGCCGTCCAATCCACAAAATAAATACTCCATTGCTTCTCATGAGATTCGAACCCAGGCTCCCTTGTAACATAATCCATGCCGCTAACCACTTAGCCATAAGCTCCTCTTGTGTCTTAAACCATGCGCAACTAAATATAAACTATGGCCCAAATTCTAAGATCCAAGTAAAAAGAAACCAAAATGCAAAAGCCAAGACTTGAACCTTGGATCTCCTTCCTTCCTTGTGGCGTCACTCCCTTGCTCCCTAAGTGGCGTCACTTTGCCACTACACCACACACTCCACTTGTGTCATTTTCCTCCACTTTTTATTCTTAAGGCCTACATGCCAACTTCCAGGGTTTTTTTCCGCCTAAAAACAAAATTTCCCTAAAGCCTAAATTTGATCCCAGGACTTCCTAAAAGCCCTCTAATATTCCAAAATCACTTACCTAATAAGTCTAACTTGCATTAATACCGTTCTCTAAAATTTTAAACGCTACTACGCTTAAGGCCCATTGGGCTCAATCCTACTAGGCCCAATTTTAGGATGTTACACCCATGCTTTAATTTTAGAATTTGATGAAGATGTTGAGATGTGCCATTGATGAATATGTGAGCTTTGTGATGATAGTTGGTGAAATATGAAAGATATGTGACAGATTAACATGTTTTGTCTTTAAATTTTTGATGAAATTGAGTAATTTGGGCTAAATTGTGAAAATGAGAAATTAGAGGACTAAAATGTGAAATAAATGAAATATAAGGACTTGTATGAGCATAAGGAGAATTTGGCTAGGCATAAGTGAAGTGAAATTATGTGAATTTGATGATTTTATGAATTAGGGACTAAAGTGTCAAAATGTGAAAATGTGAGGGCTATTTTGTAAAGTGCCCTAAATATGTGTGTTTCGACTAAACTGAATGTTTTGGTGATTGAATGAGTTAAATTTGAATATTTATAGATCAAGAAAAGAGGGATTTGGATCGAGATCGAGGCAAAGATAAAGTGCTTGATTAATCGACTCGTTTTGTTATTTCGACGTCCGAGGTAAGTTCGTGTATAATACGAATCGTTTAATTTATGTTCATGTGTTATGAAATGAATGAATTAGTGAAGCTATATGTGAAGTGAGAAATGTAGCACTAAGTGAACGTAATTAGAATTGAGATAAAAGTGAATAGCATTGTGTGTGCAAAATATAGGAAGCCTCGGCTATATTGATTGGCACTGTATGTGGTTAAATTTGGTTTAAAGAAAAGGAACTAAGTGTGCGATAATATGTAAGCTTCGGTTAAGAACTTGGCACTAAGTGTGCGATTAAATCGAATGAGTAATGAAGGTTGGTCGAAATGAGGTATTGAGCATTGAGTAGCAAGAATGGTCAATAACTAAGTGTTGGCTAAGGTACGTATGGAACCTATGTGGTTGATCAATTTGTAAATGAATATATGGATGGTTGAATGAGCATATTAGCTATGGATGATATGGTGTACATATTTGTGAATTGATCTATGTGATGGTTTAATTTGTATATTGTAAATGAATTATTGAGTTAAATGTACCATATGACGAACTTAGTAAGCTATAAAGCTTACTGTGTGAAGTGTTTTTTTTTCTTTTACTGTGTATTTAAAGCTAGCTCGGATCTGGGGATCGTTAGCGACTCAATCACACTATCGGCTATCTATTTTGGTATTTTTGGAAAGATGTATATATTTAAATATGGCATGTATAGGCTAGTAGATATGGCATATATTGAAATGCTTAAGCTTTGCCATGTGATATGGCTTGGAAGTTGAATAATTTTGGTCCTTATGTGTGGGTTATGTGAATGATAGTTATGGTATGAGTTAGTGAAAAATGGATATCTATGTTTCATGTTTAAATTGGTGATGAGAAATGTGGTTTAAATGTGAACTTGTGGTAAGGATTACATGATGCTTGATTTATATGATGTGGAATGTGAAATTGGTATTTTAGATGGACTTGTTTGAGTTGAAATTGAGTAAGGAAATAAATGGTGTAGTGGATGATTAATTGATGCATATATTGGTATGTTTGGATTGCCATTTGAGGTATAAATGCATATCAATTGATGCTTGTAGCTGATTTCAAAGTGTGGATGGCAAATTGGCCTTGCAAATGGCCTATAATTGCCCACACAGTTGAGCACACAGGCATGTGGCTCGACCGTGTCATTCGAGTTTATAATTCAAAACAAGTCAGGCTCGCACACGGGCTAGACACACGGGCGTGTAACTGGCCGTGTGATGCAAGTCAGTGTCAACCACGGGTGAGGCACACAGGCGTGTCTCAGGTCATGTGGAGAAGTCAGTATGTATGCCTTGTTTTGCCATGGCTTGGACACACGGGCATGTCTGAGGCCGTGTGAGGCACACGGCCTACCCATACAGGCGTGTGACCTCAGTAGCTTTGAAAAATGTTTAATTTTCTAAAATTTTTGTATGTGTTTGGATTAGTCCCGACCCCTTTCTAACACGTGTTTAAGGTCTCATAGACTTCATTAAGGGACTATATGCTTATATTTTGATATGTTTGAATGATGATTGACTTTGTGTTGTAAAATGTTTGTAAATGTTCCAGATTGATCGGTAATGCTTCTTAACCCTCGACTGGCAATGGTTACGGGTTAGGGGTGTTACAGCACAAGTCATTATACCCCCTAAATGGCATATGGCCCAGCACACGGGCATGTGACTTGGCCGTTTTGCATAAGTCAATATACCCTACAGGATTGGCACAGCCTAGCACACGGCCTGGTACACGGGCGTGTGTGGCCATTTCGAAGGGCACACTAGCTAGACATACGGGCGTGTGGTCAGCCGTGTGATCCAAGTCAGTATGCATGCCTTGTTTTCACACGGCTTGTTCACACGGGCGTGTGACCTTTGTATGTTTGAAAAATTTCTAAGTTTCCAAAATTTCTTATGTTATCGGTTTAGTCCCGAACCACTTTTAAAGCATGTTTAAGGCCTCATAGGCCCTTATAAGGGACAATGTGATTATGATTGAATGGTGTATTAGAATGGATGCATAAATTATGAGTTATGAATGTTAAATGATATGTATTGATTGGTAGTACCTCGTAACCCTATTCTGACTATGAATACGGGTGAGGGTGTTACACGAGGTAAGTTTGTATAATTAGAATCAAACTTTTAAATACTTTTATTTATTTGAAATGTATGTATATAATTGTGAAATTGGTATACTTGGAATACGAATGCCTATTTGATATAAACTAATGGTTACCAGCCCCGTTTGAACCGTATGAATTCGTAGGATACGAGTGACATGTCACTAGGGTTACAATTTTGGTCGAGCTCTTGCATTTGTTGTGGACTCACCACAGCTTATATGAGCTTACCAATATATCAGCTCGTAAGATCTTACTGTTTTTAGCTCGTTAGAGCTTACCGTTTCAGCTTAATAGAGCTTACTGTCCATCAGCTCAAGAGGAGCTTACTGATCATAGCTTAAAAGAGCGAAAATGATAATGAATTGACGGATTATTGATGTATATCACCTGAGTATCCTTTGAAGTTCTAATGGATTCAACGAGCATAAATACTATTTATACAGATGAGTACTGTTATTGAATGAATTATTGATTATATGATTGAGAGTGAAATGTTGAATATGATGTACATGATATATGAATTTGGTATGATACATGTTAAGTATGACTCATATTTCAGTTAAATTTGAGAAATAATCTTCTAGTTAAACTCTATTTATTTGTTTCAATCAAACACTGATTAGTTTAGATTATTTTATTATTATTTAACCTATGAATTTAGCCTATAAATAGGCTCTTTTACAACCTTAAAAATAACACCCATTAGATATTAGAACTCATAACACATTTAGAGAATTTTGTGTTTACGTTTTAAGGGTTCATTGTTTTTCGGTATTCGGGGTTTAGTATTTATTTCCATCTTTTGTACTCTTCGTTCTTTTGCCATTATAGCAAAATTATTTTGTACCGTGGTTTTTTTTATCCTCTTCGGAGGGGTTTTTCCACGTTAAATTTGTGTGTTCAATTTCTCAATTTATTCCGCTATTTTTTTACTTGTTGCTTAATAGAGTCAATCCCAGCAAGTGGTATCAGAGCTAGTTTAATTTTCATAGATCAGCCCATTCAGAGATGGCAGCAACAAGGTTTGAAATTGAGAAGTTCGATAGTGAGACAAATTTCAATCTGTGGCAAATTTGGGTGATGGCAATTCTAGTTCAAACCGGCTTGAAAAAGGTTTTTACCAGGAAAAAGCCTGGGTATCTAAATAAAATAGAATGGGAAGAGCTTGATGAAAAGGCCTTGTCTGCAATCCAATTGTGCCTCGAAAATATGGTATTGTAGGAGGTATTAATGGAGAAGACCTCATCCGCCTTGTGGAAAAGGTTAGAAACTCTTTATGCGGCTAAGTCTCTGGCTAACCGTTTAGTGTTGAAACAACGTTTATTTACGTTTCGCATGCACAAAGGTGAGCTTCTTAAAGATCACATCAGTCAATTCATTACTCTTTTAAATGATTTAAAGAATGTTGAGGTTCATATTGACGATGAAGATCAAGCTATGTTATTATTGTGCTCTTTACCCCCTTCATACAAGTCTTTCAGGGAGACCCTGATTTATGGCAGAGACAAACTCTCGTTCGAAGATGTGAAGTGTCACTTGTTTAGTAGAGACAAACTCGATAATGAGTTTCATTTGGATAGCAAGGCAGATAGGCAAGATTCCATTTTGGTAGCATCTAAGAAACGAGACAAAAGGTGTCGCTATTGTAAAAAGTTAGGTCACATCAAAGCAAATTGTTATAAACTGCGAAATAAAAGAGCAGCTGAGAGTAACAAGGAAGATGTAGGTGGTGCTAATTTGGCCGATGAAAGTGGTGATGATTTCTTGTTAGTGTCAACGAGCGATAACTCCAAGCTCATGTCCAAGTGGATCCTAGATTCGGGGTGTTCTTTCCACATGTGTTCCAATAGAGAATGGTTCTCCACATACAGTTCGATTGAAGGTGGAGTTGTGCGCATGGGAAACGATTCATCTAGTAAGGTAATTGGTATTGGTACTGTTAAAATTAGGATACACGATAGGACGATTAGGACACTCTCAGATGTCAAGTATGTACCTGATTTACGAAAGAATCTCACCTCCTTGAGTATTTTAGACTTGAAAGGATGCAGAATCAACATCGGGTTGAGCGGCATTAAAGTATCTCGTAGAGCTCTCGTTTTGTTAAAAGGTAAAAGAACTGCCAGTCTTTATATTCTGGAAGGTTCTACGGTAACCGGTGAAACCGGACGTCCCTCGTCCGTTACAGAGTCGAAGTCAACTCGTTTGGAGCGGAGGCAACTTGGTCATAGGAGGGAAAAAGGTATGACCATTTCGTTGAAGAGAGTTTCTCTTTTGGATGCAGGTTTTGAAAAGTTAGGGCATTGTGTTCGTGAAAATCAAACCCGGGTTAGTTTTGATTTGCCAGTGTACAAGTTGAAGGGTAGAAGTATTCCAGTTTCTAAGCAAAAATTTGACTCAGTTAATTCCCTGCATAGTTCAAGATAGGCTCGTGGAGGGCTTTGGCAAAGATGGCGTTGTAGAAATATGAGTCAAGGTGGAGATTTGTTAAGTATGACTCCTATTTCAGTCAAATTTGAGAAATAATCTTCTAGTTAAACTCTATTTATTTGTTTCAATCAAACACTGATTAGTTTAAATTATTTTATTATTATTTGACGTATGAATTTAGCCTATAAATAGGCTCTTTTACAACCTTAAAAAAATAACACCCATTAGATATTAGAACTCATAACACATTTAGATGTGTTTACATTTTAAGGGTTCTTTGTTTTCGGGTTTTCGGGATTTAGTTTTTATCTCCATCTGTTGTACTCTTTGTTCTTTTTCCATTATAGTAAAATTATCTTTGCCCGTGGTTTTTTATCCTCTTTGGAGGGGGTTTTCCACGTTAAACTTGTGCGCTCAATTTCTCAATTTATTCCGTTATTTGTTTTTACTTGTTGCTTAATCGGGTCGATCCTAACAATACTATGTATTGAGCATTGAGATTGAGATAATGGATGATTACATGTATTTATGTGACTAACGTGTTGATGAATGCTACTGTTAGGCATTTGGAAATTTAATTGAGTTTACATTACTTGCTGTCTTGATTATGTATGAATGGTAAGATTATTTCTAAATTATACGGGCTTACTAAGCTATAAAACTTACTCTGTTTCTTTTTCGTGTATTATAGAGGTTCGATAGCTCGCTCGATTGGGATAAAGTCGGAGTGACGCATCACACTATCCAGTTGTTGATTGGTACTTATGAATTTGTGGATATTTGTAAATATGGCAAGTATAGGCTAGTTATAAGAATGATAGTTAGGTCACTTGAGATATTGATTTTGGTACATGTTATGGTATGAGTTGAAGCCATGTGATTTGGCTTAACTTGGTATAGTATTTTGGTTGTGTTTAAGTACTCAAAAATGGTATGTTTTGGATTGTCATAGATGGAATGAAAATATGCAAATGTTATCTTAATATGTGGTTAGTATATGAATGGAAAATGTATGTGATTTATTAGGCATTTGAATTCCATTTTTAATGGGAGTAATATGTGTATGAAATGTTATGTATTGGCTGCCAATTGAGTTGTGAAATGTTGCAATTTATGATTGTGTATACATGTAAAAATACGATTGCAAAATGGCTAAACAAATGGCCTATTTTTGTCCACACGGGTAGAGACACGAGCGTGTGTCTCAATCGTGTGCGACACACAGTCATGTTGCACGGTCGTGTGTCCCCTGGTGTTGATATTAAATTGAAGTTAGTATGCTCCACATGGTCTCACACAGGGGTATGTGACTGGCCGTGTGGTACAAGTCAGTATACCCCCCTAAATGGCACACGACCTAGCACACGGGCGTGTGACTTGACCGTGTTGCATAAGTCAGTATACCCTATAGTTTTGGCACGGCCTGGCACATGGGTATGTATGCAATTTCGAAGGGCACAAGGGCTAGACACATGGGCGTGTGGTTAGCCGTGTGACCCAATTCAATATGTATACCTTATTTTCATACGGCCTGAGACACGGGTGTGTCTGGAGCCGTGTGAGGCACACGGCCTACTCACACTGGCGTGTGACCCCTGTATAGATGAAAAATTTCTAAGGTTTCCAAAAATTTTGTACGTTATCGGCTTAGTCCTGAACCACTTTTAAAGCATATTTAAGGCCTCGTAGGCTCTTATAAGGGACAATATGATTGTGTTGAATGGTATTTGAGTATGAATGCATAGATATATGAGCATTGTATGTTAAATAATGTGTAATGATCGGTAATACCTCGTAACCCTACTCCGGCGACGGATACGGGTTAGGGGTGTTACAGAATCAAAGGTAATCTTCAATCCTGAACTTGTTTTTATGACGATTAGAAACATTTTTACATGATTTCAGAGTCAATTAAAGGATTTTTATCAATGTGATCTTTTTCCAAGTACACATGGTTCTTTAATGGTGGATCTTGAATTTTGAGAGGAAATCCACAAATCAATGGATGTCCTAATTCAAAATGTATCTATTGAAAGAATTTTGATCTTATTTGTCAAGATTAGACATGATTTCTGAGGTAATTTTAAGAAATCCGAATTTCATAATCTTCATGAACCGATTTTCCAGAATTTTGTGAAATTGATTAAAAGATGAAATTGATGCTTAGTATAAGTGTATTTGGTCTATTATTGATGGTTGAAAGTGTTTAGGAGGGCTGGAGATATCGATTTTGTGAGGAATTGAGTTTTTGACTTGATGTTTCAAATCCAGTAAGGTATCTTTTTTGAGAGGATTTCAACTAGTATAGTTAATTAAAATTCGTGTTTTTTATAGCATTGGAAAGGTGGTATGTCTACTTTATATCTTTTGAAGCTGCAAATCTTGAAGAGGACCGAGCTAATCGAAATTGAAGCTTGGATTTTCTTGGCTGATCACTTGTTTGTGGTAAAATAAATTGTGTGGTGAGTGTTTCTAAAGGCGATTTAGTAAATTGACCCTCATTTAAGTTTAATTAATAGCTTAATTGATAATCTCAATTGATTAATTATGCTTGAATGGCTGATTTTTGCAAGATTGATATTATATGTACAAGAGTTGAATTTTTATTAAATAATGGTAAGTAAGCATTTAGGTGGTTTTGTGCAATTTAATTAGGCTAATTATATTGATGATTAGAGCATGGTTACTGGAGTTTTTGATCATGATATATTGGTGTTACAATTGGTAATTGAACATTGGAAAATGGAAAATGAAATGCTTGATTTAATTGGATGTTAAATGGTTATGTTACATGTTAGACATAAGTATTTTGTCACATTAAATTGAGCACAATAATGATTGATTTATATGCTATGTTTGACTGCATATATTGGTAACATGCATGGTGGATCCATTGGATATAGTTGGCATGCCATAGGATTTGTGAGTACCCACCTTTGTTTGTGACATTGTGATGGTTCTAGGTGGACTATTTTGTTTGGAGTAGATAAGGGAGTGTTGAGAATGATTCTCCACTCATTGGATTATTTGAGGTGCTATAAGGAAGTGTGCGCTTCAG
The DNA here is from genome assembly GCA_005393395.2 of Gossypium australe. NCBI lineage: Eukaryota > Viridiplantae > Streptophyta > Magnoliopsida > Malvales > Malvaceae > Gossypium > Gossypium australe. The sequence continues at coordinate 87,979,164 of CM016625.1, forward strand.
CACTCTCAACTCGATGGACTGTATTTGATATTTGTGGGAGTTCAGAGATTCGTTTATCCGATGTGTGATTACCCGATTAAGCCATGAGAAGTGTATGCCAATATATTTTTGTGTGATTATTGTTATATCATTCGATGTTTGTAAACCATGAACAATTGATCTTGATATTGATAAAACATATGGAAATTAAATTGACATGTTTCATTATTATGGATGATAATTGGTGATTGATTGGATGTGATTTAAGCATGATTTGGATGTTGATTTACAAGTCATTTTTATTAACATTCACTGAGCTTTTTAAAGCTCGCACCCTCACAATTTGTGCAGATAACCGTCAAGCTTGAGGAGCTGAGGAGCCGAGCAACAGAGTTCCAAGAGATTTAGGCTTGGTTGAGACTTTATTACACGTTTTTGAGACTGTAATCAGGCATTGTGGAACTCCCAGGAATTAGTTTAATTTTGGTTGTAATTGGACTTTGGATTATTTTGGATGGTTTTATAATAATTTTGAGGCATGTTTGAGTTTAATTATTGAATGATTTATAGTGTATTATTGCTTGATAACACGGTGTGTGAGGCATAAAATTTGTAGTAACGATAGTTTAAATGAAGCTTCCATTGAGTGGCTTACTAGCAACTAAGGTATGCCACTTGTCTGATTTATTTGGTGTTTGTTATGCATGAAATTGATTGTCTAACTCTATATAATTAGGGCTTGATTGATGTCAATAAACTCAATTGAAGGTGTATGTATATGTATATTAATTAATCATAGTTAAATTGGGTTTAATTGGCCATTAAAATATGCAAAATCAGATTTTAAATTGAGCTTTTCGCAAAAATAGGTTCAATGGTTTTCACACGGGTGTGTGCCCGTCTACACAGGCATGTGACGGGTTGCACATGGGCATGTGGGTAAGTGACATGGCCCTGTGGAGATTGGAGCTATCACACACAGGCGTGTGCGATCAGTCTAAAAGTTTTTCATGATGGAACACGGTTGTTTAATGACACAGGGTTGGGGGGACACGGCTGTGTGGGTTTTGGGGGGTTTGAATTTTTGTCTCTTTAAATTGGTATTCTAATTTGTTTAAGTTACGATTTAGTCCCTAATAATAAAACTTGAATTAGACATAGTAAACGAACTCAAATTAAGCTAAATTTTTTTAGGGTTGCATAATTTGACTAAAAGAAGGTTGATAAAGACTTTGATTTAAATTCAAGTTAGTTTTACCACAGATGGTAAAATGAAAAAAATGCTCTTATGTCAAATTACCTAGGAAAAGTTTAAAGTGGCTCATAATTTGCTTTCGCATTAATAAATAATTAATAATTAGATAAGATTGAGGTGTTATAAGGTCAGTGTATGTCTTGGCTGGTTGTTAGCCGGAGAGTCACTTAGGTGGCTAATGTAATGCTTCGAATTCGGGTCGGTTCATCCCGATCAGGTTCGGGGTGTCATAATTTCTATCTTACTAAGGTTTTAATGAGGTACATCATCTACCAATTGACATCCAAGGGGAGTGTTATAAATAATTTATAATTAAGTGGATGTCCATCAAGATCAATATAAGTTTGATGTACTTTAGGACTCTAATATTTATTAGAAGTGGAGTTTTATTTCATTTATACTTCTTATGTCAATAATTATAAGCTTTGAAGAAGCATTGTAAACATCCCCATTAATCAATAAAATACGTTCTCTTTTGCTCTCATATTCCTCTTGTTTTTACTGTCTCTATTCTTTTAGTTCATAATTTTTTTAAAAAAATTATTTCTTTTTTTTTTTCTTTTAACATTATTTCTCTCTTTATTTTATTCTTTTTTTCCTTTATAAAGTCTAGAAATATTTGTAATGTTTGAAAATTTTCCTCTTGAGGTCAAGACATTGGAGATTATATGTTTTCGAACTTCACCATTTGCTTACTCGACTTGGCGAGATTAAAAAATTCTTTCATCGATTAAAATCAATTTTTCCAAAACCAAACTGCATCGGTTGGTTAGATAAGGAACCGACCATGGTATCGATTTTGAATTGATTGACTCGTAAATCAATACAGATCGATTCAACTAAGGTAAAAATTGGTTGGATTGATTTTATCTATTTTTTTAATAATTTATTTGATCGAGTCAAACAAACTGATCAAACTAGGAATTGGTGGCTTGATTATTTCAACTATCGATCTAATTTTGAAAACCTTGAGTAATGATGCTTACACTTGTAAAAGAAACCCAAAATGAGAGGAAGAAGAAAGAAATAAAATATAAAGTAAAAAGATGTATGTATATATATAGAATAAATAATACTTTTTGTCTCTCTTTTTTTTTCACATGACAATTTTTAATTGATTTTTATTTTTGAAAATAGACTTAATGGTTTAACTAACGGTTGAACTAACAGGAGTACCAATTTCGTAAAAAATAGCTTAAGTACCCTTTTGTGACAAAAAAATATTTAGGTACTAAAATGAGAAAAATGACATAGTAGAAAAATGTCTTATTGAAACTAATTAATAATAAGACATGTAATATATACGACATTAAAATAACAGAATAAACTAAATTGTGAGTAAAACAAAACTTAAAGGATTAGTGAAAAATTTGGCCACTAACGTTTACATATTTTGTCAAAATGATCCTTATTGTATTTTTGTGCCTTTTTTGGCCATCAGCCTTTGTTTTTTTTTTTCACACTACTTTTTTTAACAGATTTAGTGAAAGTACCGTTAAAAAATCAATGTAACACCCTAAACCCGGTCAAAACGCAACGACCAAGTCTGGCATGTCACAGGAAGGAAAAACTTTGAAAACCGAGTTATCGTCATGGATTGGGAAAAACCTTTGATTTGCTAATACAGAACTCGTATTAAGTGATCTATTGAAAAAAAATATTTTTGAGTCTCAGTTTGAAAAGTTGAGTTGCCATGTTATTAAAACCCGAAAATTTATCCATTGTATAATCTCAAAATTCATCCATTTCATAATAATTTAGGCATGCTCTAACAACCAAAATGAAATTGTAGAAAAACAAGAAAACAAACATAAACCAAATTAACGATTAGATGGCCTTATTACATTACCATGTAACCCAACCAACCTAGGTATCCATCCGTATCTCCTGTGTCTACCCAGCATTTTTAGCACCTAGCCACTGGTGGTACCTAGCCACTGGTGGTACCTAACCACTGGTGGTTCCAAACCACTGGTGACAAAAGTCACAAATAATAGTTTGTGGGGCCAACCCACTTGTGGTACCTAACCACTGGTGACAATCCCCTATATCAATACGTGGGGCCAACCCACTGTGGTACCAAACCACTGGGACGAGTCACAGAAATCAATATATGTGGTACCTAACCACTGGTAGTTCCAAACCACTGAGATTAGTCACAAATAATAAGATTATACGGGGCAACCCACTTGTGGTACCTAACCACTGGTGACAGTCTGAAAAGATCAAGTTTCCTCCCTCTTCTCATCATAATCCATTTTCATGCTCATGCTTTACATTATGGTATGATCATGCTTAACGATTACTATCATGACACATCCAGGCTTTAGTATATGCATTTATTGATAGCAAAACATAATAAACTTACCCGGAGTCCTCGCTTTTACCCACAAGGGTATTTTAGTGACCCAATACGTCACTTCGGCTTTCAGACATACTAGCAACTAACAAAAGAACATATGAAGTGTGTGAGAGTTACACACTTGATAACACGTAATATCACACCCTCTACGTCGACACTATCACTAATCGAAACCACTGCTATCTGCCTACGATTCTGCTCGGATGCCAGCCCACAGCCCGGTGGCCAATCTTGAACTGCTGACACTGCTCGCTTCTTAAACTTAGGGACTGGGTTCACGGGTCCAACCCCTCCTATCGCTTTGCTGACATTTGGGTCCATGAACAAACCTTGGTCACCAGACTCAATTAAAGCAGTGAAATTGAACCAAAAGAGAACAACACTCAAAACTAAGGATCCTTACCTAGATCGACAAATCCCGAAGTTTTAGGCTCGATCCACAAGTCAAACAAATCTCGAAAATCTCCAAAAGAATGCGACACCACTCCCACCTATATTTGGCCAAGAGTTAAAAGAATGGAATCACTGCCTTCGGCACTCAAGCGAAAGCAAAATGTTTGAAACGGAAAGAAAACACTTACCACCTCCACTAAAAAAACCGATTGGGAGTGATGGAAGATCAGTTACGGCGATCCACTACAAACAGGAGTCAAGAGAGGAGATTTGAATGCCAGAAAGATTCGGCTAACAAATAACCAAGATCTACTTAAAACAAATGACAAATTTCAGCCTTTCTTTCTAAAGAAAATGAGAGAAGAAAGTAAAAAATGCGAGACTGGGGTGATTCGGCTAAGTGAGAAAACTTACCAAGAACGAATATTGATGTTGTTCTGCTCTCGAATCGAAAGGAGTGGAAAAGAGAGTAAGTTTCGGCTAACAAGAGATGGAAGAGATGAAGAGAAGGAATGGGAAATGGAGTTTCGGCTCTTGTTGAATCCAATGAAAGAAAGAAAAGAAAAAGAAATGGTAAGATGCTAGGAGAGTTCGGCTATGGCGTTTGAGAGAGGAGAAAATGAGGTTTCGGCAGGGGTATGGCTTTAGAGAGTTTCGACTTTGAAAAGAATGGCAAAAAGAATGGAACAAAAACAATGAGTGGGAAACAAAGTAGGTTTCGGCCAAACACAAGAGAAGAAGAGAATGAGATAATTTGAGAGAAAAGAAAAATGCAAATCAAGAATGTAGGAGTGCTACAGTTTTTGCCATAAAAGAATTGAGAGAAAAAGACCCTAGAGGCCTCCTAACTAGCCGAATATTCACACCCCCTAAGGCTAACACCAACAATCGGCCACCCCTAAGCTACCACCCAAAAACCGAATGCCCAACTACACCTAGCCACCTTCAAAATTCAGCTAACACAACCCCTCCTCAATCCCTTCTTTTCCTCCTAAACTTTCTCTTGATCACACATTCAAACCTGGCTGAATGATTCAAACTCCTAAAAACCCTCTCCACCAAACATTCAAAAACGTTTGACTCGAACAACACTCCCCCCTAAAGTGCCCTTGCCGAATCCACCACTTACCTCTCCATACGCAAAATAAAACTCCAAACTGCTATTCTTGCAGCTCGAACTCTCCCCTTGTGACTCCCCTCTGCCGCAACTTCTAAGCTCCCAAAGTGGCGCCTCCTTGCCACTTTACCAATTGATTTCTTGTGTCATCCAACACAAACAATATCCCTTAAGGCCTAATTCAGCTAGCTTCCCCTAAAAGTGCCAAAAGCAGAAATTTCTAACAAGGCTCAAGCTTAACCCCAAGCCTTCCCAGAACCCCCAAACACACCAACACAACACACAACACATAACATACACATAGAAACACATCAAATGCAAAGGCCCTAATTCAGGATGTTACAGTTCTACCCCCTTAAAATAATTTCGGCCTCGAAATTACCTGATCAAAAGAGTTGAGGGTATTGTTGTCGCATCACATCCTCTGGTTCCCACGTCGCTTCCTCTGAACCATGATTTCGCCACAGAACCTTCACCAAAGGAACCGATTTCTTACGCAATACTTTGACGTCCCGATCCAAGACCTGCACTGGTTCCTCCTCAAAAGATAAATCTGGGCTTACCTCAATTTCTTCTACTGGCACAACATGAGACGGATCCGAACGATAGCGTCTAAGCATAGAAACGTGAAATACGTCATGGATCTGACTCAACTGTAAAGGTAGCTCGAGCTGATAGGCTACTGGACCCACACGCTTCAACACTTGATAAGGCCCGATAAACCTGAGGCTCAACTTGCCCTTCCGACCAAATCTTAGCATCTTCTTCCACGGCGACACCTTTAAGAAAACTTTGTCACCCACAGCAAATTCTATATCTTTCCACTTTACATCAGCATAGGACTTCTGCCTGTCCGAAGCTTCCTTCAAACGAGCTCGAATCAACTTAACCTTGTCTTCCGTTTCAGCAACCAACTCTGGACCCAATAACTGATGCTCACTCAACTCTGTCCAACACGTAGGTGTACGACACCTCCGACCATATAACGCTTCATACGACGCCATCTAAATACTCGACTGGTAGCTATTGTTATATGTGAACTCCGCCAACGGTAGAAATTCTTCCCAACTACCTCTAAAGTCTAGAACACAGCCCCTCAACATATCCTCCAAAATTTGAATTACCCTCTCTGACTGTCCATCAGACTGTGGATGGAATGCTGTACTGAAATCCAACTTTGTACCCAACGCTTTATGTAACGCCTTCCAAAACCTTAACGTGAATCTAAGGTCCCTGTCTGAAATGATAGATACTGGTACCCCGTGCAATCTTATGATCTCGGCTATATACAACTTAACCAACCTTTGTAGAGAGTAATCGACCCGAACCGGTATAAAATGAGCAGACTTCGTCAAACGGTCGACTATTACCCAAACTGAATCCTTCTTAGTAGGCGTAAGAGGTAGCCCACTAACGAAATCCATCGTGATCCTTTCCCACTTCCACTATGGAATCTTAACCGGTTGCAACAACCCCAAAGGCAACTAATGTTCTGCCTTTACCTGGTGACACGTCAAACACTTACCCACAAATTCAGTTACTTCTCGCTTTAGACCTGGCCACCAAAACTGTTCCCGCAAATCCCGGTACATCTTACTACCTCTAGGATGCATAGCGTATGGATTGCTATGTGCCTCCCGAAGAATCTTCTGCCTCAAATCCACATCCCTTGGCTTGCAAACTTTCCCACGGAAACATAAAACTCCATCACTGTTCAAGTTGTAACCCTCTATTCCACCATCTTGTACTTGTAGTAGTCGAGTGCTCTAGACATCATCTATTAATTATTTCTCTTTAACCTGACTCACCCATGTTGGCTTCACTTGCAGTTCCGCTAATAAACTTCCGTCATCATACAAACTAATACGGGAAAACATTGCTCTTAAGTCCGATATTACCTTACGGCTCAACGCGTCTGCCACCATGTTAGCCTTACCCGGATGGTACTCAATCGAGCAGTCATAATCCTTCAACAACTCGATCCACCTTCACTGTCTTAGATTTAACTCCTTCTGGGTAAGGAGGTATTTCAAACTCTTGTGATCCGTGTAGACAATAGACTTCTCCCCATACAAGTAATGTTTCCAGATTTTCAGGGCGAAAATCACTGCAGCTAGCTCCAGGTCATGCGTCGGATAATTCACTTCGTGAGGCCTCAACTATCGAGAAGCATTTGCTACTACCTTCCCTTCTTGCATCAGCACACATCCAAGCCCTGTATGCGATGCATCACAATAGACAGTAAACTCTTTCCCTGCTTCAGGCTGAATCAACACCGGAGCTTCCATCAGAATCCTCTTTAACTTTTCAAAACTTCCTTGTTGTTTGTCTGACCATACAAACGGAACCCCTTTCCTCAACAACTTGGTTAACGGTGCTACAATCAAGGAAAACCCTTCCACAAACCTTCTGTAATACCCCGCTAGACCAAGAAAACTTCGAATCTCCGCCACAAACTTCGGTGGTTTCCAATCCAATACAACTTCAATCTTCCGAGGGTCGACTCTAATCCCCACAGCTGATACCACATGACCCAAAAAGGTAACTTCCCTTAGCCAGAACTCGCACTTACTAAACTTGGCGAACAACTGCTTCTCCCTCAACACTTGCAAAACCACTCGAAGATGCGAATCATGCTCTTCGTCGGACTTCGAGTACACCAGAATATCATCTATAAACACTACGACGAAACGATCCAGATACGGTTGGAAAACCCGATTCATCATATCCATAAACGCTGCTGGCGCGTTGATAAATCCAAACGGCATCACCAAGAATTCGTAGTGACCATAGCGAGTACGAAATGTCGTCTTATGAATAGTCGCCTCCTTGACTTTAAGCTGGTGATACCCCGACCTCAGATCTATCTTGGAGAAGACTGATGCTCCCTTAAGTTGTTCGAATAGGTCGTCTATCCTCAGCAACTGGTACTTATTCTTGATCGTCAACTTATTCAGCTGACGGTAATCAATACACATTCGCATTGATCCGTCCTTCTTCTTAACAAAAAGCACGGGTGCTCCCCAAGGCGATACACTCGGTCGGATAAAACCCCGATCTAACAACTCCTGAATCTGCGCTTTCAGCTCCACTAACTCCTTCGGCGCCATTCTATATGGGGCAATAGACACTGGCGCTACTCTGAGTAGAAGATCGATACCAAACTCTACCTCGCGATCTGGAGGCAACCCCGGAAGCTCGTCTGGGAAAACATCAAAAAATTCCTTTACCGTTCGTACATCCCCCACAATTGATTCCTTGGCCTCCAAAGCACAAACATGAACCATGAATGGCCTACATCCTTTTCTCACCATCCTCTCAGCCTTCAAAATGGATACCACATTAGATAGATAGTTCCTTCATTCACCTATCACCACCACCTCTTCACCCTCGAAGGTTCTCAACCACATGCGCTTGGCTGCACAGTCCAAACTTGCTTGATATGTTACTAACCAATCCATCCCTAAGATCAAATCAAACTCCCCGAATGGTAGTTCCATCAGATCAGTCAGAAAAATTACCCCTTGAAGTTCTAGAGGTACATCCTTATACAGTTTATTCACCACTACAAAGTATCCTAAAGGGCTAATTACAGTCATCTCCCTAGAAGAAGTCTCGTAGTCTAACTTCAGAGTTCCCGCTATAGCACTAGCAACATAAGAGTGCGTCGATCCAATATCAATCAAGGCAGTATAAGGCAAACCATAAATTAAGAACGTACCGGTTATGACATCCAGTGCGTCGCCCTCCTCTCTACGCCTAGCGGCATAAACCAACCCAGGCTGTCTTGCATCTGTACTCCCAGCACCTCTGCTCGGTGCTCCGCGGCCTCGACCGGAACCATTACCTCCTCTGGCTGGACCGCGACCCCTCTGTGGTTGCTGACCATTTCTTCTGAACTGTGCACGTCCCGGACCCTTAGACTGCGTTCTAACTGGCCTCTGCGGGCAATCCCTTATCTGATGATCCATCGACCCACACTCGAAGCACCTTCTATTACCTACCCAACATTCTCCCGAATGAGATTTCCCGCATCGAGCACACTGCGGTGGCCACTGGGTAGCAACAGGCTTTGCAGCTTGACTCGGCCTGCCTAATCTAGCCCTTTTCTGATAACCTCCAGCAGACCCTGATGACCCAAAACCCCTTTTATTCCTATTCCTGTCCTGATTATGTTTCTTGGATTGCTTCACCTCCTCGGCTATCTTAGCCTTTTCCACAAGCACCGCAAATTCCCTCTCTCGCTGAGGAGCAATCAACACCTGTAGCTCATCTCTCAGCCCATCCTCAAACCGAACACAGCGCTCATGATTCGTGGCCACAATACCCCGAGCATAACGGCTTAACTGTAAGAACTCCGCCTCATACTCAGACATCGACTTACTCCCCTGAACCAGATTCAGAAAAGCCTTACGCTACGCATCCACATCACTTGATCCGACATACTTCCTCTGAAATGTCATTTTGAAGAAATCCCAGGTGATATCATCAACCACTGTTCCATCCCTAACCGTGAGCCACCACCGGTAGGATTCGTCTCGAAGAAGAGACACGATCCCTTTTAACTTCTCCTCTGCCATGAATTCAAGATTGTAATATCCTGAATTAGGGGTTAATTGTGATTGAATTGTTTTGCATGAGTTTAGACTGTTGTGTTATTATTTGTGGTGTTTTAAGATCTAGTTATAAGTCTAGAGTAGGCCAGAGTTGCGGGAAATTTTTGTTTTTAAGTGTTAGTTAGAGGGAGCTAAAGGAGCTAGGGGTTAACTGTAATTCGTGGAGAAATTAAGCACAAGAATGGGCTTAGTAAAGTGGCAAGGAGGGGCCACTAATGCCTTGAGATTGACGCCACATGCAGGGAAGGGAGAGCTCAGGTTCGAGCAGCAGAAATCTCACTTTCTGCTTCTTATTTTGACGCCAAGGGGGAAGAGTTGTGCTCAGCACAAACTCTGTCAGTTAAGCATGGAATAAGTCAAATTAATTTAAATGGGTGGCAAGGAGAAAATTTAGGAGTTTGATTAATTCAAACACATTTGAATTAGTGGCCAGGAGGAGTTTGAAGCAGTTGCCGAATTTTGAACTCTTGTTGGCAGAGGAGCGTTCGGTTTGGAAAGCTAAGGAAAGGAGAGTGTCGAATTCCTTAGGTGCTTAGAGTGCATTTTCGGCTAGCTCTTGTTTGGTGTCAAAGCCGAAAATTCCTTTTGGAGCCATGCCAATTTTCCCTAGTACACCGTATTGAGGTAAAAGCCAAAACCACCTTAGGTGCATGTCGTTTTCCTCTCTAAAGCATTGGCCGAATCTTCACAAGAACCCTTTTGGAAATTCTCTTTTCTCCTTTGAACCGAAACCTCACTTGGCATCCCCTTCGTTTTTTTCTTTTCTTGCCGAAACCTCTTAATCTTTTTCTTTAAGCCTAAGCCGAATACCCATCATCTTTTCTCCCATTCTCTCTTTTTCTTTTTGAGCCAAATCTCAATTGTTTCTCTTCTATCAACCATAGCCGAATCTTCCTTCACCACTCAACCTTGGTCGAAATTTCCTTTCTTTCTTCTAGTTGCTTTGGCCGAATATCAAACAAGGGTGGATCTTCTTCGATTCTTCTTCAATCGGTTTTGAGAAGAGGTAAGTGTCTTGGCCGATTTCCTTTTGTTTCTTTTCCCTTCTCTCTGTCGACTTTCATAAGAGCAAAAGCCGAATTTCGGCATTTGGTGATAGATTTCTAATCATCTATAAGGACGATTTCTTTTAGGATATCTGGGATTTTGAAGCAGTCGATCTAAGCCTCTATTCTCTAACAATCGAATTTGGTAAGTCAAGTGGTAAGGATATCTATGTTGGTTCATCATTCTTTAAGTTGTTGAAAAGCCGAAGGCTTTTGAGACTAAGCTTTATGGTTGGCCGAATGTAGGATCAAGGGATCTAGTGCGGTAGATCGGGTTTTTAGGATTCAGCGTTTGCGTTAGTAATAGGTGTGTAACTTACACACTTCATAACTTAGTATATATGCTAATAACCTAAATTTGTTAAAAGCCCAAACAGTGTAGATACTGATATGATACCTTATGGGTATGAGCAAGGATTCGGGTAAGTCCGTTTTGATATGATTTTGCTGTATGATGCATGATACATGATCTATGATATATTGGCTATATGTTTCGTACTAAGGCATGATGGCATGATTTGTACATGTGATGCATTGTTATGGGTGATATGAGAGGAGGGGGAAGTTTGATATCCGTGTCTTTGGGACACTAGAGGTTTGGCACCTCCAGTGGTTTGGTACCACAGATTATTTTGTGACTTTGGGTCACCAGTGGTTTGGCACCACATTATTATTGGATATCATGACTTTGGGCCACCAATGGTTTGGCACCACCAGTGGTTTGGTACCACACGGGGTAGAAACGGAGTTACGGATGGCTAGGTTTGGGTGCATTATATATATTGCTTGGTGATGATTTGTGTAAGTATGTTGCATTAACTGGGAGGGGGATTATGCACTGAGTCTTGGTGACTCACCTTCTCCCTTATCTTTTCAGGTGATTCATAGGTCGCGGATGAGGAGCTGGGTGGACTCGAGGTGGCCATGCATTAAATAAATTCGGTTCTACATGGACTTTGGTTTGGGTACTTTATTTTATCTAAATTTGGTTTCATTTTTATTTTGGGTTGTAATAAGTCCATTTAAATTACGTTTTTTTTTGGATTATTTATATGCTTTGGATTTATTCTAAACATGGTTAAGTACATCACCTGATTAATTTAACAATTTAAGCCCAAGGTTTTCTAAACTACAAAATGCAACGGTTTTCAAAACTTTACCATCGGGTAATACAAATCAACTGATAACAACAACAACTCAAATGGATTTCAAACTTAAGTTTTCCACGTTTAATTCAACTGATTTTGAAATAACTAAGAAAGAATAATTCGGGTTTTTGTAAATGATACACACGTTTTCTAAACCTATAGATCGACAACTAAGTTTTAAAGATTTATTCCCGGGATTTCAAAGTAAACTATTGGTTTTTAACTAATCATGCACCTGATTTCTACAAACATAGAGCAACAAAGAGTTTTTCACAAAATTTAATCGATAACTTCATTTTCTTCAAAACGTTTTTCCTCTGTGACATGCCAGATTCGGTCGTGGTGTGTTGATCGGGTTTGGGGTGTTACAATTGTGGTATCAGAGCTAAGTTCAAAGGCTCGGCTGTGGGCCCGAGGCCCAAAATGTTTTAAAGTATGGTTCTAAAATGTTTTTGGTATATGGTTTGAAAGGCATGGCACCGAGTCTCCGGCACCAATCTGCCCAGGTAAGTACCCCTAACTATTCTGTATGATTTTGGATGTTATAAACTTTGAATGACTAGTGATAGTGGGCTACCCTAGAGACTGAAACTTATAGGACTCTATGGGCTCGCGGAAAACAAAACTCCTTAATGAGAATTTTTCATAAGATTGTGCTTTAAAGATAGTGGAATAATGACTAATGCATAAAACTTTTAAATCACATAAGTCGAGACTTTAGATATGAGCACTCGAGGACGTGGTCGTAATACGCGTGGACGCAGTCGGGGTAGGATGGCAGTGTCTGAACCAGTGGGGTCTGGTCAGGGGTCAGAAAATGAGATACCAGCACCACCACCAGCTGTAGGTGGTGAGTTTCAAGATCAGACGGGGGATGATGCAGTGTCGCAGGCGATGCTGCGAGTTCTTGAGAGGGTAGCTGGAGTAGGTGGAGGCGCGGGAGCTCGAAAATCTGTACCTGAGCGACTCCGAGCCAATGGAGTCGAGGTATTTCGAGGTGTTTCTGGTGTGGCTCCCAGTACGGCTAAGTATTGGTTAGAGGCGACGGAGCGAATCATGGATGATTTGGATCTGACTGCTGAGGAAAAACTGAAAGGGATAGTGTCGCTTCTCCGGGATGAGTCATACCAGTGGTGGCTCACGGTTCGGGACATTGCTGCAGTGGAGGATCTCACTTGGGACTATTTTAAGGCAGCTTATCAGAAGAAATATGTTGGGTCTAACTATATTGATGCGCAGCGGAAGGCATTCCTGAGGTTGGTTCAGGGGAGTAAGTCTGTATCGGAGTACGAGGTGGAATTCTTAAGGTTGAGCCAATATGCCAGGGGTATCGTGGCTAAAGAATATGAGCGGTGCGTCAGGTTTGAGGACGGTTTGAGAGATGAGCTGAGGTTGCTGATTGCTCCACAGCAGGAGCGTGAGTTTGCTGTCCTGGTAGAAAAGGCTAAGGTAGCCGAAGGGGTTAAGGAGTCTGTGAGGCAGAATATGGATATGAATAGACACAAGAGAGGTTTTGGATCATCTGGGGCTGCTAGTAATCCTCAGAAAAGGGCTAGGCAGAGTGGGCCGAATCAGTCTGGAAGGTCTGTTGCTGTTAATCAGGGACCAGCGCAGTGTAACCATTGTGGGAAATCTCATTGGGGAGGATGTTGGACTAGTGGAAAAGGATGTTTTGAGTGTGGCTCACTGGACCATCGTGTGAGGGACTGTCCGCGTAAGTTAGCCAGGATTCAGTCTGAGGGTCAGGGCCGTGCTTAGTTCAGAAATGAGGGACCGCCACCGCAGAGGGGTCGTGGTAATGGTTCTGGTTGGGGCCGTGGAGCACCGGGCAGAGGTGCAGGCAACACTGAGGCAAGACAGTCGGGGTTGGTATATGCAGCGAGGTGTCGAGAGGAGGGCGACGCACCGGACGTCATAACCGGTACGTTCTTAATCTTTGGATTACCATATACTGCTTTGATTGATGTGGGTTCGACGCATTCGTATATTGCTAGTAGCATAGTAGAGACCATGAACTTAGACTCTGAGACTACTTCTAGGGAGATGATAGTAATTAGCCCTCTAGGTCACTCTGTAGAAGTAAATAAGCTGTATAAGGATGTACCCCTAGAACTCCAAGGGGTAGTGTTTGTAGCGGATCTGATGGAACTGCCGTTTGGGGAGTTCGATCTGATTCTTGGGATGGACTGGTTGGTGAAGTACCAGGCAAGTTTGGATTGCGCGGCTAAGCGCATGGTTTTGAAGACGGCTGAGGGTGAAGAAGTGGTTATGAAAGGTAATAGAAGAGATTATCTATCCAACGTGGTATTTGCGTTGAGAGCTGAGAAGATGGTCAGGAAGGGCTGTGAAGCGTTTATGGTTCATGTATGTGCTTTGGAGGCTAAGGAGTCTGCTGTAGAGAATGTCCGAACAGTAAAGGAATTTGTTGACGTATTTCCAGAGGAACTTCCAGGACTACCTCCGGACCGTGAGGTTGAATTTGGCATAGATCTGTTACCCGGAACCGCGCCAGTGTCTATTGCTCCGTATAGGATGGCGCCGAAGGAATTAGTGGAATTAAAGGCTCAGATTCAGGAGTTGTTGGACCGAGGTTTTATCCGACCAAGTGTTTTGCCTTGGGGAGCGCCAGTACTCTTTGTCAAGAAGAAAGATGGTACGATGCGGATGTGTATAGACTACCGCCAATTGAATAAGCTGACGATCAGAAACAAGTATCCGTTACCGAGGATCGATGACCTGTTCGATCAGCTTAAGGGTGCATCGTTTTTCTCAAAGATTGATTTAAGGTCTGGGTATCATCAGCTAAAGGTGAAAGAGGCTGATATTCACAAGACGGCGTTTTGCACTCGGTATGGGCACTACGAGTTTCTAATAATGCTGTTTGGGTTGACTAACGCACCGGCAGCATTTATGGACATGATGAACCGGGTATTCTAGCAGTTTTTGGATCATTTTGTTGTGGTATTTATAGACGACATTTTGGTATACTCCAAGTCAGAGGAGGATCATGATGCGCATTTGTGAGTAGTGTTGCAGATTCTGAGGGAAAAGCAGTTATTTGCCAAGTTTAGTAAGTGCGAGTTCTGGCTTAGGGAGGTGACTTTCTTGGGTTACGTGGTGTCAGCTGAGGGGATTAGAGTGGATCCTCGCAAGATTGAGGCAGTGTTGGACTGGAAACCTCCTAAGTCGGTTGCAGAGATTCGGAGTTTTCTAGGTTTGGCAGGGTATTACCAAAGATTTGTAGAGGGGTTTTCGTTGATCGCAGCACCAATGACCAAGTTATTGAGGAAAGGAGTTCCATTTGTGTGGACTAAGAAGCAGCAAGAAAGTTTTGGCAAGTTGAAGAAGATTTTGACTGAAGCTCCGGTTTTGATTCAGCCTGAGGCAGGAAAGGAATTCACGGTATATTGTGATGCATCACATACTGGTTTGGGATGTGTGCTGATGCAGGAAGGGAAGGTAGTGGCATATGCATCTCGACAGCTGAGACCGCATGAGGTTAATTATCCGACGCATGACTTGGAATTAGCTGCAGTAGTTTTTGCTTTGAAAATATGGAGACACTACTTGTACGGAGAGAAGTCGATAGTTTACACGGATCACAAGAGTCTGAAGTATCTTCTAACTCAGAAGGATTTGAACTTGAGACAGCGCAGATGGATCGAGTTGCTGAAGGACTACGACTGTTCGATTGAGTATCATCCGGGCAAGGCTAACGTAGTGGCAGATGCGTTGAGTCGTAAGGTTGTATCAGACTTAAGAGCGATGTTTGCCCATCTTAGCTTGTATGACGATGGGAGTCTTTTGGCAGAATTGTAGGTTAAGCCGACTTGGGTGGAGTAGATCAAGGAGAAACAGCTAGAGGATGAGGGTTTGAATGCTCGGAGGCTGCAAGTTCAGAATGGTGGTTTAGAGGATTATAGTTTGTCCAAGGATGGAGTATTGTGTTTCCAAGGGAGAGCTTATATGCCGAGGGATATTGAGTTAAGGCAGAGGATTCTTCAAGACGCACATAGCAGCCCATACGCTATGCATCCTGGAGGTAGCAAGATGTATCAGGATTTAAGAGAGCAGTTTTGGTGGCCAGGTCTGAAGCGAGAAGTAATTGAGTTGGTGGGTAAATGTATGACGTGTCAGCAGGTCAAGGCTGAACATCAGTTGCCGTCGGGTTTACTTCAGCCAGTGAAGATTTCACAGTGGAAGTGGGAAAGGATCACTATGGACTTTGTCAGTGGATTACCCCTTACGCCTAGTAAGAAAGACTCAGTCTGGGTAATTGTGAATCGTCTGACTAAATCAGCTCATTTTATACCGGTAAGGGTTGATTACTCGCTTCAGAAGTTAGCTAAGTTGTATGTGACAGAGATAGTGAGGTTGCACGGTGTGCCAGTGTCGATCATCTCGGATAGGGATCCCAGATTTACGTCAAGGTTTTGGAAAGCGTTGCATCAGGCTTTGGGTACACGATTGGATTTCAGTACGGCATTTCATCTGTAGTCTGACGGGCAGTCGGAAAGGGTTATACAGATTTTAGAGGATATGCTGAGAGGGTGTGTTTTGGACTTCAGAGGCAGCTAGGAAGAATTTCTACCATTAGCTGAATTCGCATACAACAATAGTTACCAGGCAAGCATCAAGATGGCACCATATGAGGCGTTGTATGGTAGAAAGTGTCGCACACCTACATGCTGGACAGAGCTGGGCGAGCGTCAGATGTTGGGACCAGAGTTGGTTGTAGAGACTGAGGATAAGGTTAAATTAATTTAGGCTCGTTTGAAGGAAGCTTCGGACAGGTAGAAGTCATATGCCGATCTCAAACGGAGGGATATAGAGTTTGCCGTGGGTGACAAGGTATTTTTGAAGGTCTCGCCATGGAAGAAACTGTTGAGGTTTGGAAGGAAAGGCAAGTTAAGTCCAAGGTTTATTGGGCCATATAAGGTGTTGAGACGAGTGGGACCAGTAGCTTACCAGCTCGAGTTGCCAGTAGAACTGAGTCAGATTCACGATGTATTCCATGTATCCATGCTTAGGCGTTATCGTTCAGATCCATCGCATGTTGTAGCAATGGAGGAGATTGAGGTAAGCCCAGATTTGACTATGGAAGAGGAACCAGTACAGATTCTGGATCGAGATGTGAAAGTTTTGCGTAAGAAGTCCGTTCCACTGGTGAAAGTATTATGGCAAAATCATGGCGTGGAAGAAGCTACGTGGGAACCCGAGGATGTGATGAGACAGCAATACCCTCAACTCTTTTGACTAGGTAATTTCGAGGCCGAAATTATTTTAAGGGGGTAGAAGTGTAATATCCTGAATTAGGGTTAATTGTGATTGAATTGTTTTGCATGAGTTTGGACTGTTGTGTTATTATTTGTGGTGTTTTAAGATCTAGTTATAAGTCTAGAGTAAGCCTGAGTTGCGGGAAATTTTTGTTTTTAAGTGTTAGTTAGAGGGAGCTGAAGGAGCTAGGGGTTAAGTGTAATTCGTGGGGAAATTAAGCACAAGAATGGGCTTGGTAAAGTGGCAAGGAGGCGGCACTTAGGGCCTTGAGATTGACGCCACATGCAGGGAAGAGAGAGCTCAGGTTCGAGCAGCAGAAATCTCACTTACTGCTTCTTATTTTGACGCTAAGGGGGAAGAGTTGTGCTCAGCACAAACTCTGTCAGTTAAGCATGGAATAAGTCAAATTAATTTAAATGGGTGCCAAGGAGAAAATTTAGGAGTTTGATTAATTCAAACACATTTGAATTAGTGGCCAGGAGGAGTTTGAAGCAGTTGCCGAATTTTGAACTCTTGTTGGCAGAGGAGTGTTCGGTTTGGAAAGCTAAGGAGAGGAGAGTGCCGAATTCCTTAGGTGCTTAGAGTGCATTTTCGGCTAGCTCTTGTTTGGTGTCAAAGCCGAAAATTCCTTTTGGAGCCTTGCTGATTTTCCCTAGTACACCGTATTGAGGAAAAAGCCAAAACCACCTTAGGTGCATGTCTTTTTCCTCTCTAAAGCATTGGCCGAATCTTCACCAGAACCCTTTTGGAAATTCTCTTTTCTCCTTTGAACCGAAACCTCACTTGGCATCCTCTTCGTTATTTTCTTTTCTTGCCGAAACCTCTTAATCTTTTTCTTTAAGCCTAAGCCAAATACCCATCATCTTTTCTCCCATTCTCTCTTTTTCTTTTTGAGCCAAATCTCAATTGTTTCTCTTCTATCAACCATAGCCGAATCTTCCTTCACCACTCAACCTTGGTCGAAATTTCCTTTCTTTCTTCTAGTTGCTTTGGCTGAATATCAAACAAGGGTGGATCTTTTTCGGTTTTTCTTCAATCGGTTTTGAGAAGAGGTAAGTGTCTTGGCCGATTTCCTTTTGTTTCTTTTCCCTTCTCTCTGTCGACTTTCATAAGAGCAAAAGCTGAATTTCAGCATTTGGTGATAGATTTCTAATCATCTATAAGGACGATTTCTTTTAGGATCTCTGGGATTTTGAAGAAGTCGATCTAAGCCTCTATTCTCTAACAATCGAATTTGGTAAGTCAAGTGGTAAGGATATCTATGTTGGTTCATCATTCTTTAAGTTGTTGAAAAGCCGAAGGCTTTTGAGACTAAGCTTTATGGTTGGCCGAATGTAGGATCAAGGGATCTAGTGCGGTAGATCGGGTTTTCGGGATTCAGTGTTTGCGTTAGTAATAGGTGTGTAACTTACACACTTCATAACTTAGTATATATGCTAATAACCTAAACTTGTTAAAAGCCCAAACAGTGTAGATACTGATATGATACCTTATGGGTATGAGCAAGGATTCGGGTAAGTCCGTTTTGATATGATTTTGATGTATGATGCATGATACATGATCTATGATATATTGGCTATATGTTTCGTACTAAGGCATGATGGCATGATTTGTACATGTGATACATTGTTATGGGTGATATGAGAGGAGGGGGAAGTTTGATATCCGTGTCTTTGGGACACCAGAGGTTTGGCACCTCCAGTGGTTTGGTACCACAGATTATTTTGTGACTTTGGGTCACCAGTGGTTTGGCACCACCAGTGTTTTGGTACCACACGGGGTAGAAACGGAGTTACGGATGGCTAGGTTTGGGTGCATTATATATATTGCTTGGTGATGATTTGTGTAAGTATGTTGCATTAACCGGGAGGGGGATTATGCACTGAGTCTTGGTGACTCACCTTCTCCCTTATCTTTTCAGGTGATTCATAGGTCGCGGATGAGGAGCCGGGTGGACTCGAGGTGGCCATGCATTAAATAAATTCGGTTCTACATGGACTTTGGTTTGGGTACTTTATTTTATCTAAATTCGGTTTCATTTTTATTTTGGGTTGTAATAAGGCCATTTAAATTACGTTTTTTTTTTTGGATTATTTATATGCTTTGGATTTATTCTAAACATGGTTAAGTACATCACCTGATTAATTTAACAATTTAAGCCCAAGGTTTTCTAAACTACAAAACGCAATGGTTTTCAAAACTTTACCATCGGGTAATACAAATCAACTGATAACAACAACAACTCAAATGGATTTCAAACTTAAGTTTTCCACGTTTAATTCAATTGATTTTGAAATAACTAAGAAAGAATAAATCAGGTTTTTGTAAATGATACACACGTTTTCTAAACCTATAGATCGACAACTAAGTTTTAATGATTTATTCCCGGGATTTCAAAGTAAACTATCAGTTTTTAACTAATCATGCACCTGATTTCTACAAACATAGAGCAACAAAGAGTTTTTCACAAAATTTAATCGGTAACTTGATTTTCTTCAAAACGTTTTTCCTCTGTGACATGCCAGATTTGGTCGTGGTGTGTTGACCGGGTTTGGGGTGCTACAAAGATCATCCATTATGCGCTCAGTCGCCTCTAACCAGTATTCAGCTACGTTGGGAGCTACACCAGAAATGCCCCTAAATACTTCCGCTCCATTTGCTCGGAGTCGTTCAGACACCGATTTCCGAGTCCTTGTACCCACGCCAGCTCTAGCAACTCTCTCCAAGACTCATAGCATCGCCTGAGACACCGCCTCGTCACCACCCGTTTGGTCCTGGAACTCTGCGTCCACAGCTGGCGGTGGCGGTACCTCATTTCCTGTCCCATGGCCAGACCCCACTGGTTCCGATACGGTAATACTACCCCTACCACGACCACGTCCATTACGCCCACGTCCACGAGTGCTCATGAATAACGTTCATGATTTAATCTGATTTGGGAAAAATTTTATGAATTAGCTTCTTCCACTGTTTATTACAGAACTGTCTTATGAGAATATATTAAGAGTAATTTCTTTCGCGAGTACGTACATTCCTACAAGCTTCAATCTCTAAAGTAAGATTTCCTATTGCTAGTAATCCTATCTCGAAACAATCTTATCAACAACATCATACAGGTGATAGTTAGAAAACATACCGTCGCGGATCGGTGCCGAAGACTCAGGTGCCATGCTTCCTAGAAACGTGTAAAAACCATTTTTCAAATCATCTATAGAAAATAATTTGGGCCTTAAACTCACAGTCGAGTTTTTGAACCAGGCTCTGATACCACAATTGTAACACCCCGAACCCAGTCAAAACGCAACGACCAAATCTGGCATGTCACAGGAAGGAAAAACTTTGAAAATCGAGTTATCGTCATGGATTGGGAAAAACCTTTGATTTGCTAATACAGAATTCGTATTGAGTGATCTATTGAAAAAAAATATTTTTGAGTCTCAGTTTGAAAAGTTGAGTTGCCATGTTATTAAAACCCGAAAATTTATCCATTGTATATCTCAAAATTCATCCATTTCGTAATAATTTGGGCATGCTCTAACAACTAAAATGAAATTGTAGAAAATCAAGAAAACAAACATAAACCAAATTAACAATTAGATGGCCTTATTACATTACCAAAAATCCAAATTTAAGTTGAAATAATTCTAAAATAACTATTTTAAATACAATCCAAAATATTAGGCATGGCCACCTCGAGTCCACCTCGGCTCCATATCCGCAGTCTAAGGATTACCTGCAAAGAATAACGGAAGGGGTGAGTCACCGAGACTCAGTGTGTAAATCCCCGTCCCAAAGAAATTAGGCCCTCACACAGATGCATATGCAAAGTATGTAAGCCATGCAACCCAACCAACCTAGGTATCCATCCGTATCTCCTGTGTCTACCCAGCATTTGTGGCACCTAGCCACTGGTGGTACCTAACCACTAGTGGTTCCAAACCACTGGTGACAAAAGTCACAAATAATAGTTTGTGGGGCCAACCCACTTGTGGTACCTAACCACTGGTGACAATCCCCTATATCAATACATGGGGCCAACCCACTGTGGTACCAAACCATTGGGACGAGTCACAGAAAACAATATATGTGGTACCTAACCACTTGTGGTTCCAAACCACTAAGACTTAATCACAAATAATAAGATTATGTGGGGCCAACCCACTTGTGGTACCTAACCACTGGTGACAGTCTGAAAAGATCAAGTTTCCTCCCTCTTCTCATCATAATCCATTTTCATGCTCATGCTTTACATTATGGTATGATCATGCTTAACGATTACTATCATGACACATCCAGGCTTTAGTATATGCATTTATTGATAGCAAAACATAATAAACTTACCCGGAGTCCTCGCTTTTACCCACAAGGGTATTTTAGTGACCCAATACGTCACTTCGGCTTTCAGACATACTAGCAACTAACAAAAGAACATATGAAGTGTGTGAGAGTTACACACCTGATAACACGTAATACCACACCCTCTACGTCGACACTATCACTAATCGAAACCACTACTATCTGCCTACGATTCTGCTCGGATGCCGGCCCACAACCCGGTGGCCAATCTTGAACTGCTAACACTGTTTGCTTCTTAAACTTAGGGACTGGGTTCATGGGTCCAACCCCTCCTATTGCTTGGCTGACATTTGGGTCCATGAACAAACCTTGGTCACCAGACTCGATTAAATTAGTGAAATTGAACCAAAAGAGAACAACACTCAAAACTAAGGATCCTTACCTAGATCGACAGATCTCGAAGTTTTAGGCTTGATCCACAAGTCAAACGACTCCCGAAAATCTCCAAAAGAATGCGATACCACTCCCACCTATATTCGGCCAATAGTTAAAAGAATGGAATCACTTCCTTCGGCACTTAAGCGAAAGCAAAACGTTTGAAACGGAAAGAAAGCACTTACCACCTCCACTAAAGAAACTGATTAGGAGTGATGGAAGATCAGTAACGGCGATCCACTACAAATAGGAGTCAAGAGAGTAGATTTGAATGCCAGAGAGTTTCGGCTAACAAATAACCAAGATCTCCTTAAAACAAATGACAAATTTCGGCTTTTCTTTCTAAAGAAAATGAGAGAAGAAAGTAAAGAATGCGAGACTAGGGTGATTCGGCTAAGTGAGAAAACTTACCAAGAACGAATATTGATGATGTTCTGCTCTCGAACCGGAAGGAGTGGAAAAGAGAGTAAGTTTCGACTAACAAGAGATGGAAGAGATGAAGAGAAGGAATAGGAAATGGAGTTTCAACTCTTGTTGAATCCAATGAAAGAAAGAAAAGAAAAAGAAATGGTAAGATGCTAGGAGAGTTCGGCTATGGTGTTTGACAAAGGAGAAAATGAGGTTTCGGCAGGGGTATGGCTTCAGAGAGTTTCGGCTTTGAAGAGAATGGCAAAAAGAATGGAACACAAACAATGAGTGGGAAACAAAGTAGGTTTCGGCCAAACACAAGAGAAGAAGAGAATGAGATAATTTGAGAGAAAAGAAAAATGCAAATCAAGAATGTAGGAGTGCTACGGTTTTTACCACAAAAGAAATGAGAGAAAAAGACCCTAGAGGCCCCCTAATTAGCCGAATATTCACACCCCCTAAGGCTAACACCAACAATCGGCCACCCCTAAGCTACCACCCAAAAACCGAATGCCCAACTACACCTAGCCACCTTCAAAATTCGGCTAACACAACCCCTCCTCAATCCCTTCTTTTCCTCCTAAAATTTCTCTTGATCACACATTCAAACCTGTTTGAATGATTCAAACTCCTAAAAACCTCTCCACCAAACATTCAAAAACGTTTGACTCAAACAACACTCCCCCTCAAGTGCCCTTGTCAAATCCACCACTTGCCTCTCCATACGCAAAATAAAACTCCAAACTGCTATTCTTGTAGCTCGAACTCCCACTTGTGACTCCTCTTTGTCGCAACTTCCAAGCTCCCAAAGTGGTGCCTCCTTGCCACTTTACCAATTGATTTCTTGTGTCATCCAACACAAACAATATCCCTTAAGGCCTAATTCAGCTGGCTTCCCCTAAAAGTGCCAAAAGCAGAAATTTTTAACAAGGCTCAGGCTTAACCCCAAGCCTTCCCTGAACCCCCAAACACACCAACACAACACACAGCACATAACATACACACAGAAACACATCAAATGCAAAGGCCCTAATTCAGGATGTTACAATCAACGTGGATCATGTGGAATATTTTTAATGAGATGTAATTTATTACCTAGGTAACCCAATAGGATTGATAGCAAGATAAATTTGTATTTTTAATACGTTTATTTTTTGCTAGTTATCGAATAAGGTGCTACTAAATTTGGAACATAAATCATTCAAAAAGGGGATAACTTGGAACAAAAAGTAAAGAGGAGAGGTAGATTGAAAGATTGAAGATTTGAAGTTGTTTGGATAAAGATTGAAGATTTGAAATTGGCTGAATAAAGATCAAATATTTTTGATATTGTTAAAATTCTATAATTAGTTTAATTTTGATTTTTAAATTTTGATTTATCTAGTAATAATATTTAGGGAAAATCTAGCTAAATTTTAGCACTAGTAGTGTGTATAAATATTTGGTGGTTATAACCAACTAGACAAACTTGGCTTTTGGCATTAATCAAAATCCTTTATTTTTTTCCCTCCTTGTACGTTAGTTGCTTTCCATTCTATCATTCTATTTTTTTTCTTTTACTTTCAACATTTTGGCTTATTTACCTTCCAAGCCCTTTCCCTTTTCCACTTTTCACAATTTCCATTAAAAGTCACTTGCATACTCCATCTAGCATGATTTATTTCATGCTTAACTAAATCCCCTTTTAGCCTTAGTCCGGATATCGCTCCGACAAATTAATCGTGAGATATGAACCCACACTAAATACTT
This sequence comes from Gossypium australe, assembly GCA_005393395.2. NCBI lineage: Eukaryota > Viridiplantae > Streptophyta > Magnoliopsida > Malvales > Malvaceae > Gossypium > Gossypium australe. Next base: position 88,003,245 of record CM016625.1, read on the forward strand.
TGCAATTCGGTATTCACTATCTGTCTGGTATATGGGATAGTACAAATTTGTCCCTTAAAGTTTATTCGGTTTCAATTCAAAAAGCGAGCATTGGGTTGGAATCGTTAAGTGTATAGTTGTGAAGTTGAGTCGACCGTGCTGTATTCAAAATCTTGAAAACAAATTGGAATGTTCAGGTAGGAAAAGCTGGTTGGATTCCGTTAAGGGAGACAGTTATCGGGTTCAAATGACCCACACGATTGAGGTCGTTGATTCAAGTTGGGCTTTTCAGATCGTAAGATTGTTGAAGTCTTAAATTATGGGCACGTGTCACGTGGTTAGAAATTCAACAAGGGTTGATGTGCAGGTTGTAATGGAACCGACAACAAAAGGAAAAGTTAGTGGTTTGAGGCGTCCTCGATCACTATAAACAACTTATTAGTTGGAAGGAAAAACCTTCTTTCAAGGATCGGTTCAAGTTCAGGGTGTACCGAGGCTAAGGCTAAGCTTTTATTTACCCATTTACTTTATTTGCTTAAATTTATTTTTGCAATTTCAAATTTGTTTTCATTTTATTACATTATATATTTATTTTTTTTATTTACTCTATCAACTTAAACCCCCCTTTTTTCAGCTTACAACACACAGGTCGTGGGCACGACTGTACTGTGACAATAATTATGGTCACAAGAAAAAGGCGAAATTGGATAATCAGCCCCTGTGGATTCGACCCTACTGCTCTATACTGCTATTTAGTATTATTTTGTCGTAGGAATTTATATTTGGTGGTTTCCACGCCCCATCAAATTTTAGCACCATGGTCGAGGATTGGAAAAAATTTTCTAATTTTTGTTTGTTTTCTTTATGACCAAGTTAAAACCAGGGAATCTAGAATTTGAACTGAAAATAGAGAAGTTGGGTTGAACATTGCGAAGAGAAGCTATTCGATGCAGTAAACGACCATATCCTGACTTCGGAGTAGGATCTTATATCAAAGATATTTTCTCATTCGAAGAACCAAACAAAATGACAGATCAAACTATATGCCAACTCGCAACAACACCAGATGAACAATAGCCACTATGCATAACTTACCCAATGGGTGAAACACCGTTCGAGTTAAAGTCAGGATTAATTCATTTATTGCCCATTTTCCACAGTTTGAAAAACGAGAACTCCCATACTGATTTGAAGGAATTTTGCATGGTTTTTTAAAGCATGAAACCAGAGGGAGTAACTGAGGATCAAATTAAATTATGAGCTTTTCCTTTTACATTAGCCGACTCAGCTAGGGAATGGCTATTTTATTTACCTCTAGTATCTGTTAATACATAGACTGATATGTCTCAGTTGTTTCTTGACAGGTTTTTTCTAGCAGCTCGAGCAGCCGAATCAAGGAGAAGTATAGTCGAAATACAACAAAAAGAACCAGAGTCACTCTATGGATATTGGGAGTTGTGCGCAAGTTTTCCACAACATGGCCTGCTTGAATAGTCACTCTTACAATATTTCTATGAGGGGTTACTCCCTATGGAAATGAAGATGATTGGTGCTACTAGTGAAGGGGCACTTGTGAACATGACTCCTCAAAGAGTTAGGGAATTAATTTTGACAATGGCTGCGAATTCTCAACACTATTGACCATCTATAAAACCTACGAGAAGGGTTTGTGAGCTAAGTACTCCTTACTTAGTAGATAAGATCGACAAGCTTACTAATATGGTTAAAAATATGCTTGTAGGAAAAACGAACCTAGCTCGGTCATGCGGGATTTGTATCAAGCCTGATCATTCTACCGACTTGTGTCTAACTTTACTTGAGGACACAACAGCATAAGTAGTAGCTATTGGAAGCTTTCTAGAGGCACCTCAAAGCGTTATGATCCATATTTGAACATGTACAATGCAAGGTGAAGGGACTGCCCAAATCTAAGCTATGGATCAAACACTTGATACAATCAGCCGTATCAACCAAGACTACCACCGCCTTAACAATATCAACCTCCAAAGTCATCCCCTGAAACCATAATAGAGTGGTTAGCCGTTAGCACTAAAAAGGTCCAACAAAATTCTGAAGCGCACTTCCGAGAAATTGATCAGCAAATAAGTAAGCTAGCACTTACGATTAGCCATTTGGAGAACCAAGGAAAATTGTCATCTCAAACTGAGCCGAACCTACGTCAAAATGTGAGTGCTATGGCCGTAAAAAATGAAACAGATTCAGAACTAGTGCCTGGCACGAGTCATGACCATGACGCTGAACGGGAAGAACAAAAAGTCAAACCAGTAGCTCCTACAGAGCTAGCACCACATAAACTATTTGTTGTACCTCCCCTATTCCTTGGAAGGCTCGCCTAAGTTAAAAAAGAGTGAGAGAAAAAAGAAATCCTTAAGACATTTTGGAAGGTAGCAATCGATATTCCTTTACTTGATGTAATTAAACAAGTTCCATGCTATGTAAAATTCTTAAAATAATTGTGTATCGGCAAAAAGAAACCCTAAGGTAACGGATGGGTCAATGTGGAAGAAAATGTTTCTACAGTATTACAGAGGAAAATCCCACCTAAGTGTAAGGACTAGTGTATGTTTTATATATCCTACAAAATAGGTAATATTCGCATAAAGAAATCCATGTGTGATTTGGGAGCATCTATTAACGTAATGCCTTTATCTATTATTAAATTTCCAAACACGGGTCCTTTGAAAGAAACAGGGGTGATTATTCAATTGGCAGATAGGTCATGTGTATGTAGAGGACGTTCACTCAAAAAATTCTTTCAATATTCTACTTGGGAGAGCACTCTTAATCATCACACGTACAAAAATTGATGTGCGAAATTGAACCCTCACTATGGAATTTGACGACAAGGTGGTAAAATTTCATGTTTATGAGGCGATGGGCCAGCCTAGTACAATGTTGAATATTTCTAGTATTGATATTATTGATCCACTAACGAAATTTCATTTTGAATATCCTGAAGGGAACGGGTTACAAACACTGCTTTGCAAAAGTTTAGACCTCGAAACGATGGATAAATTGGAAGAGTCGATGACATTCAGAAAGCCGATTCGTGAAACTGTTATTCTATTGGAGATTCTACAATTGCCTAGAAGCCAACGTAAATACTTTGAACTTTATCCGTCCAAAACTAAATTGTTGCTTTCTATTTTGCAGACCCTAGAAATAGAGCTTAAACTATTGTTAGAACACTTGAAATATGCCTACTTGGGTAATGAGAACACATTACCAGCGATAGGTTCCAGTAAACTTTCGGTACTAGAAGAGGAAAGTTTAATTCGAGTCTTGAGAGACTACAAAGGGGCAATCGGGTGGACAATCGCCTACATAAAAGGGTTAAGTCCCTCAACTTATATGCACAAAATTCTGATAGAAGAAAATGCGATCCCAGAGGGAGAACCTCAAAGAAGCCTTAATCCACCAGTGATGGAGGTCGTGAAAAAGGAAATTCAAAAATTACTAGATGCTAGGATGATCTATCCAATTTTTGACAGTAACTAGGTTAGCCCAATTCATGTGGTACCTAAGAAAACCGGTATGATCGTAATAAAAATAGTAGCAAAAGATTTAGTTCTCACTCGAGTTCAAAAGGAGTGGAGAGTCTGTATAGACTACAGGAAGTTGAACTCTTTAACTCGAAAAGACCACTTTCCACTTCCTTTTATTGATCAAATGTTAAAAGGTTTAGCGAGAAAAACTCACTACTACTGTCTTGACGGTTATTCAGGTTTTTTCCAAATTCCAGTGGCACAAGAGGACCAAGAGAAGACAATATTTACATGCCTCTTTGGCATGTTTGCCTATAGCCAGATTCGTTTGGACTTTGCAATGTGCCAGCCACATTCCAAAGGTGTATGGTAAGTATATTTTCCAGCTATGTCAAGAAAATAATTGAGGTATTTATGGACGATTTCACAGTATATGGTAATTTTTCAATGAATGTCTGTCAAACCTTGTCGAAATTTTGAAAGATGCCTAGAACTTAATCTCATTCTAAATTATGAAAAGTTCCATTTTATGGTAGATAAGGGACTAATTTTAGAACATATTGTTTGCGTTGAAGGGATCACGGTCGATAAGGCCAAAACTTATGTTATCAACTCACTTCCATACCCCATGACTGTGAGTGAAATTCGCTCTATTCTTGGTCATGCAGGTTTTTACAGGCACTTTATAAAGGGCTTTTCGAAGATTTCGCGACTGCTTTGCAATCTCTTGTAGAAAGATAAAGTGTTCAAATTTGATCAAGCATGTAAAGACGCATTCAATACCCTCATGCAAAAGCTTGTTCAGCTCCTATAGTATGACCGTAGTGTGCGATGCAAGTGACCAAAGTGTAGGAGCCGTTCTTGGGCAAAGAATTGGGAAGGAACCCCACGTCATATCTTACGGATCTAAAACATTAGATGCTGCCCAAAACAACTACTTGACTACTAAAAAAGAATTTTCAACCATTGTCCTTGCTTTCGAAAAATTTAGACCATATTTATTAGGCACTAAATTTATTGTTTTTTCTAACCATGCAGTATTGAAATATTTGATAGGGAAAAAGGAGGCGAAACTTAGGTTAATTTGATTGATTTTACTGTTACAAGAGTTCAATCTAGATATTAAAGACAAGAAAGGATGTGAGAACTTGGAAGCTAACCATTTGAGCCGAATATCCCTTCCAAAAGATAATGCTCCTCTTAAAGACAACTTCCCAGATGAAAATCTTCTATCAGCTCAGGTAGTTTACCCATGGTTTGCAAATATGGTAAATTATCTCGTTACATGTATTGTTTCTTCCAATTTATCATGTTTTGAAAAGGACAAAATCAAGAGAGACTCACAATATTATACTTGGGATGACCCATACCTTTGGAAAAATTGTTCCGATCAGGTAATCCGACGATGTGTCACAGAGACCGAGGTACAATCTATCCTATATTTTTGTCATTCTTATGCTTGTGGAGTGCATTTTGGTCCTAAATGCACTACACATAGGTACTTGAATGTGGATTGTGTTGGTCACACATCTTTCGTGATGCTTAATTATTTTGTAAGACTTGTGACAGATGCCAAAAAAGTGGGTAATTTAAGTCGAAAGAATGAGATGCCCCTAACTCATACACATGTGTGCGAAATTTCTGATGTACGGGGCATCGATTTAATAGGACTGTTTGTTTCATCATTTAAAAATGTTTACATTATTATTGTTGTTGATTACGTGTCTAAATGGGTAGAATCTAAAGCTAACCATTGTGTCGGTGCTAAAATGGTAGTGGATTTTCTAACAAACTGAGACACCCCAAACCTGGCCCACGAGCCTTGACCGGATCTGGTATGTTCCTCGAAGTAAACCGGTTCAAAACTCTTTTGTTACTTAGGAAAAATTTGTGTCTTTTGAAAGAAAGTTTGTTTGGGTTGGGCTTGAGTTGAAAAAGAGTTTATTTTATATTGAAAACCCATTTATTTCAGGTGACAAAATATTTACATTCTATTTTAAATTAAATTTACTTGATCTTATAACCATAAAAAAATTTGTAACATAATAAATAAAAGAAAGAAAAATAAAGTAGTTCAACTATGGCCTTATTACATCAAATAATTCCCAAAAATAAATTAAAGTGCTTAAATAGAATAAAAGTCCAAATAATAAAATTTTCCTTGTTGTGCATGGCCACCTTTAAGTTCCTGCCGACCCGGTCCATTACTGATCATCACCTGGAAGAAAATATTCCCCAAACGGGGTGAGTCAAACAGACTCAATGTGTAGCCAACACTAAAACTTAACAATTCAGGCATACAATATCATATCACATACTTATTCATATAACAGATATAAAATAATGATGCAAACCCGAACCCAAACCTAGATGCCATCCGCTACACTTCCCCGTACCAACCTGCACACCGTGGGGACTACTAAGTCAACTCTCCATCCACTACACACCATCGAAGGCAGTCGCTGCAGTCGACGTGCTCATCGCCCTTATAGGTTCGTGGTCTTAAGTCACCACATTCAAATCTCGTGGTCTTAGGTCACCACATTCAGATATCGTGGTCTTAGGTCACCACATTCAGATATCGCGGTCTTAGGTCACCGCATTCAGATTTCGTGGTCTTAGGTCACCACATTCACTTCCTCTTTTCAATAACCCATATGCCCCATATCATCTTATGCATTAACATGCCAAAGTTCACATTCTTATCATTATTCTCATGTTAAATATAACATATTTCATAATCCTAGTAGGAGTAGGAAACGTACCTGAGTACTTTGTACCATAACATGGTACCTTAGCCACATTCTTACACTTTCATATTCTTAATATCACATACATATATTTATTAAACATTCCATAAAACATATTAAGAATTAGTGTGGGGTACACACCTGATTCGCTTAAGGTTTCCAATCCAAATCCTGAAAAGCTTGATCTAATGCCTTAGATCTTAGATCTCTACATTTAATCAATCATTTAATACTTAGTAAAGAGCCATTCGGCCATAAATCCAAATCCTAGTAGGATTAGTACACTAAAACTTACCTTGTTGCCGATTGACTTAAGAATCAAGTCCCAAAACTTTGTTGTATTCCTTCTTGTATTCGGCCAAACATTAAATCACATCCCAGGTTAGTTTCGGCTTTTTAAACAATTATGAAATAGATCTAGATATCAAAATAAGCCTTGGCCGAATGCTATATACACTTACCTTGTGGATTTTAAATCCCGAAACTCACCGAATAACTAGGGAACACGCGGCCTATGGTGTACCTTCGGGAAAAGAACTTCTCCTTCCTTGTAGTCAACACTTAGTAAATCCCAAAAGATCTCTTCAAAGTTTCGGTAACAAGGTATTAAGGGTATTAGAATCTTAATTTCGATAGCCTTAAAAGAAATAGAATGAGAATCTAACCTAATCTTACCCTTACTGAAGAATTCGATGGAACTCTTGCTTGAACCCTTAGCAGTATTCGGCTATGGCTTTGATGTGGATAACAATTTCGGCTCTTGAGGCTTAGTGAGAAATCGGCTAGGGCTATTGGCATCTTCGGCTTTTGATTGTGTTTGTAATAGAAGAAGAAAAGAAAAGAGAAAAAGAGAATAATGGCAGAGAGAATTCGGCAGAGAGAAGAGGAGAAACTTTAGAGAATTTCGGCAGAGGTTTTCTTGAAGAGAAAATAATGAATGAAGAATAGCCTTACTCTTCCTTTTATAGCCAAAATTACTAGGCTAGAGTCCCTTACTTGGCCACCACTCTCATATCTTTATCACTTTATTTAAAAATTAAAGAATAAATCCTCATTTATCTCTTGAAAATAATCTAAAATAAATCCATTATTTATCCCTTATTTATCCACCTTTTATCTCTTAAAAAAGAATAAAAGCTCCTAAAATAAAACTCTTTTATTTGCTCCCCAAGTGACTCGAACCCAGGCCCAATTGCACCTGCTTGTGACGTCAACTCCAGAGGCCCTAAGTGGCACCTCCAAGCCACTTAGACAAGCCCAATTGTATGTCATATTTCACCCATAAATTTTCTTAAGGCCATCCTGCTTTACTTCCCTCTCTTAACCTCAAAACTTAACTTTTCCTAAAACGTTTCCTTACATTTCCTTACATTTCCAAGTTTCCAAAAATGTTCGTTTGCCTCCTTTAAACTTAACATTTCTTACATTTCCAAGTTTCCAGAAATGTTCACTTTCCTCTTTTGAACTTAACATTTCTTACATTTCCAAGTTTCCAGGACATTTCACTTTCCTCTTTTGAAACTTAACATTTCTAAATCATTTCCTTACATTTCCAGGACATTTCCTTACATTTCCAAGGTTCTAAAAATGCACACAACACATCCATATCACCATAAACATGCTATTTCATAAAATTAAGCAAAAAATGCATAGGCCCATTTTCAGGATGTTATAGTTCTACCCCCCTTAAAATAATTTCGTCCTCGAAATTACTTACTAACGAACAGTCGTACTTCCTAGCTTACCACACTACGCTACTGCTGCGCACTCTGATCTTAAGAAACTATCATACTTTCTAGGCACATTCTCTTAGTTTAAAATCAAGGTTCCATACACCTTACTAGCAACATAAGAACTAACTGACTTTACAACGAACAAGGCAATTAAGGTATTCCAGAACCACGTCCCCTAAAGCTCATTTCTACGATCGTCCTTTAATCTAATTAAGAAATTTTATGAATTAGCCTTTATTCCACTGATTACCCGCGAAGAAGTTTTACGAAAAGAATTTTAGAAGTGGTTCTTTCGTATTCATACATGCATACAGTCTTTACATTCATACATTCATCAATCAATTATGAACTTTCGTTCATTCAGAGAAATGTTGTAGTTTTCATTGTTGCTGTTTTTCCACTACCCAGGCGTATTTTCGTAATTTGTCCTACAGGGGTATTTTCGTAATTTTTCAAAATAAGGTTCCTTGGTGGTTTTGTCAATAAGGGTATTTTGGTAATTTTTTTTGAAATCCCGGGGGTATTTCAGAAATTTTTAAATTACAGGGGTATCGGTAAATTTTGAAACTCGGGGGTATTTTGGTAATAAATCAGAGTAAATTTGTAAAGCTTAATAAATCAAGGGTATTTCCAAAATTTGCAAAACTTGAGGGTTCTTTTTGAGAATTTGTTTTCCAAATCGGTGATGTTGCAAAATTTTTGAAATTCAGGGTCATTTTAGTAATTTTGTAAGTCAGGGGCAATTTCGTAATTTTCCAAAATCAAAGTATTTTGATATTTTGCAAATTAGGGTTTTTGGACTTGTTATAAAGTAATGAAATTTTTTATAAGAACTGTGGGTATTTTGGAAATTTCATAAACCAAGGGCAATTTATTAATTTTGCAAATAGGGGTATTTTAGTAATTTTCATAAATCAAGAATACTTTAGAAAATTTTATAGAATCATGTTTGCAATTCAAAAGGATAATTTTAAGAATTTTAAAACTAGGTTTTTTTATGAAAATACGGCTAGTTCCCTTTCGGGTTTTAGTTATTGGGTTTAGCCTGTGACTGAGTCCTCTTGGTTAGGGTGAACTGAAGCTACGCACCAGGTAGGATTCCTGCGAAGAGGAGGTGAGTCACTAGGACTGCTTAAATACCTGTAACACCCCAAACCCGGTCAACACACCACGACCGAATCCAGCATGTTACAGGAAAATTTCTTGATGAAGTTAAGTTAGCGAATCAAGTTTTTAGTAAATATTTCCTCGTTGTTTTTATTTTGGTAGAAAGCAGGTGCATGATGAGTTAAAAACCGTTCTTGTTGTTTTCGAAATCCCGAAATTAGATCTTTGAAACTTAGTTTGTCGAATTCATAAGTAAAACAATGCCCTATCATTTAAAATCCGATTAGTTGCTTTTTGGTTGCTTAAAAACATTTAAATTGAGTGTGTAAAACTTTGAGTTCTAAAAACCATTTGAGTTGTAGTGATCATCAATTATAAAGTGATACCCGATGGTAAAGTTTTAAAACATACCGCCTTGTAATCTTAGAAAACCTTATTTTTTCCAAACTTTATCAGATGTTAACCAATAATTTGTTAAGTCATATTTGAAATCAAATCCAACCACATAAATAATCAAATCATAACTTAAAAGGCCTTTTTACAATCCCAACAAAACCAAATCGAAATAAAAGAAATAAAGTACCAAATTCAAATCCGTGAAAGACCGTATTTATTCATAGCATGGCCGCCTCGAGTCCACCGGCTCCTCGTCCGCGATCTAAGTGTCACCTGAAATGATGAGAGAGAAGGTGAGCCACCAAGACTCAGTGCATAAACCCTCCTCTCGATTAATGCAACATATTTACACACACATCACCAAGCAATATAAACAATGCACCCCAACCCTAACCATCCATACTCCTTATCTACCCCGTGTGGTACCAAACCACTGGTGGTGCCAAACCACTGGTGACCCAAAGTCACGATATCCATTATTGTGGTGCCAAACCACTGGTGACCCAAAGTCACGAATAATCCATCTGTGGGGCCAACCCACGTGTGATACCAAATCACTAGCGACGATCCCGGAATATCAACTGTGGGGCCAACTCACTGTGGTGCTAAGCCACTGGGACAAGTTGCTATGAGGTGCCAAACCTCTGGTGACCCAAAGTCACAAAATATCAATATCCAAGTGTGGGGCCAACCCACGTGTGATACCAAATCACTGGCGACGATCCCGTAATATCAACTGTGGGGCCAACCCACTGTGGTACTAAGCCACTGGGATAAGTCGCTATGAGGTGCCAAACCTCTGGTGACCCAAAGTCACTAAATCAATCTGTGGTACCAAACCACTGGAGGTGCCAAACCTCTGGTGTCCCAAAGACACGGATATCATCTTCCCCCTCCTCTCATATCACCCATTAACATCATGCCATACTCATGTAAATCATGCACATCATGCAAATCATGCCAACATGCCTAGTTACCCATCACATAACATATATGTCATAAATCATGATATCATATATCACATAACAGAACTCCTATTGAAACGGACTTACCCGAATCTGTGCACATACCCATAGGGTATCGTAACCACATCCATACTGTTTCGGCTTTTATTAACAACATGTTATTAAAACATATCACTAAGTATAGAGTGTGTAGGTTTACACACCTGTTATAACGCAAGCCCAAAATCCCGGAGAACCGATCTAAGACACTAGATTTCCTTGCTCCTATATACGGCCAAACATAGAGATTAGCACCAAGGCCATTCGGCCAAACCAAATAACTCAAGGGTTAATGCATGAACCCCTACCTTACTGCTGATTTGATTTCCAATCAAATCCCAACACTATGAGATGGTCTCCTCTTGCAATCGGCCACACCCTAAGACGCAGAAACAGTTAGCCTCAAAAGCCTTCGGCTTAACGTATACTTAAAGGAATAGACTATTCACATAGATCCTTACCATCACTTACCAAATCCGATTGACAGAGAATGGAGGCTTGGAATGAGTACTTCACAACTCTGGAGTACCTAAGAGAGTCGGTTTCCAAAAACAAGCAATTAACACCCTTGCTATCAAGTGCCGAAATCGGCTCTTACCCTTGTAACAGTCAACAGAGAAAAGAAAGAAGAAGGGATAGGCATTCGGCCTTGAGCACTTACCTTTCTCTAAAAACCGATTGGAGAAACTCTTGCTTGAGATTCGGCCAAAACTTAAACAAAAAGGAAGAAGAGGGTTCAGCTATGGTTGTTTAAAATAACACTTAAGATTCGGCCAGATAATCAAAAGGAGAAAAGAGATTCGGCTAGAGTCTTAAAAGTAGAAACAAATGAGATGTGGTTTAAAGAAGAAGGAGAAATCGGCAAAGTAGATTAAAAGTGGGAGAGGGAAGATTCGGCTTGGGCAATGATAGAGGAAATAAAAAGAGATGGGAGGAAGAAGGTTGGTATTCGGCCAAAGCTTAAAGAAAAGGAAATTGAGAGGTTTTGGCTAACACTTGAAAAGGGAAGAGAAAAGAAGAACAAGGGTGTCGACTTTCGGCTTCAAGGAAAATAAAAGATGAGGGGAAAGCTTCCAAGGAGATTCGGCCAAATGGTTTAGAGAGGAAATCGGCAATTACCTAATGAAGTTTCGGCTCTTGCTTCACTATGGCACTAAGGAGAATCGGCACACTCAAAAGAAATGCTTTTCGGCTCTTGACCCACAACCAAAAGCTAGCCGAAAATGAAGTCTAGGCTCCTAAAGAAATTCGGGAACCCCTCCTTACTCACCTTACCAAAACCGGCCACTCCCCCCTTGAAGAATCCAAAATTCGGCCACACACAAATTCAAACAAATTTGAATTGGTCAACTACCTAAATTCTCTCTTTGCCAACCATTTGAATCATTTGACTTAGTCCATGGCAGAGTTTGAATTGCACACAACTCCTTCCCCTCCTTGGCGTCAAAATAGAAGACAAAAGGTGGGATACCTGCTGCTCAAACATGAGACCTCCTTCCCTTGCAAGTGGCGTCAATCACAAGGCTTTAAGTGGCGCCCCCTTGCCTCTCTGCCAAGCCTTTTCTTGTGCTAAAAACCCACTTGAAATACTTATGACCCTTAGCTCCCTTAGCACCCCTAACTTAAGACTTAAAACTAAAATTTTTCCTACTACTCAGGCCTACACTAGACTTACAACTAAGCCCCAAAACATCATAAATAACAACACCGCAATCCAAACACAAGCAAACAATGCAGTTACAAAATAACCCCAATTTCAGGATATTACAGTTCTACCCCCTTAAAAATAATTTCAGCCTCGAAATTACCTGGTTCCCACATCTTCTGGTTCCCACATAGCTTCTTCCACGCCATGATTCCGCCACAGCACCTTCACCAAAGGAACTGTCTTCCTACGCAAGACTTTCACATCCCGGTCTAGAATCTGCACTGGTTCCTCTTCCATGGTCAAATCCGGATTCACCTCGATCTCTTCCACTGCCACAACATGCGATGGATCTGAACGATAACGTCTAAGCATGGAGACATGAAATACGTCGTGAATCTGACTTAGCTCTTCTGGCAACTCAAGCTGGTAAGCTACTGGTCCCACTCGTCTCAGTACCTTATACGGCCCAATAAACCTTGGACTTAACTTGCCTTTCCTACCGAACCTCAACACTTTCTTCCATGGCGAGACCTTCAGAAAGACCTTATCCCCAACAGCAAACTCTATATCTCTCCGCCTGAGATCGGCGTAAGACTTCTGCCTGTCCGAAGCTTCCTTCAATCGATCCTGAATCAGCTTAACCTTGTCTTCAGTCTCTGCAACCAACTCTAGTCCCAACAACTGACGTTCACCCAACTCCGTCCAACAAGTAGGTGATCGACACTTCCTACCATACAACGCCTCATATGGTGCCATCTTAATGCTCGCTTCGTAACTATTGTTGTAGGCGAACTCAGCTAATGGTAGGAACTCCTCCCAATTACCCCTGAAGTCCAGAACACAACCTCTCAGCATATCCTCTAGGATCTGTATAACCCTTTTCGACTGCCCGTCAGACTGTGGATGGAATGCAGTACTGAAATCCAAACACGTACCCAAAGCCTGATGCAACGCTTTCCAAAACGTTGACGTAAATCTGGGATCCCTATCCGAGATGATCGATACTGGCACTCCATGCAACCTCACTATTTCTGACACCTACAGCTTAGCTAGCTTCTGAAGCGAGTAATCAACCCTTACCGGTATGAAGTGAGCTGATTTAGTCAGACGATCCACAATTACCCAAACTGAGTCCTTCTTGCTAGGCGTAAGAGGTAATCCACTGACGAAATCTATAGTAATCCTTTCCCACTTCCACTGTGGAATCCTCACTGGCTGAAGCAACCCTGACGGCAACTGATGCTCAGCCTTAACCTGCTGGCATGTCAGACACTTACCCACAAATTCCGTCACTTCCCGCTTTAGTCCTGGCCACCAAAACTGCTCTCTAAGATCCCGATACATCTTGCTACCTCCAGGATGCATAGCGTATGGGCTGCTATGTGCGTCCTGAAGAATCATTTGCCTTAACTCGATGTCCCTCGGCATACAAGCTCTCCCTTGAAAACGCAGCACTCCATCACTAGACAAACTGTAACCCTCCAAACCACTATCTTGCACTTGCAACCTCTACGCACTCAAAACCTCATCCTCTAGCTGTTTCTCCCTGATCTGCTCAACCCAAGTAGGCTTAACCTGCAATTCTACCAGAATAATCCCGTCGTCGTACAAACTCAAATGGGCAAACATCGCTCTTAAGTCCGATACAACCTTACAGCTCAACGCGTCTGCCACAACGTTAGCCTTGCCCGGATGATACTCAATCGAACAGTCGTAGTCCTTGAGCAACTCAATCCATCTGCGCTGCCTCAAATTCAAATCCTTCTGAGTCAAAAGGTACTTCAGACTCTTGTGATCTGTGTAGACTATCGACTTCTCCCCGTACAAGTAGTGCCTCCAGATCTTCAAGGCCAAGACTACTGTCGCTAACTCCAAGTCGTGCGTCGGATAATTGACCTCATATGGCCTCAGCTGCCGAGATGCATAAGCCACTACCTTCCCTTCCTGCATCAGCACACATCCCAAACCCGTATGAGATGCATCGCAATATACCGTGAATTCCTTTCCTGCCTCAGGCTGAATCAGAACCGGAGCTTCAGTCAAAATCTTCTTTAGCTTGTCGAAACTCTCTTGCTACTTCTCAGTCCAAACAAACGGAACACCTTTTCTTAACAACTTGGTCATCGGTGCTGCGATCAACAAAAATCCCTATACAAATCTTCGGTAGTACCCTGCCAAACCCAGGAAACTCCGAATCTCAGCCACTGACTTCGGCGGCTTCCAATCCAACACCACCTCAATCTTCCGAGGATCCACTCTAATCCCCTCAGCTGACACTACATGACCCAAGAAAGTCACCTCCCTAAGCCAGAAATCGCACTTACTGAACTTAGCATATAGCTCCTTTTCCCTCAGAATCTGCAACACTACTCGCAAATGCGCATCATGCTCCTCTTCTATCCTCGAATAAACCAAGATGTCGTCTATGAATACCACGACGAACTGATCCAAATACTGTTGGAATACCCTATTCATCATGTCCATAAATGCTGCCGGCGCGTTAGTCAACCCAAACGGCATTACCAGAAACTCATAGTGCCCATACCGAGTACAAAACGCCGTCTTGTGGATATCAGCCTCCTTCAACTTTAGCTGATGATACCCAGACCTTAAGTCGATCTTTGAGAATACCGCTGCACCCTTCAGCTGATCAAACAAATCATCTATCCTCGGCAACGGATACTTGTTTTTTATCGTCAGCTTATTCAACTGGCGGTAGTCTATACACATCCGCATTGAACCATCTTTCTTCTTGACAAAGAGTACTGGCGCTCCCCAAGGTGAAACACTTGGCCTAATAAAGCCTCGGTCCAACAACTCCTGGATCTGAGCCTTTAATTCCACCAACTCCTTTGGTGCCATCCTATACGGAGCAATAGACACTGGCGCAGTTCCGGGTAACAGATCTATGCCAAATTCCACCTCACAATCTGGTGGCAGTCCCGAAAGCTCCTCAGGAAACACATCAACAAATTCTCTTACTGTTCGGACATTCCCAACAACAGACTCCTTAGCCTCCAAGGCATACACATGAACCATAAATGCTTCGCAGCCCTTCCTGACCATCTTCTCAGCCTTCAAAGTAGATACCACGTTGGATAAGTAATCTCTCCTATTACCTATCATGACCACCTCGTCATCCTCAGCCGTCTTTAGAACCATGCGCTTAGCCGTGCAATCCAACCTCGCCTGGTACTTAACCAACCAGTCCATTCCAAGAATCAAATCGAACTCCCCAAACGGCAGTTCCATCAGATCAGCAACAAACACTACCCCTTGGAGTTCTAGGGGTACATCTCTATACAGCTTATTTACAACTACAGAGTGACCTAGAGGGCTAATCACTGTCATCTACCTAGAAGTAGTCTCAGAGTCTAAGTCCATGGTCTCAACTATGCTACTAGCAACATATGAATGCGTTGAACCCACATCAATCAAAGCAGTATAGGGAAAACCAAAGATCAAGAACGTACCGGTTATGACGTCCGGTGCGTCGCCCTCCTCTCGGCGCCTCGCTGCATACACCAACCTAGGCTGTCTATCCTCTATGCTGCCCGCACCTCTGCCCGGTGCTCCGCGGCCCCGACCAGATCCATTACCTCCTCTACCATTACCACGACCCCTCAGCAGTGGCGGTCCATTATTCCTGAACTGAGTACGGCCCTGACCCTCAGACTGAATCCTAGCCATCTTACGCGGACAGTCTCTTACACGGTGATCTAGCGAACCACAATCAAAACATCCTTTTCCACCGGTCCAACATCCTCCCCAATGAGATTTCCCACAACGGTTACACTGTGCTGGTCCCTGATTAGCAGCAATAGACCTACCAGACTGATTCCGCCCACTCTGTCTAGCCCTTTTCTGAGAATTTCCAGCCGACCCAGATGACCCAAAGCTTCTCTTATGTCTGTTCCTATCCATATTCTGCCTCACAGACTCTTTAACCCCTTCGGCTACCTTAGCCTTTTCTACCAGGACAGCAAACTCACGCTCCTGCTGTGGAGCAATCATCAATCTCAGCTCATCTCTCAGACCATCCTCGAATCGAACACACCGCTCGTGCTCAATAGCCACAATGCCTCTAGCATACCGACTTAGCTTTAAGAACTCTGCCTCATACTCTGATACAGACTTACTCCCCTGAACCAACCTCAGAAATGTCTTCCGTTGTGCATCAATGTAGCTAGATCCAATGTACTTTTTCTGATACGCGGCCTTAAAATAATCCCAAGTAAGATCTTCCGCTGCAGCACTGTCTCGAACTGTGAGCCACCACTGATATGACTCATCCCGGAGAAGTGATACTATTCCTTTCAGTTTTTCTTCAGCAGTCAGGTCCAGATCGTCCATGATCCGCTCTGTCGCCTCCAGCCAATACTCAGCCGTGCTGGGAGCCACACCAGAAACACCTCGAAATACTTCGGCCCCATTTGCCTGGAATCGCTCGGGTACAGATTTTCGAGCTCCTGCGCCTCCACCTACTCCAGCTACCCTTTCCAGAACCCGCAGCATCGCCTGCGACACTACGTCATCCCCGGTCTGATCCTGAAACTCACCACCTGCAGCTGGTGGCGGTACCGGTATCTCATTCTCTGACCCCTGACCAGACCGTACTGGTTCAAAAACTGTCATCCTACCTCGACCACGTCGACGACCATGTCCACCTCGAGTGCTCATGACTACTACCTCGACTTATTTGATTTAGAAGTTTTATGCATTAGTAATTATTCCTCTGTCTTTAAAGGCAAAGTCTTATGAGTATTTCTTATTAAAGGAAGTTTTGTTTGCGCAATTCCACAGAGTCCTATCAGTTTCAGTTTCTAGAGTAGTCCACTATCGCTAGTCATTCAATCCTATCACATCCAAAAATCACAAGCAATAGTAAGGGGTACTTACCTGGGCAGATTGGTGCCGGAGACTCGGTGCCATGCCTTTCAAACCATATATTTTAAACAAAACACTTAAAACCAATTTTTAAAACATTTTTGGGCCTCGGGCCCACAGCCGAGCCTTTGAACTTGGCTCTGATACCACAATTGTAACACCCCAAACCCGGTCAACACACCACGACCGAATCCAGCATGTTACAGAAAAATTTCTTGATGAAGTTAAGTTAGCGAATCAAGTTTTTAATAAAAATTTCCTCGTTGTTTTTATTTTGATAGAAAGCAGGTGCATGATGAGTTAAAAACCATTCTTGTTGTTTTTGAAATCCCGAAATTAGATCTTTGAAACTTAGTTTGTCGAATTCATAAGTAAAACTAAGTCCTATCATTTAAAATCCGATTAGTTGCTTTTTGGTTGCTTAAAAACATTTAAATTGAGTGTGTAAAACTTTGAGTTCTAAAAACCATTTGAGTTGTAGTGATCATCAATTATAAAGTGATACCCGATGGTAAAGTTTTAAAACATACCGCTTTGTAATTTTAGAAAACCTTATTTTTTCCAAACTTTATCAGATGTTAACCAATAATTTGTTAAGTCATGTTTGAAATCAAATCCAACCACATAAATAATCAAATCATAACTTAAAAGGCCTTTTTACAATCCCAACAAAACCAAATCGAAATAAAAGAAATAAAGTACCAAATTCAAATCCGTGAAAGACCGTATTTATTCATAGCATGGCCGCCTCGAGTCCACCGGCTCCTCGTCCGCGATCTAAGTGTCACCTGAAATGATGAGAGAGAAGGTGAGTCACCAAGACTCAGTGCATAAACCCTCCTCTCGATTAATGCAACATATTTACACACACATCACCAAGCTATATAAACAATGCACCCCAACCCTAACCATCCATACTCCTTATCTACCCCGTGTGGTACCAAACCACTGGTGGTGCCAAACCACTGGTGACCCAAAGTCACGATATCCATTATTGTGGTACCAAACCACTGGTGACCCAAAGTCACGAATAATCCATCTGTGGGGCCAACCCACGTGTGATACCAAATCACTGGCGACGATCCCGTAATATCAACTGTGGGGCCAACCCACTGTGGTGCTAAGCCACTGGGACAAGTCGCTATGAGGTGCCAAACCTCTGGTGACCCAAAGTCACAAAATATCAATATCCAAGTGTGGGGCCAACCCACGTGTGATACCAAATCACTGGCGACGATCCCGTAATATCAACTGTGGGGCCAACCCACTGTGGTACTAAGCCACTGGGATTAGTCGCTATGAGGTGCCAAACCTCTGGTGACCCAAAGTCACTAAATCAATCTGTGGTACCAAACCACTAGAGGTGCCAAACCTCTGGTGTCCCAAAGACACGGATATCATCTTCCCCCTCCTCTCATATCACCCATTAACATCATGCCATACTCATGTAAATCATGCACATCATGCAAATCATGCCAACATGCCTAGTTACCCATCACATAACATATATGTCATAAATCATGATATCATATATCACATAACAGAACTCCTATTGAAACTGACTTACCCGAATCCGTGCACATACCCATAGGGTATCGTAACCACATCCATACTGTTTCGGCTTTTATTAACAACAGGTTATTAAAACATATCACTAAGTATAGAGTGTGTAGGTTTACACACCTGTTATAACGCAAGCCCAAAATCCCAGAGAACCGATCTAAGACACTAGATTTCCTTGCTCCTATATACGGCCAAACATAGAGATTAGCACCAAGGCCATTCGGCCAAACCAAATAACTCAAGGGTTAACGCATGAACCCCTACCTTACTGCCGATTTGATTCCCAATCAAATCCCAACACTATGAGATGGTCTCCTCTTGCAATCGGCCACACCCTAAGACGCAGAAACAGTTAGCCTCAAAAGCCTTCGGCTTAACGAATACTTAAAGGAATAGACTATTCACATAGATCCTTACCATCACTTACCAAATCCGATTGACAGAGAATGGAGGCTTGGAATGAGTACTTCACAACTCCGGAGTACCTAAGAGAGTCGGTTTCATAAAACAAGCAATTAACACCCTTGCTATCAAGTGCCGAAATCGGCTCTTACCCTTGTAACAGTCGACAGAGAAAAGAAAGAAGAAGGGATAGGCATTCGGCCTTGAGCACTTACCTTTCTCTAAAAACCGATTGGAGAAACTCTTACTTGAGATTCGGCCAAAACTTAAACAAAAAGGAAGAAGAGGGTTCGGCTATGGTTGCTTAAAATAACACTTAAGATTCGGCCAGATAATCAAAAGGAGAAAAGAGATTCGGCTAGAGTCTTAAAAGTAGAAACAAATGAGATGTGGTTTAAAGAAGGAGAAATCGGCAAAGTAGATTAAAAGTGGGAGAGGGAAGATTCGGCTTGGGCAATGCTGGAGGAAACAAAAAGAGATGGGAGGAAGAAGGTTGGTATTTGGCCAAAGCTTAAAGAAAAGGAAATTGAGAGGTTTTGGCTAACACTTGAAAAGGGAAGAGAAAAGAAGAACAAGGGTGTCTACTTTCGGCTTCAAGGAAAATAAAAGATGAGTGGAAAGCTTCCAAGGAGATTCGGCCAAATGGTTTAGAGAGGAAATCGGCAATTACCTAATGAAGTTTCGGCTCTTGCTTCACTATGGCACTAAGGAGAATCGGCACATTCAAAAGAAATGCTTTTCGGCTCTTGACCCACAACCAAAAGCTAGCCGAAAATGAAGTCTAGGCTCCTAAAGAAATTCGGCAACCCTCCTTACTCACCTTACCAAAACCGGCCACTCCCCCTTGAAGAATCCAAAATTCGGCCACAACCTACAAAAGCTCATGACCACAAATTCAAACAAATTTGAATTGGTCAACTACCTAAATTCTCTCTTTGCCAACCATTTGAATCATTTGACTTAGTCCATGGGAGAGTTTGAACTGCACACAACTCCTCCCCCTCCTTAGCGTCAAAATAGAAGACAAAAGGTGGGATACCTGCTGCTCGAACATGAGACCTCCTTCCCTTGCAAGTGGCGTCAATCACAAGGCTTTAAGTGGCGCCTCCTTGCCACTCTGCCAAGCCTTTTCTTGTGCTAAAAACCCACTTGAAATACTTATGACCCTTAGCTCCCTTAGCACCCCTAACTTAAGACTTAAAACTAAAATTTTTCCTACTACTCAGGCCTACGCTAGACTTACAACTAAGCCCCAAAACATCATAAATAACAACACCGCAATCCAAACACAAGCAAACAATGCAGTTACAAAATAACCCCAATTTCTGGATATTACAGTTCTACCCCCCTTAAAAATAATTTCGGCCTCGAAATTACCTGGTCAAAAGAGTTGAGGGTATTGCTGTCTTATCACATCTTCTGGTTCCCACGTAGCTTCTTCCACGCCATGATTCCGCCACAGCACCTTCACCAAAGGAACTGTCTTCCTACGCAAGACTTTCACATCCCGGTCTAGAATCTGCACTGGTTCCTCTTCCATGGTCAAATCCGGATTCACCTCGATCTCTTCCACTGCCACAATATGCGATGGATCTGAACGATAACGTCTAAGCATGGAGACATGAAATACGTCATGAATCTGACTTAGCTCTGCTGGCAACTCAAGCTGGTAAGCTACTGGTCCCACTCGTCTCAGTACCTTATACAGCCCAATAAACCTTGGACTTAACTTGCCTTTCCTACCGAACCTCAACACTTTCTTCCATGGCGAGACCTTCAGAAAGACCTTATCCCCTACAGCAAACTCTATATCTCTCCGCCTGAGATCGGCGTAAGACTTCTGCCTGTCCGAAGCTTCCTTCAATCGATCCTGAATCAGCTTAACCTTGTCTTCAGTCTCTGCAACCAACTCTGGTCCCAACAACTGACGTTCACCCAACTCCGTCCAACAAGTAGGTGAGCGACACTTCCTACCATACAACGCCTCATATGGTGCCATCTTAATGCTCGCTTGGTAACTATTGTTGTAGGCGAACTTAGCTAATGGTAGGAACTCCTCCCAACTACCCTTGAAGTCCAGAACACAACCTCTCAGCATATCCTCTAAGATCTGTATAACCCTTTCCGACTGCCCGTCAGACTGTGGATGAAATGCAGTACTGAAATCCAAACGCGTACCCAAAGCCTGATGCAACGCTTTCCAAAACGTTGACGTAAATCTGGGATCCCTATCCGAGATGATCGATACTGGCACACCATGCAACCTCACTATTTCTGACACCTACAGCTTAGCTAGCTTCTGAAGCGAGTAATCAACCCTTACCGGTATGAAGTGAGCTGATTTAGTCAGACGATCCACAATTACCCAAACTGAGTCCTTCTTGCTAGGCGTAAGAGGTAATCCACTGACGAAATCTATAGTAATCCTTTCCCACTTCCACTGTGGAATCCTCACTGGCTGAAGCAACCCTGACGGCAACTGATGCTCAGCCTTAACCTGCTGGCATGTCAAACACTTACCCACAAATTCCGTCACTTCCCGCTTTAGTCCTGGCCACCAAAACTGCTCTCTAAGATCCCGATACATCTTGCTACCTCCAGGATGCATAGCGTATGGGCTGCTATGTGCGTCCTGAAGAACCATTTGCCTTAACTCGATGTCCCTCGGCATACAAGCTCTCCCTTGAAAACACAGCACTTCATCACTAGATAAACTGTAACCCTCCAAACCATTATCTTGCACTTGCAACCTCTGCGCACTCAAAACCTCATCCTCTAGCTGTTTCTCCCTGATCTGCTCAACCCAAGTAGGCTTAACCTGCAATTCTGCCAGAATACTCCCGTCGTCGTACAAACTCAAATGGGCAAACATCGCTCTTAAGTCCGATACAACCTTACGGCTCAACGCGTCTGCCACAACGTTAGCCTTTCCCGGATGATACTCAATCGAACAGTCGTAGTCCTTAAGCAACTCAATCCATCTGCGCTGCCTCAAATTCAAATCCTTCTGAGTCAAAAGGTACTTCAGACTCTTGTGATCTGTGTAGACTATCGACTATCGAGCCTTGACCGGATCTGGTATGTTCCTCGAAGTAAACCGGTTCAAAACTCTTTTGTTACTTAGGAAAAATTTGTGTCTTTTGAAAGAAAGTTTGTTTGGGTTGGGCTTGAGTTGAAAAAGAGTTTATTTTATATTGAAAACCCATTTATTTCAGGTGACAAAATATTTACAGTCTATTTTAAATTAAATTTACTTAATCTTATAACCATAAAAAAATTTATAACATAATAAATAAAAGAAAGAAAAATAAAGTAGTTCAACTATGGCCTTATTACATCAAATAATTCCCAAAAATAAATTAAAGTGCTTAAATAGAATAAAAGTCCAAATAATAAAATTTCCTTGTTGTGCATGGCCACCTTTAAGTTCCTGCCGACCCGGTCCATTACTGATCATCACCTGGAAGAAAATATTCCCCAAACGGGGTGAGTCAAACAGACTCAATGTCTAACCAACACTAAAACTTAACAATTCAGGCATACAATATCATATCACATACTTATTCATATAACAGATATAAAATAATGATGCAAACCCGAACCCAAACCTAGATGCCATCCGCTACACTTCCCCGTACCAACCTGCACACCGTGGGGACTACTAAGTCAACCCTCCATCCACTACACACCATCGAAGGCAGTCACTGCAGTCGACGTGCTCATCGCCCTTATAGTTTTGTGGTCTTAGGTCACCACATTCAAATCTCGTGGTCTTAGGTCACCACATTCAGATATCGTGGTCTTAGGTCACCACATTCAGATATCGCAGTCTTAGGTCACCGCATTCAGATTTCGTGGTCTTAAGTCACCACATTCACTTCCCCTTTTCAATAACCCATATGCCCCATATCATATTATGCATTAACATGCCAAAGTTCACATTCTTATCATTATTCTCATGTTAAATATAACATATTTCATAATCCAAGTAGGAGTAGGAAACGTACCTGAGTACTTTGTACCATAACATGGTACCTTAGCCACATTCTTACACTTTCATATTCTTAATATCACATACATATATTTATTAAACATGCCATAAAACATATTAAGAATTAGTGTGGGGTACACACCTGATTCGCTTAAGGTTTCCAATCCAAATCCCGAAAAGCTTGATCTAATGCCTTAGATCTTACCCTT
The DNA here is from genome assembly GCA_005393395.2 of Gossypium australe. Taxonomy (NCBI): domain Eukaryota; kingdom Viridiplantae; phylum Streptophyta; class Magnoliopsida; order Malvales; family Malvaceae; genus Gossypium; species Gossypium australe. Next base: position 88,026,420 of record CM016625.1, read on the forward strand.
AGCAGTATTCGGCTATGGCTTTGATGTTGATAACAATTTCGGCTCTTGAGGCTTAGTGAGAAATCGGCTTGGGCTATTGGCATCTTCGGCTTTTGATTGTGTTTGTAATAGAAGAAGAAAGGAAAAGAGAATAATGGCAGAGAGAATTCGGCAGAGAGAAGAGGAGAAACTTTAGAGAATTTCGGCAGAGGTTTTCTTGAAGAGAAAAGAATGAATGAAGAATAGCCTTACTCTTCCTTTTATAGCCAAAATTACTAGGCTAGAGTCCCTTACTTGGCCACCACTCTCATATCTTTATCACTTTATTTAAAAATTAAAGAATAAATCCTCATTTATCTCTTGAAAATAATCTAAAATAAATCCATTATTTATCCCTTATTTATCCACCTTTTATAAAAAAGAATAAAAGCTCCTAGAATTTAGCCATGTGCCGTCCAACTCCCTTGCTCCTTGCAGCAAAATAAAACTCTTTTATTTGCTCCCCAAGTGACTCGAACCCAGGCCCAATTGCACCTGCTTGTGGCGTCAACTCCAGAGGCCCTAAGTTGCACCTCCAAGCCACTTAGACAAGCCCAATTGTATGTCATATTTCACCCATAAATTTTCTTAAGGCCATCCTGCTTTACTTCCCTCTCTTAACCTCAGAACTTAACTTTTCCTAAAACGTTTCCTTACATTTCCTTACATTTCCTTACATTTCCAAGTTTCCAAAAATGTTCGTTTGCCTCCTTTAAACTTAACATTTCTTACATTTCCAAGTTTCCAGAAATGTTCACTTTCCTCTTTTGAACTTAACATTTCTTACATTTCCAAGTTTCCAGGACATTTCACTTTCCTCTTTTGAAACTTAACATTTCTAAATCATTTCCTTACATTTCCAGGACATTTCCTTACATTTCCAAGGTTCTAAAACTGCACACAACACATCCATATCACCATAAACATGCTATTTCATAAAATTAAGCAAAAAATGCATAGGCCCATTTTCAGGATGTTACACAAACTATATCTTTTCTAGGTTTGGCACACCAAGAGTATTAATCAGTGATCGAGGAACTCATTTCTACAATAAGGTAATTGACACACTACTGAAAAAATATGGGGTTACACAACGTGTGGCCACGGGTTATCACCCACAGAAAAACGGTCAAGCAAAAGTTTTGAACCGCGAAATAAAGTTAATCCTGGAGAAGATTGTGGACCCAAATCGAAAGGACTGGAGCCTGTGTTTAAACTATGCATTGTGGGCATACCATACTGTTTATAAGGGACCCATAGGAATGTCCCCTTACCGACTCATATCTGGTAAATCGTGTTACCTTTCAGTGGAGTTAAAACATAGGGCATTTTGGGCAGTAAAAAAATGCAACATGGAGTTGGACATCGCAGGTGATTATCAGAAATTAAGCATTCAAGAGATTGAAGAGATCCGGTGAGACGCATATGAAAACGCCCAAATTTATAAAGACAAAACCAAGGTGTTTCATGACTAGAAAATATCCCGAAAATAATTTTCAATTGACCAGAAAGTGCTACTTTATGATCCCATAATGATTATATTTTAGGTAAGCTTCGAACCAAATGGCTTGGTGTTTTTGTTATTACTAAATTATTTCCTCATGGTGTAGCTGAAATTAAAAGTGAGGATTCTGGGAAATGTTTTAAAGTCAATGGTCAAAGGTTAAAACCCTTTTACGAGAATTTTCAAGTACATGTGGCGAAGGAATTATTCTTCGAATAGCCAAGTGCTTAAATTTTTAGGTCGTCGATCTAACGGTGTTAAACAAAAGCACTTTATGGGAGGCAACCCGTATTCCAGGAACATGGAAAGAGTTAGTCATTTTTTAGAAGTCGAGATTTAATCGTGGCATAAGCAGGGTCATGTTTAATGCGTACATCATTTTCAATAACAAACCCATATCCTAACCCAAAATTTGAAGAGCCTAACATAGCCAAGGAAAACAAAAACCCAAACAAACCAAGCCCAAGCAAAAAGTAAATAGGAAAAAGAAAAGAAACGGGTTGAACGGCCTAATAAGGCCCAAAGAAAAGAAAAAAGTAGGAAAAATAGAGGAAAAGTGGGCCAAACGGCCAAAGAAAAAAAGAAAGGAAAAAAGAAAAAATAACAAAGATAGGAAATTCTGACTTTTTTTTTTCAAACCTACACCTTTCCCTTTCTTTTTCTTTTCACTATTCTTCTTCTTCACCATTTTTATCCCCAAAACCCTAACCCATCAAGCCACCACCGTTCATCCCTTCACCACCATCGACCTCCTTGTTGCACCTCAACACCATTGACGACGGTACCACCTTTGGTTAGACACCCCCCAAAAACACCACCACCAACCATCTACGTCGTCGTCACCTTCCCACCTCCCCTCCGTCGAACATTGCCCTTCGCAAGCTAAGTCCACTGTTTTCCCATCGCCATTCACACCACCACCACTGGGCCTACATCAAGCACCACCACATCCTCTAAACCACTCTACGTTCTCCTCAAAACCTCACCCTTCTTCACAAGAACGCCACCACCGTTTAAACCACCCCCTGTAACAGTCTGAATTTGACCCTAATCGGAACGGTGGTTTCGGGACCACGAATCCGAGTCTGAAAAATTTTTAAATATTATTTTTGGTGCTAACTATATGTGATTTATGATGTGTGAAAGTTTCGCATAAAAATTTTATCGTTTGAGTGTTTAATTTAACAAAAAGGACTAAATCGCGTAAAGTGTAAAAGTTGCATACTATAGTGGAAAGTGCTTAAATGATGATGGCTTTCTAATATGGGGCATTAAAAGGGTAATTATCCCATTTTTAAGTTAGTGGGTGGTATATGACATAAATAACCTTAAATTATATATTAGTTTTATTTTATTTGAAAGGTTATATTAGTAATTAAGTAAAATCATATTATATGTTAAAATAAAACAAATGAAATGGCCATTATCATCTTATTTCTCTTGGCCGAATATTGGAGGAAGAATAAGAACTTGGTTTCTTTTTATTTTCGGCACATATAAGCTCAAATTCAAGGTTAGTTGATTTCGATTTTTGTTAATTTTTACGTTTTTGAGATCGTTGCTTCGAACATTAGTTGACCCATGTTAGAATTTTTAAATTTGAGCATGTTTGATGTTCAGCCATTGTCATGTTCTTGTAGTTTTTGATGTTTGATGATGTTATATTAAAGTTATGTTAAGGATTAGCATGTTTTGTATTGGAAATTTTAGTGAATTTGAGTATTTTGGACTAAATTACAAAGAATAAATTTTTGAGGGACTAAAACAAAAAATTAATGAAAGAAATAGACTTGTATGGTCCCTATGAATATTCGGCCCTTGAGTGGTATAGTGAAATTTTGTGTATCTTGTGTTTTATGCAAATAGGACTAAATTGTAAAAATGTGAAACATTAGGGGTAAAATGGTAATTTTCTCGTTATGTGTTTTAGGACTAAATTGAGATGAAATGTGCTTGAATGAGCTAAATTTTAATGTGTTTAGATCAAGAACAAAGAAAAACGGATTCGGATCGGGGAAAGGCGAAGGTTAACGAATAACCGGTCTACGTTGTCCGCCGATAGTCGAGGTAAGTCCTTAAGCAAATATATGTTAAAGAATTAATTATGAACATGGTAAATGATGATATTTGATAATTTTGAGTATAAATCTATGTGATGGCCGAATGTGGTGAGATATTATTGGATTGACTTTATGTTGTTTAATGTAATGTGAATAAGTAAGTTCGGTTTGATATGTGAAAGAAATATGAAGTATACGAAATGTTTGTGAATTTAGCACTAAGTAATGTGAATTGAATGGTTAATAGCGTTGATATTCGGGCTTCGAGCCTAGCAGGCCTTGTGCCGGTGAGTTATTTCGGGCTTATTGCCTAGCAGGCTTAATGCCAGTGTTCGAACTTCAGACTTCGGGTCTAACAGGCTAAATGTCGGTGATATGATATAAACGGAGAATCCGAAAATCAAACAAGGTGAGACATATATAGTGCTATGTGCTAAAAGCTCGGGTAAGAGTTAGCCTACTATATTTGTAAGGAATGAAGTAAGTTAAATTATTATCGTTTTAGTTAAGTACGATGTGATTAAGTGGATGATTCAATAAGTATTTTATTTTATAATGTTCAACTTATCATTAATGTGTATGAACATTATATATGTGTGAAATTGAGATATATACATGCTTATTACATTGAAGTTTCGGTTACAAATGGAAAGATCAATGGTGAAAGAGTTTGAAAGTGTTTGCGTATATGTATAAGTAGATATAGGAGATCGATACTTAAGATTTGTTCATGTGACTCAGAATATACGATTAAATATGATATTCATGTGATTTGATAATGTATATGTTCATGGTGATATAGTGATACAATTTAAATCAAGGGTATTACTAGTATTCGGCTATGTACATTGTTTTTACATATTGAAATATTTATGTTCAATACTATAAGCCTGAAGATTTAAAACGTTTAAGTGTATGATCATTACATTTATGTTTGTTTGAGACTTACTAAGCTAGTGAGCTTACTTGTGTGTGTTCGTTGTTCGTTTCATAGATTTTGGCCAAGCTACAGGCTCGAAGGATCGTTGGTGAAGTCAACCATACTATCATCCCTTTTTGGTACTTTTAAGCTAGTTATTCTTGATTCAAAGGCATGTATAGGCTAGCTAAATGTTGGAATGATGTTATGTTTATATATATATATATATAATAGCCATGCAAAAATGGCTTAAACATTCATTATAAGTTCGGTTCTATTTGTTCTTGATTATGTGATTAAAGTGTTTGGTTTCAACAATGCGGCAATGGGTTGTTTCTTTACTTCAAGCTTATGTATTATGCTTTCTATAAGATTTCTTGTTTGTAATGCCGATGTTTGTGTTAAATTAGTCAGGTGTTTCGGCATTTAAGTCAATCTTTGCATGTATAAGTCAATGTAGGTATGTGTTAGTTGAGCATCATTCGAAATTTATGTATATGTGTCAACTTTAGTTGATTTACGATGTATGAATTATATTGAGTAATGCATGTATGTGTATTCGGCCAAACCTAGGTGATATTTGCAAATGTAGTTAGCATGTTTAAAGAGTTAATTGTTTAGGCTCATAGTCGAATATGGAAAATGTGCACAACTATGATGTATACATTTATATATATATATATTTGGCTTGTGAGATTGCTTAATTTAATTGAGCGCATGAAACTACCAAACTCGGTTTGTGCTAGGTTACGAACATGAAATGTTATAAATGTGAACTTGTATATTCGGCCAAATACTTAAGTATGTTTGTGATGTGTAATAAGTTGCATGTATTCGGTTATGTGGAAATAGGTTTTATGACATATGAAATTGGTTTTAATAGGAAGTATTATGCATTGACATTTGAAGTATATTTGTTTAATTATAAATTACGAATAGTTTAGTTGTTTATAAATTTCATAGATCAATATCGTTTTGATAAATGTGGTGCATGAAATCTGTATTGTTATGTGATAATGTCGTAATATACATTATATGGTCATTTTATGTTCATCGATGATTATATCGTATATGACTTGGATTAATGTATCAAGTATGTGTTACACATGTGTGATTTGTCTATTTATGATTAAATTATTTGATAAAGATGATCAACTGAGATTCAATCGATTGAACTGAAGTTTTAACTTACATGGTAATACCCGTAACCCTAATCCGGCGACGGACACGGGTTAGGGGTGTTACATTTGATTGGTATCAGAGCTTACGGTTTAGTCGATTCTAGGACTATCGTAGCGCGTGTGAGTCTAGCTATACATGCCTTTATTATATATACGATAGTGAGGTGACTTCTGACATTTCAAACTATGTTTTATATAGTAAATGGATCCTGACAGAGCCGTAGCGGATGATGTAGAGAGTGTAGCGCCTGATCGCGCACGTGGATCAACGTCGGTAGACTCTCGACCTGTTTCGGGTAGCCATGAGGGGAAGGCTAAGCAAGCCTTCTACCAGATGATGAATGAATGGTTCACCCAGTTCATTTAGACTAACCCGGCTGTACAATAACCTCTACCCCCGAATAATCTAGCTCCGGCACCTTCCGCACCTCCGATGATAGATCCGATGAGATCTAGTAGGCCTTACATTGATAAAATCAGGAAATATGGGGCCAAAGAATTCAAAGCTAATGATGATGATGACGCAGAGCGAGCTGAGATGTGGCTTGATAACACTATTCGGGTACTTGATGAGCTATCCTGTACTCCAGATGAATGCCTAAAGTGTGCTATATCTCTACTTCGGGACACTGCATATCCCTGGTGGAATACACTAGTATCAGTGGTTCCGAAAGAAAAAGTGACTTGGGATTTCTTCCAGATCGAGTTCTGTAAGAAATATATCAGTCGGAGATTCATCGATCAGAAATGAAAAGAATTGCTGGAACTAAAACATGGTCATATGACTATGACGGAATATGAGCGGAAGTTTGTCAGATTGAGCCGATATGCCCGAGAGTGTGTATCAACTAAAGCATTATGTGCAAAACATTTGAAGACGGTCTGAATGAAGACATAAAGTTGCTTGTGGGCATTCTTGAGATCAAAGAGTTCGTGGTACTTGTCGAGAATGCTTGCAAAGCTGAAGAGCTCGGAAAAGACAAAAGAAAGGCTGAAATTGAAGCTAGAGGCACTCGTAAAAGATCATCGAGTAAGACTTTGCATTCAGCGCCTAAGAAGTTCAAAGATGACTTCGGCCTACATAAAGCTACTTCAGACCTGTCTAAACGAGATCGACCTGCAGTGAGTTCCCGAGCCACTTCAATGGCTAGTGTTGGTAATGTTCAGTAGAACCGGGCTGAGTGCAAGCATTGTGGAAAATGGCATTCTAGGAGTTGTAGATTCCTTGATCGGTCCTACTTTAAATGTGGATCGTCGGACCATTTTATTTGAGAGTGCCCGATGCTAGCCGAGCAAAATACGGCTCAGAACACTAAACTGAGCAACGCGTCAGCACGAGGCAGACCACCCAGACATCAGGGAATATAGGTGGCAGTCAGAGAGGAACGAAGGACACTGCAGTTCGATCAGAGGCTCGAGCACCAGCTAGAGCTTATGCTATACGTGCCAGAGAGGATGCTTCTTCCCCAGATGTTATTACCGGTACTTTCACACTTTATGATACTACTGTGATTGCATTGATTGATGCTGGTTCGACTCATTTGTATGTGTGTGAAACTCTAGTGTCCAGTAAGACTCTGCCTGTGGAGTCTACTGAGTTTGTGATTCCTGTCTCCAACCCTTTGGGTCGATGTGTACTCGTTGATACAGTGTGTAAAGGTTGCCCGTTGATGATTCGGGATTTTTGCTTTCCAGCTGATTTAATGCTGTTACCTTTCGACGAGTTCGACATAATTTTGGGAATGGACTGGTTAACTTTGCATGATGCAGTGGTGAATTGCAAAAGAAAGATTATTGATTTGAGATGCCAGAACGATGAGATCATCCGAGTTGAATCTAATGATCTGAGTGGGTTACCGGTAGTAATATCCTCGATGTTAGCTCGTAAGTATGTGAGAAAAGAATGTGAAGCTTACTTGGCCTATGTGTTGGATAATAAAGTGTCTAAAAAGCAGATTGAATCCGTACCAGTTGTGTGTGAATAACCAGATCTGTTTCCTGAAGAATTATCGGGTTTACCGCCAGTTCGAGAGATAGATTTTGGTGTTGAGTTAGTACTGGGGACGACCCCGATTTCGTTAGCTCCGTATCGGATGGCACCTACTGAATTAAAAGAGTTGAAAGCACAGTTGCAAGAGTTGACAGATAGGGGCTTTGCATGACCGAGCTTTTCTCCTTGGGGTGCACCAGTTCTATTTATGAAAAAGAAAGATGGGACTATGCGAATGTGTATTGATTACCGGCAATTAAATAAAATGACAATAAAGAATAAATACCCGTTGCCTCGGATTGATGATTTATTTGATCAGTTGAAAGGGGCTTCAGTGTTTTCGAAGATAGATCTGAGATCGAGTTATTATCAGTTGCGAGTCAGAGATTCTGATGTGCCAAAGACTGCATTTCGAACGAGGTACGGACATTTTGAGTTCCTGGTTATGCCTTTTGGACTTACTAATGCACCTGTTATTTTTATGGATTTGATGAATCGGATTTTCAGACAGTATTTGGATCGGTTTGTGGTAGTGTTTATAGATGATATCCTGATCTACTCCAGAGATGAAACTGAGCATGCCAAGCATTTGAGGTTGGTGCTACAAACTTTGCGAGATCGACAGTTGTATGCAAAGTTTAGTAAGTGTGAATTTTGGATGAAGGAAGTCAGCTTTCTGGGTCACGTCGTTTCAGCATTAGGCATTCGAGTTGATCCGAATAAAATATCGGCTATACTTGATTGGAAACCACCGAAGAATGTTTCTAAAATTTGAAGTTTTCTGGGACTTGCGGGTTACTACAGACGATTTGTGAAAAGTTTTTCTATAATAGCTACCCCGTTGACAAAGCTATTACAGAAAGACGTTAAATTTGAATGGTCAGAAAAGTGTCAGAAAAGCTTCGATCAGTTGAAAGCCCTTTTGACCGAAGCTCCAGTGTTAGCTCAGCCTGAATCGGGTAAAGAATTTATTGTTTTTAGTGATGCTTCTCTGAATGGTTTGGGTTGCGTTTTGGTGCAGGAAGGCAAAGTCATAGCCTATGCTTCGAGACAATTGAATCCTCATGAAAGAAACTATCCGACTCATGATCTGGAATTAGCAGCCATTGTTTTCGCATTGAAAATTTGGCGTCATTACTTATTCGGTGAGAAATGTCATGTTTATTCAGATCACAAAAGTCTGAAGTACTTGATGACTCAGAAAGATTTGAACTTGAGACAATGCAGATGGTTAGAACTGTTGAAGGACTATCAATTAGTGATTGACTACCATCAGGGGAAAGCTAACGTTGTTGCGGATGCCTTAAGTCGAAAATCATTGTTTTCTCTTCGTGCGTTGAACGCACATATGGTTATATCTGGTGATGGTTCGATCATAGCCGAGATGAAAGCAAGACCGATGTTTATTCAGCAAATATGTGATGCACAGAAAATTGACAAAGATATGATTGCTAGACGAGTTTAGTGTGAAAATGATGCAAAGTCAGAGTTTCAAATTGATGCAAATGATTGTTTGAACTTCAAAGGCCGAATATGTATTCTGAGGAATGTGGATTTAATTCAGATGATTTTGAACGAGGCTTATAATAGTTGACTATCGGTACATCCGGGTAGCACGAAAATGTATAATGATTTGAAACAGTTCTATTGGTGGCCTAGCATGAAACGGGATATATCTGAATTTGTTTCGAAATGTTTAATTTGTCAGCAAGTAAAAGTCGATCATCAAGTGCCTTCTGGGTTACTTCAGCCGATCGTGATACCTGAATGGAAATGGGATAGAATCACTATGGATTTTGTATTCGGTTTGCCTACGACACCGAGCAAGAAAGATGCAGTCTGGGTTATAGTGGATAGACTGACCAAATCAGCTCACTATGTGTCGGTTCGTATAGACTATTCGCTCGATAAACTTGCTGAGTTATATGTATCTCAAATTGTGAGATTACATGGTGTGCGGAGTTCCATTGTTTCAGACAGAGACCTGAGATTCATATCGCGGTTTTGGAAGAAGTTGCAATATGCTTTAGGTACTAAACTCCACTTTAGCACAGCCTTTCATCCGCGGACAGACAGTCAGTCTGAACGACCCATTCAGATACTTGAGGACATGTTGAGATGTTGCATCCTTGAGTTTGAAGGTACGTGGGAAAGATACTTACCTTTGATTGAATTTGCTTATAATAACAGTTTTCAATCTAGTATCAAAATGGCACCCTACGAAGCTCTATATGGCCGCAAGTGTCGTACCCCGTTGTACTGGACCGAGCTCAGTGAAAATAAGATACACGGGGTTGATTTAATTAAAGAGACAGAACAGGATGTAACACCCTGGTTTTAGGGGTTGGATTTCTGGTGCTTAGCTCGGGTGTTGGCACACTTCAGTGTGTGTTCGGGTAAGTTTTAGGGGTCCTGAGAACCCTAGGTGATGGTAGAACGCTTTGGAAAATTTTTAGTTTTAGGGGTTAAAAAGGGGAGCTTGGCGAGGGGTGTCTTAAGAGAATTATTTGGGAGTTTATGTCACAAAAGATGGGCTGGTGGAGTGGCAAGGGAGACGCCACTAAGAGCTTGGGGAGGTGACGTCTCAGGTGCAAGGGAAGGGGGCCAGTGTTCGATTCGCAAGGGTAGCAGGGGGCTTTGTTTTTGCGTCATCTAGGTAGAGTGTTGGACGGTTTTGGGAGGCTTAAAAGATGGGCAAAGACTTGGTCAATTTTTTTTTGAATTTGGCTAGATAGGTTTGACTTTTTCAAACTTTTAAAATGGATGGAGGGGAGGTGTTTTAGGAGTGATTTTAGGATTTTTTGGGAGCTTGGGGCTTGGCCGAATGCTATATAAAGGGAGGGGGTGGTGCTCATTTTTCATTCACCATTTGCTTTCTCCCTTAGCAAAAAGTTCTTCCCTTTATTTTTATTTATTCTTCCCTTCTCCATTGCCGAAAGTTAGTCCAAGCAAACCCCTTTTCCATCCTATTTCCTTGTAGCCGAAAGTAGCAGAGGGCTTAACCTTTTATGAACCTATATCCCTCTCCCTTCTCACCTTTTTAGACCTTGCTTAACCCGTAACCATCCATAGAAAACTACCATTGCTGAATATCCCAAACACTGTTTAAGAGCCTTGCCGAATCACCCATTCTCACATTTCTCTTCACTTTGGTTACAAGTCCCTGAGCCGAACCTTACTTCCTTGGTGGTGGTCGTTTCTAGCTGGAGCAATAGGGAGTGGTTAGCAAGGTCGTTTAGTCAGCAGTTGCAGTGGCATAGAGTAGCGTTCGGGATTCAAGTTGAGTTGGTAAGAGATATTTATTTAGATTAAATGCTTAAGTGGTGTTTTGGGGGTTAACCTGTTTACCTGATTAAGCTTTTTGATGGAGGCCACAACCAGTCAAAGTGGGCAAGGGAAGGTCCCTATCCCGAAGTTCAAGAAAAGAGCGGTTTCAGCAGTTCGGGATTGGCCACCGGGGTGTGGGCCAGCGGCAGGAGATAGCTATAGGCAGATAGCGGTAGTCTCGCTAGTCGATAGCGTTGGGATCGAGGGTTTAGAGCTCCAAGTTATAAGGTGTGTAGTTAAACCATTGTTTCCGGGATTTGAGTATATCTGCTTATGTTGTATGATGCTAATAAGTGCAGTTAAATGTGAAAATGGTACCCTTAAGGGGTATGAAGATGATCAGGTTAGTAGCAAAGTTTGTAAATATGATCACTGATTTTATTATGTGAGTATGCCTATGATTGTGTTTAATATGTACATGCACCACCTTATCATCATTTTATGTTACATGTGCATGGGCGGGTTATGAAAAGAAGGTACGGGTGTACTTCGAGTACGAGGTTGATGTCAGCTTTGTGTTACATCGTGGATTGGCGCTGACTGAGGTCGCGTTGTGGATCTTTGCGATTTAGTTCGCGTGGTTACCTTGATTGATATCGGCTTATGCCATATCGTGGCTTGATGGATTGCTGTGTGCTCCATCGTGGTTTGATGTTAGCTATATGCTACATCGTGGATGGCATTGGTTGCCTTTTTGGAGGGAAAAGGAGAGGGTGACTCGATAGTCCCCTGGTGTGTGGTAGGCTGGATCAGGGGGTGTGTAGCGGATGGACCCTAGGCTTGGGTTGGGTTTCATGATTGCATTATTCCGTTTATGAAATAATATGAAAATGGGCCAAGCCCAATGAATAGGTATGTTTTGGGAACATACGTGGACATGGGCCAAACCCAGTGATCAGTGGACTAATGTGAAAAGGGCCTAGCCCAGTAATTGTTATAATTTGAAGGTGGGCCAAGCCCAGTTTGTGGTAATGTCTAATAATTATACTTGCATGTTGCATTTGATAATTGGGATGTTATGTGGTTAGCATGTGGGTGGATTTCGATGGTTTGGTTACACACTGAGTCTGTATGACTCACCCAACTTTTTAAGCATCGCAGGTGACACGTCGATCGGACCGGGTTGGAGTGGATACATGGTGGCCCATGCAGAAGAAGAGATTAAATGTTTTAAGCTTACTTCAAGTATTTGGGTTCAAATAGAATATGTAATAAAGGCCTTTTGACTCTTATTTATTTTTGTTATGATTTTACTAGTATTTATTATGGTTTGAAGAATTGGAAACACTATGTGAAGATGATTATATTTTCCAACCTACTTATTCAATTTGGCTTGTATATATATTAATCTTTTAGTATGAGTATATTTTAATAACAAAGTTTTGAACATAAGTTTAAATAAACATGGATTTTTCAAAAGTTAGCAAGTTTTACTAAATTTTTCTAAGTTAAATAGATTTTCCACCGACTTTTCCGCACTAACATAACCAGATTCGGTCGTAGTGAATGGGCCGGGTTTGGGGATGTTACACAGGAAGTGGCAATAATCAGAGATAGTTTGAGAGCTGCCTCGGATCGTCAAAAGTCATACGCTGATTTGAAATGTAAAGACATTGAGTTTCAGGTCGGAGACCGGGTATTCTTGAAAGTTTCTTCGTGGAAGAAAGTACTCCGATTTGGTCAGAAAGGCAAACTTAGTCCGAGATTCATCGGACCGTACGAGATCATTGAACGTATTGGGCCTGTTGCTCATAGATTGAAGTTGCGCTCTGAATTAGAAAAGATACACAACGTATTTCACGTTTCGATGCTTCGTAGATATAGATCAGATCCGTCACATGTGATCGTTCCGTCCGAGATTGAAATCTGATCCGATATGACATATAAGGAAGAACCGATCCGTATTTTAGCTCGGGAAATGAAAGAGTTGAGAAACAAGAAAATTCCGTTAGTGAAAGTGCTATGGAATTGGCACGAAGTTGAAGAGGCTACATGGGAGCCTGAGGATTCAATGAGGCAACAATATCCGACTTTGTTTAACGGTAAGATTTTCGGGGACGAAAATCCCTAAGGGGGGAGAGTTGTAACAGTCTGAATTTGACCCTAATCGGAACGGTGGTTTCGAGACCACGAATCCAAGTCTGAAAAATTTTTAAATATTATTTTTTGTGCTAATTATATGTGATTTATGATGTGTGAAAGTTTCGTATAAAAATTTTATCGTTTGAGTGTTTAATTTAACAAAAAGGACTAAATCGCGTAAAGTGTAAAAGTTGCATACTATAGTGGAAAGTGCCTAAATGATGATGGCTTTCTAGTATGGGGTATTAAAAGGGTAATTAGCCCATTTTTAAGTTAGTGGGTGGTATATGACATAAATAACCTTAAGTTATATATTAGTTTTATTTTATTTGAAAGTTTATATTACTAATTAAGTAAAATCATATTATATGTTAAAATAAAACAAATGAAATGGCCATTATCATCTTATTTCTCTTGGCCGAATATTGGAGGAAGAATAAGAACTTGGTTTCTTTTTATTTTTGGCACATATAAGCTCAAATTCAAGTTTAGTTTGATATCGCTTTTTGTTAATTTTTACGTTTTTGAGATCGTTGCTTCGAACATTAGTTGACCCATGTTAGAATTTTCAAATTTGAGCATGTTTGATGTTCGGCCATTGTCATGTTCTTGTAGTTTTTGATGTTTGATGATGTTATATTAAAGTTATGTTAAGGATTAGCATGTTTTGTGTTGGAAATTTTAGTAAATTTGAGTATTTTGGACTAAATTACAAAGAATAAATTTTTGAGGGACTAAAATGCAAAATTAATGAAAGAAATAGACTTGTATGGTCCCTATGAATATTCGGCCCTTGAGTGGTATAGTGAAATTTTGTGTATTTTGTGTTTTATGCAAATAGGACTAAATTGTAAAAATGTGAAACATTAGGGGTAAAATGGTAATTTTCTCGTTTATGTGTTTTGGGACTAAATTGAGATGAAATTTGCTTGAATGAGCTAAATTTTAATGTGTTTAGATCAAGAACAAAGAAAAACGGATTTGGATCGGGGAAAGGCGAAGGTTATCGACTAGCCGGTCTACGTTGCCCGTCGGTAGTCGAGGTAAGTCCTTAAGCAAATATATGTTAAAGAATTAATTATGAACATGGTAAATGATGATATTTGATAATTTTGAGTATAAATCTATGTGATGGCCGAATGTGGTGAGATATTATTGGATTGACTTTATGTTGTTTAATGTAATGTGAATAAGTAAGTTCGGTTTGATATGTGAAAGAAATATGAAGTATACGAAATGTTTGTGAATTTAGCACTAAGTAATGTGAATTGAATGGTTAATAGCGTTGATATTCGGGCTTATTGCCTAGCAGGCCTTGTGCCGGTGAATTATTTCGGGCTTATTGCCTAGCAGGCTTAATGCCGGTGTTCGAACTTCAGACATCGGGTCTAGCAGGCTAAATGCCGGTGATATGCTATAAACGAAGAATCCGAAAATCAAACAAGGTGAGACATATATAGTGCTATGTGCTAAAATCTCGGGTAAGAGTTAGCCTACTATATTAGTAAGGAATGAAGTAAGTTAATTTATTATCATTTTAGTTAAGTACAATGTGATTAAGTGAATGATTCAATAAGTATTTTATTTTATAATGTTCAGCTTATCATTAATGTGTATGAACATTATATATGTGTGAAATTGAGATATATACATGCTTATTACATTGAAGATTCGGTTACAAATGGAAAGATCAATGGTGAAAGAGTTTGAAAGTGTTTACGTATATGTATAAGTAGATATAGGAGATCGATACTTAAGATGTGTTCATGTGACTCAGAATATACGATTAAATATGATATTCATGTGATTTGATAATGTATATGTTCATGGTGATATAGTGATAATATTTAAATCAAGGGTATTACTAGTATTCGGCTATGTACATTGTTTTTACATATTGAAATATTTATGTCCAATACTATAAGCCTGGAGATTTAAAACGTTTAAGTGTATGATCATTACATTTATGTTTGTTTGAGACTTACTAAGCTAGTGAGCTTACTTGTGTGTGTTCGTTGTTCGTTTTATAGATTTTGGCCAAGCTACGGGCTCGAAGGATCGTTGGTGAAGTCAACCACACTATCATCCCTTTTTGGTACTTTTAAGCTAGTTATTCTTGATTCAAAGGCATGTATAGGCTAGCTAAATGTTGGAATGATGTTATGTTTATATATATATATATAGATATATATATAATAGTCATGCGAAAATGGCTTAAACATTCATTATAAGTTCGGTTCTATTTGTTCTTGATTATGTGATTAAAGTGTTTGGTTTCAACAATGCGGCAATGGGTTGTTTCTTTACTTCAAGCTTATGTATTATGCTTTCTATAAGATTTCTTGTTTGTAATGCCGATGTTTGTGTTAAATTAGTCAGGTGTTTCGGCATTTAAGTCAATCTTTGCATGTATAAGTCAATGTAGGTATGTGTTAGTTGAGCATCATTCGAAATTTATGTATGTGTGTCAACTTTAGTTGATTTATGAAGTATGAATTATATTGAGTAATGCATGTATGTGTATTCGGCCAAACCTAGGTGATATTTGCAAATGTAGTTAGCATGTTTAAAGAGTTAATTGTTTAGGCTCATTGTCGAATATGGAAAATGTGCACAACTATGATGTATACACTTATATATATATATATATATTTGGCTTGTGAGATTGCTTAATTTAATTGAGTTCATGAAACTACCAAACTCGGTTTGTGCTAGGTTACGAACATGAAATGTTATAAATGTGACCTTGTATATTCGGCCAAATACTTAAGTATGTTTGTGATGTGTAATAAGTTGCATGTATTCGGTTATGTGGAAATAGGTTTTATGCCATATGAAATTGGTTTTAATAGGAAGTATTATGCATTGACATTCGAAGTATACTTGTTTAATTATTAATTACGAATAGTTTAGTTGTTTATAAATTTCATAGAGCAAGATCGTTTTGATAAATGTGGTGCATGAAATCTGTATTGTTATGTGATAATGTCGTAATATACATTATATGGTCATTTTATGTTCATCGATGATTATATCATATATGACTTGGATTAATGTATCAAGTAGGTGTTACACATGTGTGATTTGTCTGTTGATGATTAAATTATTTGATAAAGATGATCAACTGAGATTCAATCGATTGAACAGAAGTTTTAACTTACATGGTAATACCCGTAACCCTAATTCGGCGACGGACACGGGTTAGTGTGTTACATCCTCTAACATTAAAGAACCGACAAAACCCCCTACACAAGACTATCAAATTCATTCACCGCCAAACACTACCATCCATCGGCGTCAGCCGCCACTAAACAGTCATTGCCAGTTGATTTAGAGCTTGCAAAAAGAGAGAGACCATGGTTCATACTAGACAATAGTCAATCGATGTTTTTCTGACTTCTCTAAACCAAGGTCGAAAACAATTTTCGACACCACTAGTCGTCTACCTTGACGACGAAGAGCTAGAACCACCACCACCACCAATGCATGTTGCTAGACCGAGTCAACATCAACATCGAAGAAGCCCAACACTAGTTGAGATAGAAAGTTCACACATTTCTCCTGATGCTTTTAACTACACAAGGTATAACATTCCAAACTCACAACCTATTTTACCATTATTAATGTTTCGTATAGGTCATTTATGTAACGCCACAAATTTGGGCCTAGAAGAATTGGGCCTATTGGGCTTTGGGCTTTGGATTTCAGAAAATTTTTTTTAAGTGAGCGAGAAAAATGACAATTGGCATGTGGGCTTTGAGGATTAATGATTTTGGAGTGTCTAGGGGTGTTGGAGATGTCCTGGGATCAAGTAAGGGTAAAGGAAAAATTTTGGTTTTAGTCTTAGGGAACAGTGACTTCAGTTAGTAGGCCTTTTTAATAGATGAAGAAGAAATAGGACACAAATGAGCTTGTGGTCCAGTGGTAAGTGGCGTCACTTGGGAGCTATAAGGTGGCGTGTTGTAAGCTGAAGAGGTCCAAGGTTCGAGGCTTAGGAGTGGTATTTTGTGAAGTGTTTATTTTACTATATGGACGACCAGAGTTGTGTTGGTTTTGAATTCTTGCCGTGGAGAGTTTGAAGAAAACAGGTGTGTTGGATGTGGAGGAAATTTCGGATAAGATTAAGGTGTTATCAGGGAGAAAAGTCAGGAGATGAGGAGAGGGAGGAGTTGGTGTCGAATGGGACTGTGGGGGGAAGGTAGGAGTCGGCTTTGGCTATAAAAAGGGGGTGCCAAATTCATTGAAGGGTTCATTGGGTTCTGTTATTTCTTCTTTTTCTCCCCCTCAGCCGAATTCTTTCATTTGCCGAAAAGAAAACCCATCATTCTTTTTACCTTCCTATTAGAGTTGTGTTCTTCTTCTTTCTCTGAAAGCTAAATTCCCCTATAGCCAAATTCTCTTCTTTTCCGAATTACCATCATCCTTCCTTGCCAAAATCCCCATTAGTGTCGAATCTTTGTTGTTTTTCTCTATCACAAATTATTTGGAAGCTACTCTCAGTCAAGGTTAAAAGCCGAATCTAGTTCGGTAGTTATCTAGGCCGCAGGATCTAAGGTTGGATTCGGTAAGTATTCTGTTGACTCCCCTTAGTATGTTTTGTTAAAAGCCGAAGGACGGTCTAATTTTTCATTATCAGCGATCTTGTATTAACAATGGTAAGGATCGTAGATGGCGAGCATGGTAGGATCATTAGCAAGGGTAAGGATACTCAACTCGATTATGGTTGAAGTGAATGGCCGAATGTGTGGATGACTTGTGTGGATTACGAGTCACCCGAATTTTGATGGTGTATGTGTGAGTGCAGATGTAGGGAACACTTGTGATTAGTAGCGAAGGAAGGGCCACTAGAACCCAGTGGCACACGGTAAGGTTACAGTAAGGTTTCGGCTTTTGAGTAAATATTTTGATTAAGTATGAGTGGTTGATTGAAGGTTGGTTGGTTGTAGGATCAAGGCTAAGGATAGAATAGCACGCCGCGGTATCCAGGTGTGTACAAACACTATGCACACACGAAATCGGCAATGCCAAAAAGTCGAAAAGCCGAAAGTGGCTAATGGGCCCGGTGGGCCCTGAGGCTAAGTTTGATGAAATGGTTTAATTTGATTAAATGAGTTGGGTCAGGCATGCATGTTACATGCTCTGGATTTGTTTTGGACCTAATGGGTCATATAATTGAGATTTGGGCCTAGTAGGCCATAAGAATGTGATGTGGCCATTATGGGTTATATGAACGTGAAATGGGTTGATGGGCTTTATGGGGATGTAGACTAGTATGCTAGAGTTTTATGGACTTTAAGCTTAGTATTGAACAACTCGTAAACTGCATAAGACTTTCTAATAATTAAACATGTCTGTGGACAAGCCACTAGGTTAGAGTGTGGTAACGGGCATGTGCATGTCGAGGATTGGATCTAGGGAGAGCTTGGTGCTTAAGCGGCCCTAGCGGCCCACCTCCTCTTCTTTGGAATCCTACCTGGTGCATAGTGTCTATTCACTTTAGCCGCAAGGACTTGTTAATGGGCCAAAGTTCATAACTAAAACCTGAGAGGGACCAATACCCTAGATTTGTAAACTTACTAAAATACCCTTGATTTTAACTTACCAAAATACCCTTGGTTTGAAAAATCACTAAGATAGCCCTGAATTGTGAAATTACCAGGATACCCTTAATTTGCAGAATTACCAAAACATCCCTGATTTACAAAATTTCCAAAGTACCTTTGATTTGCAAAATTACCTAGATGCCCCTATAGAGTAGATTTACGGAAATACCCTTGGGTTGTGAAATGACGAAAATACCCCTATGTGATGAGTATAAGTTTATGGATTTTACTTATGTGTTTGACGCATTCATATGATATTCTGCTTAGGATGCATATGGGTGGGAATTATGGTATAGAGGAAGATTTGGGGATCACATAGTTGCTTGATGACCGTGGATCCACCGGTGACTTTAAGCCCATTATATGATTAATAGCTTTACTGCAACGTTGAGTAGTGCCGCTGTGAGTGCTACCTTTGGTGTGTAGAGGATGGGTGGGTCGATTTAGAAATCCCTACAAGTGTCTAGGGTTGGAAGGGAAATGGTGTGTGTAGCGGATGGATTTTTGGGAGGGTTTTGCATTACCTTGTCTTGCATATGATATGATATGATATGAGTTCATTGTGGGCTAAGGCCCAAGACCACCGATTTCGATAGGGCTTAGGCCCAATGTGAATATTTGTATGTTGATTTGATTCCCAAGGGTTGTACACACTGAGTTTTGAAACTCACACCCTTTATTTAATGTTTCAGGTAATCCTCAGTAAACGGCTCGATGTGGGAGAGGACTCGGAGATGGCCACACTACAAGATGTTTAAATTTTTATTTTTATTTATTTGTTTCAAAGGAAATGGTTTTAGTTGCTTTACTTTCGTTGGATGTAATAAGGCCTTGTACTTTGATTTGATTTTAAATTTTGGGTTTTGATGTTTTAATTGTTTACTTAATGATTAAACTTTAGTAAATTTCTTATGCTTAAATACTTAAAGGTATAAAATGGGCTTTTTATCATTACTTAGCAAGACATGGGTTTTGGCCTTTTGGGCCCTAAAATTTAACTTAGCAAAATCGTTTTGAAATATGCCTTTGATGTGACACGTCGGATTCGAGCCTAACTTCTAGGTCGGGCTGGGGTGTTACAATTTAGATGGAGCTAACACTTCAGATCACAATGACACTACACCACCGAACAAAAGTGAGCAACCAACTCCACGACAAACAAGGTTGACCACTGCTCGTGCTCAAGTACACAACCACACCAACCTAATGAAGAGTCAGAGTCAACACCGAACAGCGATACTGAAGCTGCTAATATACCAAGTCCGTCGCACAGTCCAGTCAAAAATAAGTACCAACATCCTCGAAATAAGGCACAGTCAGTGGGGCTGAACCTATACAATGCCGCCAGAACAGACACTTCGAAGGTTTCTAAATTTCACGACATCAGAACACCGAAGAAGATACAAGGAAATTCAACATCATCCAATTCTAGTTTGTAAATATATCTTTCTGTTTACCCTTGATACACTTAACATGCGTGAGTTAGTGTTTAATTATTTTGTTTCTATTGGTTGGACATCATACACGAATATTTTATTGTGCTGCATATTATGAACTCATGTTTGAGTTTTATGTGACGTTTAATTTTGATATGTCTGCAATTAGGACTGTTGAAACCCTGAACATAATTAAGTTCAGATTGCTTAGTCATTCACTTACTATGTCTATTTCTGATTTTCACATAGCCATGGGTTTCGTTGACCCTGACGATGTTCAATCTGACTCGTACCATACTTCTCTTCTAGAGATACCTAGTGATTTTGATGTCGATTCAGCTTACTCAATTTTGACTAACTCAATATCACAGTCTTACAATTCTAAGACCTCTAAATCTTTGTTAGTGCATGAACTGGACCTAAGGTACATTCATTGGTTTCTCGCTTTTAATTATTCGAGCCATAATGATTCTATGTCTGTCTTAACTAAGACAGAACTATCTTTTTTATGGTGCATGCATTCTGGTTTTAGGGTCAATTTAGGATATTGGTTTGCACATAATTTTCATGCTGTAATTTGGGCTCACCAACCTCTCATACTCGACCTTTACATCACAGGTTTAGCTAGAAATATTTTTCAATCCAAAGCTGATTTTTCATCACTAACGTATGCTTATAATATGGATCCTTTGGATGAATATTGTTTGGATTCTATGAGTTTGCTTGCCTGCACCCCTACTGCATTATATTTTGTTCCCCCAAGTACACGAACCGCTCGAAGCAATAAATTCTTTCGACGAAGACGCGATCCAACTACTAGAAAACAAGAGGAGCAGCCTCATTCTGCTGTGGATGAACGACTTCATCAAATTAAAGCTCACCTCGAAACAATGGAAGCCAACATCTCAAGCATCCTCACCATGCTGCAAAGTAGTCACTTCCACCATCCTCTGACCAATTAAATATACACGGGGAGGGCACTTTACCTCAACTATTATTATTCTTTTTGCACATTGTGGGCAATGTGGGCTAAGTGGGAGGGACATGCCATGCTATTTCTTCTTTGCATGGGACATGCCATGCCATTTCTTCTTTGCATGTGTTCATTCACTAAGATAATTCCTCAATTCATTTCAAAAATGAACCTCTAATTCTTATGCTAATTTTATTTAAATAATTGGGCAAATCATGAATAACTATTGCTTACTTGGTCAATAAATATTTTGTAGAATTGAAAATGTTATGGCTTAGTCAATATTTCATATAAATTGTTGGCTCTTTTGAACTTGCCTAATGAAAGTACTCTTTTTAATAAATAAATAAATAAAAACCTGTTAATGGCTTTTTTTAAGAGTGAAGATTTGGAAATGTGACCAAATTGCGTAACTAGAATGAGGTGCTTGGGTTGTCATCTCATTTCGCGTCAAAAGATTTGGTGACGAATCGAAACTTGTAACATTTCGCTAACCGAGCTGCCCTAAGAAAAGAGAAATAAATTCATTAAGGACATGCCAAGTTGAGTAATCAAGGTGAGGTGCTTGGATGTCATCTCATTTCGCGTCAAAAGATTTGGCTATGTCTCGAATTTGTTAAAAAAACAAAATAAAAATAATAAATAGAATAAAAAAATGTCGAGTTGAGTAACTAGGGTGAGGTGCTTGGGTTGTCATCTCATTTGGTGTCAAAATACTTGACCATGTCACGAATAACTTTTAAAAAAAGTGAAAAAAATATAAATATTGAGTACAATTGTCTTCCAAGTTTGATTAAGCCTAATTTAGTGAAGTAGTTGAGTTTGACAGACTGTTCGAGATTTTATAAAGTGCTTATTGATTGAGTCTAGCAATTATTTATTTTTTATTCAACCAATTGTTTGCATTGTACTGGACTAAGAAAGGGGGTTATATTTCGAAAAGGGTTGTCGAATGATTTTTAATAGACATCATGCTTGAGGACAAGATGGGCTAAGTTGGGGGCAATTTGATAGCAAGATAAATTTTTATTTTTAATACATTTATTCTTGGTTAATTATCGAATAAGGTGCTCCTAAATTTAGATTTTTCTTATCAGGAATGAAGTTGGTGTGCTGAAATTCACAATAATACAAAAAGGGGCTAAATTGGAACAAAAAGAAAAGAGGAGGGGGAGATTGCAAGATTGAATATTTGAAGTTGGCTAGATAAAGATTGAAGATTTGAAATTGGCTGGATAAAGATCAAATTATTTTTGATATTGTTAAAATTTTGTAATTAGTTTAAATTTGATTTTTAAATTTTGATTTATCTAGTGATAATGTTTAGAGAAAATCTAGCTAAAATTTAGCACTAGAAGTGTGTATAAATATATAGTGGCTATAACCAACTAGATACACTTGCCATTTGGCATTAATCAAATTCCTTTTTTTTCCTCCCTGTGCATTAGTTGCTTTCCATTCTGTCATTCTATTTTCTTTTCTTTTACTTTCAACATTTTGGCTTATTTGCCTTCCAAGCACTTTCCCCTTTCCACTTTTCACAATTTCCATTAAAAGCCACTTATATACTCCATCTAGCATGATTTATTTCATACTTAACTAAATCCCTTTTTAGCCTTAGCCCGGTTATCACCCCGATAAATTAATTGTGAGATATGAACCCATACTAAATACTTTACAATTCGGTATTCGCTATCTCTCCGGTATTTAGGATAGTACAAATTCGTCCCTTAAAGTTGATTTGATTTGAATTCAAAAAACGCGCGTTGGGTTGGAATCATTTGGCGTACAGTTGGGAAGTTGAGTTAGTTGTGTTTTATTCAAAATCCCACAAACAAATTGGCGTGTTCAGGTAGGAAAAGTTAGTTGGATTCCGTTAAGGGAGATAGTGATCGGGTTTAAACGACCCACATGGTTGAGGCCATTGATTAGAGTTGGGCTTTTTAGATTGCAAGGTTGTTGAAGTTTTAAATTATGGGCACATCCCACATGGTTAGAAATTCAACAAGGGTTGATTTGCAAGTTGTACCGGAACTGACTACAAGAGGAAAAGAGGGTGGTTTGAGGCGTCCTCAATCGCTATAACCAACTTATTGGTTGGAAGGAAAAACCTTCTTTCAAAGATCAATTCAAGTTCGGGGTGTACCGAGGCTATAGCTAAGCTTTAAAATATTTTATTTACCTAATTATTTTATTTGCTTAAATTTATTTTTGCAATTGTGAATTTGTTTTTATGTTATTACGTTACATATTTATTTGTTTTATTTACTCTATCAACTTAAACCCCCTTTTTATTTTATTTTTTCAGCTTGTAACACACGGGTCGTGGGGTCGACTGTGCCACAACACTAATTCTGGTCATAAGAAAAAGGAAAAATTGGATAACTAGTCCTTGTGGGTTCAACTCTACTGCTCTATACTGCTATTTAGTGTTATTTTGTCGTAGGAATTTATATTTGGTGGTTTCAATGCCCCATCAAGTATAATTTCATGTGAAAAATAAATAAACAAATAAATCATACATGAAATTCAAAAAAATAACTTTTAATTTAAATAAAATAATTGTAATTATTTCAAAAATTGTTTCAAAATGAATGCATACGTTTGTTTACTGAGAGGTTTCAAAAAGATAACTAATAAATCAAACCAAAAATACTGAATGTGTGCATTTATTTTGAAACTTTTTTTAGATAATTACATTTATTCTTAAAAATTAAGAGTTATTTTTTTAACTTCATGAATTATTTATTTTATTATTTTCCATATGTAATTTTTTTATTTGGTTATCTAAGTAATAAATTGCATCTTATTAAAAATATTTCACGTATGAAATTCCACATCATCTTGTTAACTTTTTTAAGAGTACTTTCATCAAATTTGTTTAAAAAAAAAGCAATTTGAAAAAAAAAAAGGGACAAAATTTGATGGCCAAAAAAATCTCAAAAAAAACAATTAGGGTCATTTTGACAAAACATGTAAACATTAATGACCAAATTTGTCATTAAGCCAAACTTAAATACATAAATACATCAGATTAAGAATATTAAATTAATACAATTTTTTATCATGGTATTGTCATCAATCATGAGTTAGTGTTGAGTTAATTTGTGGCACTAACTCTAAAATAGCCCATTTTTCAGTGTAATCAAAACAGTGGTTTCGGGACCACAAATCAAATCCGAAAATAAAATTTATTTTTATTTTATTATATTTTCCGTATTATGATAAGGATGTCATGTGAAAATTTTGATAAGAAAATTTTATTGATTATGTGCTTAATTACGAGAAGGACTAAATCGCATAAAATGCAAAAGTTGAATTCTAGTAGCTATACGAATTAAATAGCTATGGAATTCAAAACTTGAGGTCCTTATATGGTAATTAGACCATTAAAGAAAATTATGTAGATATTTTGCTGACTCATCCATAGAAATTTAGAAAAAGGACAAGGACTAAATTGGAAATTGAAATACTTAAATTAATTAAAAGATGATAAAAGATATCATCTTATTTTTATGTCCTCTTCAACCTAAAATACATGGAAACCCTAGGAGAGAGAGAAGAAACTTTCATGGCTTAATTGGGTAAGTTTTCTTGTCCTGTTTTTAGTAATTTTGATATTTTTGAAACCGGATAGCTTATTCTATCTATTTGAGGGATCAAATTGAAGAGTTATCAAAGTATGAAATTTGGGTCATGGATAAATATGCTGAAAAATTGAAATTTATGGTAGAAAATGAAAGGTTGTTGATAGATAAAAAACTTTTATAAAGTGATTTTTGATGAAAACATGATTTAGGGACTAAAATGTAAAATTGTGAAAATTGATGAGAAATTCTAAAATTTATAGAAAATACGTGTTGTAAATTCTATATTAAAATTTTGGTTAGGCTTGGAGTAGGGAGTAAATTGCATAAATTTCATTTTCCGAGCCTAGGGACGAAATTGGAATTTATGGAAAAGTTAGGGGCAAAATGGTAATTTTGCCTAGGACATAAATTGAGTCCAAATGAATATGAAATGTGTTTAAAGTTATTTATGTAGATCCGAAAAACATAAATTCGAGGTTAGACCGAGAAAAAGAAAAGGTTTCGGATTAGTACATTTTATACACGAAGAAGTGTTGAGGTAAGTTCGTGTAACTTAATCGAGCATGTAATTATGTTAAATTAATTGTTGTGTTGTATGAAATGTGATTGTTATTTATGTGAATTGCTTGGATGTTATGATATAAGAATGAATACATGCTTGAAATGGTTGAAAATGGGGTTAAGTTCCGTTTGAATATTGAATTCCGACGAATATATATGCTTTCCCTAAATGCATGAGGTCCTGCGTTTGTTGCTGAAGGATTTAGCTCGGACGAGGAATCCTATTGACCTCATTGTAGAAAGTATTTAGCTCGAACGGGTAATCTTGATATAATACCTCTCGAGTATACGTTATAATTAGGATTTAGCCTGGACTAGTAATCCTAATTGAGCTCTTCTAAGCATATGTTAAATAAAGGATTTAGCCTTGACTGGTAATCCTGTTATACGATATGTGGCTCGAGAGTGGGTTCCTTGATTAAGTGCCCTAATGGGTACTCTTGAAAAGAATTGACGGGTTATTGAATCGTACACCTCGAGTGTACCACTTGAGCATCCATCGGAACTTCAATGGTTCAATTGACAAAACTCTTGGCAAGATGAGAGAATTATGAGATGGAATGATAATGTCTTGAAAGAATATGGCATGATAAGCTCATCTATGTTTACTTAATGTACATGAAAATTTTGTGACTGACTAACATGTTAGATTGAATGTTTGATTAAATCATGTAACAGCCCGGTTTAGACCCTAGTCAAAATAGTGGTTTTGGGACCACAATTTTGAGGTTGAAAAAATATTTTAATATTGTTTTTAGTGTTTACGGTATGTGATTAAGCATGTGTGAAAATTCTATGTGAAAATTTTATCGTTTGTGTGCTAAATTTTAATCGCATAAAATGCAAAAGTTGTGTGCTAGTTGTTTAAGTGCTTAATTGTCATGGCTTATAAAATAAGAAGTCCTTATGTTTTAATTAGACCCTTGATAGTTGGGATGGACAAAAATGGGCTTATATTAATGGAATTTTAATGTTCTAATCAAAGCTTAAAATGGTAATTGAGTTATTAAGTTAATATTAAATAAAACAAACAATTAGATGGCCATTTCTCATAATCTTTTCACCAGAAATAGAGAAAAGAAATAAGGGTTAGAAGTTTTCTCTCATTTGGCCATTGTTGTTCTTAATCAAGATCAAGAAAAGAGAGATTTGGATTTAGATCGAGATAAAGACAAAGTGCTCGATTGATCGACTTGTTTTGTTATTTCTACGTCCGAGGTAAGTTCGTGTATAATACGAATTGTTTAAATCATGTTCATGTGTTATGTAATGAATGAATATGTGGTTGATGAATTAGTAATGTTATATGTGGATTTGAAAGATGTGGCACTAACTGTGCGTAAATAGAATTGATACAGCGGTGAACGGCACTATGTGTGCGAAATAAAAAAAGTATCGACTATATTGATTGGCACTGTGTGTGCAATACCGATTCAAATTCGGTTTAATGTAAAGGCACAAAGTGTGTGATGATATTAAAGCTTCAGCTAAGAAATTGGCACTAAGTTTGCGAGTAAATCAAATGATTAATGAAGGTTGAACGAATTGTGGTATTGAGTATTAAGTAGCAAAAGTGATCGTTAATTAAGTGTTAGCACAGGTATGTACGGAACTTATTTGGTTGATGATATCGTATATGGATAAATGGATGATTATGTGAGTAATGACTATGAATGAGATTGTATATCATTGTGAATTGAACCATGTGATAGTCTATTTTATATATTGAAATTGATTTGTTGAGTTAAATGTGTTATATGACGAACTTACTAAGCTTTTAAGGTTACTGTGTGAAGTGTTTCTCTGTTTTACAGTGTCATTAAAGCTAGCTCGGATCCGGGGATCGTCAGGGACTCAATTACACTATCGGCTATCTATTATATGGCATGTATAGGCTAGTGATTATGGTCTGTTTTGAGATGTATAGATATTGCCATGTGATATGGCTTGATAGATGAATGATCTTAGTTTATGTCTTGGATATGTGAGAATGATGGTTATAATGTGTTTATGTGACTTTGTGTGATGACCTTTATGATATGTTTTGACGTTATGGAGGTAGTAAGTTTCATTCTATGAATTGGTAAGGATTGAGTGATATATGGATTATATAATTTTGATGTGAATTTGATATTTTGGGATTGGTATGTTTGAGTTGGAATTGGGTGTGGAAATAAAGGATATAGTTGAAGGTTAAAAGGTGCATATTTTGGTATGTTTTGAATGCATTTGGGGTATGAATTTAGTATGTTTTAATGCTTGTAGGTGTGACCCAAAGCTGGGTGGCAATCTGGCCTTGCAAATGGCCTATAATTGCCCACACAATTGAGCACACAGGCGTGTGTCTCGACCGTGTCCCTTAAGTTTGTATTTCGAAACAAGTCAGACTCGCACAAGGGCCAGACACGGGCGTGTGACAGGCCGTGTGAAATAATTCAGTGTCGACCATGAGTTAAGCACACGGGCGTGTCTTCGGCCGTGTGGACAAGTCAGTAGGTATGCCTTGCTTTGCCACAGCTTGGACACACGAGTGTGTCTGAGGTCGTGTGAGGCACACGGTCTACCCATACAGGCGTGTGACCTCTGTAGCTTTAAAAATGTTAAGTTTTTGGAAAAATTTTGTATGAGCTCGATTTAGTCCCAACCCCTTTTTAATGCATGTTTAAGGTCTCATAGACCTTATTAAGGGACTTAGTGACGTTGATTGATTATGATTTAATGTTGTATGAACTATGAAGATTAAAGATTTTGATTTGATAGGTAATATCTCATAACCCTAGTCCGGCGACGGATACAAGTTAGGGGTGTTACAAATCAAGGTAAGATTATAAACATGTATGCATGTAATGAGGTGCCATGTGAATGATAGAAATTTCTTAATTAGAATGCTTGAATTGGCTGGTTTATGGATGTGAGTTTTAGTGCAGAACATTGGTGTGACTTTGGGTGAGAAATGAAGCTAGAAATGGCTTTATTTTGTCCACACGAGCGTGTGTCTAGACCGTGTGTCACACACGGCCAGGTACATGGGCGTGTAGTTAGGTCGTGTGTCCCCTTCTCCTTAAATTTGAGAAACATAATGCTCAGAATTGAGCACATGTGAAACACCCCAAACCCGGCCCACAAGCCCTGACCGAATCTGGTATGTTCCTCGAGTAAAACTTCAATTAAATCGTATTGAAATATAAAATAGATCTGCTTAGTGGTCGCATTGAAAATCGTGTTGTTAAATAAGTTTGTATCTTATTAAAACGTTATCTTTATGGTTTTAGAAAAATTTAGAAGTTAAAAGAAAACCAAATTTAGAACTTACTATTATTTTGAAAACCGTAGGTGTTTAGATGTCAAAACAGTTTAAGTTGTTTGTCAGAAATATTTAATCATTTAGTTGAAGTTGATCGTAGCAGAATAAAAATTTAAAACGTATAAATAACATAGCTAATGGTGGCCTTATTAGAAAAACATAACCCAAAATAAATCCCGAAATAATAAAAGAAAACGCAGTAAGTTTAATAAAAAGGAAACCCGAAATACTGAGTTGAGCATAGCCACCACCTAGTCCTCGCTGACCCGGTCCATCACGCTAAGTGTCACCTGTAAAAGATATCCCACGAGGGGTGAGTCAACAGACTCAATGTGTAACTGTACACTAAAAACCCAATCGATCATAGCTTTAACGATAACATTTTGGCAAAACCCATTTTAATCACATTTAACCATAAGCCCATAACATAGCAAATCAAATAACAACAGATTAAATCACATATACATATGAAATGACATGCAATCCCGAGCCCACCTAGATATCCATCTGCTACACACCACCCGTACCTGCCAATCACACCGTGGGGATTACTAAATCGACCCTCCGTCCGCTACACACCATCGAAGGCAGTCGCTGCAGTCAACTGCACATCGCCCTTATAAATTGTGGCATGGCCACCAGATAATTGTGACAGAGTCACCGGATTCATAATATGTGACTGAAGTCACCGGATACATAATATTGTGACATAAGTCACCGGATAATGTGGTAAAAACCACCGGAACACTTCCCCTTTATCAAAATCACCCATATGCCCATGCAACATACATATTATTCGGATTTTACGCATTATACCCCAAAATCGTAACGGAGTCATACACATTTCATATCCATGCTTATAGCATTATTAACGAAGTATTAGGGATTAACATACCTGAATACCATGTACCACTGAATGGTACCCGCGGCCATTATCATACATATTTCTTATTAACACATACTAACATTAATACTATCAATCTATCGGAAATTTTGTGTAGGGCTACACACCTGATAACAGTGAGTACGATACTATCAATACCGACACTCCTTCTTTTTCACAGCCGACTCCCCCTATAAGACCATAGTCAGAATCGGCCAACCTTAATAGACAATATGGCCTTTGGCCGAATATTAAGACCCCTTACCTTGATCGTCTAAATCCCGAAATATCACTTGTTCTTGGAGATGTCGAAATCCCTATATGGTATATGTTAGATTCGATTCTAACATTTGATGAACAAAGTAAATGGCCTTCGGCCTAAGATCACACTTCACTTACCTTGGATACTCAAATCCCGAATAATCTTCCTTCCAACCGTCGGCTACAACTAAATCCCGAAATTCCCCCTAACGTTGAGATCGATTTCACCCTTGCCTGGAAACACAAAGAGATTCGGCTACTATAGAAAAGTGGTTAAATTTGAAGAAGAAATAGATGAAGAAATCGGCTAGACAGTAATATGTTTCGGCTTTTGGAGTTTACGAAAAAGAAGAGAGAATGAGGGACTATAAGATTCGGCTGAGACTCCCAAATGGAGATGGAATGTTCGGCCACCAAAAGAATAGGTATAGAATTGAGTTTGAGAGGAAGAAAAGTAGTATAGGAGAAGGCTAGAAGAATTCGGCAATGGTGTACTTTGAGAGAGAAAGGTTTCGGCTAGAATAAGTTAAAAGAAAAGAGAATAGAAAGTGATGGGTTTGATCTTACGGAGAGCAAAGAGAAGACGAAAAAGAGGCTGAATGTGACCTTAATGGTCTTCTGAAATTCGGCTTAAGCAAATAGGTTTTGAAAGTATTCTAACTACTATTTTCGGCACAACACTTGGAAAAGAAAAGAAACCCGAAATGCACCTAAACCCCCTTAAGAAATTTCGGCTACAAAAGAAAAGGTGTTTTGGAAGTACAAAAATGACCAAATGGGAATACACCCAACCACTCATCCTTACCAAAGTCTACCACAAAAATTCGGCTACCCCCCTAGTCCATAATGCCGTCCAAGTTCATGGACAAGCTGGCCATGCCAAACTTTCCAAAACACACCCCATAAAGAGTGCCTTATGTCCCCCTAACTTACCATAAGCTTAGGACTTCATTCCTTAAGTTAACACTTACCTTATTCCCTTAGTCTACTTTCCATAAATGAAAAAGTCCATCCTTACCATAAGTATTGCTTGACCGACACTTGCCATACAAGTGCAAAAATAAAAGTCATCTAATTGCTATCCAAGGGATTCGAACATCTCCCCTCATGCAATTACTCATGCGCCAACACCACCTTGCCAATAGCTCAACTTATGCTAATTTTAGACACTTAAATTAACTTAAGTATCAGGGTCACTTGATCCACTTCACTAAATTCTCAATACTAAAAATTATTCTATACTCGAATAATTCTATGCCCTTTTCAAGGCTATAATAAACACGAAAAAGAAGAAAAGAAAATTTTCATTCATAAGCTAAACACCAAAACATACAATATATCAATACTCGGATTTTTAAGGTGTTACAACATGGGTAGAGACACGGGCTTGTATCTTAGCTGTGTGTTCTACACGGCCTAAAACACGAGCGTGTGCCTTGGCCGTGTGAAACTTGCATCCAATTTTGAAAGAATTTAATTAACCACACGGCCTATCACACGGGCGTGTGGCATGACAGTGAGCACAAGTCAGAGAGTTACGCAGGGTCGAACACAGCCTATAGCACGGGGCGTGCCCTAGGGCGACACGGGCATGTCCCATGGACCACACGGGCTTGTGAGCCTTGTAACTTAGAAAATTTTTTTAACTCCACGAAAAATTCTTAGAGTTTTCGATTAAGTCCCGAATCGATTCTAATGCTCATATTGGGCCTTGAGGGTCCATTTAAGGGACATTATGAATAATCTCAAAAAATGAAGAGTGATTGACATGAATTAACTATAAAGGTCCTGTAAACTCCGGTAATGCTCCGAAACACTGTTCCAACGACGGATACGGGTTAGGGGTGTTACAAACTCAATCAACAACATTATTAATATATACAATTGATGGATGTAATAAAGTGTGGATAATAAAATTAAAATGTATAAAAGTTTAAAATAAAACTTTAATTACGTGATAAATTTATGGTTTTAATAATTAATTGGTATGAGTTCAAATCTCATCATGTGCATTTTTATTATTTTTTAGTAAAAGACAAAAGTACCATTGAATAATATAACTTCTTCTAAATACGAAATAACATTTTAGTAATTCCCTAACAAAGTTGGCACTTGATTGACTCATGACACCAACTCAACCAGGAATTTAAATAATGGCAAAATAATGACACAAGAGGGCTTTCAGGAGGAGAGCGAATGTTCTGGCACAGTAGAGGTCAAACTCTAGTCGGCATAGAAACGGTTGTAGTTATTAATGGGTTCTGTAATAACGACAACCGTCGTTGCTCTAAAAGGAGTATCACCTTTACTGCACCGTAATAGTCACTCTCCGTCTGAGAGTCCTCTTACGTCAAAGATGGTGCCGACCTTCGAACAAGAATAAAGGTTAAAGGTACCGATTGCCTGGAAATAAAGAAAAAATTTACACCAATTATAGCTAGAAGCCTTAAATTTTTTCCATATGAATATGCCCGCAAACTTCTGTATGGTATTTATAGGGCATCATGTTCAAGTATTAAAAAATATTGAGCTCGTGGCTGCATAACGACCGTAAACTGGCTCCCCCGTTATAACCTGATCTATTATTGCATAGCAGCTGTCAATTGAGACCTCCACATCGCTTTCCACCCTTGACCAAACAAAGCAAAATCACCCCATAACCTACTTCCCTAGGATAGGCTTCGGAGGCAATGATCCCATCTCAGCATGATATATGAAATGTGTGGGGCTCGAAAGGATATCGCATCACCGACGACTCAAAAATACCTCAAATGTAAACAAAATATCCTTCGTGATTGGAATTTTTAAGATCAGGAAATGGTTTATAGTGGAGAAACAGAAAGGATATGAGAGAAATTATATGAGAGAGGGATGATGAAGCTTGGAATGTGAGAGCCTTTTTATAGGCGCGTGAAAGGGTCTGTTTGCAAAGGATTATATTCAAAGCACGCTGGAACATATTCTAAATGTATTGAAATGTTTAAATCGTCTAAAATATTTGAGGTGTCAGGCTTTTCAGCCCAGGGAATTCTGAATTTGTTAGAGGAAGCTCGCCCAGCTGGGGGCTTTCTATAAAAAATTCAATATTCCCCCGATAGAAAGCACATTTTCATATGACTGTTGTGCATGTTATGAAGAGCAGAATCTCGATAAAATTATATGAGTTCTGAAGCGTGATGAAAATTAGTTGTACCATACACTATGCAACGAATGTGTGCATTCGTAAAAATAATTCATAGCATGTATTTTATTTCTCCCTACATAATTCTCTTATAAAAGGGGTGTAATTTTTATAACATTTACAAACATCAAGTTAATATCAAACAACTCTTTACTTATTTTTTTGTGATTATTCATCTAAGTCGTGACTGATATTGGAATAAGTCAATGAGTAAAATCTGTTATATACTATGACGGTCAAATCTATAATAGAGATTTCGGGTTGCTGTTTGTAGGAGCGAGTCCATGGAGTTAACATTCAATAGTACCATTCAAATGCATGAGCTACGAACCAGAATTAAGAGGAAAGTAGGGGATCGTGGTGGGGAAGAATTACAAGGTTGCAATGCATATTTCTAGCATCTGTTGACCCCTATAAGTATGAGCTATTCAATGTGATCAACAAGACGCATCTCGAAACAGTCATATCATCGTACATCTTAAGCAGAAATGTTGTTATTAAGTTATATGTTGAGTTCACCGAAGCTAATGGATTTGGCCCATCTTCGACCTTCATCGCGGTGAATACGAGTACCGAAGTTCAAGCAGAAAGTCCTACTACACAATTGTAAGGTGGGTTTTCTGGCCTTCTTCAAAGCGGTTACTACGATGTTCCCAGAA
Source organism: Gossypium australe (assembly GCA_005393395.2). Classification (NCBI taxonomy): domain Eukaryota; kingdom Viridiplantae; phylum Streptophyta; class Magnoliopsida; order Malvales; family Malvaceae; genus Gossypium; species Gossypium australe. The sequence continues at coordinate 88,059,952 of CM016625.1, forward strand.
CATCTATAGGCAGACACTCATCGGTCTCTGGCATCGATCTAAACTTTGGAATCAATTCCAATCGAGGTATCAACATAACCCAAATGTAGACACTTTGGCTCGACATTCAATCAGTCCATTCGATTTCGACTTTAGCACTAGGTCGATATTATGGGGCAGAAGCAATTATACCAGGGGATCATCAACATACACTATTCATCAACCTGAAGATTATTCTGGTGGGCACATGCGCTATAAGAGAACCGATGACCTACTCCTTTTGACGGGAGCTGGCGAGGGTATGTCCAACATCGTGCTCAAAGGTGACAATGAAGGCACAGACGAGAAAGAAGGGGATATGGATACAAACGAGGGGTAGGAGTCAGAACTTGAGTCAATCTATAACAGCCTGGTTTAGACCATAGTCGGAACAGTGGTTTCGAGACAACAAATCTGAGGTCAGAATAATAATTTAATATTAATTTCTGTGTGAATAGTATGTGATATAGCCTATGTGAAATTTCTTTGTGAAGATTTTATTGACTGTGTGTCGAATTAAGAAAAAGGATCTAACCGCATAAAATGAAAAAGCTGTGTGTTGATTTATAAGAGCCTAATTGTGGTTGTCTTTTTAATATGGAGGCTTTAAGATGCAATTTGACCATTATTAGTGATAGTGGGTGACAATGGACAAAAATAGCCTTAGTGTATATATGTTTAATAAAGGCTAAATAAGTAAATGAATAAACAATGTTATTATAATAAAATAAAGACATAATGGTGGCATTTTAATGGTGTTCATCCACCAAAATTAGAAGAAAAAGAAAGGCTTAAGAGCTTTGAAGATTTCGATTATTTCCAAGCTCAATTCAAGGTATGTTTGAGCTCGGTTTTTGTTAATTTCTACATTTTTGTAATCGTTGCTTCGTGCTCTAGCTAACCCATGTTGTAATTTTGTGAATTCATGATGTTTTTGTGATGATCCATTAATGAATGCTTGAGCTATGTGCTAGTTGATAGTGAAATATGAAAACTTGGTGTTGGGTTAACATAGTTTGTATTGGGATTTTTAGTGAAATTGAACATTTTAGGCTTAATTGAGAAAATGAGAAATTGAAGGATTAAAATGTGAAATAAATGAAATGTGAGGGTTTGTATGAAAACAAGGGAAATTCGGCTAAGCTTATGTGGAAAGAAATTAAGTGAATTTGATGATTTTATGAATTAGGGACTAAAGTGTTGAAATGTGAAATTATGAGGGCTATTTTATAAAATGCCCTAAATATGTTTGTTTGGACTAAAATGAATGATTTGGTGACTGAATGGATTGAATTTGAGTGTGTATAGACCAAGAGATGAGAGATTTGGATCGAGATCGAGGCAAAGATAAGGTGCTCGATTAATCGACCGTTTCGATAGTTTGACGTCCAAGGTAAGTTCAGACATAATGCATATATTTAGTTATGTTTAATGCTATGAAATGAGTGGAATGATAATATAGAAATGTGAATGCTATGTGAGAGCTTGAGTTATGTGGCACTAAGTGTGCATATTCGGAAATGTGACCAAGATGATTAGCACTGTGTGTACGAAATAAATAAGCCTTGGCTTTGTGGTTGGCACTATGTGTGTGATATCGATTTAAGATCGATTTGATATATATGCACTATGTGTGCGGTGTTAATTAAGCTTTGGCTAACTATTTGGGCACTAAGTGTGCGATTGAATCAAAGAAGATACGTAAGTTGATCGAAATGGAATAGTGAGTATTGAGTAGCAAATGTAATTGACAACTAAGTGTTGACTAACGTACGTTCGGAACCTATGTGGTTGATGAATTTATGAATGAGATTATGAAACGTTAAATGAGCATATTAGCTTTGGATGGTACAATATATATATATATATGTGTGTGTGAAATAATCTATATGATGGTTTGTTTTGACTTAAATGTGTTATGTTACGAACTTACTAAGCTTTGGAAAGCTTACTATGTGATTTGTTTTTCTGCTTTGCAGTGTCAGTAAAGCTAGCTCGGATCCGGGGATCGTCAGCATCTCTATCACATTATCGGCAATCTATTTTGGTACTTTGGAAAGATGTATATAGCTGAATTATGGCATGTATAGGCTAGAAGTTAAGATATGTCTTGAAATGTTTAATCCTTGCCATGTGAGTTGGCTTGGAAGTTGAATGATGTAGAATTGATGAATGAGCTATGAATGTGGTATATTTCATGATCTTGTTGATTATGAAAAATGTGATTTGAAGATGAATTTTGGTATGGATTATATGATGCTTGAATTTCATATGCTTTGAAATGTATAATTGTTACTTTGAATGGACTTAGTTGTGATGATAATGAGCATGGAAGTAGATGGTAATGTTGATGGGTATTGAGTGCATGAAATGGTAGGTTTGAGTGCATTTAAAAGCATGAATTGGCATTGTAATGAAGCTTGTTGGTAAATCCTTATGTGGGTGGAATATTGGCCTTGCAAATGACCTGTTTTGTGTACACGGTTATGGCATACGGGCATGGCTAGCGACTGTGGGATAAAGTCAGTAGCTAGCCTAAATATGCACGGCCACGGTACACGGACGTGCCTAGTAGCTGTGTGAATAAGTCAGTATATTGCCTAAGAGTACACGACCTTAGCACGCGGGCGTGCCTGGTGGCTGTGTGGAAAAGTCAGAATACATGCTCTGTTTTAGCACGGCCTGGACACATGGGTGTGTGGTGATCGTGTGAGGCACACGGCCTGATTGCACGGGCGTGTGACCTCAACAATATTGAAGAATATTGAAATTTTGAAAACTTTCATTAGTGTTCAGTTTAGCCCCAACCACTTTCTAACACTTGATTAAGGTCTCGTAGACCTAGATGAGGGACTGTATCTTCGTATTTGAGTATGTATGATTGATGATAAACTATTTGTCATGGAATGGATGTGAATTATTGTGGTTTTTTAGTAACATCTCGTAACCCTATTCTGGCGACATTCTCGGGTTAGAGTTGTTACACAATCTGGCAATAGGGTCTGGATGGTTCAAAAGTGGCACTATTTTTCGAACTGGATCCGATTACAACGGAGCCAAAACCTTGCGAGTCTGACAATGAAGCATCGGACAATGCTCCAGACCCAGATCTGTAATTTAAGGCATATGAACCTTCACCCCACATGACAAAACTCATCCTATCAGTCGAGGGTGGTTTAGAGTTTTCTCAGCTTCCGCATAAAACACCTGGTCATGCAAGCACAGTTCATGATGTACAAGTACATGAAGTTGGAATGTTATACCCCAACAAAGATGTTTTTCTTACTGCACTGAAATGGTATAGCATCAAGAATAGCAAGAACTACTATGTCATGAAGTCCCAGAAATTCAAAAGAAAATGTGTAACGAAGGATGGGAGGTGTAAGTGGAAATTCATGGCGTCGTACTGGAAACAATCCGAGTTGTGGATGATAAAAAAGTATATTGGTCCCCATAAGTGTGTTACGATGGGTGCAAGTTAGGAGGCTAGACTCGGACATTATTACTGACATTGTTCCACCAATGGTGAAGGCCAGTCCCCGGGTTGAAATGTCAGTGTTGATTGTGAACATACGTAGCCGGTACTAGTACTCTCCAACATACTACAATGTATGGGTTGCTAAAAAGAAGGCTATGGAGAAGTTGAATCACGGGTGGGAGGGTTCGTATAACTATCTTTGGCCATGGTGTCAGGTATTGGATTGGTATGTACCAGGTTCCGTAAATGATCTCGAAATGTGCCCATGGTACTACGGCAATTAGATAGCACTATAGAGAGGCATTTCAGCATTGTAGGCCTATGGTCCAAATCGACGGCACCTGGCTATACATAAGGTATGAGCAGCATTTGTTGCTTTTCGTTCCACAAGACGATAATTGGAAGATTCTCCCTATAGCATTTGCAATAACTCACGGAGAAACGACAGATGACTGGGATTTCTTCTTGAGCCGGTTGCGCCACCTCGTTTGCCCGTAGCCTAACATATGTATCATATCCGACAAAGAACCCGAAAAACTCTCTGTGATTGATCGTCACAAATCCCTCTCAGGTCGCACTCATTATCAGTACCGCATACAACATTTGGGATCCAACTACTACCAAGAATATCCTTCAGTGACTGAGCGAGATCTAGTCATCGACATGGGTTTGTAGTTCCAACTATGTATTCACTGCAAATTGAATTTTCAATAACGAGTTTATTTCATTGCACTAACCGGTAACTATTTATCGACAGGTTACAAGCTCGTCCAACATGTTTTCCATCAAAAGTTTAACAACTTGAACACTATTAACGTGTACGATGAAACCTATGTTTCAAATATACAGTTTGAATAGTGGACGCGGTCGTACGACGGGGGTCTACATATGGGCACATGACGTCAAACTTGGCGGATTGCATCAATTCGATACTAAAAGAGACGCGTCATTTGCCACTAACATTGGTTTTCAAAGAGACATACTTTCGACTGGCCGCCTTGTTCCCTAAGAGGGAGTCAGTGTATGCTGGAAAAATAGCGGGTGGCGATACATTCTGCAATGACGTGATGAAAAAGATCCGACAAACTACAGCGAGAGTGAACATGATGTATGTAGTGTGCCACTCACATCATAACCTTGATTTTTGAGTCACTGAGCATGCTAGGCCCGACCAGGAAATGTCAGGTGCATCCTATCATGTGAACCTAACGGAAGGGACATACGATTGTGGGAGCTTCCAAGCACTTCGGTTCCTATATGCACATGCAATTGCCATATATGGGAACATACAGATTGAGTATGCACCTTACATCAACGGCATCTACTGACTACAATGCATTTGAAATGTGTGGAGTCCTAAATTCCCACTCGTCCTAGATGAGAGTATGTGGTCGCCTGTGTCTAGCACGCCGTTAGAGTTGGTGCCAAAAAAAAGAATTGCATCGTGTCCCAAATTCCACCTGGATAAGGAACAATATGGATATTCTGGAGAGGCGTGATCAAAAAAATTATGCAAGTATTGTAGGAACTCAGGGCATACAAAGCCAACATGTTCTCTGTACATGGAAATTAGGGCCCCAGCATTGATAACAACCTTCCATCATGACTTCCCAACCTACAACAGATGATGACTGTTCCATGTTTACTTCCAAAACTCTTAATTTTTTCAAAGTCATTCTTCAGGAAACTATAACTCACGGGAGACTTGTAAGTATTTCTTTCTTCTTTTTCTCCTTTTCATATTTCTACTTTGAAATCAGTTTCACTCATGAAGTTCATTGCCCATGACCATATATGGTTATTACCAAGGGATTCCCAGAAATTTTGTAAGAAAATATGGAAACCAACTCTCAAGCCCTGTTAAGCTTGAGGTCCGCAGTGGTGTAATGTGATAGGTAGAACTCACAAAGAGTACTGATAAAAAGTTGCATTTGATTTGGTAGGTGGAACTCGGTTAAGGTTTGTGAAGTGTCAGGCTCAGCCAACAGGAAAAACAAAAAGAAATCAGATTTGCCATCCCCACTCCCTCAACGGAAAATGAGATTTGATTCCAAGTTAGACCATTCACCATCATACATTAGCCTTGATGACTCCAACTTTGGAAAGGTTAAGCTTGGGAATCTCGAGAAAAATGAAAACTCACCCAGTTCTATAGGACTAATCGATGGTATGCATTCTTTATTTTAATCTTAGCAGTGCAATTTTTGAGATGTTCATTTGATTTTTTGCTTTTGCTTCTGCTTTTTCTTTTGTTGCTTACTATGATTTCCCTACTCCATCAAGAGGTTAAGCTCGTCCAACATGTTTTACATCAAAAGTTGAAACATAGATAGTAACAATGACAAGTGGTTTGTTTGAATGAATAACCTTAATTTTTTTTATTTATGATATGTCTATATTTACATTAAAAAAATTAAAAGAAAAAATACAATCAATGGTTTCGTCGGGGAGAATGTGTGTCACAAGGCGGTGGATGGCGGTAGCGTGGAGGATTTCTACATACAACCGGCCGTACCACTAAAGGTGCAACTGGAGGTGTCAGTTTGTAGACTTCCTCCTTGTTGTCATCATCGCCTGAGTACATAGCTAGCATAGCCCCTTAGGCGATGGTATTATCGGGATTAGTACCACCATCATCTTCTTCCGTGGTCAATTGTTGCGTAGCCCTCGTCTGCCATCGTGCATCCGCCACTCCCTCATCCACTGATTGCGACTATGAGCCACCCTCGTAAAATAGCAATGCACACAGTGTTTAGGTCACTATAGGCGTGAACCATAAGGCGCCCCAAATTTTGGGTACGTCAGAAAGGTACTGGGCATCGACATCGCCATCAACTGCTGCATGGGCTGTAACAGCCCGATTTATGGCTTAGCCGGAATAGTGGTGCGAGACCACAAATCCGAAGTAGAAATGTGAGTTTTAAGGTTTATGAGATGTTTACATGATAGTACTAAAGTTTCATGAAGAAATTCTATTAAATTGTGATTGAATGGTCTATTAGTACTAAATTGCAAAAGTTGCAAAATATGAAATTCTAGAAGCTTTTAGTATGAAATAGCTTTGGATTCTTCATTAGAGGTCCTTAAATAGCAATTTTCCCAATTTCTAATTTTTGGACAAAAATGGACATGAGTTAGTAATTTTTGAAAGTTTAGTAAAAAGGGTATTTTGGTCATTTGGCTAATTAATGATTAAAAAGGATGAAAAAAGTCAAAATTCATGTTCATATTCTTCAAGCTTAGCCAAAATTTTGAAGAACTCCATATCTAGGGTTTGTTCAATTTTTCAAGCTCCTAGTAAGTGCATCCTAGTCCCGTTTTTAATATTCTTCGTATTTTTGAAGTCCTTGTAACATGATTTAGCTATTTTTAGCTATAGTTTGAGCTACGATCCATGTTCAAAAATATACCCATGTATGACATAAATGTATTTTTAGGTTTTATGGAATGTTATGAGAGTTTGATGTAGAATAAACATCTTTTTCTAAGTGAATTTCATGAAAAATGCTAGTAAGGACTATTTTGTAAAAGTTATGAAATTGGGCATACATGAGAGAAATAGTGAGAATTGAATATTGCTATAGTTGAGAAAATGAATCAGCTATGCATGAAATACAAGAAAGTTGAATAAAAATCACTTTACGAGCCTTGGGGCAAAAGTGTAAATACGAGAAGGTTTAGGGGCAAAATAGTAATTTTGCCAAAGTATGAGTTATGAGTTAATTTAGTCAATGTGAGTATTAGATGAGTTAAATTATTATTATTGATCAAGAAAAATGAAGCCCGGATCATAACCGAGGCAAGAACAAAGTCATGGACTAAGTTGACTATCTTTATACATTTTGTATATCGAGGTAAGTTTATATGATTTTTAAGTTTCATGAGTATTTTCATTGAATTACTTATATATGTTGTTATTGTACAATATTTCCATGAAGTTGATTAAATATGTTTAGTAAGGACATTAAGGAAATTAAGTACATGAAAGTCCCGATTGAAGTGGATTACCGAGGATGCTTAATCTACAACATGAGACAAGAAAGCCCGTATAAGACCATGTCAAGACATGGCATCGGCAATAAAGCAAAGATATCATGTAAGTCCAAGACAAGTCTTAGCATTGAAAAGTTATCAAGAGATAAAGATCCCATATAAGTCCAAGCCAAGGCATGGCATTGGTGAGTCTCCAAGCAAAGATATCATGTAAGTCCAAGACAAGTCTTGGCATTGTAAAGTTATCATGAGATAAACATCCCATGTAACTCCAAGCCAAGGCATGGCATTGACAAGCTTCACTAAGTAAAGATACCACGTAAGCCCATGTCGAGACATGGCAATGGTAAGTTTCCAAGGAAAAACCCAAGGAAGACTTCGTGTAAGCCCGTGTCAAGACATGGCATCGACACCAAGTTAAGAGATCCCATGTAAGACCATGTCTAGGATATGGCATTGGCATCGAGACATATGTATGATAGATTTATTATCCTCCGTTATTCCGGTTAATTCATCGGGCAAAAGAGTAAAGAAGAAATGAAGTAACAAGAAAGTTAAGTATGTAAAGTTATTGTCAAGTCAAAGTGGATAAGAGTATTATTCAAGTTAAGAAAGATAAAGTTAGAATTTATGTTTACAATAGCAAAGTATACTAATCTTTATGATTAAGTGATTCAGGTATCTAGTTTACATTACAATCATGAGACGAGTAAGTAACATGAAATTATTATGAATAAGTAAGAGTAAGTAAGCTTAAGCACTTGAGATTTGGGATGCCATTGTTTATGATGGATGAGTTGTATTTAGCAATTATAATTCTACTTGTATTACATGCAAACTTACTAAGTTAAATGCTTACTCCTTTATTTCTTTCTTTCCTTGTAGTCCCGCCAAGCTAACTTGTGGATCATTGATGTCGGAGCTCGGAACACACTATCAACCACTATTTTGGGTATAGCCAAGTTGTTCATAATAAGTATGGCATGTATAGGAATCATTTCATTTTGAGTTTTGTCTTAAGAAGAGCCATAGTGTTGGCTATTAAGTTATTATTCTTTTTGTATATGGCTAAAGGAGTTTAGTTAATATTTTATTAAGTTTATATATATCAATGTTGATGAATTATGCATTATTGTTCATGTTTTGATGAAGTATTGAGTTGTTGAATTGGGTATATGAATGATCTTGATTTCAGGGTGGCAAATGGCTTGGAACATAGCTTTTAAGTGTCCACATGGATAGTCACACGGGCATGTGACTAGGCCGTGTGTGATACACGGACAGCCCACATGGGGGTGTTAATAAACCGTGTGCCCCCTGCATGTTAGTGTTTTAAGTCAGAATAGACCACTGGCTAGTCACACAGGCGTGTGCCTAGGCCGTGTGAGATGGTTAGTGTTCACCACGGGTAGAGAACACTGGCGTGTTCCTAGGTCGTGTGACACAAGCAGAATATCCAAGTTATTATACACGAGGTAGGGACATAGGCGTGTGTGACCACACGACCTGACCCCACGGTCGTGCCCCATTTCACATGGGCGTGTGATTCCTGTTTTGATGAAAAGTTTTCTAAGTTCGTAAAAGTTTCCAGATGTGAGTTTAAAGCCTCGTAGGCCCTTGTAATGAATGTTATGACTAAGAAAGAAAAGTGTTTAAATCAAAACAAAATTTTATAGCCCGTAAGTACACGTTTATGTATGTTTCAAGTATGCTAATGTCTCGTATCTAGTCCCGACTTTAGACTTGGTATGGGGTGTTACCTGGGCGCTTGCATCAGTGGCAGTGGGCACGTCGAGGACTGTCCCGACACGGGGTTCGGCATCAAAATTTGTGCAAAGGTGTAGTATACGGAGGATGTGGGTGGAGCAAAATATGTATCTGTGCGAACAAAAGAACCAGTCACGTATAGCGATGGTCCATAGTGCGATGGTGCTTGTGAATAAAACACATGGTTAGTTAATTGAATGGGAATACCTGGAGGAAAGTGACCCGGATATTGCGTAGCCATAGGCGATGCATCTTCTTCCGAAGCGGATGACGAACCCGTTGTGCGACAGCGTTCCCTCCTAGTTTGTTGTGGTGGTCGATGTAACAGTCCGGTTTATACCCTAGTCGGAACAGTGGTTTTGGGACCACAAATTCGAGTCTGAATAATATTTTTTAAAATTATTTTATGTGCCATTGATGAGTGTTTAAGCATGTGTTAAATTTTCGTAAGTTAATTTGTCCGTTTGAGTGTTTAATTTGACAAAAGGATTGAATTTCATTAAATGTGAAAGTTGCTTGCTATTTGTTAAAGTACCAATGTGTTGTGGCTTTGTAAAGGTGAAGGCCTTATATGGCAATTAAGCCATTAATAAGATAATGGATGGTAAATGGCCGAATATACCCTTGTTGTCTAATGGTGTCAAATGTCTTTTAAATGGCTAAAAAGGTAAATGAATTATTAATATATTATTAATGAAACCAAAGATGAAAGTGTTCATCTTTTATTTTCTTTTGTTTTGACCAAAACTAGTAAGAAAAAGAAAGGTTTCAAAGCTTTGCATATTCGGCCATTTCAAGCTTAAATTAAGGTATGATTTTGAGCTGGATTTTGATTATTTTTTATGCTTTTGAGATTGTTGCTTAGTCTACTATCAAGCCCATGTCTCAATTTGATGAATTGAAGTTGTTCATGAGAAAAGCCATTGATGTTATGTTGAGCTTTGTGATGATTTATGGTGTTAAATGGAAGATTTGAGCTAGATGAACATATTTTTTTCTTGAATTTTTGATGAATTTAGCTAATTAGGGCTAAATTAAGAAAATAGTAATTTGAAGGACTAAATTGCAAATTTGATGGAAAATGTGGTCTTGTATGATATATATATATATATATATATATATATGCATTCGGCTAAGTTTGAATGTATGATGATTTTGTGAATTTGATGTTCGGAAAAAAAATGGACTAAATTGATAAGTTGTGCAAATGTGAGGGTTAAATTGCAAATAGCCCTAAATGTATGCCTTTGGATTGAATTGAATGAATTAGTGAATAAAATGGTTAATTCTGAACATGTATAGATCAAGAACCGAGGAAAACGGACTTAGATCGCGGGAAAGCGAAAGTAACTGAGTAGTTGTTTCCGTTTCTGTTAAATCGAACTCGAGGTAAGTCATATTGCAAATAAATGTAATTGTATTGAATTGAACTTATTAATATGACTATCGATGATAATAAATGCTTATGAAATGCTATGTACATGGATTCCGAGATAAGGATCACTTAGTGACTATGTCCGAGAAGTCCCGTACGAACCTTGGAATAGATAGGATTAGCTATGTCATGACATAGGCATCTGTTCTGTTTTATCATGTAAGACCACATCTGGGACGTTGGCATTGATTTGAGATTTCGTGTAAGACCTCGTCTAGGACGTTGGCATTGATATAATCTTTACGTGTAAGACCCTGTCTGGGACAATGGCATCGATATCTGAGTGCATATAAGACCTCGTCTGGGACGATGGCATTGTACGACTATTCTGAGCTTTCTGAGTATCCTACTAGATTCCTTACGGTTCAATGGGCAAGTCTGTGATACGAAATGGCTATGTAAATAATGAATCTGTTTCAGGTACGTTGATTTATATAGTAAGTGTGTATATAAGGTAAGTATGAAAGAGCTTTGTAATATGTAAGACTTTTGAATTGATGAATGTGGAAAATATGGCCAAGTACATGGACCAAAGCATATATGTGATAGTTTGCTAAGTAATTGAGATATGCTAATATATCTATGTGCATATATGTCTTCCATGCTAAGTTTGTTTGTATTTTGACTTACTAAGCTTTTGGAAAGCTTACTATGTGTGTGTTTTCTCTATTTTATAGGTCGTCAAAGCAACTGAAGGCTCGGGACCGTTAAGGATCGACATCACACTACTAAACTCATTTTGGTACACTTTGGAAATGTATATAGTTAGATATGGCATGTATAGGCTAGTATTTAGTATAAGTTTGTTATATGAACTTAGCCATGTGACTTGGCTATTTATGAGTTGAGAATTTGCTCAAATGAATGTGATATGTGAAGTATGTTTTTGGCATGGTCAGTTGATACATGAAATGGTCAAGTTTTGGTTAAGCGAATGAATGAATTATGCTTGTGATGAGATGAGTTTTAGTCTTGTAATTTGGATGGTTATTTTGGTATGTTCTTGGTTGCCAAATAGGCATGAGATGTCTTGATGATTTTGCTTGTAGGTAAAACCCATGTGGGTGGCATTTTGGCCTTGCAAATGGCCTATTTTGCACACGGTTGTGGCACACGAGCGTGCCTAGTAACCGTGGGACAAAGTCAATAGCTAGCATAAGAGTACACGGCCTTGGCACACGGACGTGCATAGTAGCCGTGTGGTTTCAACAGGACTGACCACGGCCAAAGTACACGAGCGTGCTTGGTGGCCATGGAGCAAAGTCAGTTTTGACCACGAGGAGGACACACGGGTGTGTCTAGCAGCCGTAGGAGGCACACGGCCTCCCCACATGGGCGTGTAACCCCTGAAACTTAGAAAAGTTTTAATTTTTTGTGAAATTTTTGTATGTGTTCTGGTTTAGTCCCGACCCGATCTATAAGCATGCTTTAGGTTTCGATGACCTTCAAAAGGGGACAATATGTTTGTGTTTGATGAGATACTTGATGAATTGTTTGATTTAGCTTTCGATCTGTCAGGTACCGCTTTTAACCCTAATCCGGCGACGGATACGGGATAGGGGTGTTACATTTGGTTAGTATCAGAGCTACGATTTAGTCGATTCTCGGACTAACGTAGCGTGTTAGAGTCTAGCTATACATGCCATATATCTGAGCTGTGATAGTGTGATGAATCCTGACATGTAAAATGTGATTTTCGTATAGTAATGGATCCCGAAAGTGCCGTAGCTGACGACGTAGAAAGTAATGCGCCTGCTCCCGCGCAAGGGACAGCGCCTTCTGATTCGAGACCGGCTAGGAACGGTCAAGAGGGAGAAGCTAAGCAAGCTTTCTTCCAGATTATGAGTGAATGATTCACTCAATTTGTAAAGAATAATTCGACTGTTTCACAACCCCCGCCCACAGTTATTCCCCCTCAGACTACGATTGTGCCACCGGTTATGTATCTGAATCTGTTCAATAAGCCTCTGATTGACAAGATTCGTTAGTATGGGGCTGAAGAGTTACGGGCTATTAGTGATGATGATGCTGAAAAAGCCGAGTTCTAGTTAGAAAATACTATCCGGGTATTTGACGAAATGTCTCTGACTCCGGAAGAGTGCATAAAGTGTGTGGTATCATTGCTCTAAGATGCAGCCTATCAATGGTGGAAAACTTTGATTTCTGTTGTTCCGGAAGAGCGAGTTACTTGTGTTTTCTTTCAGATCGAGTTTCGAAAAAAATACATCTGTGAAAGATTCATCAATCAGAAATGGAAGGAACTTCTGGAACTAAAACAAGGCCGAATGACTGTTACTGAGTATGAACGAGAGTTCGTGAGATTAAGTCAGTATGCCCGAGAATGTATATCATCTGAAGCAATAATGTGCAAAAGATTCAAAGATGATCTTAATGAAGATATCCGTTTACTAGTCGGGATCTTAGAAATCAAAGAGTTCGTTGTACTCGTTGATCGAGCGTGCAAAGCTGAGGCACTCGAGAAAGATAAAAGAAAAGCTAAGTCTGAAGCTTGAGATATGAGAAAGAGATTTCCAAGCAAATCATTTCAGTCTGCTCCGAAGAGATTCAAAGATTATCAAAGTCGTGCAAGAGAAAATGTGAGACATTCGAATAGAAATCGAGTTATATCGCAAATGAGTTCTAAAACTCCAGCAACTTCAGTGGCCAGTGTTGGTAATGTTCGATCTAAGAGACCTGAATGTAAACATTGTGGAAAGAGACATCCGGGAAGCTGTAGATTAAATGACAGAGCTTGTTCCAGATGTGGATCACTTGATCACTTTATCCGTGATTGTCTTGAGTCTGTCGAGCTAGAGACTGTTCAGAGTCAGAGACCTGATAATGCACCTGTGAGAGGCAGATCTACAAAGAATGTAAGAAATGTCAGTGGTAGTCAAAGGATTACGAAAGACACTGTTGCAAGATCTGAAGCTAGAGCGCCTGCCAGAGTGTATGCTATTCGATCTCGAGAGGAGGCTTCATCACCAGATGTTATAACGGGTACTTTTACTCTTTATGATACTTCTGTGATTGCATTGATAGACCCTGGTTCAACGCATTCGTATATATGCATGAATTTAGTATTTAGTAAAAATTTGCCTGTAGAGTCTACTGAGTTTGCTATAAAAGTATCGAACCCCTTAGGTAAAGGTATCCTTGTTGACAAAGTATGCAAGAACTGTCCGTTAATGTTTCGAGATATTTGTTTCCCTGCTGACCTGATTCTTCTGCCATTTGATGAGTTCGATATTATTCCGGGGATTGAATGGTTGTCTTTACATGGTGCTGTTGTGAAATGTAAAAGAAAGACTATTGATTTGAGATGTCTGAATGATGAGATTGTACGAGTTGAGCCTAATGATTTGAATGGATTGCCTGCGGTGATATCTGTTTTGAAAGCTCAAAGATATGTGAAAAAGGGATATGGGGCATATTTTGCTTATGTGATTGATTCGAAAGTGTCTGAAAAGAAAGTTGAATCAATGCCTATTGTTTGCGAGTTTTCCGACGTATTTCCTGAAGAGTTACCGAGTTTACCTCCGATTCGTGAAGTTGAGTTTGGTATTGAGTTGTTACCTGGTACTACACCAATTTCGATAGCTCCGTATAGAATGGCACCAATAGAGTTAAAAGAATTAAAGTCACAGTTGCAAGAATTGACCGATAGAGGGTTTGCTAGACCGAGTTTTTTGCCTTGGGGTGCTCCTGTTCTATTTGTGAAAAATAAGATGGCACTATGAGAATGTGCGCAGATTATCGTCAGTTGAATAAGGTGACCATAAAGAATAAATATCTGTTGCCCAGAATTGATGACTTATTTGATCAGTTAAAAAGAGCTACTGTATTTTCTAAGATTGATCTGAGATCGGGATACTACCAGTTAAGAGTAAAAGATTCAGATATACCGAAAATTACTTTCAGAACGAGGTCAGGGCATTATGAGTTTTTAGTTATGCCATTTGGACTAACCAATGCTCCTGCAGTGTTTATGGATCTGATGAACAGAATTTTCAGACTGTATTTAGATCAATTTGTTGTGGTATTCATAGATGACTTATTGATTTATTCACGTGATGAAAATGAACATGCTGAACATCTAAGAATCGTGTTGCAAACTTTGAGAGAAAAGCAATTGTATGTGAAATTCAGGAAATGTGAATTCTGGTTGCACGAGGTTAGTTTTCTGGGACATATTGTGTCAGCTTCTGGAATCCGAGTGGATTCGAGTAAGATTTCTGCTATTCTGGATTAGAAACCTCTGAGGAACGTGTCTGAAGTCCATAGCTTTCAGGGGCTAGCTGGTTATTATCGTCGATTTGTAAAAGGATTTTCAGCAACAGCCACTCCATTAACTAGACTACTTCAGAATGATGTTAAATTTGAATGGTCTGATAAATGTCAAAGAAGTTTTGATCAGTTGAAAACTCTGTTAACAGAAGCTCCAGTGTTAGTACAGCCAGAATCGGGTAAAGAATTTGTGATTTATAGTGATGCTTCATTAAACGGTCTGGGATGTGTTTTGATGCAGGAAGGCAAAGTTGTAGCTTATGCTTCGAGACAATTGAAGCCTCATGAAAAGAACTATATGACGCATGACCTTGAGTTAGCTGCGATTGTGTTTGCACTGAAGATATGGCGCCATTATTTATATGGTGAGAAATGTCACGTGTTTTTGGATCATAAAAGTCTAAAATATCTGATGACTCAGAAAGATTTGAACTTGCGTCAAAGAAGATGGTTAGAGCTGTTAAAAGATTATGAGCTTGTGATAGATTATCATCCGGGTAAAGCAAATGTTGTTGCTGATGCATTGAGTAGAAAATCATTGTTTGCACTGCATGCTCTAAATGCTAAGTTAGATTTGTCTGAAGATAGTTCTGTGATAGTTGAATTAAAAACGAACCTGTTGTCCTTACAGCAGATATGTGATGCTCAGAAGTCTGATAATGAGTTATTAGTGAAACGAGCTCAGTGTGACTCGAATTCTGAATCTGAATTTCGAGTTGTTGATGATTGCTTGAGATTCCGAAATCGTATCTGTGTTCCGAGAAATTCAGAGTTGGTTCAGTTGATTTTGGGTGAAGCACATAACAGTCGTTTATCTGTTCATCCGGGGAGTACGAAAATGTATCATGATTTGAAATGACACTATTGGTGGTCTGGTATGAAACGAGACATTTCTGACTTTGTTTCGAAATGTATAATCTGTCAACAAGTGAAAGCTGAACATCAAGTTCCGTCTGGGTTGCTACAACCGATTGTGATTCCTGAATGGAAATGGGTAGAGTAACAATGGATTTTGTTTCTACTTTGCCTCAAAATTCGAGAAAGAAAGATGCGATTTGGGTCATAGTTGACCGATTGACGAAATCTGCCCATTTTATTCCGATAAGATCTGACTACTCACTTGATAGATTAGCTGAGCTATATATTTCTAAGATTGTGAGATAACACGGGGTGCCACTATCCATTGTGTCAGATAGAGATCCTAGATTTACATCAAGGTTCTGGAAGAAATTGCAAGAAGCATTAGGCACGAAACTGCACTTCAGTACAGCTTTTCATCCGCAAACGGATGGTCAATCTGAGCGAATCATTCAGATTCTTGAAGATATGTTAAGATGTTGTATACTTGAGTTTAACGGTACGTGGGAGCAGTACCTACCATTGATTGAATTTGCATACAATAATAGTTTTCAATCGAGCATCAAAATGGCACCTTATGAAGCTTTGTATGGACGTAAATGTCGTACACCTCTGTATTGGACCGAACTCACTGAAAATAAGTTTCATGGGGTTGATTTGATAAAAGATTCAGAACAGAAAGTGAAACTGATCCGAGATTGTTTGAAAGTAGCATCTGATCATCAAAAGTCGTATGCTGACTTGAAACGAAAACATATAGAATTTGAGATCGGCGACAGAGTATTTCTGAAAGTGTCACCGTGGAAGAAAGTGCTTCGATTCGGACATAAAGGCAAGTTAAGTCCGAGGTTCATCGGACCGTATGAGCTCATTGAACGTGTCGGGCCTATTGCATATAGATTAAGGTTGCCCTCTGAGCTAGAAAAGATACACAATGTATTCCATGTCTCGATGCTTTGTAGATATCGATCTAATTCGTCACATGTGATCGCCCCGTCTGAAATTGAAATTCAATCTGATATATCTTATGAAGAAGAACCAATCTGTATCTTAGCTCATGAAGTGAAAGAGTTGAGAAATAAGAAAATATCGTTAGTGAAAGTATTATGGAATTGACACGGAATAGAAGAGGTTACGTAGGAGCTTGAAGATTCAATGAGACAGCAATATCCGACTCTGTTTAACGGTAAGATTTTCAGGGATGAAAATCCCTAAGGGGGAGAATTGTAACAGTCTGGTTTATACCCTAGTCGGAACAGTGGTTTCGATACCACAAATCTGAGTCTGAATAATATTTTTTAATATTATTTTCTATGCCATTGATGAGTGTTTAAGCATGTGTTAAATTTTCGTAAGTTAATTTGTCCGTTTGAGTGTTTAATTTGACAAAAGGATTGAATTTCATTAAATGTGAAAGTTGCTTGCTATTTGTTAAAGTACCAATGTGTTGTGGCTTTGTAAAGGTGAAGGCCTTATATGGCAATTAAGCCATTAATAAGATAATGGATGGTAAATGGCCGAATATACCCTTGTTGTCTAATGGTGTCAAATGTCTTTTAAATTGCTAAAAAGGTAAATGAATTATTAACATAATATTAATGAAACCAAAGATGAAAGTGTTCATCTTTTATTTTCTTTTGTTTTGACCGAAACTAGTAAGAAAAAGAAAGGTTTCAAAGCTTTGCATATTCGGCCATTTCAAGCTTAAATTAAGGTATGATTTTGAGTTGGATTTTGATGATTTTTATGCTTTTGAGATTGTTGCTTAGTCTACTATCAAGCCCATGTCTCAATTTGATGAATTGATGTTGTTCATGAGAAATGCCATTGATGTTATGTTGAGCTTTGTGATGATTTATGGTGTTAAATGGAAGATTTGAGCTAGATGAACATATTTTGTTCATGAATTTTTGATGAATTTATCTAATTAAGGCTAAATTGAGAAAATAGTAATTTGAAGGACTAAATTGCAAATTTGATGGAAAATGTGGGCTTGTATGATATATATATATATATATATATATATATATATGCATTCGGCTAAGCTTGAATGTATAATGATTTTGTGAATTTGATGTTTGGAAAAAAATGGACTAAATTGATAAGTTGTGCAAATGTGAGGGTTAAATTGCAAATAGCCCTAAATGTATGCCTTTAGATTGAATTGAATGAATTAGTGAATAAAAGGGTTAATTCTGAACATGTATAGATCAAGAACCGAAGAAAACGGACTTAGATCGCGGGAAAGCGAAAGTAACCGAGTAGCTATTTCCGTTTCTGTTAAACCGAACTCGAGGTACGTCATATTGCAAATAAATGTAATTGTATTGAATTGAACTTATTAATATAACTATCGATGATAATGAATGCTTATGAAATGCTATGTACATGGATTCCAAGATAAGGATCACTTAGTGACTATGTTCGAGAAGTCCCGTACGAACCTTGGAATAGATAGGATTAGCTATGTCATGACATAGGCATCTGTTCTGTTTTATCATGTAAGACAACGTCTGGGACGTTGGCATTGATTTGAGATTTCGTGTAAGACCTCGACTGGGACGTTGGCATCGATATAATCTTTACGTGTAAGACCCTGTCTGGGACAGTGGCATCGATATCTAAGTGCATATAAGTCCTCGTCTGGGACGATGGCATTGTACGACTATTCTGAGCTTTCTGAGTATCCTACTAGATTCCTTACGGTTCAACGGGCTAGTCTGTGATACGAAATGGCTATGTAAATAATGAATCTGTTTCAGGTACGTTGATTTATATAGTAAGTGTGTATATAAGGTAAGTATGAAAGAGCTTTGTAATATGTAAGACTTTTGAATTGATGAATGTGGCAAATATGGCCAAGTACATGGACCAAAGCATATATGTGATAGTTTGCTAAGTAATTGAGATGTGCTAATGTACCTATGTGCATATATGTCTTCCATGCTAAGTTTGTTTGTACTATGACTTACTAAGCTTTTGGAAAGTTTATTCTGTGTGTGTGTTTTCTCTATTTTATAGGCCGTCAAAGCTACTGAAGGCTCGAGACCATTAAGGATCGTCATCACACTACTAAACTCATTTTGGTACACTTTGAAAATGTATATAGTTAGATATGGCATGTATAGGCTAGTATTTGGTATATGTTTGTTATATGAACTTAGCCATGTGATTTGGCTATTTATGTAACACCCCTTAACCCGAATCCGTCGCCAGAATGGGTTACGAGGTATTACCAATCTAAACCCAACCCTGAATAGGCATACATGTATATAAATCGTGCTTCTTTATTTAAAAGTTCGAAGTCAGATGAACTACACTCGCATGGCTATTAAATAATGAATTCATTATCGAACATACTTCAATTATATAACATCACGTCATAGCTGGACAAACATGCTCACTTTCGCATATATATAGTCAACGTATACCATCTTATTCATATTACTATTTAAAAACCATTATCATAGCAAAAATCACACATAACTATAAATAAATCAAACCATATAACCATCTATTATTACATCTTCTAATCAACTACACAAGTATTTATAATCGATTTATTAAAACAACTCAAAAGGCAGATTAGGTCCAAATCTAATGCACATTTCATCAATAATATATATATATTGCATCTCATGGCATTATTACATATATTCATATCTCGTTATAACTACTAAAGCACAAAACATGCTTATCAATACCATACATATACTAAAACCGAATTTTATAGTCACTTACTTCTTCACATAGAACATATTTTAAGTTTATTAAAAGAGCATTTTACAAGTCATGCATATCTTTGTATAAATAATATACTTATACTTATATAACCCTAAAACATCATTTATACATATCATGAAACTTACCTACCCTATTAAATAAATCCCATGGCCGAATCTATAAGATTATTGACTAACTCATCATTCAATCATACCATATAACCAAACACCTAGCATAACACATCATGAAATATATTTCCATAGTAAACTATTACCATGACCGAATTCATATAAACCCTAATAATCAAGATTTAGCCATTTTCACATGGCTTTTATATACAACCCAATCAAAAATGAACTCATAAGAGTATTATAGCCTATAAATGCCATTATTTCAAAAGATAAACTTTATAAAGGGTACCAAAAGTAGTTGATAGTGTGCTTGACTTCGACAAGGATCCCCGAGTGCGAGCTTAGACTTCAAAATCTATAAAATAGTCAATTGAAACCAACAGTAAGCTAAGCTTAGTAAGTTATAAGCAATGGTAAAGAATGAAATTAAACATCACATAAGTAAAATCAATTTAACATGATTATCATTAACCTCATAGCCGTAGGTTTGTATATATACATATCTATCAAATTACCATTTGATAACTACCCTGTTTGGTAATTTCAAAACCACACATTCATGCATTCTGTATTAGATATCATATAAAACTATGCCTCATCATTACATTCAAAACATACTCAAAACTCATAACCACATAACATATCAAAAATTTCATAAGCTAACTTCACTTACCATAATAATTCTAACCTTCCAAACTTTCATGAACCACATACCTATTCATTCCATTACGTTTAATACAATTCGCTAGTTGATATCCTTAAAACATTTACAAATCCGCACACTTAGTGCAAATTCATGTAACGTATCGCACACTTAGTGTCGTTACTTGATAAAACGCACACATAATGCTAATCTCTTGTAATGTATCACACACTTAGTGCCATTACATCATATTCCGCACACATAGTGCCCAACGACCGATTTCGCACACATAGTGCTCGGTATCTTGATTCGTACACTTAGTGCTTTATTCGAATCTGTTACTCACTTCCTTAAACATATATACACATTTATAATATAGTTCATTTCATTCCCAAATCATCTTCACATTCGGCATTTCCAACCATTTGCATACATACAATTCATTCGATCAAATTTATTTCTTAAGTCAACATCTCACATAACTACATTATCCAATAAGTACTCTTTCCATTCCATTAAACTCATTATTCACCTATTAATACATTCAGCCATCCCCTTTATTTTAAATTTAACTTTATTAAAATATATACCTCATTATAAATAAAAATTCAATGCAGTCCAATTGCTTAAAAACTTACCTTAGAAATCGACGGATTAGGGTTTCCCGGCTATTCGTTCAACTTCGCCTTTCCCCGATCCAATCCCGTTTCTTTTTTTTCTTGATCTAAATAAATTCCAAATTAAGCTCATTCAAATATATTTTCATTCAATTTAATCCAAAAAAAAATAATTATGCAAATTACCATTTTACCCCTGACATTCACAATTTTTTACAATTTAGTCCCTATTACACAAAACACAAAATTTGCACACACTCCTTTAGGGCTGAATATTCATAGCTCTCATACAAGCTCATACATTTCATTTATTTCACATTTTGACCCTTCAATTTACAATTTTCACAATTTAATCCTAATTACTCAAAATCATCAAATTTTCCAATTCAAAACATGTTATTTCAAAATATGTCCTTAATATTTTACCATCAAACATTACAAATCACAAGCATTCATCAATGGCCGAACATCAAACATGCATCAAATTCAAAAATTCTAACATGGGTCGAATAGTATTCAAAGCAACGATCTCAAAAATGTAAAAATTATCAAAAACAGGTCACAAACTAACCTTGAATTAGACTCAACTATGGCCGAACTCTTGCTTGTGTTTTTCTTTCTTTTTTCTTTTATGTATTCGGCAAGAAGATGGTGATAAGAACAAAGCCACTACTCATTTTCTTTTTATTATAATGTTTTCATTATAAAATATAACTTATAATATATAACATAAAGTTTAACTTAATATAAAAACACATATAAATATACATAGCGACACTTATGCCGTCCACTATAATCAAAAATGGACTATTTGCCTTTTAAGGACTTAATAATAATAAAGCCACATCAATTTGGCCATTAATCAAATAGTAAGCCTCTTTTTCCCTTTATGCAATTTAATCCTTTTCTCAAATTAATCACACAAACAAACAATTTAATTCACAGAAATTTTAACACATGCTCATTCATACATAATTAACACGTAAAATAATACTAAAATATTTTTCTGACTCGGATTCGTGGTCCTGAAACCACCGTTCCGATTAGGGCCAAAATTGGGCTGTTACAATTTATGAGTTGAGAATTTGCTCAAATGAATGTGATATGTGAAGTATGTTTTTGGCATGGTCAGTTGATACATGAAATGGTCAAGTTTTGGTTAAGCGAATGAATGAATTATGCTTGTGATGAGATGAGTTTTAGTCTTGTAATTTGGATGGTTATTTTGGTATGTTCTTGGTTGCCAAATAGGCATGAGATGTCTTGATGATTTTGCTTGTAGGTAAAACCCATGTGGGTGGCATTTTGGCCTTGCAAATGGCATTTTGCCATACGGTTGTGGTACACGGGCGTGCCTAGTAACCGTGGGATAAAGTCAATAGCTAGCATAAGAGTACAAGGCCTTGGCACACGGACGTGCCTAGTAGCCGCGTGGTTTCAACAGGATCGACCACGGCCAAAGTACACGGGCGTGCTTGGTGGCTGTGGAGCAAAGTCAGTTTCGACCAATGAGAGGACACACGGGTGTGTCTAGCAGCCGTGGGAGGCACACGGCCTGCCCACACGGACGTGTAACCCCTGAAACTTAGAAAAGTTTTAAATTTCTGTGAAATTTTTGTATGTTTTCCGATTTAGTCCCGACCCAGTTTATAAGCATGTTTTAGGTTTCGCTGACCTTCAAAAGGGGACAATATATTTGTGTTTGATGAGATACTTGATGAATTGTCTGATTTAGCTTTTGATCTGTCAGGTAACGCTCTTACCCCTAATCTAGAGATGGATACGAGATAGGGGTGTTACAATCGACGTGACATCTTTGCCCGAATTTGTCGACTTCTCTCCTCTGATGATAATAGATATGACTTACCGACGACTCTAAACCATGCCAAGTAATCATGAACTGTTGTCTTGTCCACTGAGAAAAATTTTTTGCGATGATCCCACGCCTGGATGTGCTTCTCCTGTCGTACCGACCAGTCGATGTTGTCCTTCCCCCGCATGTCCACCTTGTAACAGCCTAATTTAGGGACTAACTGGAACAGTGGTCTTGGGACCTCTAATTCGGGGTCGGAGAAAATTATTTTAATTTTATTTCATGGTTTATAACATGATTATAAAGGTGCATGAAAATTTTGGTGCTTTAATTTTAGTGATTTCATGCTTAATCGCGAAAAAGGACTAAATCGCATGAAGTGTGAAATTTCTGTTTTACTTGCTAGAGGTGCCACATAGCCATATAATATTAATTGGAGGTCCTTAAAGTGCAAATAGGCCATGGGGGAAGTGATGGCCGGCCATAGGGGACAAAGAATGGACTTTGTCATTTGGTTAGGTGAAATTTGGTGATAAAATTTGACTTTTATTATAAAATAAAGAAAAGAAAATATCATCTTTTCTCTTCATCTTCTCCACCGAAAATGAGAAGCAAAATTGGGGTTGAGAACTCAAAAATTTCAGCCAAGCTTTCCTCCTTGCAAGTAAGTGATTTTGGTGGCCTTTCTTGAAAATTTTTTGTGCTTTTGGAACCCCTAAAGCTTAAGCTAGCTAATGAGGGGACTATTTTGCAAAATGGTTAAGAGTATAGGAACTTGCCATGAGAGAGTTCATGTTATTTGCTGCATTTTTATGGAAGAAAAATGAGTCTTAGTTGTTAGATGAACAACTTTTGTGAAAGGTGTTACCATGAAAACACCTAAAAGGACCTTTTTGTAAAAGTTGTGAAATAGATGGTAAATGTGTGTAAAAGTTGAAATCTTGAGTTGCTATAGGAGGAAATATGAATAGCAAATGAGATTCGGACCTAGAACGAGAGAAAAGGGAAATATGGACAATTGGATCCGTTTTTACCCTTTTGGTATCGAGGTAACTTTGTGTGCAAATAATGCAATCTTAGGTGAAGTATTCAATATTTCAATGTTGTATGAATCGTATATTGACTTGAATATATTAAATACGTTTTTTACGAGATGTTAAGAAATGAAAATCTTCAATCGAGCTTAAGAATGGATGGAATGCAATTATCACGATACTAAGATAATTAAGGTCCTATGTAAGACCATATTCCGAATATGGCCTCGGTGTGTGATTTCGTATAAGACCATGTCAGGGACATGGCATCAATATTTTATATTTCATGTAAGGCCCTATCGGGATATGAAGTTGATATGATACTGTAGGTATAAGACTCATGAGTATCCTTTAGTATTAATGGTGGGTTGTGTGCGATACCACCTTATTAATTATTAAATGGTGGGCTATGTGCGAAACCACTGAGTATTTATTATTATTCTGAGGTGTTATCGAGAAACTTAGCTAAGTGAAATTATATGTGGCTTTGTGGTGACAGATGCAAGGCATAGATGCAAGTAAAGATGAACAATGATCTATGATGTGTGTTTTGATATGTAAAGGTTTGGAATGAGTAAGCATTCTAAATGATTGAATGGGTAACCATGAGCTTAAATGTAAATCTCATTAGAATACCTTTGTAGTTGAGTAAAATAAATGAATGTCAATAGTTGATTACTATTTGCATATGAACTTACTAAGCGTTATTGCTTACTCCTCTTCCTTTCCCATCTCTTATAGGTTAACTTAACTAACTCGGGTTGAAGGCCGCCGAAGATGCTTTCACACTATCGAGCAGTTTGGGTATAAGGTTTAAAGTCTTCTTGTTTTATGGCATGTATAGGGATCTCATCTTTTGTTTAATTAAGTCATAGTTAATGCAGCCAAATGTGTTGGCCTAAAATAGTTTAAGGTTCGATGGTGTATGGCCATGGATGACGGCTTATGTCGATTGTATTTGTGCTAGTGATGGTACTCTCTTGTATATGAAAAGAAAGTTTGGTTTCCATGGTTTTAATGTGAAAGTTTAAGTATTACAAATGATGATTTGAGAATGATATGAGATGACATGTGAATGTGTGCAAGTTAGGGTGAATAAATGGCTTGGAAAACAGCCTTGAACTGGTCCACACGGATAGACACACAGGCATGTGTCTAGGCCGTGTGTGACACACGGTCAGTCCCATAGGAGTGTGACTGGGCCATGTGTCCCCTGCATGTTAGTGTTGCAAGTCAGTGTCGACCACGGGCTAGACACACGTGCGTCTGCCTAGACCGTGTGCCCCTTATGAGGTTGCTGATGTCATAAACAGAATACCCAGGTTTTCACACACGGGTAAGGACACGGGCGTGTCTAGGCCGTGTGAAGGACACGAGCCAAAGACACGGGTGTGTGTCCGGCCGTGTGAAACCCCTATATGTTCGAATTGAGAAATAATTCTACATGGGCATGGAGCACGGGTGTGTGATATGTCACACGGGCGTGTGGCCCTATTTTATGTCAAAATTTTCTAAGCGTTTAAAAGTTCCGGTTTGGTCCCGAAGCATCCCGAGTATATGTATAGTGTCTTGTAGACTCATAATGGAACGTTTAAGTTGGAACAAAATTTTATAGCCAAAGTTAAACGTTCAAGCAAGTCAAGTTCGGTAATACCTCGTACCCGGTTCCAGCGCTGAATACGGGTAAGGGTTGTTACACACCTTGTATAGTTCCTTCAGGTCTTGCGGTGGCGGCGAAATTTGTTGCCTCTACCCGAACTACCTCAACACCCGGTCCGATTAGTGCATTTCCACCGTTGCGTACACTATCAACGGCTTCTTCACGTCTCACATCCGCCGATTTCCCAACACTTTTAGCGGGATGCAGGATATGGCATCGGTGTCGGCGTACGACATCTATTCAACCTAATAAGCAAATTTTTAAATATTTTTATTTATGATCTTTTTTTACAAATCATTACGTAATTAATATAGGTTTGTAAGAATAGGTAACTAACCTTGACTTTGGGTCATTGACCTAACAACAACCTAATCTCTTCTAGAACCTCGGGCTGTCCCACGTAGCTCAACCCATGGTTCCACTTGTACAAGCAATATGTTAGTCGAAACATAATAATAATAATAATTGTACAAATTACATATTTGTTAATAAATGATGTTTACCTCGTCACCAACAGGAACATATATGGGTCAGTCACCTTGAGACGTAGAAACGGTAGTCACAACTAGGCCCACAACTGCAGCAGGAGTAGACAACCACCGATCGACGCCGACCTCGGGTTCGTGGCCCGACACATGTCCCTGTATAACGTGGATAATACGACAGATCCCCAACTTAGTTTCCCACAGTCATTGAAGTCCACTAAATGCAGTAGCCACCTTACGTGCACCAAATTTCGAGATTTGTAGGGCATTAAAATGCCCTCGATTAACCTCATGATGTATGCTCGGGCGTATTGTTGTACCACCTCCTTTATTCGGTCTTGAAGGTCTTTATGGAGCTTGTCGAAATTATCCTTCAACCAGTTCATCGATATTCGACCACCTCCAAACTTGTCCGAGACCTTTCCCAATAGTGATCAACAGAGGGTCACTTTTTTCCGAAATAATCCTAAATCCCGTGATGACTGGCCCATCCACTAGCAGACCAAGTTGTAGCGCTACGTCTTCGAGTGTGATTGTACTCTCGCCACATGAAAGGTGGAAAGTGTGTTTCGAGCCTCCATCTTTCCACCAATGTCCTGATTAGTTGCAAATTGAGTTTGCAGCCTCCATCTCGCCGCAAAAATATGCTTGTCGTTAAAGCGCATTAGGGAGGCGGCTATCCGTGAGAAATCGATTTAAAAGAAAAAATAATGAGATAATTAAAAAAATAATATTTTTAAATAAAAATATTAAAAAATATTAAAAACGAGAGAGTTGAGAGGGTTTGAGAGAATTTGAGAGAGTTGAGATAAGATGTGAATGAAAAAATGAAATTTGAGGGGTATTTATAGGGTAAAAAAAATGTTATCGTTAGAGGTTTTAATATTTTTTTACTGTTGGTGGCAACATTACGCTTTCCAGCAAAACCGACCTATATCCCTAATTAAATTTAAAACTAGCCCAAAACCCTAATTTAAAAAATGACATTACGCCTTATTTTACTTTAAATAATAGTATAAATAAAAATAATATATCTAATTAGTTTTTTTTCCTAATTATAAGAATCTTTTATTTAAAATTATTACACTATTGGTTCCTCATCATAGTAGAGATGTTGCAACCCCAAAAATCCCTCATCAAAACACATTTGGGTCAAAGCTAACCAACTCGAGAAAACTTATTTAAACATTTCAGAAATTAAAAAATATTTTTATATTAGTATTGGTTTTTGAAATTCTATACTCCCTATTATCCTTTCATCTCCCCTTGATTGAAACTGTTGATATTAAGAAGTGACATGGAGGAGATTGTGATGAAATTCACCCTGTTAGGCAAATAACCGTACTGTGAGGTAGAGATTTCTCGGAAGCAAAGGAGAGAGAGAGAGGGGTAAACATGGCCCTTCTTGTAAGAGAAGGTTTATATTAGTTTATGGGACACGTGGCAGCCTTGATTTGCTAATTAAATATGTCTATAGTCCTGGTTAGGTGGGCTTGTGTGTTCCTCAAGTTTTGGTGGTACAATATCTGTTGTAATGGTGGAAATGATCCTATGATGAGAAATAGTCATATGTAACAAAAGACCTATAAACCAACTATAATTGTTCTTTAAAAAAAATCTTAATTGGTCACAACACAACTTGTTAAAAAAGAAAGCCAGGAAGAAGCATTCAACACTAATTTGTCTCCCACATTCTTAAACTGAGCTTGTTTATAGGTTTGTGAATTAGGCTTATAAAGCCGTTTCATAGATTGTTAAAAGCATCATGAATTGGATGTTTATGAGCCCAAATTGAGCAGGAAATGGGAGGCCTTTCCTCATCTATCTCCTAATTTAATTGGTTACCCAACCCACTGGACCACCCTAAGCAACACCAACTCTGGAAGTCCAAAAGAAAAAACATAGCAAGCAAAGATGAAGAATTTGAAAACCCTAATGATTTCTTTCTCAGGAGTGAACACTAATTTATTAATAATATGTTTTTTCTACAGGCGGCATGATTTAATGGGTGGAACTTGCTATACTTTATTACTCAAAATGGGTCAAAAAATTAAATATTAAATTAGAAAAACAAATATACTTCAACAAACATGAATTAAACCAAATCCTAAATTGGATCTGCTGAACCTCTGAGAATGTTATTTTGATGGAAAGCAAAAGGATTTGGCAAAAACCTATAATATTTCAAAAAGAATGAACAAACTATACATCTCTTAGTCTTACAAGAATGGTTATATGGACCCTAAAATATTCATCCATTGCCAATGGCATCTCCAACCTGCTGTAATTTCTTGCTAATTTGAAACAAGATAATTCTCCAAAATAGAAAAAAAATGGAACATATGAAACAAAGCATTATACAACATTTTGATTGCAATGCAACCCCTAATCTAAATTTCTTAAAAAAATACTCTTTCCATCTTTTCTTTTTCCGCCTCCTAGCTCTGAGTTTGTTCGATCATGTTTATATAATATAAAGAACTCCTCAAGCTCCAGCAGCTCTTCGACAACTTCCATATCTTACCGATATCACATGTTCTTCGATAAAGATCGTAAGCGGCAATACTTTGATATCGATAAAGATCGTAAGCGGCAATACCAGGAAACTGTCGTCAGTTCAATGAGCATCACTGTCCTATCAATCATTATGGCTCTTAGCCATCAGAATAATCATCAGGCTCAGCCAAAAAATTCATATTCTTTAAGAGGATCAAAAATCTGTCTCACATTAGTGGGAGGTAAGCCCCACCATGCCCTTTCCTCAAGACAAGTGGTGCTGCAGTATCAGGAACCCGATCCAAGGCCTTCATGCAGGCATCCACCACATCAGCAAACCCAGTAGCTGAAGTAGCCAGTTGCAACCGTAGCCGCAGATCCCTAGTCCTCTTCAACAAGCATCTAAATGATCTCCCAAGGTATTTGGCCCATTCTGCTGGTAACCCTCCCCCAGTGAGCCAAACCGAGAATTGGGATTGATCACCTCTGGCAGCTACCTCGGCCCTGTAGAATCTTGCCAGTTCGCTAAGCATAGATGGCTGAAGTGGAAGCACAGCCACAAATTCAGCCACAAACTCTTCTGTGAGTTCTGGATTGAGCATCTGATTCCAAAGGACCAGGGCCCATTCTGTCGGCTGATTAAGACCATAGGCTTCTGCAACAATAAGAGCCTCTTGGAATCGAGATTGCTCAACTAGAGCTCGCCTAGCATTGGTTTCAGATAGGTTGAGCCATTTAGAATCTGGAATGCGTATTTGAAGCGAGACAAGAGAAGCCTGGGCACAAGCCCTGCGTGTTTTGTTGCCGGCATCAATTGAAGAGTGAACTTCAGCAGCTTCAATGAAATAGCGCATCGATTCCAGGAGATCTTCATTCTGGTCTCTGTCATAGCATTCAAACCACTGCAGGGAAGCTTGCTCTGCTCGTGACTCCAGCAGAGAAGCTGTTTCATGCTTCATGTCAAAATGATTATAAACCTGCAAATAAGAAAAGCATGACAGAAGGAAACTGATGAATAGTCCAACTTGTTTGAAGTATATGAACGTGGAAAAATGAAATAAAAGTATTTCACAGAAGCCTAAACGACGTCTGTAGAATATCTTTAACTAAGAACTGGATGGAATCAGTGAGAGAACATACAAAATAACCATCAACCTAATTCCGAGCCAGTAGAGTGGCCCATTATTACATAACATCAAATATGATCCCCTAGATGGACCTGTTCAAGGACCGAATAACCTTCTCAGGTCAGCAAGCCAGACCAGCTTCAGGCTGGGCTTCAATAAGATTTCCGCAAGTCCAAGGTGGAGTTATGATCCTACTAAATGGATACAGAGCTTTAAACTCGATTCCTAATTATATTTTGAAGTGTTAAAATATCAATATATATATTGGGGCACGAAATGTGGGAGGCACGGAGGCCCCCCCATCCAAATAAAGCCTTTAGTCTTTGAAAAGAAACCTTAACCAGTTTTGGTCACAAAAAAAAAAAAAAAACCTTAACCAGTTAGCCCTCCGAAAAGAATGAATATATGATGTATATTCCTAAACTTAACAATTCCTTCCAAAAGAACATATGGATTGCCTAGAATAAAACAGATAGCATTTAAGCCAAACATGCATATACTAACCATAGCAAATGCATCAAGATCATAAGGATTAAAATGCTTCAAAGACGTCAGAACAGCCATTCGAAATCCTCTGACGGCCTCAGCAGTGCCAGTATTTGTGTCTGCAGCAGTGGAATACTTCTGAAGAAGTAGATCCAACTGACCATTTTCTATGAGAATACCAAGAATAAAATTAAGGGCGTGGAAGTTTCCGACTCCAGTTATCAAGCGAGCCAAACATGCAAAATCACCCTCAGAAACATAAGCTTCAACCCTGGTTGCAGCAAGGGCTACAAGAACATCAACCCCATCAAGGCATGCTGATGATTTGTAGAAATGGTGTGAAAGAATAAGCAGCTCAACCTGAGAACATGAGATTCCCAGTGAATGAAGAAACATTCATGAATCAGAAACAAACTTTTATTAAACTAACAATTAGAAAGCGTAATAATTGCACAAGTGATACAACTAAAAAATGATATAATTGATCATATTACAGCCACAACAACAGTCATTACTCACAAGATTCTCATGCCTAATCACAACTGTAAGGATTGGCTTTTTAAAATGGATTTCTTTTAAAAGAAAGATGGTAACCAAGACATCAATGCTCTTCTGGTTATAGTTCCATAAATTCCTAAAAATGTTTCTGCATGACACACATTTGTATATTTCTTAACAAGCTTAATACTTTTATCCCCACAAAATGTTCTATAGTTGATATAACAAGAAAATACCTCACAGGCAAGTGGTATTTCTTGTCCGGTAATCACTAAACGCATTAATGCATGGCCAATTTCAGGTTCAGAAGGACACAGTTCAGCCCACTTCAAGAAATCTGAAAATCTCCACAAAAGAGGAGCCGGCCCTTCCTCTTTCTGAGAATCCATATATCCCCCACGATGAGCAGCCAATAAACCCTAAGGCATATTGAATATGAGAGGTCAACAGGTTAAATATACAAACAAAATTAAACTGCAACTGTCAGACAGGTGCAGTGCAAAGATCTGGATGGAAACAGAAACATAAAGGCTTCTCACACAACTAAACACCGCATACCAAAAGCAACGAGCATTGATATAAGCATTATCACTCAAGTGAATATAAACTGCATCAGGAAATCACCTTTAGAAAGGACTCTGCAAGAATTTGAGCGATACTAGCAGCTGGCATAACATGAGTTTGCACAAGGAGATGTGCTTCCTCAAAAGACTCCTGAGCTTTAAGAGAAAGTAGCTGTAGCAATTCAATAGGCTGTTTGCCAAATGCCTCTGGAAATGAAAGATCCAAGACGTTTGCAGCTTTGACTACTGCAATTATTCTCTTGCATAACCCACGTCCACTACCTTCGGTGAAAACAGTTGCTAAATTCTCCAAGACCTTTGAAATTCAAAATATAGAATTCAGGTAGGAAAACGAGAACTAAATAGAATCTAAAAGAACCATGAGTAGCCCATAAACAATTGAGTTTAACTACGCAAAACCCATATCAACTATTACGGATGAAATTGGAGATACAAAAAACTACATAGACAACAATAACCTGCAGTGGGTAGATGAGATGCTGATCAATTGGTGTATATGACTGAATAACAGAGAGAAGTTCCTCATCAAGTATTGTTATTGGTATTTCACTGGTAGGAGTGGACATTGCAGCAAGTTTCAGAGCAGTATCCACGAGTATGAATTCAGAAGGCATCTGGCCAGGTGACAGCTTCTGTTGGAGTTGCTTGGCAGCCGATATTTGTCCAAACTCTAGTAAGGATAGAACAGCCCTTTCAAGCTCTCTGGGCCCAACCCTCTCCTCCCACTTAGAAAAAGATATTTCAATTTTTAAGTTTTCATCTTGCAACTGGACATCATTTCTAAGATTGGGAGGATTGGAACCATCTTCTGGCTCAGAGCTTTTATCTACTAGGTCCACCAATGGCCTCCTTGATGGCACATAGCCTTTGGCCCTTCGTTTTGTCTTTGAACTCCCAATTGCTACAGCAGAAGAGCTGGAGTCTAATGCTTGGTTTCTGTGGAGTGGATCCCTTGCATCATATTTCTCCACAGTTCTATTCTTCATTGAATTAATATGATTGTCCATCTTCGTTATTATGCTAGCAGTTCGATCGATAATGTTGGAAATATTCCCTGTGAGATGATTCTGGCTAGAACCTGCTAAACTGATTTCTCCTTCACTTTTCACTTGAGCTTCAGATTCTACGGCTAAAAGCCATACTCTACTCTCAATTTCTCGCAGAAGATGTAAAGGATAAACTCTGATAAATTTAGTACAGAAGTTAGAGAAGAGGCCTAAATATTTAGATGAAAAGATGCAGTTCAATTTGGACAAATCACTTACGGGTTGGACTGGGTTATCATCCCACTTAACCATTGAAGAGAAAGCAACAACATCTCATGAAGCTCTCTAGCTGGAAGATCTTTCTCCACTGCTTCTGCATGCTTAAGGAAAAACAACCCTGCCTACAAGCCATATAGCAGAAAAACCACATTAAGAATAAATGAGCATGCAGCCAAGAAACAAGAATCGGGCAGATTTCTCTCAGATGTATGATCGAAGCATACCTGTAAAGCAGGATAGGAATATCTAATGAATAAAGTCTGGCAGTGACCCCATAAAGCAACTCTCTCTTCAGGGACATCCCAAAGGAATTCTTTCCATTCGGCTACCATGGATTCAGCCTAAAGGACAAAGAAAATTGATATTCAGAAGTTCAAGAGGCAATGCTAAAAGAACATTCATTGCAAGGCATGTAGCATATCAGAAGTTAAAATAAACAGCAAATAGTCCACTAATTTACCCCAGATGTGGCTTCATCTAGGATTCAGATTTATAATCATATATCGAGCATCCCTGGTATAAAACCCTTACTTGTAAGACAAGTCTCATATATTAGGTTTACACTTGGGACCTAGAAGATTCTCCAGCAAAGTTCTTGTCAACTTCCTAGTATGATTTCATCTACTAAGCTTAGCATAGTGATAAAATATCCTTATTTTACACACTTCCACAGTTTATCCCTTCGCCAAAACACCTATAAGGCTATAACTCCTAAACGCTCTAATATACTATTTCCAACTCTAGGATATAACATCAAAGGACGGAGTAGTCCCAAGACCCTTAGACTTTCTATTTAAGTTTGACAGCCATCAATCAGTTCGTCCTTTCTGAAAGTATATTTGTATGTACCTATCTAAGTTTGCTCCTTAACTATATCCATGACCATTTCCACTAGTCCTTCCTTTTCTCCTCTTGAAAGCTAGTAAACAAACCCCCTTTAGATGTCCTTCATCAGATCATGAAAGCAGTCCTCACACACCAATTATGCCATCATCAAGTTCCTGAAGGAAAAGCAACTTTTTTTTTTTAACAAAATATCTTGACAACATGATGCATTTTCTTCCCAAATGCAAGTCCAAAAATGTTGTTCACTGTCAGATTACAGTTTCCTAATAAGGAATATTCAGTGTGTCAGATAGAATCCTGTAGATATTTTATTGATTGCTATCCCTAACTTTAAGGCTGTGTTTTAAGGGACAGCATCCCTATAATCAGTTTGCTTCCTAGTTTAGAGTTTCCTAAAGTTAGGCTCACTATGTATATAAATATTAGTGTAATTTCTTGTGAGAGATCATATACAGAAAAGCCTATTTCTAACATGGTATCAGATTAGACCGATTTCTGGAAATTTTTTTTCTGGTAATCTTTTACTCCCACTCAACCCTCAAGCGTGCCTCTTTTGTTCAAAAGAAATATGTCTGAAATTATCCAAACCAATACCAATGGGGATAGTTCAGAAGTCTCTATGAAAAACTCCAACCCAACAAGTGAGTTGCAGAACATTCAAGTAGCCTACAGGTTAAATGGGAAGAATTACCTGAAGTGGTCTCAGCTAATTCGCACGTTCTTGAAGGGCAGAGGAAAGCTGAGTCACTTACTCGGAACAGGACCTAAAGAAGGAGATCCTCAATTTGATGCTTGAGATGAACAAGACTCTATGGTCATGTCTTAGTTATGGAATTCTATGATGCCAGAAACTAGTGACACATGCATGTTTTTTAACTCATCCAAAGAAATATGGGAGGCTGTGAAGCAGACTTATTCTAAAGTTCGAGATGCTGCTCAAATCTATGAAATCAAGACTAAGATTTCATCTACCAAGCAAGGAAGTCGTTCCATCACGGAGTATTCTAATCTTTTGCAAAGCTTATGGCAAGAGATGGATCATTACCAGTGCATTCAAATGAAGTGCAGTGCAGATGTAGCACTCCTGAAAAGGTTCTTTGAAAAGGATCGAATTTATGATTGTCTTGCTGGGCTAAATGTTAAATTTGATGCAGTAAGAGTCCAAATACTTGGAAAGGAGGAGCTACCATCACTAAATGAGACAATCGCGATAGTTCTTGCTGAAGAAGGAAGAAGAGTTATGCTTGAGAATAGTCAAGTGAATGGTTCTGCCTTAGCTACAAAGGCTGTCAGTGAGAGGAGATTTGCCATGGAACAGCCAACTGGCAATGATATTAAGCAGAAAGAACCTACAAGGCCTATTAAAAGGGAGTCTGTATAGTGCACCTACTGTAAAAAATCTCATCACACTAAGAAAAACTGCTGGAAGCTCCATAGGAAGCCACAGACAATTAAAAAGAATTTTTCAGAAGCCAGCAGACAACCAAAGGAACAAGGGCGAACAAATATAGCAAGACAGCTGAATGGAGAACAGAATTCTCAAGACTCACCTGGTGTTTTTAATAAAGACGAAATTGAGAAGTTAAAGACGCTGGGATCATTGGAAAAGTCTTCTTCCACAGGTACTTGTAGTTTGGCGCTTTCAGGTATATCCTCTTCTCAAAATTCTAATGTCTCGAACACAGTCACCAACAGGTCTTGGGCCATTGACTCAGGAGCTACAGACCATATGACCCACTCCTCACACAAATTTGTTCCATATACAAATTTGTCCAAGTAATAGAAAGATAACAATAGCTGATGGTTCTGTGATCACAGTGGCTGGTCAAGATGATATTGTTATAAACAAGACTCTTACTCTTAAAAATGTCCTTCATATTCCTAAACTATTTACAATCTTCTCTCCATCAAAAAAATTACCAGGGACTCTAATTGTAGTGTGGTTTTTTATCCCAATTGATGTTGTTTTCAGGAACAGAATATGAAGAAGATGATTGGACATGCTAAGAAAGCAAATGGCCTATACTATCTTGAAGAATCTAGTGGAGAAGTTAGTGCTCCGAATTCCTCACCATTATCTTTCCTATCCAAGTCTGTTCAAGCTAATAAAGACCAAATTTGGCTCCATCACCTCCGCCTTGGTCATCCTTCATTTCAAGTCCTTAAGTTTATGTTTCCTTCATTGTTCAAAGGAATAACTGTTGAAAAATTTCATTGTGATGTTTGTGAACTTGCCAAACATAAACGTACCTCCTTTCCGGTAAGCAATAAAAGAACATCCGCTCTTTTTACTATTATTCATAGTGATATTTGGGGACCATCAAATATTTCAAACATCTCTGGGACTCGGTGGTTTGTATCCTTTATTGATGATTGTACCCGTGTGTCTTGGATATTTCTTTTAAAACAAAAATTTGATGTAAGATCTGTTTTTACAACCTTTTACAACATGATCAAAACACAATTTGGGGTTGAAATAAAACGGTTTAGGTTAGACAATACTAAAGACTATTTCAATCAGTTTCTCTCCTCATATTTTCAAAAAAAAGGGATTATCCATGAGTCCTCTTATGTTAACACACCCCAACAAAATGGCGTTGCCGAAAGAAAGAATGGTCACATTTAAGCTATTACTAGAGCTCTATTGTTTCAAAAAAATGTCCCTAAACAATACTGGGGGAGGCTGTTTTAACTGCTACTCATTTGATAAATAGGTTGCCTACAAAAGTCCTTTAACTCTCAAAGTCCTATGCAAGTTCTATCGAATTTTTTTCCTGATTTCAATACCTCAAACCTTACTCCCAAAATATTTGGATGTGTTGCCTTTGTACATGTACATTCTCAAAATAGGAGAAAACTCGATCCACGAGCTGTCAAATGTGTGTTTCTTGATTATTCCTCTACACAAAAAGGGTACAAATGCTATAATCCAGCCACAAAAAAATTTTATGTTTCAGCGGATGTCACTTTTACAGAAGAAGAAAAATTCTCTACTCGTCCTTATCTTCAGGGGGAGAACTTATTCATAGAAGATAAGGATAGAGATTTTTTTCTTCTTGATTTTCCAACTCCTGTCCAGCCTACCAACCAGCCTGCCCAACTTAATTTTCCAGCTCCTATTCAGCAGCCAAACACTCAGTCCTTACCTACCAACCAGCCTGCCCAACTTGAACCTATGCAACCCGAAATAGAGCCTACTACACCTAAGTCGCCCAAAGGGATTCAGGACACTACTCGCCCTTTACTAGTTTACTCAAGGAAGAAGGCACCGGTGCAAGTTCAATCATCTTCTTCGGATAAACAACCTACTACTCTACAACCCGAGGTAATTACTGAACCTACTTTGAATATTACTGAAAATTCAGATCAGAAAGACTATGATTTTCCTATTGCTATTAGAAAAGGAACTAGGGCCTGTACAAAACATCCCTTGTACTCATTCATGTCTTACAAAAATGTCCCATAACCACAAAGCCTTTCTTACTAGCCTAAACTCTTATCTCCATTCCCAAAACTGTATCCGAGGCATTAAATGATGAGAATTGGAAAAATGCCATGAAGGTTGAAATGGAAGCACTAGAAAAAAATAAGACATGGGATTTGGTAAAATTACCGAAAGGAAATAAACCAGTTGGATGTCTTTTGGTGTACACAGTGAAATATAATTCAGATGGCTCTTTGGAGAGGTACAAAGCAAGATTAGTTGCTAAAGGGTACACTCAAAAGTATGGAATAGACTACCTTGAGACATTTGCCCCAGTTGCAAAGATGAACATTGTGAGAGTGTTGTTGTTACTCGCTGCCAACAGAGGCTGGAAACTATAACAGTTTGACATCAAAAATGCTTTCTTACATGGTGACCTTGAGGAAGAAGTCTATATGGATGTTCCACCAGGGTTCGGTTCAAATATAGGACAGGTAGTTTGCAAACTAGAAAAGGCTCTGTACGGACTAAAACAGTCCCCGAGAGCTTGGCTTCGAAGATTTACCAAAGTAATGCTCAAGCTGGGGTATAAACAAAGTCAAGGAGATCACACTCTGTTTGTAAAGCACTCATCTTCAGGGGGAATGACTGCTTTATTAGTCTATGTAGATGACATTATAGTGACAGGTGATGATATGGAAGGAATGGAAAATTTAAAGAAATGCCTAGTAAAAGAATTTGAGGTCAAAGAGCTTGGTAAATTAAAATATTTCCTTGGTATTGAAGTAGCACACTCTCGAGAAGGAATCTTCATATCTCAGCAAAAATACATAACTAATTTGTTGACAGAGATGGGCAAGTTGGGATGTAAACCAACAGAGACACCCATAGAGGTGAACCACAAACTTGGAGATGCATTAAAGATGCAGTAGTTGATAAAGGTTCATATCAAAGACTCGTAGGGAAGCTCATTTACTTGTCACATACTAGACCGGATATTGCCTATGGAGTTGGTGTTGTAAGTCAGTTCATGCACAATCCTAAGGAATCACATCTTCGAGCTGTATATCAGATCCTACAGTACTTAAAAGGCACTCCAGGCAAAGGAATCCTATTTAAGAAAGGGGAGAATTTAACCCTTGAAGCCTATACTGATTCAGATTATGCAGGATCTATGGTTGATAGAAGATCAACCTCAGGCTATTGCACTTTTCTGGGAGGCAACCTTGTAACTTGGAGGAGTAAAAAACAGAATGTTGTGGCTAAATCTAGTGCAGAAGCTGAATTTAGAGCGATGGCTCTTGGAATTTGTGAATTATTAATTATTTTGGAGGATTTGAAGATCAAGTGGGAAGGTCCAATGAAGATGTATTGTGATAATAAGTCTGCTATCAATATTGCACATAATCCAGTGCAACATGATCGTACGAAGCACATTGAGGTTGACAGACATTTCATCAAGGAGAAACTTGACAGTGGCTTAATTTGCACTCCATATGTGTCCACTGATGGTCAACTGGCAGATATCCTTACCAAAGGATTATCTGGGAAGACCTTTCAGAAACTAGTAAGCAAGCTGAGAATGGATGATATCCACTTCCCAACTTGAGGGGGAGTGTCAGATTACAGTTTCCTAATAAGGAATATTCAGTGTATCAGATAGAATCCAGTAGATATTTTATTGATTGCTATCCCTAACTTTAAGGCTGTGTTTTAAGGGACAGCATCCCTAGAATCAGTTTGTTTCCTAGTTTAGAGTTTCCTAAAGTTAGGCTCACTATGTGTATAAATATTAGTGTAATTTCTTGTGAGAGATCATATACAGAAAAGCCTATTTCTAACATTCTCTATACAATATCGGTTGAGAAAGCTGGGCTGATTGCTAGTGGACCTCAAGAGCAGACGAAGTCTGATAAAGATCATCTACAGTGTGATTACTATGGAAAACTGAGACATACTACGGAGACTTGTTGGAAGTTACAAGGTCGACCTACCAGAGATAGGGAGGAAATAAAGATAAGGCTACTAGGGTTCAAGCCAATCTATCTAAAACCACAACACCATCGAAGGAGACAGTTCTTACTGAGACACAGATTCAACACCTCAAACGTCTCTTATCACAAATTGACTCCTCCAATGCAACTTCCAATTTTGTGAAGTTATGTAATGCTCTTAATGCTCAAATTACTAATGAATCTTGGATCATTGTCTCTGTCCTCTGTGTCTATTCCACAAGATTGGAGGGAAGCATTTGAGGATCCCAAGTGGAAGGAAGTCATGGTTGAAGAAATGAAAGCATTGACAAAAAATGAGACTTGGGAACTAGTTACTCCTCCAACAAACAAAAGACTAGTTGGTTGCAAATGGGCGTTCATTGTGGAGCACAAGGCTGATGGATCAGTTGAGAGATTCAAACCAAGATTGGTGACCAAGGGGTTCACTCAAACTTATGGAGTGGACTATCAGGAGACGTTCACCCCTGTTGCTAAAATGAACACTATCAGAATTTTGTTGTCCTGCGCAGCTAATCTAGGTTGGGACTTATAACAGTTCAATGTAAAGAAAGCCTTTTTGCATAGAGACTTAGAAGCAGAGGTGTATATAGAAATTCCTCTAGGATTTGAGGATGAAAAATTAGAAGGGAAAGTGTGGTTAAAAAAGGCCTTGCATAAGTTAAAACAATCTCTTAGAGCATGGTTTGACATATCCAGCAAGGCCATTATCTCTTTTGGCTATAAACAAAGGAATGCTGATCATACCCTCTTCATAAAACATTACAAGGGTAAGATCACTCTTCTCATTGTTTATGTTGGCGATATAGTGATAACAAGAGATGACAAAGAAGAAATGACTCGATTGAAAGGGCGGTTGGCTCAAGAGTTTAAAATCAAAGGTTTACAAAGGCTACAATGTTTTTCAGGAATATAATTGGTAGATCAAAGAAAGGGATTTTCATTTCTCAGAGAAAGTACATCCTGGATCTCCTAACTGAAACTAGCATTATGGGATGCCAGCTTGCAGAATCACCTATAAAAAGCAATCATAAGCTGCAAGCAAGGATTGGAGAGTCAATGGAGAAAGAGAGAGAACAAAGACTGGTTGGGAGGCTCTATCTTTCTAAGACTAGACCAGACATTGCTTATGCGATCAATATTGTAAGCCGGTTCATGCATGATCCTCAAGAACCCCACATGCAGGCAGTTTCTCACATTCTTCGCCACCTAAAATCTACTCTAAGAAAAGGCCTTATGTTCTCTAAACACAATCATCTCCAGATAGAAGCATTTACAAATGTGGACTGGGCTGGATCTTTGGATGACAGGAGGTCTACATATGGGTATTGCACATTTGTGGGTGGAAACCTAGTCACTTGGAGGAGTAAGAAGCAAAGTGTAGTTGCTAGATCAAGTGCTGAAGTAGAACACAAAGCTATGGCTCAAGGTGATAGTGAGCTCTTGTGGCTGCGAAAAGTGTTGGAGTTGAACTTGTTAAGGAATGGGAATTATCTGTATACTATGACAACAAGGGTGCTATAAGCATAGCTCAAAATCCAATCCAACACGATTAAACAAAACACTTGATAGTCACTTTATCAAAGAGAGAGTAACTACAGGTGCCTTAAACTTGGTTCATGTGATGTCTGACAAGCAATTAGCTAATGTGTTCATGAAAGGATTAATAAAGCCTATCATAATTTGGTGTGCAAGTTGGGCATGTGTCATATCTTTGCACCAACTTGAGAAGGGGTGTTGACAAGATCAAATTTCTGATATTTAGTGATATTTTGATCTTAATTACTGATTCTCAAGAATTATTTCAGATTATTTGTCTTTCCTGTTTCCATAGATAAGCCTAAGGGTCTTGTATAAATGCCATGTATGCTTTCAGTCAATACATATATGAATTCTCAAAATTTCTCTTCTAAACCTTGCTCTTCAGAATTAAACAATACATATAGATTATCAGAGGAAAAGAAAAAGGGTATACGACAACAAAGTTCTAATGGATGCAGAAAGGATTTTCAAATTAAGGCTTAGATTATGATTTAATTTCAATTGATTTCTTTCCTTTCTAGAATAGATTCCTATTTATGTAAGAAGATTGGCCCTTATTTAAAGGGTCGAATGGAATAATGAACCCTAAGTAGAATCACCATAAAAAACCCTAAAGAAATCTGGGTCTTTCGCTAAGGTTTCAAGCTCCCTTTAATGAGCTTGAATGATTTCCCAGTCCATCATCCTTGACTCAATCCCAAACTCTTGGCTGTAACAATTTGGTATAGAGCCAATGATCCTTGGCAATGGTAGAACAGTGACCTAGAGGTGAAGAGATGAAATATGCAAGGAGTTCGAGTATATGTGAACAAAGATAGAACAGATGTTAGCATGCCGATGAAATTATTGCTGAGAATAAAACTCAAGTGTTCAATAAAATGCTTCAGGGAATAGATAATACGATTGCTGGTGTCTAAGGAATGATTATTAAACTAATTTTTAAGAGCAAACAATATACTGTAAAAAGGAAATCCAACTAGAGTGTGGATGTGACAGTATTGAACCCAAAGAAATCTAATTCAAATGGTCAAATGCACAAGTTAAAAACCTTGGTAAATTGTATTGCACAGCAAGCAGAGATGTAGTTGAAAATGCACCTGAGTTTCAGTAACTTGGTGAAAAATAGATTTCCAAGGTCCGCCACTAGCCTCCAACTGCCTTGCCCAGTTGCGTGCTTGCTCCCACTGCATGTTCTCTTCTAGCGCTGTTAGGAGGGAAGCATCATCTAGAGTTTCATTCCCAAGGTGCAGTCCATCATTTTTACGCAAAGAAGGCTCTGCTAGATTTATTTTCCAATAAAGTCGTCGATAGCAAGCAGCTGCAAAGCCTCCATCTCCAAAGTCAGCAGCAGCAAGAAGCTGCAGTAAGCACCTTTTTTCATAAGGAGATGGACAAGTTGAAAGGGTAGCATCAGCAGCTTTTATAGCAGTGGAACTAATCCATGACATTCCAATCTGCCCATCCCTTCCAATATTTGTCTGTAAATGACTTGGCTCTTCCTTAATTCTGGCAGAAAAAGAACCAAGATGTGCTGAAGCTTCAGACAGACGCATTTGCGAATATGCCTGAAGAAAAGAGAAAACAGGGAAAGGGGGATAGTGCAGGGAAAATAGATCAGATTTTATACAAGATCAATTAAATCCTCAAACTTAGTTCAAACCCGAACCCACAGTAAAATTATTACTGTACAAGACCATAAGCACTATTTGCAGAAACTGAAACAAATAATGCACCACATTGCACAAAGGAAAAAGCACATATAAGTAATGTGCACAGGAAATAAGAACACTCAATTTAACAAAAAAATCCATTTCCTCATTTGTTCCCAAAATCATCAAATAATCAGTTAAGATCACTGCTTACAAGACAACTCAACTCAATTGAGCCTTAATCCCTAAACTATTAGTTAGCTAGATGAATAATGAACCTGTTTTCTCCTGGCCCTCCATCTAACAGAACATCCTCTAAAAGATCCAAATATGCCAAACTCTTCCTATCACTTTAATATATTTTATTTTTGGTCTGCCTCTACTTTCTTCATTCTTTGTACATGAATACAGCATCCAAATCTTTTACTTCATATCCACGGTTCAAATAATCAGACAAAATTATCGGGTTCAGATCTATAAGAGAACATTCTCAAGGAACGTCTTATGGTGTCCAAACAAACATGTTAAGATACATCATGTATTCAATTAACAGGAGGAAACTCAGACCTGAATATGTAATATAAATATTTGTTTGAGATATCATTATTTTAAAAATTTTCTAAGCCCTTCAAGTTTCACTTTCCAATTGCTTTATGCCAAGCACAAAGTGTCTACGTTTGGCAGCCAAACAACAAATAGAAGTTGAAAACACAGAAACTGCAGATCATGTCTTATGATTATCAGGACACAATGACGCATCTACCACCAGTTGGTGATAACTGGTTCACAACACTTCTACCACATTAATGGCAGTCCTCTCCTGCTTAAAAGGCAGCAAAGATAAATAATAAAGCTAGACTTAAGTCCTTCTAACATACCTGAAGAGCCCGGATAAATGGCAGCAAGCAACATGAAGGGAGGAACAATTCAAATGCTCTTAGTAAAGGCAGAAACAAGCGCTGTTCACAAAGCACTGCAACCATCTTGGCTAGAGAAGCTGGACCTTCGTTAAAATCACTTGAAACATTAATCTGCTCACTGAGTTCAACCTTTTTTTCTTCCCCAGCAGTACTGCCCTCAGCAGAAAATATTCTTGTTGAACTATCAGATGCCTCAGACAAGGGAGCCCTGCATGAAGTGTCCAAAAGCCGCCTTCGTTTTGGATTCCGCCTATTGTAATGAAATGACAGTGATCTGCTGCCACCTGGCAAGGAATTGGTAGCTTCCACTGCTGCTGCAACATTATCTGCCATCTGGCTAGCTATGTCATTCACCTTGATGGATTTAGTTTCCCTGTATGGCCATATCCAATCAGATCTAAGACTCGTAGTTACAAAGATGGTTATATTCACAAAGAAAAATGCAAAATCTGAGAAAGGAGGATACTAAACTAGTAAGTGACAGCACAAAGTGAAAAGACCATGGAAGTGTAATTTAATATTTAGGTGTAACAACCTGGCTGCAGTTATTTCCAACCAAACTGTTAAGCATGACAGTGGAGACACGTCTGGAAAACATGATGCAATCATGGCCAAAATAGACCACGAGAAATCTTTTGCTTTTAGCAATAAAGCCTCGCCAGGGTTTTTCTGCTTCTCACAATCTGCTAAAACTCTGAAGAGCTCAATGGGCATATATACATTTTCCTCTAGAAAGGGACTTTCACACTTCTTATCCAGGTATGATTGGGAGCTAGCCTTTTTCTTTGACTGCATGCTTTTCAAAACTGTTAGTATATGAATTTTAAGACGAGGATCGCTGAATTCCTTTGATGCCTGAAACATGGAAAACAAAGTAACATGGTATAAAATGGTGCAAACTTTTTAAAAACATAATAGAACATCATCAAGCAATGAACTCACAAAGACAACATAATATTTAAAAGAAAAAGTTCACAAACAACGAGCTTACAACTTGGAACACTGTGTCAAATGAGTATCCTCCAATCTGAGCTTCACACAAAAATCCAACCTTGAAGAAGACAGGGGAACCATAAGTTTGGAGTCAAAGAAAAACTGTCATTCAGAAATAAAGCAAAAATATATGAGGCATACCCAATCATTGTCTCTTGCTAATACTGCAAGATATTTTGTACTCAAGGGCAGCTGATGTATCTGACAGAAGACGGTTACTAAACTCCAGTACTGACTAGCAGCTTTTTGTTGAGATCTCAATTCAGTTCCATCACCATTACCAGTTAAGAGCCAAGATCCACATGTTTTTCCCTCCACTAACTGTGGAAGACTAGCCTTCTCTAAATGCTGTAGAACAAGCATAAGAGCTCGAAAAGGCTGTTTACCATAAACTGAAATTAAAGGTCCCCTTTGCTTAGAATTCCTAGAGTTATCCCCATGCATACATTCATCAGCCAGTGCTCGAGCTAGAGACTCCATAATACTATCATCATGTGTTGCAGCTTGGAAAGCCGAACCCTTGGAGGAAAGTTGCCTAGAATTATCCTTATTTTGAATGGATTTGTGAAAGAAAGATATCCGTCTCAATGAAGCTACATCTACTCGCAGCATGCTGGCTGATAAGCCACAAAGCTCTAAGAGAAAAGCACATGATGCCACCAACACGTTGTCTTCAAAATGCGTAATAGCAAAGGGCATGATCTGAAAATTCACAAGCAATGAGTATTATGCAGCATCATATCAAACATTGCCCTAGCTTAGCTATCT
The DNA here is from genome assembly GCA_005393395.2 of Gossypium australe. Taxonomy (NCBI): domain Eukaryota; kingdom Viridiplantae; phylum Streptophyta; class Magnoliopsida; order Malvales; family Malvaceae; genus Gossypium; species Gossypium australe. The sequence goes on from CM016625.1 coordinate 88,104,504, forward strand.
CTTGGTAATTCTGTGGTACCATAAGAAAATAAACTAAGCCAGCCCCCATTAATGCATTTGCGTTCTAGTCAATTTTCATTCATTCAATCATAAATATATTAAATAATATAATCTAAATAACATGAAAACAAAGTACTTACAGATGAAAGAAGACACTCTTCCTTCTCAGATATAGGTGCAAGAAGTGTTTGGACATCTGATTGAACATTTGTTTGTCCAGAAGCATTGGTTCTCCCTTCTATTTTTAACTTTTCAACTCTTGAAATAAGAAGATGGTTAAAAGCTGCAAGTGCACGGCCACGATGCAAATGATGTTCAAGACCAAGTCCTGTTTCCTAAAGTGCAAAAAGAGAACAATGGAACTACTGAGATAAAATTGGTTATGGTTAAAAGAAATATATATTTCCTGAAACAAAAAGGTTGAAGCAAACCTTAAACTAACAGTAGCATTAATCCAAATAAACATCAGAGCCAAACAAACAAAGCAGAAAAAGAAGGCATGATAAATAATATTGCAGTTACTTTAGGAAAGTAAACTACTGTTTTATACAAACGAGGAGAAATGACAATCAAACAAGAGTTGAAAATGATTGGACTATATGACATCTCATGCAAGAGTGACAATAACGGAAAAGCTAATGAGAAATAAATAAGGCCATGATGAAATCAGATTTATTTGATAAAACAAATATTCCGTGTCTAAATATTTAAGATGAAGTATGATGATGACCCTATACCTCCAACTTTATTTTTTTATTTAACCAGAACATAGAGAGAAGGAAAGAAGATTTACAAGCACAGAAGTTCAAAAGGACAGGATACTTTCAAGATAGAATATGAGTCCATCCCCTTAATTATCCGCTAATGTTTCAAGCGAAAACTTCCATTTGTCACTACACTACACATGAATTTTAACTCAGACTTCAAAATACCATCCTTTCACAATACACATGAAACTCTTACCCAGATATCTAGTTTAGTATTAAAAAGACCAGATCAGACCAGCCAATTGAACCAGGAACCAGTGGTCAGCCCAGACCAGCATATATCATCCAACCAGGCATTTATTGAACCGCTAAAAACCAGTTGAACCATTAAAAACTAGGAAAAATTACCAGTCTTAAAACTTTTTAAATTTTTGTAAAGAAATTATATGTGATGAGATTCGAACATTTAACCCCCAGAAATTATATCAATCATACTATTTAGTCAAACACATATTTTTATTAAATATTTAATAATTAATGCAACCAACCGGTTCAACCTGTAACAGGAGATCTCACCAGTTTGATCTCTGGTTCGATTGTTTAAACATTGCAGATATCAATCCAGGCCATAGGGGAAAACATTTTGTAAGTAAATAAAATGTTATCCCACATGTTTATTAGCCATTTTGTAATTATCAACTTATTATCTTGGGTGTATAAGGATAAACCTTGAGTGAAGAGTGATAAAGTTCCTCTTCAACGTGCTTTTGTATAGTTGCCTCCCAGGAGATAGCATTAATCTCAGCTTGTTCATCAGCATTTATGTAAAAATCGATGTCTCTATCCAACAAAGATTCTCCAGTAGGCAAACCTGAAAGCGATTGCCATCCAAGAGGACCCTGCAACATTGTACAAAGTAAATGACATGGAAAATGTAAATGCCAAAAAAGAAAGCGAATAGATGGAATTTAACATACAAGGAATCTTAAATATGTCAAAGGTAACATGAGAGAGAGAGAGAGAGAGAGAGAGAGGAAGGGAGGGAGGGAGAGACCTGCACATAAAGCTGGACCAACCGCCGTACAGCCTTAGGGAACCAACAAGGTAGCATCTGTAGTAACGAAGTATCGCGTCCGGTAGAGAAGAAGATGTTGTCACGCCAATTCAGGTAATCTGCTAAAGCTGCATTCCCAAACCAAAAGGCAAGAAAATTATGCCTAAAATAATGTATAGTTTTTAATGGGTATGAATGAACAAGCAAAAGAAAGGTAAAACAGTAACCATTTTTAGCTCCAGTGTGGAAGAAACCAAAAGATGTATCTTGTCCAAAACATCCAGATACAAGTGTGCGCCACAATGTAGGATAGTGCTGCAAAGTAGGTCTCAGATTTTCTAATGTGCACTGCGCTGTGGAGCTGTTATGCCTGTTAACACCCCCACTAGTTAAACAAGTTTGTATTGGAGCTGAAGCATACATTAGAGTTGCTAATGCTGCCATCTCTCCACCTCCTTCCGCAATATCATCGATAGTATGAATTACTTCATCTACTTCATGACCATGGAGGTTGCCACCATGAATTAAATTATGAGACATTATTGAACGAGTATTTTCAAAAGATGCATCATATTCATGGCCATTAAACCTTGATAAGAGCAACCATCTTGCCCAATGACAATCTCCCTGAACAGATGCATCACATAAGCAGGGAGACATGTAAGAACATATAAAATTAGTTTATCACATAGAACAGAACAATCTAGTAGAGACATTAGTACACAAGCTGACGAAGTCGGAGAGCTTTAAGATAACCCACATATAGACATCATTTCACATTTTCATTAAAAAATATAAAATGAGAGGTAATCACCTTGAGCAAAGACAAATCTAGTTATCAAAGTCAATAGAATAATGAAGGATGGTTAATAAATTATCTATCAATCAAAAAAGACTTAACTACAAAGAACATTAACAATCACTGGGCATTTCATGATACTTACAGCAGCTTCCTGTAATGAAAGAAGTGACTCATCATTGAAAACCAACTTGTGACAATCAAGGTAAAGGTCCAGAAGATTTGGCAAGTTATTTTGTGCGCAATAACGAATAAGTAATTTATCAAGAGCTTGCACAGTATCTAAGTGAAAATTTCCATTCCTGCTTGAGAAATCTAGATCTGGGGATCTCTCAATGGAATTATCTTCAAATGAAATCTTATATCTCTCAGTAATGAAGCCTGATCGTGCAAGAAGAGATGCTAGCTCTGCAGTGCCCTCCCAATATTCTTTCAAAAATATAAGTTTCTTTACAAGCTCCTGTTCTATCAGCATCCTTAACCACGTAGAACACATAAAAACGGAAGACGACCTAAAAATCTTAATATCTGGAATATCCATGCATACAGCATCCAGTTCTTCGACAGAGCAAATATAATTGCCAAAGTCAGGAAATCGGCTGCATTCAATGGTTGAGGCAGGCTGGAAACCATCCAAAGCTATTTGGAGGCTTCCATTTGATAATACGGATGTAGGAATAAAATCCAAGAGTTTGAAGACTTCCACCCAGTCATTATGATATGCATAGTATTCCAATTGTGACTCCCATGATACATGAACACCCATTACAAAAGGCTGATCCAATACTATCTGAAAAGCAGAAGTTTTAACAAAAGACATATTTAGGTCCACCACCCAATAAGTTTGTTAAAGCAAACATGAATTTGCATGCAATACAAAGACCAACCTTCAAAGATATTGTATGTTTCAGTTTCTAAGATTCATCCCATGGAAATAGTAGAAAATATGATGCAGTTCTGTTGAAGTAATTAGGACCAAAATTCAAGATGCCAATTTGACACAGATAAATATCAAATTCAACTTATGTTCAAGATGCTGGTAAATACTTCTATCACTTCATAACATATCAGACACATTGAAAGCTTTTTTCCAGTCTAAGTGAATTGACTGGAACAAGAGAACTAAACTGTGATTTTAATGACATATAGTTGGCCATTTAAAATGGATGATCTCCACGAAGAAGGTTCTCTCCTACCCCTAGTAACTAATCATGTAAAAGGTTTCCCTTCAGGCTTTACTTCAACACAATACCCATCTTTCTTATCATATCCAGTGAATGGGATGATAAGAAATTAAAGACAAGAATTACAAACAATACAGACATTGAACATGTCTTACTACAAAAAATTTTCCTTCCATCACATTTCAATACAATTCATAATATTTTCAAAAGAAATATGCCGCAAGGCAAGAAAAGTTGCTTACACGATCAATGGTTCTCTGATCCCAGACTTTGGACCACACAGCAGCAGCAGCCCAGTATCCAGCATGAACATCATCTTGATCAGGCACAGTGTCAGATGAATTTTCATTAACATTTGCCCATGCGCCTAAAACGACTCCATCAATCTCACCGCATTCAATTTTTAAATTGTTGAAAAAGTCCAAGAGGCGCAAATGAACCCCTTCTGGTGAGTTTAAAGTTGATGTGACACGCATGCACCCTTTCAGGCGGTCATGGAACGTTTTCCAGAAACTACAGCTAGGATAAAGTCGCTTCCAAGAGATACAAAGAGAAAAGATATTTAGATCCATGGAGATGGATAGGGCACAAACTTGATCGCATTTACACATGCTTTAACAAAAATGTAACCAAGTAACAGTAAACATTCACATACCTCAATAAGTGATATTCTCTCCAATAATTTCCACTCAACTGATCCCAGGTAACCATATCTCCTCATCTCCTCAGCAATTTGTACCCGTAGAGTTTTCCTTACTGTGCCAAATAACAGCTGCTTAAGGCAGATTTCAACATCCTCTCCGAGCCTTTGTAATGTAGCTATAGCAAGTTCAGTTTCACCCTGTTGTTCATGTATAGTCAACATACTGCAGATATATGGAAAAATTTCACCTTCATGTACTTAACCTTTGATAAATTTACCTTCAAAAATAGGTCATAAGCAATATCTCTTCCAATGTCACTAACTTCATTGAAGGTATCATGAGGCTCTTCATCAGAGGTGAATTCACTTGAACGATGAAGATGCAACTGGAGAACAGCTAAAGGGAGGCGTCCAGAGAGTAACGCATCTTTTACCACAGTTTTCAAATCCAGATTATCGATTTTCCAACGTGCAATCATCTCTTTTGGATTTTCAGTTGGAAGAATTTTCCCTGAGCCCACTACATGTCGAATGAGGGCAGTTGCTTCACCTGGATCCTCCGAGTTCAAATAAGACTCAGTGCTTATGGAATTATTGGGCACCAAAGCAAGTTTCTCATTATTGTTGGGTAGGAATGCTAATGCAGGAATCTGAAGCTCATGTTGATTCAGTGTCTCCAGTGAATCCACTGAAGGTGTTGAAAACTGAAATTCATCCTGCAAGGAACTTGGATCTACGATAGTTAATGATTCCTTCTGGTCCACCTGCTTCATATGGAAAAATTATTACTTAAAATTCCAGAGATAGACTACATGTATACAACCAGCAAAGAGTATCCAAATCATACCAATGCTTGTCCTGGCTTTTTAAGCTTTGCTCTAAGTTGATATTGCAGATTACGAATAACCTCCAAAAAATGAGCCATCTCCCGAAGTTTCATGGAAGTTCCTACTTCATTTTGTGTTTTGTCAGGTAATACTGAAGGAAGAGCAAGGACACCGGGCCTATCTAAGCCATGAAACATGAATGCATCCCTTTTAAGTTGGAGTAATCCATATTCACGTATCATTTTGGTAGCAAACCAGGTAGCTAATTTTAGTAGCCTGCAACATTAGAAAATGAAACCTAAAATATATATATCTAGAAGATATAGATGGCAATCTGACTCATCCATAAGAAAATATTATTCAAATTAAGAAATAATGAACCATACCAAACATCCAAAATTATATAGGTCTTGACCAGAACATGAAATAAAATTATAGCTCATGCAAAACCAAGGAAAGACACTGGCAGGTATGTAAGTCAACCAAAAATGTCATGATCAGGAAATCATTCTAATTTGAAATGTATTTTGCAGGAGACCAAATTTGTCATGATACGAATCCACACACCTATTATGTGAAAAGAGGATTCACCCTTCAACTAGTTCTCAGACTAAGAAACGAGGGGAAAGATAGGGCTAATAAACTATAAAGGTGAAATTCACTTTTGATAGATCAATCGAGGTCAAAATCTGAATATGGATTAACACCTATGTAGTAGATATACTTCTAAAGGTAGCAACTAGGTAAATCTTGTATCATATGCAATCCAATATAATATTCTTGTGATATGTATCTACACTTCATGTAGATATCCTAGATTTAAAAACTAAAAAATTCACTTTTGTGGTCCTATCTAGTACATCTTAGCAACGTTGCTAGAATTTGGGCCAGAACATCACACAGAGATTTTCTAAGTTTTTTTGTTAAATATGTATGCTCATGTCATCATAACCTGAAGATACAACCATTTAACAATACTTTATAGCTAAGTTTCCAAGTTAAAGTACAGAAAGAGATTTGCTCAATTATGAAAGGAGATATTTATGGATTAATACAGAATAAATTCATATAAAGCACATATGCAATCCAATAAAATAGTTATAATATAAGAAACTCCATGAGCAAGCAAGTGAAAGGTGATGTTAACTAATTAGTGCAATCTAAAAGTATCTGGAAATATAAGTACAAGACAATCCTTCACATAGTAGGTTTGTACCTAAATCAAACACCAATAGAGACAATGACACACCAAGCAAAAGAGTCAAATACTAAGGAATATAACTGCTCATAGAAAAATTAACTGAAAACTACCCTTGAGTACTTTGCTTGCAAGGAATAGATGCTAAACTAATCAAACAATATCCTTATTGATGAGAAGACTAAGGCTAGTGTATTCTTTCTTTCTTTCTTTTTATTGGTTCTTACTAAGACTAGTTTTGAATTGAATAATTGCTGTTTCGTTACTAACGTTAGTCATGGGGTTCCAAATCTTACACTATGTTCGGATAGAAGCTAGTGAAGGAAGGAACAGATATTTGTTTCAGCTGACTGGTGTTTGGTAGAGATCCTTTACGAATAATTATTGTAACTTGTATCAGGGCCCCTTATTAAAGCCTAATACTGTGCTTTGTGATAATTTCCAGTTTTGGGGGTGTTTTGAGGTTAGCAGCATCTTTGAGATGAAGGTCAAAGCATGTAAAACATATAGATGATAAAGGCAGAATACCGTGCTTTGTGATAATTTCCAGTTTTGGGGCTGTTTTGAGGTTAGCAGCAACTTTGAGATGAATATTGTAATTATAACATCTATTTCTGTTGTGCACTCTTATCTATAATATAACAAGCAATTATGCTTGCCACGTGCATTGCAAGGGCCAAAAATACAATAATAAGAACATCCAAGCCACTGAAAGATAGATAGAAGATCTTAACCTTGATGCAGCAGAAACCTCATTATCATTCCCATTTTTCCCAAACATAAGATAAACCGCAGCAAAAAGTAATCTCAAAACCCCTTCTTCTGCCAGGTTGACACCCACAAGCATCTCTAAAGATCTGTTAATCCAGTAGAAGTTAATTAATCAATCGTTAAAAACAATTCTAATATGTAAAACAAAGCCTCAATACAGTTCTCTATATATGAAAGGCTGAAGAATCAATGTACTCTTCTTGGCATACAGCAAAACAGAGAGGACAGCACAATATAAATTAAATAGGATAGGAAAAACTGAAAAGGAGGAAATAAGTGAATAGCAAATTAGTAAATTACAGCAATACCCTATACAAAACAAAATCTCAAGAAGTATCAACTACATGATAGCATATGATTTCTACAGCATGTAACAACCTAGAATACATGATGAAAATGACAATAAAATAAAACTTGCCAAGTGTATAAAAACTTCAGATCTCTCACCCCCCCCCCCCAATTTTCTTGTTCAACCCCATACAATATACTTCAAATAGTACATGGTTCCTTCAATATGTACGGTATAATCAAATTGACATCATCTTAAAACCAACATGATAGGGATAATCATGATGACACTGATGCAAATATCTAAACTCCCAATTGGCTAATACGAACGAGATGAATTTACATCTAGTCCATATATTCCCTTAAACTTATCTATTTCATAGGTTTCTCCTGAATTTACTAGAGAGAGTGAAAGACAAAATAAGAATAGTCTTCTGCCTTTGGACAACGATATGCATACCATGAGGCATAAACATATATAGCCATGGCCCAATTGGCTGTTAGAAACAGAAAAGTATACAAACAGATATATTCCATATCAGCATAAACAAATAACTAAGATTTGAGCATATTGTACAAAATGTCACTTTAGGGGGGAAATAGATAAAAGAGGAGAAAAAGACTTAACACAGAATTTTAAAGTGAAAAGAAAGAATCTTACTGCTTTGCTTCATCAAATTTCAAGTAGTCCAATGCAACTTGTAGCCGACGCAACCGTGAAAACCTCAGATCCCATCCTAACATAGCAGCAATTGGAATGAAATTTGGAATTTTAGTTAAGCATTCTTTATTGATGCAGCAATCCAGGAGTAAATAATTGACCATACTTTTAAACCATAAAAGAACAAGGAGTATAGAAAGGCAAGTGACCCCAAAAGCAATTTGGTTAAAGAAAACATAGCATTCATAGTCATAAACAAACACACACACACACACGGTCTCCATGAAAGCACATGTAAACCTTCTCCACTCTGGAAATACATCTCAACAATACAAATATTTCAGAGCAAAAGCAAATGGTACAAGAAAAAACTTATCCGGAAGGCATTACTTCATATTTTGCATATGAGAAAAAGGTGACCATTCATTTTTACATCTCTAGACTATTCCAAAGTAATTCCCTGGAACAAGAATGATGCAACAAGAGGGAAGAAAGAAGGACGGATCCTTCAAAAACAAGCATTTTTTTTTTCTTCAGAATAAACAATGAGAAAATAATATAAAACAAAGGTGTGCTGGTGATAAAATAAACCAATTTGTCATAGGTGCCATAACCACTATTTCGCTCAGCTAACTACAAGAAGAAACCTAAAGATGATAGACAATGATATTGAAAAAAAATTGAACAGACTACAGTTATTCAAGCAACCAGTTGGGCCAATGGACGCAACAAAATTGTCTCATTAAAGCTATACCCACACCACAAACACCAACAGGGCCACTGGAAAGAGTAGCCACAAGATAAAGGAAGTCGTTTTAATGTTAAACACAACAAAGAAAGTACAATTAAGAATAAAGAAATCCTCTTCTGAGCCTTAGAATGATGGGTCTTGCCCAAGGGACAATTGGGTAACATAAGACAAGAAGGATCTGCAGACATTAAATTCAACTGAAATCCAAATACAAAATTGGATAAAGCGCTTATGAGGATGAGGGTGAACTTCAGAAGGAAAAATCCCAACACTAATAAAATCATGAACGTGAACAGAAAGTTCAAAAAAGCACATAAAAGCCACAGATAAAGGATTGCATTCAATTTAAACCGGAACTTGTGGTACTCAGGTGGTTCTAACTTAAACAATCCATTGTTGTCAGGCGCACCCGTGCCATAGACTAAACCAGAAATGTGCCTCGGACCCTTTCCAGCAAGGCCCATTTGATCAGGCGCATGCCTGGTGTATCTAGGCATCCTTTTTCATTAAGGCAATAAAAATAGAAAGCCTGCCTGAATGAAATGGACTACAAGAAAATCAGGCATATTGACTACTAAAAAAATGCAAGTTTTAAGCTTTAGATGTGTATATATATATACATAAAAACTCACACATATACATATTGCGCTTTTGCTTCACTCAGGCTCGCGCTTTTTTTGCACCTTGTGCCTGAGGCAATATAAGGGTTCTAGCTCCTAGAGTGTGCCTTACGCCCTTGACAACACTGAAACAATCAAAACAATTCTGACAAACTTACACCTATATATTAACAGGTAAATGTAACCCACTGGTGAATTATCTCGTTTACCAACTTGATCTCTATCCTTTAAAGGTATCACTCAAAAGACCAAAACTGATAGATTCTGGCATTCGATTCAATACTACCTATGATACTAACAGAATATCTCTAGAAATTATAGTTCTTATTTTCATAAATGTCAATTAATTCTACATTGAACCGTAAAATATTTTTACTAGGTTCTCTCATGTAGGTATTTCCAGAGTGGAAGAAGTACATAAATATTAAAAGATAAAGTAGAAGCTGAAATGGTTTTTTCCATATGCTAGAATACTGAAAATTTAAAGAAGGCTTCGAGCAACTACAACTTCAACAGGTTTATTCCAAACAAGCCAAAACCTTTGTTCCAAAATTTTAAGACTTAGTAGGAAACCTTTTTAACCGGACAGATAGAAAAAAAGGATCATTCCCCAGCTTTTATCCTGGGAGGGCAATCTGGTATGGTTCAACAATTTAGCCTTTTAATCTAAAATAGAAGCTTTCATAAATTGAAACATCACATTCACTTGACACCAAACAGGAGCTACTTATTAACAGAATGAATATGCAGAAAGCTGCTACTTTAAGTGGCTAAAATGATTCTGCTAAAAGTTAACAAAACCAGTCTAACCACTATTCACCCTTACATGATGATTATGATAAATTGATAATGCATGCTATGTTCGTCATAAAGAGGCCAGTAGCCAGTATCATCTCATCAAAGTAATGTCCAGCAAAGGATAAACTGGAAATCATCCTAACACTTAATAAAGCATCAATCAGCTTCATTATGGTAATTACAGAGCCTTCTCATCAAAAGGTCCATAAACAACAAACTATATGTTAGTTTGCACATTTACGCATCACATGAAGTTTAAGAACATAGGATAAATTAGCACAGACAAAAATGCTTGCAAGTTTGCATTTTGCACAGGACTACTTACACAACATAATCACTAAATTTCCTAAGACAACATAATCACTGAATCTCCTAATACAACATAAAAGCAATATGCTAGATGCACTCCTAATCACATCCAAGCATAAGCATCTAAGATGGAAGAAATTATTAGTTAAATGCTAAGTAAAGAAAATCCCACATTCTCAAACAATCATTAGAAGGCCAGAGAACATTTTTAACAAAAACCAGAAGTCAAGAATCCATCCAAATTCTCTCAACTTCAAGTTAAAAATATAAAATGGGAATAGCCTGTACACCTAGGCTCTAATAGATATAGCAGTAATTTAACTTAATCATCAACAAAAATGTTCCTTGCAGAGACCATTACTATAAAAATTGGATTTAGCTTTAATTAACTACAATGAAGATATATGAACAGTGCTAAACTGAATTACCTTTATTGATTAAATATGAATTCATGGTGATTTCTGACTTTGTTCGGGTCTTATCTATTTAGTCTGGTTACTCTGGTACATTTAAGATTATATCACTCAATTGATTAGACCCAAACACAATCAGAAATCACCATGAATTCATATTTATTCAATAAAGGTAATTCTAGACCCAAAATGAGAAAGAATGTTGCTACATCCCTTTTGCAAATTAAACTACTAAAATCCAGAGCTCAAAGGAGTTACAGTTATAGGTTCTTGCTATGATGCTAATCAACATCAAGACTGAGTGAATAACACTTTTTTTACAATCTACAACTAGTAAAGCCTATTTCTATAGGAAGTGGCAATTGTAATTCCACACAAATTTCCCTACTTCCAAACCCATATAACCTCATAACTTCAAATTCAAAACCAATGCTATAAAAACAAATACTCACCTCATAACACAGGCCAGATATTCCAGCCTCTCTTTAGTAGCCACAAAATTTTCCATTTTAAATGAAGTTAGTAATAAAGATCAGTTAGCTAGTGTACAGAACCAATGCAGAGGGCTAAATTAGTCAACAATAACTTTGGATAGCAGCAGCTAAACCCCAACTTAGTGCCAGCCACCATAACTAAATATCCATTATGAATTTGACCAGAATAGACAGACATCAATTAACAGCTCAGGACAAGCCTCATAGACAGTAGAAAAGAAATGCGTAAGAACGATATTTAGGATGATGAGCATGGTAGATGGTTAAGAAACAATAAAAATATTATATGAAAAACAATGTGATCACCAATTTTTGCTGATATATTTATATAAATTGTTTCAATTTTTTTTCTCACCATTTTCCAAGCATAAACGATCTGCCTCTTCAGGACCTTCGTACAGAAGGACTCTATCCAAAATTTCAACTTTCCAAGGTGACCAGAACATTTTTGGCTCTTCCAGTCCCAGAATATTTTTTGCTTGACATCCAATTCCAGTACTAATATTTGGTTGCTGATAACCAACGGTTTCAATGAGAAGGAGATTTGATGAAACTGAAACAGAAGGGAGAACCACCGAGAGACCACCATCAGTCACCAAATAAAAACAACCCTGGAAAGTACAACCAATAGCTTCTCCAATAGAAACTTCTTCTCTCCCTTTGAGAGAAAACTTTTTGCTTCCCGAATTCAAGAATCTATCATCTTGGACTACTGAGTCTGTATGCAAATCAAAATGAACAATTTTAGAATTCTTGAAATTATGCCTTCTAATGAGCCGAGTAATCCCGAAAGGGGAAAAACAAATACAGTCATCATCACTATATCTATCTGTGGGAAGAAAAATCTTTCGCATAAGGTGGAACTGTATTTGTGAATCATGAACTTTCTCATCTGTTACTTTTGAAGCAGCAGAAAAGCCATTCAAAACTGAATCAGAAAGGCACCCATTTCCGTAACGGTTCCAGCCAGGGATTTTCTGAAGAAAATTGTTTCCAGTATTATCACAAAAAGAAACAATTTCATTCTTTTTGGAAGAGCCATTTAAATTACAAGAATTTGAAGAACTAATATATATCCTTTGATGGCTAATATCAGAATTCCCTACATCCCAACCAACTAACATCCCAAGTCCTAAATGTTGATAATGTGGAAGCAATTTTTCAATCGCATGATACTTGTCCGGTAGATGGTCACCACCATATATCACATAGACTATATCATTTTCATCAACCACAGCGAAATGAGATGTATATGACGCGAGAAGTAGCCTCTTAAATGTTCTTCTACCAAATAAATCACCATGCTGATAATTTGACTTGCTTTGCATATCATCATCTAGAGATGACCTTTCTGGTTCACGCAAATTTGCAGAACAGCTTATCCTGCAAGTCTGTAAAATATCAAGATGTGCAACATGCTCACCAGAAATTGCATCATAAAAGAACACTAAGCCAGAAGCATTGAGGCAAATAAGAACATCATCAGAAAAGTGGAAGTCTTTCCAATCATTCAGTGGGCATGTATTCACATTTTGCTGAAGCTTCACTAAAGAAACCCACTGAATTCCCCAAATATCCAACCTGCCAATGACAATCATATTCTTAGTCCTTCTCTCACTTCCATCACTAGTACTAGCAGATGCAGAGTTCATTAGTGTTAAAAAGAATCCAATTAACTGATGTGAATTGCTAGAGAACACTCTGGTGCATTTATATGAAGTGATGGAACCAACATCAGATGTACCGAACTCAGCATTTTCATGGGAACCATTTTCTAGATTTCTAATAGTCTCTTGGCAGCTCTCCCCACTTGATGAAGAGTTCTCTTTACAAAGGAATCTCAGAACTGGGAAATTACTAGTAAAAATGCCAAAAGAAACAACTTTCGCAGAGGAAGGAAATGACAATTTCTGAGGAAACCTAGTCCAAATGCTACCCTCATACTCAACAGTTTCAGCTTTAGTGAAAAATGATCGCAACCACCTCTTTGAACGGGAAGTTTCTGACAATACATCAACCCCAACTTTCTTACTTATCTTGTCTGGAACTCCTAAATTTCCATTTGCGATGTTTTTATCGATAGTATTCTGAGTCGCTTCAAAAGACAAATCAACTGGCTTCTCTGCCTCAATATGCTTAAATCGCAAGGACGAAGGCCCCCACTCAACCCATTTCCCTTCCCTAAACTCACCCTCTAACATTGCTGCAGGCTCACTGCTATTATCAGGATGGGAAAAGGCATGCACCATCACACCTTGATTGCCAGACACAAAAAGAAGTTCTCTAAATGAACCATCTTTGTGCTGATTATGGGTATCCCCACACATCCCCCAAGCCAATGAGTTCACATCACAAAGAAAAGGGTAACCATTAGACCTCGAGAATCCATGTTTCAGGGAGCTAACATCATCACAATCTGTTGCAGACCCAGAAGTGGACCGAATATCCTCCTTTAAATTGGACCTACAAGCTAATAAATCTAAATTTTGAGAACTCTTGTCATGACAACATTCAGAAACATCAGCATCCACAGAACCCCCTGCAAACCAAAAGGGAAAACTCAACAACTGTAAAATAAATAAATAAAATTCAGAATAGCAATGCAATTGAAACGGAGGGGATAGCAATAGCAAGTACTTAAATGAAGCCCCAAAATCAGGACCTTCCAAACCACACAAAAGTACAATATAATTTTGGCAGTCTAGAAACAGAGAATAGAATATATTAACCTGTAGTCAGAGGAAGTAGCAAAGCTTGGCACTGGTATGAAAGCAATAACAGTAACTCCCTTGTCGGAGATATAAAAGCTTCTCGATATTCTGACAGATTGAGTGGCAACCCGGAGGGACCCCATTTATGTAATTTCAGTATAGCAGGACCCTCACTACCGGCAGAACGATCCATTCTATTCATAAGAAGAATCAAAGATGCAGACCATAAATATTATAATCACAGAAAAATCTAGCAGGTCTAATTCCTGCAATGCATGCTTAACATTAGACAATGCGCTGCACAACCACCGTAATATGCATTACAATCTACATGCCTGTGCCCATCTAATCAGAAGAAAGACGCATCCATAGCAGAATCATTGCAATAAAATTCATAGAATTGTGCAATTCATTTTAACGCACAAGTTGCAATAGGTATTCAAGTAACGAAACGATAAAGATAAAACAATTACATTTTCTCCCAGTACAGTGGCTGAGAATTTTAGCTAAATTTCATTGGCGTGCGTTCATAACGGTGAAAAAGCAAACAAAAAAGAAGTGCTTGAAAATTTTACTAAGTGGACCTAAGTTACACTATCTATTCATTAGCAAGTTAACAGCGTTTACTGTAGCATTTAAAAATCACTCCATTTTTCCTTTTACACTCCTTCAATTTTCTCAGCAACCAAACCGAAGTTAATCAATATACGGCCGACATATTAACTTAGAAATTGGGAAAAATTATAAACAAATTCAAGAAAAAAATCAATCGAGCACTACTTACACGATGAAAATGAGATTAGACAATGAAAAATAAAAAGGAAATTGCAAAAAAATAAAATCAGGGAAAAAACCTAAGAATTAAAATTTTTTAAAAAAAAAAATTGACAGGGAAAAGACAATAAGATTAGAATCGAGAAAGAACCTGAAGAAGTTAAAACGGATAACTTCAATTGATTAACGGCATCTCCACAAATCGATAGAGCCAGAGCTTTTTCTCAGTAGAAAAGATTGATTGTTTTCTTTTTTGTTTGCTCTCCTCCTTATTTTTCTCCTCTTTTCAGGAGGATTTGTTATTTTCTTTTTTGTTTGCTCTCCTCCTTATTTTTCTCCTCTTTTAAGGAGGATTTGAGAGTTTTTTTTTTTATTTACTTTCGATCGAAGACGACATGTATCATTTATATACTATGTTAATGTTTTAGACCAAAGAACATTTAGTTCTAATATTGCTCGAATATTGACAACTGTGAATCATAAATTCTATCTTTAGGATTATAAATATAACATAATATTAAAAATTCTAACTAAATAATGTTAAATTTTCATTTGAGTGCACAAAACACGTTATGTTTATTAAATCTTAATTTTTGAAAGAAAAATAACTATTCAAAATGCAATAATAAAAACACTGAGATTAAAAGTCAAAGATGTTATATTTGTGTTTTTTCCATAAATAATCAATTTAATTATAAATATAATGAATATTGCTAATTACAACCAACAGTGCTTCATAGTATAAATCAAAACAAGCCATATATTTCAAAAAAAAATCATTTTTTTCTAAAATAAATCAAGTAATTTCCCAAAATATTTAAATAAATCAGGTAAAATCAAACAACAATATTTGTCAATTTTTCTCTTTTTCTATTAATGTCCATATTAGACCAGATCATGGGTCGGGTCATTCGTTCAGTTCCAAAGGCATGTCTGAAAAATAGGAGAGTTTAGGTAAAATATAGGCTTGAAAAATAGACTTAGATAAAAAAAAGTAAGGCCTGTTTTCTAAATGGGTCGTGCCTCGTGTAAGATTTTTTAGTCCGACCTAACCCGAATCACATGGCTAATTCCCTAGTAGCCCTTAGTCCTTATAAGACCTGATCATGGGCCGGGTCACCCATCAAGGCCTAAAAGCCTACCCAAAAAATGTGAAGATTTGGGGAAAAATGTAAGCCCAAAAAATGAGTTTTGACAAAAAAAAATGAGGCTCATTTCCTAAATGGACTAAGCCTTGGGTAAGATTTTTTTTTCTCGAGCTCAACCCAACCAAAATCACATGGCTAATTCTCTAGTAGCCCCTATTCCTTACCCTTTCTTTTCTTTTCCTAATTTCCTCTATTCAACCAACCCATCCAAATTTCAGATCCCTAACAACTCTAAATCTCTAATAAATTATGTAACACCCCTAACCCGTATCTGTCACCGGAATAGGGTTACGGAGCATTACTGGAGCTTTTAGAACTTTTACAAATATTTGACATTAATTACTATTCATTTTCCGAGATTATTCATAATGTCCCTTAAATGGACCCTTAGTATCGAGTTGGGACTAAATCGAGAACTCATAGAATTTTTCGCGAAATTTCAAAAATTTTCCAAAATGCAAGGCACACGCGTCTGTGTGGTCAAGGCACACACCTGTGTGATTATCTGACACGCCCGTGTCATAGGCCATGTCCGACCATGTGTAACTCTCTAACTTGTACCACACGGCCAGCCATACGCCCGTGTGCTAGGCCGTATAGCACACACGGCTAAGACACACGCCCAGGTCTCTGCCCATGTGCTCAATTCTGAGCATTCTGTTTCTCAAATTTAAGATACAGGGGACACACAGCCTAACCACACAACCATGTATCAGGCCATGTGTCATACACGATCTAGACACACGCCCGTGTATCTCCCCGTGTGGACAAAATAAAACCATTTCTAGCTTTATTTCTCACCCAAATTTTTACCAATATCTTGCACCAAAACTTACATCCAAATACCAACCAATTCAAGCATTGATTTCAAGCAATTTCTAACATTTAAAATGATATATTATTGCATATATAATTATGTTTATAATCTTACCTTAGTTTAACCTAAACATTAAACATCACTTGATCATCTATACTTAACATATATGTATTTATCATGATATAATGCCTTAAAAATACACCAAAATAAACCATTACTAGCCATTCCAATGGCTAGATTACAAACAACATATTCAAGCCAACAATGGCCAAGTTAGCCTATACATGCTATTATACCAAAATAAATTTACTATTTATACCAAAATTAGATTGTAGATAGTGTAATGATGCTCCAACTGTTCACCGACCTTCGCGAGCTTCCAAGCACTATAAAATAGAGAAAAGTAAACCTAGTATGCATATTATGCTTAGTAAGTTCGTATAACTGGAATTAAACTTACCGATCTCATTTATTTAAATTAAGCATATATTAACTTATTTCTATCAACTTGACAAAATTTGCCTAAACACATGCATTCAATCAAACATGTTAGTCACAAAATTATTATATACATCAATTAAACATAGATGAGCTCATCATGCTATATTCTTTCAATACATTATTCATTTCATCTCATAATTCTTTTATCATGTCAAGTAATTTGTCCGTTGAATCATTGAAATTCCAATGGATACTCAAATAGTACACTCAAGGTGTACAATTCAATAACCCATCAATTCATATTCAAGTGTACCCACTAAGGCACTTAATTAGAAAACACACTCTCGAGCCACATATCATATAACAAGATTAACAATCCAGGCTAAATCCTTTTTGTATTATGTGCTCAGGAGAGCTCAATTAGGATTACCAGTCCAGGCTAAATCCTAATTGTAACATATGCTCAAGAGGGATTATATCAGGATTACCTGTCCGAGCTAAATCCTATATGTAATAAGTCAATAAGATTACTCGTCCGAGCTAAATCCCATCAGCAACAAACGCAAGACTTCATTCATTTCGGGAAATCACATATATCCATCGAAATCCAATATTCAAACGGAATTTAACTCTTTTCAAACAATTTCTAGCATGTATTCATTTTCTTATACTGTAACATTCCAATAATTCATATTCTATACAAATATAACATTCAATTCAACATATTTACGTGTTCAACTAAATTACACAAACTTACCTCGACACTTGTTCGCGTATATAGATCTACTAATCCGAAACTTTCTCCTTTCCTCAATCTAACTTTGAATTTAAATTATCTGGATCTATATAAATAAATTTAATCATCAATTTATCACATTTCATATTCCATTGGACTCAATTTACATCTTAGGCAAAATTACCATTGTGCCCCTAAACTTTCCATAAATTCCAATTTCTCCCTTAGGCTCGGAAAATGAAATTCATGCAATTTACGCCCTATTCCAAGCCTAACTGAAATTTCAATATGCAATTTACAGCACATGTATTCCATAAATTTTAGAATTTTTCTTCAATTTTCACAACTTTACAAATTAGTCCCTAAATCATGTTTTCATGAAAAATCACTTTGTAAAAAATGTTTATCTATCAACAACCTTTCATATTCTACCATAAACTTCAAATTTTCAACCTATTCATCTATGAAAAATTTCTATACTTTGATAACTTTTCAAATTAATCCCTCAAATAGGTAGATTAAACTATCCCGATTTCAAAAATATAAAAATTACTAAAAACGGGACAAGAAAACTTACCCAATTAAGCCAAAAAAGCTTGCTTTCTCTTTCCTAGGGTTTCCATGGAATATTTGGGGAAGAAGATGATATAAAATGATATTAATTCTATTTTAATTATTTATCATCTTTTAATTATTTCTATTTCCAATTTAGTTCTTGCTCTTTTCTTATTTTTCCATGGATGAATCATCAAATATATCTACTAACTTTTAATTAATGGTGTAATTACTATATGAGGACCTCAAGTTTTGAATTCCATAGCTATTTAATCCTTCTAGCTACTAGAATTCAACTTTTGTATTTTATGCAATTTGGTCCTTCCCGTAATTAAGCACTAAATCGATAAAATTTTCTTATTAGAAGCTTCACATGATATTCCTATCTAAATGCAAATCATGCAAAAATTTAAAAATAATTTTTCTTTCCATTCGGATTTATGGTCTTGAAACCATTATTCCGATTTCACTGAAAATGGGTTGTTACAACTCTCCCCCCTTACGAATTTTCATCCTCGAAAATCTTACCAGTAAAGAGGTTTGGATATTGCTTTCTCATGGTATCCTCCAGTTCTCGCGTAGCTTCTTCAATACCATGTCGTTGCCAAAAAACTTTTACCCAAGCTACCTTTTTTATTTCTTAACTCTTTTGTTTCCCGAGCTAAAACTTTAATCAGCTCTTCAATGTATGTCATATCAGACTGAATCTCTACCTCTGCCGAAGAAATAACATGTGAAGGATCTGATCAATACTGTCGTAGCATAGACACATGAAAAACATTATGAATCCGATCAAGTTCTGGCGATAAAGCTAACCGATACGCAACAGGTCCAATTCTTTCTATGATTTCATAAGGCCCAATGAACCGTGGACTCAATTTCCCTTTACGACCAAATCGAAGAACTTTCTTCCAAGGTGACACTTTCAAGAATACCTTGTCATCGACCTGAAATTCTATTTCTTTCCGTTTAAGATCAGCATGAGACTTTTGACGATCTGAAGCTGCTTTCAAAGTGTTCTGAATTACCTTCACTTTTGCTTAGGTTTCACGGACTAAGTCAACTCCATGTAACTTTTTCTCACTGAGTTCTATCCAATACAATGGAGTTCTACATTTACGGCCATACAGAGCTTCATTCAAAATCTTTTGTACTAGTTCCGAATTCTTCGGTACACATATTCTGCCTTTGAATAACAGACAACCATCAGTCCCGATCTGAAATTCTAAATCAGAAGTTGATTCACACTGTATCCTTTTCTCTTATAATTTACTATCATATTTCTGAACTTCAGAAATCTGCTATAAGAACATTGGTCTAGCTTTTAACTCAGTTATAATTGAACTATCATCTGATAACATCAATCGAGTATTTATAACTCGCAAGGCAAACAAAGATTTTCTATTCAGAGCATCATCAACCACGTTGTCTTTTCCTGGATGGTAGTCAATAACTAGATCATAATCTTTCAATAACTCAAGCCACCTGTGCTATCTCAAATTCAAATCTTTCTATGACATCAAATACTTCAAACTTTTTTTATTAGTGAATATGTGACATTTTTCACCAAACAAATAATGTCGCCATATTTTCAGTGCAAATACAATTGCTACTAAATCAAGATCATGTATCGGGTAATTTCTTTCATGTGGTTTTAGTTGTCTTGAAGCATAGGCTATTACTTTACCTTCTTGCATCAAAACACAACCTAAACCATTTAACGATCCATCACTATAAATTAAAAATTCCTTACTCGGTTCAGGCTGAACTAACACAGGTGCTTTTGTTAATAAGGCTTTCAACCTATCAAAACTCTGCTGACATTTATCAGACCACTCGGATTTCACATCTTTTTGCAACAATCGAGTCATCGGAGAGCTATCATTGAAAAACCTTTTACAAACCTCCGATAATATCCAGCAAGTCCTAGAAAACATTAAACTTCAGACACATTCTTTGGTAGCTTCCAATTAACAATAGTTGAAATTTTACTTGGATATACTTGAATACCCTCTGCAGATACAATATGTCCAAGAAAATTAATTTCACGTAACCAAAATTCACATTACTGAATTTGGCATATAATTGCTTTTCACGCAATGTTTGCAATATTATTCTTAAATGTTCAGCATGTTCATTTTTATCTCGGGAATAAACCAAAATATCATCAATGAATACCACCACAAACCTGTCTAAATAAGGTCTGAAAATTTTGTTCATCAGATCCAAAAATATTGCAGGTGCATTTGTCAAACCAAATGGCATCACAAGAAACTCATAGTGTCTATACCTAGTCCTAAAAGCTGTCTTTGGCATATCTGAATCTTTTACCCGTAACTGATAGTAGCCAAAACGGATATCAATCTTTGAAAATATAGTGGCCCCCTTCAATTGATCAAATAGATCATCAATGCGAGGCAATGTATACTTCTTCTTTATTGTAACTTTATTAAACTATCTGTAATCAATACACAGTCTTAACGATCCATCTTTCTTCTTTACAAGCAAAACCGGTGCAGCCCAAGGTGAAAAACTAGGTCGAGCAAAGCCTCTGCCAATCAACTCTTGCAACTGTGTTTTCAACTCATTTAATTCGGTAGGAGTCATTTTGTAAGGTGCTATGGATATAGGTGTTATTCCCGCGACAAGATCTATAGAGAATTCCACTTCTCTAATCGGTGGTAAACCAGGTAACTCTTCTGGAAATACATCAGGAAATTCACATACAACCGGCATTGACTGAATCTTTGGCTCAGATACTTTAGTGTCTGACACATATGCAAGATAAGCATCATAACCCTTTTTGACATATTTCTATGCTGATATTGTTGAAATCACATTAGATAACCCATCTAATTTATCAGATTCAACATGGAGTAACTCACTATTCTGACATTTCAGCACAATATATTTCTGTTTACAATTCACCACTACATCATGTTGAGTTAACCAGTCCGTTCCCAAAATCACATCAAATTCATCAAATGGCAATAGCATCAAATCAGCCGAAAAATAATAACCCTTTTACCATCAATGGACAATTTTTACAGACCTTATCCACCATAACATATTGGCCCAGGGGATTTGAAACTTTAACCACAAATTCAATGAATTCAACAGGTAAATTTTTAATAGACACTAAATTTGTGCATATGTATGAATGTGTGGAACCAGGATCAATCAAAGCAGTAACATCAGTATCAAGTAGAGAAAATGTACCAGTAATGATGTTTAGTGTAGAGGTATCTTATCTAGCACTAATAACATATGTCATTGCCGGTTCTCGTGCCTCAGATTTAACTGTTGTATCCCTTGTAGTACCTCGGCTACCACTAACATTACCGGGGTGACGGGGTGGTCTGCCTCTCGAAATAGGATTACTCGACTTTAGAGCCTGTTCGATTTCTTTTCTAACCCTTTCTGGACAATCTCTGAGAAAATGGTCAAGGGAACCACATCCATAACAAGCCCCGCTTCTCAAAAAATATTCTTCAAAATGAAACTTTTACAAAGTTTACATTTCGGTTTGGGATTACCAACACTACCAACACTGGTTACAGATGGAGATGAAGACCTCGAGTTAGAG
Organism: Gossypium australe; assembly: GCA_005393395.2. Taxonomy (NCBI): domain Eukaryota; kingdom Viridiplantae; phylum Streptophyta; class Magnoliopsida; order Malvales; family Malvaceae; genus Gossypium; species Gossypium australe. The sequence continues at coordinate 88,126,789 of CM016625.1, forward strand.
CGTTGAGAGCATTGCTCTTTTCCGGAATATCCAGTAGAGGTCGAAACACGATCATAATACTTCTTTAATTTCTTAGAAGTAGAAAACTGTGACTTACTCATAATTCTTTTACTAGAAACTCGAGCTTCTTTTTCAGCTTGTTTCTTCTCTTTACTCAATTCTTTAGCTTTGTGTGCTCGATTGGCCAGTACCACAAATTCCCTCAATTCAAGAATTCTGATCAACAACTTAATATCTTCATTTAGGCCCTCCTCAAAGCGCTTGCACATATCAGCTTTTGTTGGAACCCATTCTCTGGCATATTTGCTCAACCGAACAAATTCTCGTTCATATTTAGACATAGTCATATTTCCCTGTTTGAGCTCTAAAAATTCTTTCTTTTTCTGATCCAGGAATCTCTGACTAATATACTTATTTCTGAATTCATTTTGGAAGAATTCCCATGTAATATTTTCTCTTGGTACCACAGAAGTTATGGTATTCCACCAATGATAAGTTGTGTCTTTCAGTAAGGATACTACACATTTCAAACCTTCAGCGGGTGTACAAGATAATTCGTCTAAAACCCGGATGGTATTTTCCAACCAAAACTCAGCCCTTTCCGGATCATCATCTGCGGTAGCTCTAAATTCCTCTGCTCCATATTTACAGATTTTATCTACTGAAGGCTTACTAGTTCTAGCGGGTTCAGAAACATGTGGTATTTCAGGAACCGGTTGAGGAGCAGGTGGGGGACGTTGTTGTACAACAGGATTTGTTCTTATACACTGAGTGAACCATTCATTCATCATTTGAAAGAGGTATTGTTTTGCCTCTTCACTTCGGCCCTCATATACATGCCTTTCACTACTAGTTGCAGCTCTTTGAACTGAAGCTGAAGCATTGCTCTCAGCTTCCTCAGATTCAGCTATAGCTTGGTTGGATGACATTACTATATGAAAAACACATTTAAATTGGTTAGAAGATATCACACTATCACAAATTATATAATGGCATGTATAACTAAATTTAGACTTGCTACGATCAATCCAAGAATCGACTAAACCGTAGCTCTAATACGAATAAATGTAACACCCCTAACCCGTATTTGTCATTAGAATAGAGTTACGGAGCATTACTGGAGCTTTCAGAACATTTACAAATAATTGACATTAATTACTATTCATTTTTCGAGATTATTCATAATATCCTTTAAATGGAACCTCAAGGCCCGATATGAGTATTAGCATCGAGTCGGGACTAAATCGAGAACTCATAGAATTTTTTCGTGAAATTTGAAAAAATTTCCAAGATGCAGGGCACACACGTCTGTGTGGTCAGGGCACACGCTCGTGTCACAGGCCGTGTCTGACCCCTTGTAACTCTCTGACTTGCACCACACAGCCAGCCACACGCCCGTGTGCTAGACTGTGTAGCACACGCGGCTAAGACACATGTCTGGGTCTCTGCTCCCGTGCTCAATTCTGAGCATTCTGTTTCTCAACTTTAAGATACAGGGGACACACAGCCTAACCACACGCCCATGTATCAGGCCATGTGTCACACACGGTCTAGACACATGCCCGTTGTATCTACCCCTGTGGACAAAATAAAGCCATTTCTAGCTTTATTTCTCACCCAAATTTTTACCAATATCCTATACCAAAACTTACATCCAAATACCAACCAATTCAAGTATTGATTTCAAGACAATTCTAACATTTAATATGATATATTATTGCATATATAATTATGTTTATAATCTTACCTTAGTTTAACCTAAACATTAAACATCACTTGATCATCTATACTTAACATATATGTATTTATCATGATATAATGCCTTATAAATACCCCAAAATAAACCATTACTAGCTATTCCAATGGCTAGATTACAAACAACATATTCAAGCCAACAATGGCCAAGTTAGCCTATACATGCCATTATACCAAAATAAATTTACTATTTATACCAAAATAAGATTGTAGATAGTGTGATGATGCTCCAACTGTTCACCAACCTTCGCGAGCTTCTGAGCACTATAAAACAGAGAAAAGTAAACCTAGTATGCATATTATGCTTAGTAAGTTCGTATAACTGGAATTAAACTTACCGATCTCATTTATTTAAATTAAGCATATATTAACTTATTTCTATCAACTTGACAAAATTTGCCTAAACACATGCATTCAATCAAACATGTTAGTCACAAAATTATTATATACATCAATTAAACATAGATGAGCTCATCATGCTATATTCTTTCAATACATTATTCATTTCATCTCATAATTCTTTTATCATGTCAAGTAATTTGTCCGTTGAATCATTGAAATTCCAATGGATACTCAAATAGTACACTCAAGGTGTACAATTCAATAACCCATCAATTCATATTCAAGTGTACCCACTAAGGCACTTAATTAGAAAACACACTCTCGAGCCACATATCATATAACAAGATTAACAATCCAGGCTAAATCCTTTTTGTATTATGTGCTCAGGAGAGCTCAATTAGGATTACCAGTCCAGGCTAAATCCTAATTGTAACATATGCTCAAGAGGGATTATATCAGGATTACCTGTCCGAGCTAAATCCTATATGTAATAAGTCAATAAGATTACTCGTCCGAGCTAAATCCCATCAGCAACAAACGCAGGACTTCATTCATTTCGGGAAATCACATATATCCATCGAAATCCAATATTCAAACGGAATTTAACTCTTTTCAAACAATTTCTAGCATGTATTCATTTTCTTATACTGTAACATTCCAATAATTCATATTCTATACAAATATAACATTCAATTCAACATATTTACGTGTTCAACTAAATGACACAAACTTACCTCGACACTTGTTCGCGTATATAGATCTACTAATCCGAAACTTTCTCCTTTCCTCGATCTAACTTTGAATTTGAATTATCTGGATCTATATAAATAAATTTAATCATCAATTTATCACATTTCATATTCCATTGGACTCAATTTACATCTTAGGCAAAATTACTATTTTGCCCCTAAACTTTCCATAAATTCCAATTTCTCCCTTAGGCTCGGAAAATGAAATTCATGCAATTTACGCCCTATTCCAAGCCTAACTGAAATTTCAATATGAAATTTACAGCACATGTATTCCATAAATTTTAGAATTTTTCTTCAATTTTCACAACTTTACAAATTAGTCCCTAAATCATGTTTTCATGAAAAATCACTTTGTAAAAAATGTTTATCTATCAACAACCTTTCATATTCTACCATAAACTTCAAATTTTCAACCTATTCATCTATGAAAAAATTTCTATACTTTGATAACTTGTCAAATTAACCCCTCAAATAGGTAGATTAAACTATCCCGGTTTCAAAAATATAAAAACTACTAAAAACGAGACAAAAAAACTTACCCAATTAAGCCAAGAAAGCTTGTTTTCTCTTTCTTAGGGTTTCCATAGAATATTTGGGGAAGAAGATGATATAAAATGATATTAATTCTATTTTAATTATTTATCATCTTTTAATTATTTCTATTTCCAATTTAGTCCTTGCTTTTTTCTTATTTTTCCATGGATGAATCATCAAATTTTTAATTAATGGTCTAATTACTATATAAGGACCTCAAGTTTTGAATTCCATAGCTATTTAATCCTTCTTGCTACTAGAATTCAACTTTTGTATTTTATGCAATTTGGTCCTTCTCGTAATTAAGCACTAAATCAATAAAATTTTCTTATCATAATTTTCACATGATATTCCTATCTAAATGCAAATCATGCGAAAATTTAAAAATAATTTTTCTTCCCTGTTCGAATTTGTGGTCTCGAAACTACTGGTCCAATTTCACTGAAAATGAGCTATTACAAATTAACTTTGTCTTCTTCACTCCAACACCCACTAGCCACCACCTGTAACACCCTTAACCCGAAACTGTCGCCGGATTAGGGTCAAAGGCATTACCGGACAATAGGATCATTTCACAACCCATTTACGACACAAAGTCATTCATCATCATAATATATCAAACATAAACAAATAGTCCCTTTTTAAGGTGTATAAGACCTTAAACACATGCTAGGGAGGGGTCGGGACTAAACCGAAACACGTACAGAAACTTCTCAAAATTTGAAACTTTTCTAAGTTACAGGGCTTACACGTCCGTGTGGGCAGGCCGTGTGCCTTCCACGGCTAATAGACACACCCGTGTGTCCTTCTCGTGGTCTATCCTGACTACACTCCCACAGCCACCAAGCACACCTGTGTGCCTTGGCCGTGGACTATCCTGACTTGGCCCCCACGGTCACAAAGCATGCTCGTGTACCCTGACCGTGGTCGATCCTGCCAAAACCAACACGGTTATCCAGCACCCCCGTGCTAAGGCCGTGTACTACTAGGCCATATACTGACTTATGCCCACGGTCACCAGGCACGCCCGTGTGACATTATAGGTCATTTGCAAGACCCAAAATGCCACCCACTTAGGGGCAATCACTACAAGCACATTTAAGCATGTTTACACCCACACTTTGGCAACAATTTCCTATCATATAATCAATCTATCAACTCATACAATCTCATTTTCAAACATATCAACTTATAAGCTAACATATACAACATTGAACACATTCATATACTAAACTTCATTCATTCTCCATTTCACTAAATCATACTAACATTTTACCATCACAAAAACTTCCATTCATAGTCAATTTCTCAACTCACAATCCATACCAAAAGTTGCATCATATATAAATATACCAAAGTCATTCATGCTAAAATTAACACATATCTAGCCACACCTCACGGCTACTCACCAATCTCAATCATGATTTCAAAACAACTAGCCTATACATGCCATATTTCAACTATGTACATCCTTTCAAAAGTACCAAAATAGAATGCCGATAGTGTGATTGAGAAGTTGACGATCCCAGATCCAAGCTAACTTTACTGACACTGCAAGGTAGAGAAACACAGTAAGCTTCCCAAAGCTTAGTAAGTTCAAAAATATAATATAATTATCTCATCAATTCAAACCAATGTATACAATAAACCATCACATAGATAAATTTTCTCATATTCATACCATATCAACCATAGCTAAAATACTCATTCGCCTATTCATAGCTTTATCAATAAACTCATCAACCACAAAGTTTCAATACATACCTTAATTACCACATAGCTATTCAACTTCTCAACTATTCAATGCTTGATATTACATGTCGATCATCCTCTGATATTCATTTAATTTAACCGCACACTCAGTACCATATTCTTGATCGTAATACATTTGTCATCGCACACTTAGTGCCTATTCTTTTAGCCGACTTATCTCGATATCGCACACACAGTGCCAAATCAATAAGCCGAAGCTTTCATAACATCGCACACATAGTGCCATTCATTTTTGTTTCGATTTAAATTTCGCACACTTAGTGCCATTAACTAATTCTTGCCCATAGCATCTCAATCTCATAATCATGTACATATTTATTCCAAAAAGCTAAAACATATCTTAATAACATGTATTATATCCGAACTTACCTCGGATGTCAAACTATCGAAACGATCGATTAATCGAGCACTTTATCTTTGCCTCGATCTCGATCCAAACTTCTTCTTTCTTGGTCTATACACATTTAAATTAAATCCATTCAATCACCAAATCATTCATTTTAGTCCAAACACACATTTAGGGCATTTTGCAAAATAGCCCTCACATTTTCACATTTCGACACTTTAGTCCTTAATTCATAAAATCATCAAATACACATAATTAGCTTGCACCCATGCCTAGCCGAATTCTCACTATATTCGTACAAGCCCACACATTTCATTTATTTCACATTTTAATCCTTCAAAATGTTATTTTCTCAATTTAGCCCTAATTAGCTAAATTCATCCAAAATTCAAGAACAAAACATGTTCATTAAACACATATCTTTCATTTAACACCAACACTCATCACAAAGCTCACCATTTCATCAATGGCACATTTCATAAACATCATCAATTCACAAAATTTAAGCATGGGTTTTAAAGAGCACAAAGCAACAATCATAAAAACATAGAAATTATCAAAAACCGAGCTCAAACATACCTTGAATCAAGCTCAACTCTAGCCGAAATTTCAAAGCTTTTCTTCCTTCTTTTCTTTTCAAATTTTCGGTGGGTGAAAGATGAACACTCATCAATTTTTCATGCTTTTGTTTTAGTATTAATACCTTATTAAGCATTTTACAAATTTGTCATTTTAATAAACATATAAGACAAATTAGCATTATGGTTATCTAGTCATTTAACACCCCACTATCTTAACAATGGTTTATTAACAACATAAGGCCTCCTCCTTAAAAAGCCATCAACATTTAAGTACTTATAATTCAGCACATAACTTTTACTCTATATGCGATTAAGTCCTTTCTCTTAATTCGACACACAAACGATCAAATTATCACACAAAATTTTCACACAGACTGTATCGCATACTATTCACACAGAAGATAACATTAAATTAACATTCTGACCTCGGATTTGTGGTCTCAAAACCACTATTCCGACCAAGGTCTAAACCGGGTTGTTACACCACCATCATCGTTCATCACTCCAGTCACCACCGGTCCTCCACACAGCCACTGGTCACTGTCGCTTCCCTTTTAACCCCTTTTTCCACTTTTCTTTTTTATTTTTGCACTCCATTGTTTTAGGATTGAGAACCCAAAGTAGAAAAAGGAAAATATTATTTTTATTTAACAATAATGTTCATGCTTTAATCTATAATATCCTTAAAAGTTGAAATATTTTCTTACCCAACCTTATTTGTTTTTTGAATTTCCAAACGTAGCCATATATTGTTGCTAAATTCTCCCACTCTTTTACTCATTTCTTAGTTGTAGTTGAAGGTTTTAAGGTTAGTTTTTCATATATTTAGGTGTTAGATTACATAAAATTTGAGTGTTGAAACTTGTATTTTGTTGTTGTTGAATTTTTCTTTGGATAAGTTTTATGTTTGGTGATTGATATGTTTATGTATTCTTTTTGTAACACCCATTACCCATATCCATCGCCGAAACAGGGTACGAGGCGTTACCGAACTTAAAATTTCTTGAACATGTAAAATCGGGTCATAAAATTTCATCAAATTTAAAACTTTTCTAACACATGCATTTTGTTCCTTATATGGGTTTATAAAGCTCAAAACATCCTTTAGGATGGTTCGGGACTAAACTGAGAACTTTGGAAACTTTCGGAAAAAATTTAGAAGATTTTGTCAGAACAGGGGACACGCCCGTGTGGTCTGGGACACGCCCGTGTCCCTATCCCGTGTAACTCTCTGTTTATGACGTCATCATCAAAATAGGATCACACAGCCTTAGCACACGCCCGTGCCCTTAGACCGTGTCTGTCACATGGCTGAGACACATAGCCGTGTCTGTACCGGTGTGGCCTGGAAGTTGGCTATTTTCCAAGCCAGTTCCCTATATAAAACACGAACTCTCTTGTATCCATTTCATCAACATGTATCATGCTATAATTAGACATCCGAATATCCAATTTTGCATACACATTCCTATACACATTATCATTCATGAAATCATTTGTAAACCACATCCACAACATCTCAATTATCCAATTACCACCTACAAGAATAAACACATCATAGGCGTATAACAACCATCAATATTGGCCATCTCCAAATAGCCTTAATCAAAATAAACATTTATTAAATAAGGGCCAACATTTTAGGCCATAAGAAATATGACATATATGAAAAAACGACCAAGCCTACTGTACATGCCATAACCTAAAAATTAATTTATCTAGATATACCAAGTGTTCCAATTGATAATGTGAGCGAATCTCTGACGTCCACCGATCCCCGAGCTAACTTGGCGATACTACAAGGCAAGGGAAAAGAGAGGGGAAGTAAGCATAAATGCTTAGTAAGTTCATATGCAAATAATAAAAAATTAATAAACTTTTGTGGATAAATCCTCACAATAATTTCTTAAGATGATATAATCATTATATCACATGCTTACACCTTATTACTCATGTTCACATTAATCTATCTACTTGAGTCATTATCACTAAATTATTTATTTCTCGAGCTACAAAGCTCCGAATGAAGAACCGTTAATTTTCCCTGAAACTAGACTCACATAAATTCTTACCATAGAAATTTCAGAATTTTTGGTCTAGCCAATTAGTACAGTTTATTCATTAAGTTTACCCTTGTTTCGCTGTTCAACTGTTCTGACACTTCTTCACTACGAATCAATTTTCTCCTTGTATAAAATTCATATGATGTTCTCATTTATTTCACTTGAAAATAGACTTATTAAGGATTTCAAGCATATGAATTATACTTCATAATTATTTTTTTACAATTTTTACTGATTTTCCAAAGTTGGAATTGAAACACCCCAAACCCGGCCCACGAGCCTCGACCAGATCTGGTATGTTCCTCGAGTAAAACGGTTCAAATTCGTTTATTCTTTGGAAACCTTTGATTTGAGTTCAAGTTGAAAACATCGTTATTTTCAAAAATTCGTTTTGTTAAACTTCAGTGTTATATTACAAAACTATTAGTTACCGATAAAAATCGAGTTTTTAGAGTTTACTATTTAAATTGAAAATCATTTGTATTTAGGTGACAAAATAATTGTATTTTATTTTTAAGAAAAGTTACTTAAACTTTAATTTGATAAACATTCGCATCGTAATAAAGTAGTTATAGTGCATGCATAAGCAGTTCATACTAGCGGCCTTATTACATCAAAACAAAACCCGAATAAATCCAAAATACTTAGAAATAAAAAGTCTCAAAATCAAAATAAAGTCTGAGTTGAACATGGCCACCCCTAAGCTCCTGCCGACCCGGTCCATTACTGAGCGTCACCTGAAAAATATCCCACAATGGGGTGAGTCAAACAGACTCAATGTGTACAACCAACACTAAGTCCCAACGATTCAGGCATAACATATCATACATAAACACATAGCAAATAAATTTAATGATGCTCAGTAATATAAGAATATAAGTAGACATACAGGTGCTAATGATGTCCTAATGTATTATGCAAAAGAGAGAGACCATGTTAAATAAGAGTTGGCTAAAGCACCTAGTTTAATTTGCCTAACTTCTGATAGTTGGAACATTTAGCATTCTAATGATGAATACATTTGCATACTTGCTTATTGGATTGACAAAGATTGGAAGCTACAAAATAGAATCTTTGTATTTTCCGTATGATGGTTTAAACATAGCGGATGAACTTATTCTATGTTTATCTTAGTGGGGTATAAACAAGAAAATTTTTAGCATCACTTTGGATAATGCTTCTTATATGATGTTATGGTTTCTTGCTTAAAAATCATTTTTGTTTGATTCGAAATCTTTTGTGTGATGGTTTTTTTTTTCAAGTTAGATGTTGTGCACATATATTGAATCTTATAGTTAAAATTGGTTTGACATTTGTTGATGATTTATTGGTAAGGTTCAAAATGGAATTAACTATATAAAAAAGTCGAGAATTCGTAGAAAAATATTTTATGATGTGATTGACAAAAGCTTTCATTTGAATGTGACCAAAAAGTTGCATCAAGATGTGTGTGTGTGTGATGGAATTCTACTTATTTGATGCTTGAATATGCTCTTTACTATAAATATGTGCTAGATTATTGGGGCTAACGGGATAAAGATTATAAAATATTTGCACTTTTTGATGAGGAGTGGAGAAATATTGCTATTTTTTTACAAATTTTTTAAAGTCTTTTATGATGTGACATGCATTTTTTTTTGTTCTAATTATCCAACGAGTAATCTTTATTTTAAAGGGGTTTGGAAGGTTCACAAGGTCTTGGTTAATACAGTTAGATGTCCTCATTGTTTTTTTAACTCCAATGGTTACATCACACCCAAGTTTCTTTAAGGTCTCGAATTTAGAGGAGAGATAGGAGTAAATTGAATAAACAGTAAGACGATGGGCTTTACTAGAAAACTTAGAAATTTTGGTAGTTAGATGGTAATTTGTTGAGATCAAATTCTAGTTCAATTAAGATAGAATTGACTAGTTCCTTAGTGGGAGACAAAATGATGGGCGATGGATAGTTATTTTGGGCTATAGAGACCGTGCCATTTGGGATATGTGTGTGTGTGTGTGAGGAAGGAAACTTAGGAAAAAAAATCCTGCTTAATTCTGCTTATAATCTTTTTCAATTGCATCGTCTTCTTCGGTTTCTTTGAAAAAGAGAAAGTTAAGCAAAACCCTGAATGAGACAGTAAATGTGAGACTCGAGTCTAGAATGTATATAATCCAATAAGCTGGTAAGCTCTTAAGTCTCTTTATACTCGTGGATTAGAGGAAGAGAGAGGATATGAATTCTTGTAAAGTTCTTATTTTTGGGTTTTGGGTTTTGAAGTTTGAATATCTTCAGTTTAATTGATATATGCTCGTCATGCTTACCTGCTAGGATGAAGATGTCTCTAGTATTTGAAAAGCTAAACCGGCAAGGAATGAGGATTTAAGGTGAGGAATCAGGACGATGAACATGAAGCTTGCCAATGCTTAAAAAGGGAGGTAAATGTAGGTTTCGCGTAGCGAGTACTTGACAAAATGACCCTTGAGCATCTGAAACACGGGTAAACGTGCTAAATAGAGGAATCTGGCAAAATACGAAGGTAGGAGGAACTGGTAAAAGTGTTTTAAACACAACATATGTAGAAGGAAGAGGTATTTCCTTCCAGGAATGTGTAAATAAGAGCCCGTCATAGTTGAGTTAAAGTTATCATTGTCTAAGTGTTTGTGGAATGGTTCATCAGATTTGATACTTTAGGTGGTAATTGATAACGAGGTTGCTAGGAAAGTAGGGAAGTCCACCAAAGGCCACTTTGAAAGAAATGTTTGCTGAAATTGTATGATTAGTAAAATTTGCTAGAGATTTACAAAGAAAGGGGAAAGTCCATAGGGACTATCAAATGAGGAAGTCCGCCAAAGACAATCCAAAGAAGAGATGGTCTGTTGAGAACTATATGTAAATTAGAGCATCCTAGTAAAATAGTCAAAAGTGGAAAAATCATATAGAGTTACCTTACAAGTACAAGTTCGCAAGGAAAAGGGGTGTTTATCAATCAACCTAATCTCATATTCAAGACTGCAAATGAGGATGTTTTTGGAAAAATCTCGGTTTGAAAATGGCTTTCTTGCATAGCGAAAATTTGAAAAATTGAAAATTGACTCGGTTTGTGATATTTATAGCAATAAACCTTAACTGAATTTATACCTGTGTTTTCAACTTAGTGGACATTTTTTGTTCTCGGCTTTCAACCAAATCATCTTCTCCGCTATTCTCGTACCACAAACTACTTTGAGTGTAAGCTCGAACCAATTGAATTAAAACACGAAACTAAAAAATTTTGTTATTTAGGGTGAAAAGGAAAATTGTCTCTTCTTTAATAGAAACTGGTACAATTGTTATTTTGTGAAAAAATATATTTTATAGTTGAGAATAAATTCTCTTTATTTTTTGGTAGAGTAACAATATCTCAAAGTTGTGTATTATACCCTACCGGTGCCATCTATTTATAAGAAGAGAAGGTAAAACCCTTATTGAGTTGTAGTGGTTTATTTCTAATAGAAAAACAACTTCCTACTTAGAGTAGGAGTGGGGTGGATGGCACACCCTAGTATTCCTACTAGGGTTGTTGCCTCTTTCATGTTATATGAGAGGTTTTGGGCCTCTCTCACATCGGGTCCAATTATGAGTACTTCCTAGGCCTTTTAACCCAGTATTCTGTAATGTGATCCAACCCGATTGGATTTTTCTATTTCCTAAAATAAACTTTAATATTCTATATTAAATAATTTTCTCATCCCTATTTTACCCTCAGTAAAATTTTGATGATTTTACCCCCGGTCAAATTTTAAGAAAATGTTTAATATTTCACAACTCAACATGTTCACTATGACCGAATGATTTATTTTCATTTCCCAGCTTTAAAATGACTTCAAAACATAAACTCATTTTTTCGATCATTTTTAAGTAATCCTTATAGAATTGCAAATGAATCATTTCCATTTCCATTTTGGAAACCTATATTCATTTCCAAATTATTCCATTTTTTCATTTCGGAAAAAAAAAACCATAATCATTCTTGAATGTTTCTCATTTCTCATTTCCTATTCATTCTGTTCATTTCTATTCAAACATGCAATTAATTTATGGTTTCAACGAGTTAGCGGAGGGATGGATTGGACATATGTAATTAGGGATTAAGTGATTTATATTTAAGTTTTGGCTTTTTGCTTATTAATTATAAACTCATTTAGTCATGAAGTCATTCCACTATAGTATCGTGACTGAGCTCTCCCTAACGACATACTATTACTAAAGCAACTACCTAGTACTCGTCCAATGATATTGTCATAAGTATGTTACCATCATAGGATATTCTTGATCTTTTTGGGATAATATCTATTCTCCCAATATGATCATATTTTATCTCATGGTAACCATTACATCTTCCTTCATGAAAAGTCAATTACTATCAAATAGTTATTAAGTCATTCATCACAAAGACAAAATACCCATAGTCATGTTTACTTTTCATCAGCCATGTAATGCCAATGAGAGGATACTTTTTACCCATGTCTCGTGCCATGATTGTGAATGACATTACATACTGCAGAAGTTGTACACCTAACGCACCAGCTTTCGGTTCCTAATCTATTCAAACTCAGGCTTTTACTTACATCAAAGTGCACGAGTCACGCATACATAGTTCGCCATCCACTCAGGATTTAGGTATGCCACGCTGTGAACGTCACAAGTGAATAGATCCATAAACAGATTCAAGTTCTATTCTACTTGGGTCCAGTCTGATGTACTGTTAGTCACATTTATGTCTCTATCTTTTAGGAGTCATCACTCCGATGCACAAGACAAAGCATCTCCCCAATTGAACTTGTTAGACGACATATTAGTCTTTCAATCAGTTTGCTCATTTTTTTATTAGACTAAGGACATGTTTAGGCCCATCTACTCATATAAGCTGTCTTTTTGTATTACGATGCGACAACGTAATACAACTTAGTATTAGTTAAACATTAGACAACTAGTGAGCAAAATTGGCTTCCATTTTGCTTTGCGTGAAAAACCATTTGAGGAAAATGATAAAATTATATTAATTGTAATAAATGAGTTTGTTTTATTAACCAATCTATTCGAGAAAATTACAAGAGTACTTTGATGAAAATACTACACTTAGGGCACTAGATCCAACAGATGTTAGACTGAGTCTTCCTTAAGGAAGGGCCTATGCGAGGGCTAATTTAAAGGAACTCAGTCATCGGGGTAATGTGGTAACATATGTTGTGTTTGATGTGGAATTAATGGATCAAGGTAAGGATCTGCCATCGTGGCATAGGAAATTGCAAGATCGCCAAGAGTTGTAGTCGATAATTCACATAGTCGCACATATGGTTGTTTTGGATGGATTGAGTCAGGAAGGTAAACGAAGTCATCCGATATGTCTGCCAACATTCGGTTCAAACTGCGAAATTCTCTAATACAACCAGAGAGTCTTAATTTTGTACTCTTACTCTTGTTATTAAATAAAAATTAGAGTCTTTTATGACTAATGTTGTTCATCTGAACTTACGGTTATACTACTTTGTATGCAAGATTAATGATTGACACAAGAGTTGCCTGGAGGGACTAAGCCAAACATCACTATGCTCACACGATCGGTGCCATAACTGTATCATGCATATAGATGGGTGTAACACCCTATACCCAGCCTGGTCGCCAGGCCCAAATACGGGATGCCACACCACCGTCTTGTCTCATTTTCATCAAATAGGAAGCTAAATTCAAGCAAACCAATCACCTTTTGTTAAGTCGAACAAGTTTTAATATGTCCAAATTGTTAATTAACATTGCTACATGCAAATCATTTGTTATTCGATCATGCACACAACTAGAATCAAGCATAAGGGCTAATTAACAAAATTTCATAAAATGCCCGTAGGTATTGACATTTATATCTAGGTGTCGATACTTTCCTTAAGTGGTATCGATACCACTAGGAAAAATGATACCAAATGAGCATACTATTTCTCGGCCAAAAACATGAGGTATCAAAAATTATTGGTACCGATAAGGTATCAATACTCGAGATAAGGTATCGATACCAAATTCCTATTCTGTCTTCTTGTACATTTTAGTTCATAGAGGTATCATTTTTAAAGCGTAATATCGATACCTCTGCCCCTGGACATGAAAATTACAACATATATGTGAACTAAGCCATTCCAAATATGATTCTAACCAACACGCATCAGCCACTAAGATAAATAATCTTTCATATGACTTAATCGATAGTACTTGTAACATCCCGAATTTGGGCCTAGTAGGATTAAGCCCAATGGGCCTTGAGCGTAGTAGCATTTACTATTTTTGGAGAATAAGAGATCGGCTTTAGTGCAAGTTGGACCGATTGGATAAGTGATTTTGGAATGTTAGAGGGCTTCTATGAAGTCCCGGGATCAAACTTTGGCTTTAAGGAAATTTTGGTTTTTTTTTTTTAAATGGACTTTAGAATTTGGATATAGATTTAAAATTAGTTGTGCATGGTTTAAAATACAAATGGGATTGTGGCCCAGTGGCAAAGTGGCGCCACTTAAAAGCAGGGAAGTGGCGTCAACTGAGGAGGCCCAAATTCAAGTTGCATGAAGCCCAATTATTTTAATTAAAATTGGCATTAGGGTTTTATTCTCCCATCCTCTTCTTTATTTTTGGCATTTAGGGTTTTCATCTTCTCTCTTTTCCTCCTTTTCTGAATAAAAGCCGAAAACTCCCTTAAGCATTCTTTCTTTTCACATTTGTCTGCCATAGCCGAATCTGCCCTAGCCTTGCCGAAATTCTTCTTTCTCCTATACCGTTCCTATCACTTTTTTACGTTTGATATTACTCTTTTCTCTCAATCATCTCCTTCTCAAAAGTCGAAACTTCATAGATCTCTTGAGATCATCTTTTCTTTTTGACCTTCTCAAAAGCCGAAACTTTATAGATCTCTTGAGATCATCTTTTGTTTTTGACCTTCTCAAAAGCTGAAACTTTATAGATCTCTTGAGATCATCTTTTCTTTTTGATCTTCTCAAAAGCCGAAATCTTCTAGAAATTGCCGAATTCTATGTAAAGGTAGGTTCCAATTTCTTCTGATCTATTCTTTTTCTCTTTCGGTTTTTAGAAGACAAAGCTGAAAGGCTAATGGATTGTTGGTTTTTTGTGTTTACGTGTTGGGCGACATTCGGGAATTGAAGTAGATCGCTTAGATCTAAAAGCCGGAACCGTTAGTCTCTGAACCTCATATCTCTCTTTTCGGGATTTCAAGGTAAGAGGTTCTCTTTAGATTCTCTTTAGATTCGCTAACGTAATCGTGATCTTAACCATATGTTATGATAAGGTCTTTTAATGGAATCAAATAATCAGGTGAAGGAGGGGATTGGATCTGTAAAACCAATCCCTAAGTTTAAGAAACGAGCGGTGTCAGCAGTATGAGATTGGCCACCGGGTTGTGGACCGGCTTCAGAACAGTTAACAGTCGTATCGACTTCTGATAGTGTCGACATAGAGGGTCTCGTCTTGACTGTAATCAGGTATGTAGATCTCTAACACACTAATTAATCTGTACTAAATATATGTTATGGGCTAAAAGCTGGAAAAAGGCTGAATAGTAATCTGTACTAAATATATGTTATGGGCTAAAAGCTAGAAAAAGGCTGTATGGACAGTCGTATTACCCAAAAAGGATAGGCAAGGGATGCCAGGTACGTAATCATAGAAACTTCTCTATGTGTATCGATGTATGTGATAGACTGTGAACTTTTAGGTTACATGTTGTTTTGATTCTGCATGGATGTATGCATGGGGTGGGATAAATATGATGAAGGGGAAGAGCATGTAATAGGTCACCTGGTGATCGGTGGTTAAACCATGAATTATAAATTAGGTCACAATAGTGATCGGTGGCTAAGCCACGTTAAATTTATTCCTGATTGATAGGAATAGGCAGCATGACTGTCGATATGGTGTGTAGCAGTTGGTGGGTTGATTGTAGAAATCCCCAAGGTGTGTTGGCTGGTACGGGCTGGTGTGTAGAGGATGGATTATTAGGTTTGGGTTGGGCCATGTTGCATGAAAATATTTTGTTGCCATTATGTATGGGCCAAGGCCCATAATGTGTTTGTGGGCCTCACGCCTTTTATGTGTTTTTGGGATTTGCACACTGAGTCTTGGTGACTCACCCTTTATTTTGCTAACTTTTCAGATGAGCAGTAGATCGTGGACATGGGAGCCGAGGCGGACTCGAGGGGCTTTCAAGTTTTTATTTCCATAAATTATTCTAACTTCTGTTGTGATATACATGTTGGGCTTAATGGGCTTGATGGACGTAGACTAGTATGTTAGGCATTGATGGACTTTAGGTTTAGTTTAAACTACTCCCTAAATTCATAAGATTTAATCCAACTAAACAAACCCGTGAATGAGTCGATGGGTTAGGGTGTGGCAACAGGCATACGCATGTCTAGAATTAGATTCAGGGAGAGCTTGGTATTTAAGCAGTCCTAGTGACTCACCTCCTCTTCGCTAGAATCCTACCTGGTGCGTAGTGACTGTTCACCTTATCCACGAGGATTTCTTGACGGGCCAAAATCTATAATTAAAACCCGAAAGGGACCAGCCACCCTATTTTGCAACCAAAATACCCAAGTTTTGTGAAATTTCCAAAATATACTTGATTTGTAAAACTTTTCCAGAATACCCCAGAATTGTAAAACTACCAAAATTTGTGAAATCATCGAAACACTCTGGTTGGCAAAATTTCTAAAATACCCTTGGTTTGTGAAAATTTCCAAAACAACTATGATTTTATAAAATACCCATGTTTTGCAAATTTACCCGAAAACCCTTAGATTTACAAGAGTAACCCGGTTTGCAAAATTAAATTTTCCAAAGTACCCCTGCTTTACAAAAAAAAAGAACAACAAACAACATCAAAATATCTCTTTTTCGGAAAAAAAACTTGTTTTCCAAAATACCTTTGCTTTATAAAAAAAGTACCCAAATTACCTCTAACTCAAAGAAAATCACCAAGATATTCTATTTTGGAAAATACCCTGTAGGGCAAAACTACGGAAAAACCCCTAGGTAGTGAAATAACGAAGATACCCTTATGTGATGAATGTGAGTTCATGGATGTTATATGTTTGTTGATGTGTGATGGTTGAATGTATGTGGTTTCCAGAATTAGGAGATAAATCTGAGACTGAAACTGTAGATAGGTACGAATTTGAAAGAACTACTCTCAAATTACTATTCATAAGACTATTCGTGGTTAATCAGTGAAAGAAATTAATAACTCATAAACTTTCTAATTCAGATACTACGAGAATCAACGATGAGCGCTAGGAGAGGAAGAAGAGGCCGCGGCCGAGGCCGTGGAAGTGTTAAGACTGATGTGCTGACTCAGCTAGTTAGGGAGGTACTAAAAGAGGTTAAAGAAATCGGTGAAACACTTCGGGTTAGGTGCATGGATTGTAAGAAAAAAAAGAGATCGTAGTTTTCTAAGGTTGCAGTCTCGTTCTGTGAAGCATGTTAAGGTACGTCCAAACTTTCGGGTTTGTGAATATTGCAGAAGGCGTCATCTGGGTGAATGTTGGAGGAAGTCGGGAACGTGTTTAAGATGCGGGTCTGAGGAGCATAAGGCTCGGGATTGTTCAATCACCATTAAGTCGGGTATGTTTTGTGTGGATGCTATATTTTTGGGTATAGAAACTGTATGCGTGCAATGGTTATATATTATTAAATTAGAGTGCGCAGCAAAAGCATAGTGGTGAGACTTGGGTAGTGCGATTAATAGTTAGTTGGAAATTTTGAGGACGAAATTTCTTTAAGGGGGTAGAATTGTAACATCCTGACTTTTTTTGGGCCTATGCGTTTAATGGGCGAACATGTGTAATGAGTTAATTTAAGTGTTAGGGGTCCAAATTGGGCTCAGGCTTAGGGAGAGGCCTTGGTTAAAATTATCTGTTTGGGCATTATAGGGTTTAAAAGGTAGTATCTGTGTTTAAAATATCAAAATGGGTATGAAGTAAGCAGACTTCATCAACCGATTCACAATCACCCAAATCGAATCCTTTTTATTGGGCGTAAGAGGTAATCCACTAACAAAATCCATCGTAATTCTTTCCCATTTCCACTGCGGAATTTTTACCGGCTGCAACAACCCCGAAGGCAGCTGGTGTTCCTCCTTCACCTGCTGACACGTCAAACATTTACCTACGAATTCTGTCATTTCTCGCTTCAGTCTTGGCCACCAGAATTGCTCTCGCAAGTCCCGATACATCTTAACCCTTCCAGGATGCATAGCGTAAGGGCTACTATGCGCCTCCTGAAGAATCATCTACCTTAACTCCACATCCTTTGGCATACAAAATTTCTTACGAAAACACAGAATTCCATCACCATTCAAACTATAGTCCTCTCCTTCCCCATTTCGCACTTGCCGGAGTCGAGCACGCAAAACATCGTCTAGAAGTTGCTTCTCTTTGATTTGACTTGTCCACATAGGTCTCACTTGGAGTTCAGCCGCCAAACTGCCATCCTCATACAGACTGAGATGAGCGAACATCGCCCTCAAATCCGCTATCGCCTTCCTACTCAGCGCATCTGCCACCACGTTGGCCTTACCCAGATGATATTCGATCGAACAGTCGTAGTCCTTCAAAAGTTCAATCCACCTCCGTTGCCTCAGATTCAACTCCTTCTGGGTAAGGATATACTTCAGGCTCTTATGGTCCGTGTAAATAACCGACTTCTCCCCGTACAGGTAGTGCCTCCAAATCTTTAGAGCAAACACTACCGCCGCCAATTCCAAATCGTGCGTAGGGTAGTTCAATTCATGCGGTCTTAACTGTCGGGACGCATACGCAACCACTTTTCCATCTTGCATCAACACACACCCTAAACCTGTGTGTGACGCATCACAGTAGACGGTAAATTCATTTCCCGCCTCTGGTGCTTCTGTTAAAATCTTCTTCAGCTTCTCAAAGCTCTCCTGCTGTTTGTCAGACCAAACAAACGGTACTCCCTTCCTTAACAACTTAGTTAGAGGTGCCGCAATTGAAGAGAACCCCTCAACAAAACTCCTGTAATACCCTGCCAATCCCAAGAAACTTCGAATTTTTGCCACAGACTTCGGCGGTTTCCAATCCAATACAGCTTCTATCTTCCGAGGGTCTACCCTAATTCCCTCTGCAGAAACTACATGCCCTATGAAAGTTACCCCCTTCAGCCAGGACTCACACTTACTGAACTTTGCGAACAACTGCTTCTCCCTCAAAGTTCGCAACACCACACGAAGATGTTCGTCGTGTTCTTCCTCGGACTTGGAATAAACCAGGATGTCGTCGATGAACACCACGACGAACCGATCAAGATATGGTTGAAATACCCGGTTCATCATATCCATGAATGCTGCTGGCGCATTCGTTAACCCAAACGGCATCACCAAGAACCCATAATAACTGTAGCGAGTTCGAAACGCCGTCTTATGAATGTCCCCTTTCTTCACCTTTAACTGATGATAACCCGACCTTAAATCAATTTTAGAGAAAACTGAAGCTCATTTGAGCTGATCGAACAGGTCATCAATTCTTGGCAGTGGGTACTTGTTCTTAATCATTAACTTATTTAGTTGACGATAGTCCACGCACATACGCATGGATCCGTCCTTCTTCTTAAAAAATAGGACCGGCGCTCCCCACGGAGACACACTCGGTCGGATGAAACCACGATCCAACAGTTTCTGGATCTGAGCTTTGAGCTCCACCAGCTCCTTTGGCTCCATTCGGTAAGGAGCAATGGACACCTGAGCTGTACCCAGAAATAGCTCTATTCCAAACTCCACCTCGCGATCCGGGGGTAATCCTGACAGCTCCTCAGGAAAAACATCTACGAAATCCTTTATCGTTCTTACCTTGTCAACAGTCACTTCCTTAGCGTCCAAAGCACTGATAAAAGTTAGAAATGTAGTGCATCCTTTCCGAATCATCTTAACAGCCCTCAATGCAGATACCACGTTGGACAAATAATTCCTTCCTTCTCCTAACACAACCACCTCTCCGCCTTCCGGGGTACTCAACACCATGCGCTTAGTCTCACAATCCAACTTAGCACGATGTTTAGTCAACCAATCCATTCCTAAGATAAGGTCAAACTCTCCAAACAGTAATTCCATTAAGTCTACCGGAAACATACCCCTTGAGTCTCTAAAGGTACATCCCTAAACAGTTTGTCCACTACCCTAGATTGTCCTAGAGGACTAACCACGGTCATCTTCCTAGTAGTTGTTTCAGAGTCAATACTTAGGGTCTCAGATATCAAACATGCAACATAGGAGTGGGTTAACCCAATATCAATCAAGGTAAGAAAAGGGTTATCAGCAATAAGAAACGTACCGGTTATAACATCCGGTGTGTCACCATCCTCCCGTCGGCAAGCTGCATAAACTAGACCCGGCTGCCTCGCGTCTACATTACCTGTACCCCTATTAGGTGCTCCACGACCCCGACCAGACCCATTTCCTCCTCTGGCCGTGCCACGACCCCTTGGTCCAGGCTGATCACCTCTCCTAGTCTGATCAGAACCTCAGCCCGTTGGCTGTACCTGATCCACCTGAGGATAGTCCTTAATCAGATGCTCCGTGGATCCACACCTAAGGCATCCACCAGTTTTCCTTCTGCACTCCCCATAATGTGCCTTCGCACATGAAGGACATGATCGATTCTGGCCCGTCGGAGCACGAGCTGGCCCATTTGTCTTGGGCCTTTCCTGAAAATTTCCAGATGTTCCTGATGGCCCAAAACTTCTCTTATTCTTACCCCGATCCTTATCCCTTTCTTGTCTTTCAGTCCGCTTCACCTCTTCAGCTATCTTAACTTTCTCAACCAGGACAGTAAAATCTCTCTCTCGCTGCGGTGCTATCAAAACCCTTAACTCATTCCGCAGTCCATCCTCAAACCGCACACAACGTTCATATTCAGTTGCTACCATTCCTCGAGCGTAGCGGCTCAAACGCAGATACTCCGCCTCATATTCAGCCACAGATTTACTTCCCTGCACCAAATTCAGAAATGCATTCCTCTGTGCATCCATATAGCTGGCCCCAACATACTTTCCCTGAAATGATTCCTTAAAGAAATCCCAATCAATCCGGTCTGCAGCAGTACCCTCCTTCACTGTGAGCCACCACTGATAGGCATCGTCTCGAAGAAGAGACACGACCCCTTTCAACTTCTCCTCCACCGTGAAGTCTAGGTCATCCATTATACGTTCACTTGCTTCTAACCAATACTCAACTGTATTAGGGGCTACGCCAGAAACTCTCCTAAACACCTCCGCTCCGTTGGCTCGAAGTCGTTCAGATACAGATTTCTGGGCTCCTGTACCCGAACCTACCCCAGCAACTCTTTCGAGAACCCGTAACATCGCTTGAGATACCGCATCATCTCCGGCCGCCTGATCCCGTAACTCTCCCTCCACAGCTGGCGGATCCGACATCTTGTTTCCTGACCCGTGGCCAGACACTACTGGCTCAGACAAGGTCCTCCTACCCCTACCGCGTCCACGCGGCGGACGTCCTCGACCCCTTGTACTCATTCTTTCGATTAGCGTTTATCTGATTAAGAATTTTATGAACCATTAATTCTTTCCTCTGATTAACCACGAACAGTCTTATGAATAGTAATTTTAAGAGTAGTTCTTTCAAATTCACAATTATATCTACAGTTTCAGTTTTAGGCTAACCTCCTAATTCCACATACATTCAACAATCAAACATCATCATACAAATAGCATCCACGAATCTACATTCATCAATCAACATACAGAAAATATCCATACATCCATATTCAATACATAGGGGTATTTTTGTCATTCCACTACCTAGTGGTATTTTCGAAATTTTATTCTACAGGGGTATTTTCATAATTTTTCAAAATAGAGTTCCTTGTTGATTTCATAAAATAAGGGTATTTTAGTAATTTTGCAATCCATGGGTATTTTGGTCATTTTACAAATCAGGGTATTTTGGCCACTTTATGAATCAGGGGTAATTTTGGTAATTTTACAATTCAAGGATATTTTGGGAAATTTTTTTACAAATCAAGGTATTTTTTTAAAACAGGGGTATCTTGGAGAATTTGATTTCAAAAGAATATTAGTAGTGTTCAGGTGTTTGTGAGTTTTTGGTTGTTGTCGTGTGTTGTGTGTGTGTTTTTTTTTTCTAAGGAAAAATTTTGTTGACTTTGTAAATCGGGGTATATGAGCAAATCATGGGTATCTTGGTATTTTTTTTCAAAATACGGGTATTTCAGGAATTTTGTAAAAACAAGGTGGCTGGTCCCTTTCGGGTTTTAATTATAGGTTTTGGCCCGTCAATAAATCCTCGTGGCTAGGGTGAACAGTCACTACGCACCAGGTAGGATTCCAGCAAAGAGGAGGTGAGTCATTAGGACTGCTTAAGTACCAGGTTCTTCCGGATCCAATCCTAGACATGCGCATGCCTGTTGCCACACCCTAGTCTTGCGATTCATTCACGGGTCTGTTTAGCGAAATTAAGTCTTATGATATTTAAGGAGTTGTTTAAGCTAAGCCTAGAGTCCATCGAGTTCTAATCTAAATAGTCTACGTCCCATAAAGCCCATCAAGCCCACATACATATATAACGCACAGGGAGTTCAGAATACTTACCTGGCGGACTTAGGCCGGAGACACAGGTGCCATGCCGAGGAAACCATCCTGTATCATTTATAAATATACATGCTTCAAAAACCCATTTTTAGAAAACGTTTTGAGCCCAAAACCCCAAAGCCGAGTTTTGAACCGGGCTCTGATACCAATTTGTAACACCCCAAACCCGGCCCAAACACCATGACCGGATCTGGCATGTCACTTAGGAGATTTTAAAAGATGTCGCAGTTTTCAGGAAAATATTTTTCTTGAGTTTAACCTTTTATTCGGGAAAACTAAATGAGTGAGTACTTTGTAAAAGAAATACCTTTTATATTAATGCCATAGTGAATTAAAAACCGAAATTTGATTCATGCCTTAGCTTAATTAAAATGTAAGTTTATATGTCTAATAATAATAAAAGCCCAAAATAAAACAAAAAAAAATATAAAGCTGGTGGCCCGTGGCCTTATTACAATGAAATTTAAAACCCACTAATTAAAATATTAAAAGTAAATAACTAAACAAAGTCTTCGGCTTTTAGAGAATAGGAGAAGAATGACAATGGAGTCAGAGAATTCGGCTCATCAAGAAATTTCAATGAAAAAGAAAGGGTGAGGGAGATGATGATGGTTTTCAGCTTTTGAAAGGAAAAAAAGATGAGAAAAGAAAATAAAAGAGATGGCTTCCAAATTTTCGGCACACCTCTCTGCCTATACAAAACCGATTCCTCCCCTCTCCTGAATTTGATTTTCGGCCAACACTAGCTTCCACAAGATAGCTCCTATCCTTTTCCCTTATCTTAATCTATTAACTCCTCAAAAATAGCCCTAATTATCACCAACTCCTCCCTTCTTTATCTGCTTATTATCCTCATAATTAAAACATTAAAATCTCCTAAATAATAGCCTTGTGCCGTCCCCCCTAGTTCCTCCTTAAGTGCCAAATTTGGCCCAGAAACATGGGCTCCAAGTGGCCGAAATTTGGGCCTTCTCCTTTTCTATTGACGCCAACTCCCTTTCCTCCTAGTGGCGCTATTTTCCTCTGGGCCACAAGCCCACTATGTCAATTAAGCTACCAAAACTTTACTTTAAGCCCTAGAGTGTCTAAACAAAATATTTAATCAAAGCCTCAGCCCATTCTTGAGCCCAATCTGGACCCCTAACCCTTAAATTAACAAATTGAACTTACAACACACAAAATGCACAGGCCCACTAAATCAGGATGTTACATTAATAGTTCAGTTTTACAGTCTAAATAACATTAAAAACCAATGGTGACATGAATGATTACCTTTGTTGGAAGAATGAAGGAGTTTTGTCGTAAATTCAAAAACCCTATGTTTGAAGAAGATGGTGAAATGTAATGGAGTTTTGGGTTTTTTCTTGGAGATTTATGGAAATAAATGACTTAGGAATGTTAGAAAATCAAGGTATTGTGATTTGGGAATAAAAACTCAATGGAATAGCTAGGGATATGGCAAGGGGCGGCAAACAAAATGAAAAGATAAGAAACAAACGTGAAAAACATGTTGATTGGGAATAAATAGGTTTAATTTCACAAAATGGTAAAACTACAACATAAATGCCTACTATTTTGACTTTTTTACAAATCAGCCTTTTCTCAAAATTATGAGTTTCTAGAACACTTTTTCAAAAATTGATTTGACAGTAAGATGCCATAGTTGAAAACACTATCGAGTGCCAACTTTACAAAATTTCGAGCTCATATAGGCCAAAATTCCTAAAAAACCCCTAAAACTCATTGGCCCTATTTTAGGGTGTTACAATTCTCCCCCTCTAAAAAGAATTTCATCCTCGAAATTACCTGAGCTACATAAATAAGGATATTGGTGTCTCATCACTTCCTCAGTTTCCCAACTCTTCCACTTTGTGATTGCGCCACAAAACTTTAACCAACGGAACTCTTTTGTTTTGCAACACTTTCACTTCATGATCTAAAATCTCTATTAGTTCCTCATCAAAATGGAGATTAGGTTGAACCTCAACCTCCTCTACTGACACAATATGCAAGGGATCTGAACGATACTTTCTTAACATGGTCACATGAAAAACATCATGAATTCACTCAAGTTTTGGCGACAACTTGAGACGATAAGCTACCAAACCTATCCTCTCAACAACTTCATAAGGTCCAATATATCTTGGACTTAACTTACCTTTCCTACCAAATCTCAAAACTTTCTTCCATGATGAAACCTTCAAAAATACCTTATTGCCAACTTCAAACTCAATATGTTGACATTTTAAATCCACATAAGATTTCTGCCTATCAATGTTTCTTTCAAACGGTCACAAATTAGTTTTGCATTTTCCTTAGTCTCACGAACTAAATCCAGCCCAACAACTCGCCTCTCATCTAACTCCGTCCAACACAAAAGAGTTCTACACTTCCTACCATAGAACGCCTCAAATGGTGCCAAGCGAATACTCACTTGGAAACTGTTGTTGTAAGCGAACTCTGCTAAGGGCAAATATTGCTCCCAACTACCACTAAACTCAACCACATAACTTCGCAACATATCTTCTAGAACTTGAATTACCCTTCCAGATTGGCCATCAGTTTGAGGGTGGTAAGCTATACTGAAAGTAAGCTTTAATCCCAAAGCTCTTCCAAAACCTTGAAGTAAACCTTGGATCCCTATTAGAAATAATCGAAATTGGAACCCCATGGAGACAAAAAATTTCAGATATATACAACTCTGCTAACTTCTGCAAAGAATAATTAGTTCGCACTGCTAATAAATGCGCACTCTTAGAAAATCGATCAACTATAACCTATACCGAATATTTCCTTGAAGGAGTCAATGGCAAAATTGAAACAAAATCCATAGTAATCCTTTCCCACTTCCATTCAGGAATCGTAATAGGTTGCAACAACCCCGAAAGAAATTGATTGTAACAGCCGATTTTTAGTGAAATTGGAATAGTGGTTTCGGGACCACAAATCTGAGCCTGAAAGAAAATTTATTATAATATTTTTGCAGGGTCTACATTATGATAGGAATGTTATATGAAAATTTTGATAAGAAAATTTTACTGATTATGCATTTAATTAGGGAAAGGACCAAATTTCATAAAATGAAAAAGTTGAATTCTAGAAGCTAGAAGGATCAAATAGCTATGGAATTCAAAATAAGAGATCCTTATATGGTAATTAGACCGTTAAAGAAAAGTTAGTAGATATTTTTGATAAATCATCCATGGAAAATTAGAAAAAAATGATGAAATTGGAAAGTTGATAAATTAAAGACAATAAATAAATCAAATAACATCATTATATATCATCTCATTCCCAAAAATTTACATGGAAACCCTAGGAGAGAGAAATGAAACTAATCAAGCTTAAATAGGTATAGATTCTTGTCTCGTTTTTAGTAATTTTTATATTTTTGAGATCAAAATAGTTTAATCTATCTATTTTGGGAATTAATTTGTAAATTTATCAAAGTATCAAAGTTTTTCCACGGATGAATATGCTGAAATTTTGAAATTTATGATAGAAAATGAAAGATCAAATAGAGAGTTAAATCGAGGAAAAGAAAAGGTGTTGGATTAGTAAACTTGTATATACGAACAAGTGACGAGGTAAGTTCATGTAACTAAATTGTGTTTATTTTTATACTTGATTTAAATGTGGTATTTGATTAAATAAATTATATAAATGTTATAAATACATGAAATAATCACATATTCGATTATGTATGGAAGATGTTAAGTTCCATTTGAATAATGAAATTCGATGGATACATGATTTCCCGTACTGATTATAGTCTGCATATGTTCCGGACATTATAGCTCGGACGAGCATCCTGTTAAAAGCCTTCTCAAGCATCCTTTTATATAGTTCCTGCGAGCATCCTGATCGGTAGTGGTTCTGCATATGTTACGCACTACTGCAGCTCTTTGTGAGCGTCCTGTTACATGATTCGATCAGTTGTGATCCTAAAAATAATGCGAACGCAAACGCAACTCTTAATGAGTGTCTTGTTAAGCTCGCTTAAACTCCCTGTTAAATGGCTATCCGGTGCTCCCTGATTAAAACTCTTATGAGTTTCCTATTTAGCACGGATAAGTATCCAGTTACATGGCTCATCTGAGCATCCTGATATGTAGCTCGAGAATGTGCTCCCTGATTAAGTGCCCTAACAGGTACCCCTGAACATGAATTGACGGATCACTGATTTGTATACCTTGTGTATACTACTTGAGTATCCATCGATATTTCAATAATTCAATGCAATAAATTCCTGACATGAGAAATTATGAGATTAAAAGAATTATATCTCTAATGCTTCTAAAATACTTGAATGTTTGTAGCATGATGAGCTCATCCATATTTATTTGTTGTACACGTGAATTATGTGATTAACTTGCTTAATTGAGTGAATGTGATTAGGTAAACTTGCCAATTTGTTGGGAAGCATGTTATTGTTATGCTCATTTAAAAGAATATGATTCGTAAGTTTAATTTCTATTATACGAACTTACTAAGCATTAAATGCTTACTAGGTTGTCTTTTCTCTATTTTATAGTGCTCAGAAACTTGCAAAGGTTGGAGAACGGTCGGAGCATCATCACACTATCGACTAGCTTGTTTTGGTATAAATAGTAAACTTATTTTGGTATAATGGCATGTATAAGCTAACTTGACCAATCTTGGCATGTAAATGGTTGTTTATAATCTAGCCATTTGAAAGGCTAGTAATCGTATGTTTTGGTATATTATTATAAGGTTATATCATGGTAATTACATATGTATTTAGTGTAGTTTAATTGAGTTATGTTAAACAACTATATCTATAAAAGGTAAGATTATAGATATGAATGCATGAGATAATATATATGTTAGATGTTAGAGTTGGCTTGATTATAATGCTTGAATTGGTTGGAATATGTTTGTAAATGTTGGTGTAGGTCGTTGGCAAATTTTGGAAAGCTACGAAATGGCTTTATTTTGTCCACACGGGTAGACTCACGGGCATGTGTCTTGACTGTGTGTGACACACGGCCTGGCACACGGGCATGTGGTTTGGCCGTGTGTCCCCTGTATATTAAATTTGAGATACAGAGTGCTCAAAATTAGGCACACGGGCAGAGACACGGGCATGTGTCTCATCCGTGTATGACACATGACCTAGAACACGAGCGTGTGTCTTGGCAGTGTGAATCCTGCACCTAATTTTTGAAAATTAAATTGACCACATGGCCTAGCACATGGGTGTGTGGCTGACTGTGTGACCCAAGTCAGAGAGTTACACGGGTAAGGACACAAGCTGGGACATGGCCTTGTGCCTCACATGAAATGCCCAGACGGCCTGAGACATGGGCATGGCACTTGGACGTGTGAGCCACACGGCCTACTCACACGGGCGTATGAACCACATAACCCTTATATATAAAAAAATAAATTTGAAATTTTGCAAAAATTTTCTGAAATCTCGATTTAGTCCCGACTTATTTTTAATGCTTAAATTGGAATTCGAGGGTCCATTCAAGGGACGATATGATTAATTTTGGATATGAATAGTTAATGACATGAATTATCTGTTATTGTTCTGTAAACTTTGGTAATACTCCGTTACCTTGTTTTGGCGACGAATACGGGTTAAAGGTGTTCATTTATTGGTATCAGAGTTACGGTTTAGACGATTCTCGGACTAATATAGCATGTACGAGTTTAGCTATACATGCCATTATATAATTTATGATAGTGTGATATCTCCTGACCATTTTTAAATGTGTTTTTCATATAGTAATGTCTTCCAACAAAGCTGAGCTGAATCCGAGAAAGCTGAGAGCACTGCTCAAGCTTCTGTTCAACGAGCTGTATCTAGTAGTTGTAGAAGGCCCGTATCTGAGGGCCGACGTGGCAAAAGAAGCCTTCTTTCATATGATGAATGTGTGGTTCACTGAATATTTGAGAACAAATCCTGCTGTACAACAACCCCACCTACTCTTAAACCGGTTCCAGAGATGCCACAGGCTGCTGAACCTATTAGAATTGGTAAGCCTTCAGTGGATAAAATCTGTAAGTATGGGGCAGAGGAATTTAGGGCTACTGCCGATGATGATCCGAAGAGAGCTGAATTTTGGTTGGAAAATACCATTAGAGTTTTAGATGAGTTGTCATGTACACCAGCTGAATGTCTAAAATGTGTTGTATCATTGCTAAAAGATTCGGCTTATCAATGGTGGAATACTTTTATTTCTGTTGTACCGAGAGAAAATGTTACATGGGAATTCTTCCTGACAGAATTTAGGAAGAAATAAATTAGTCAGAGATTTCTGGATCAGAAAAAGAAAGAATTTTTAGAGCTTAAACAGGGAAGCATGACTGTATCTGAATATGAACGAGATTTCATTAGATTGAGCAAGTATGCCAGAGAATGGGTTCCGACTAAAGTTGATATGTGTAAACATTTTGAAGAAGGATTAAATGAAGATATCAAGCTATTGATTGGAATTCTTGAATTAAGGGAATTTGTGGTATTGGCTGGTCGAGCACATAAAGTTGAGGAATTAAGTAAAGAAAAGAAACAAGCAGAAAGAGAAGCCCGAATATCTGGTAAAAGATTTATTGGCAATTCGCAATCATCTGCTTCAAAGAAATCAATGAAGTACCATGATCTTTTTACCACATCTATGGGGTTTTCGGGAAAAGAGTGGAGCTCTCAACGCTCTAACCCAAGATCTTCGTCTCCATCTGTAATGAGTGTGAGAAGTGGAGCCTGTTATAAATGCGATTCTCTTGACTATTTTCTTAAAGATTTTCTGGAAAGGGTTGAAAAAGATATTGATCAAACTTCGAAGCCGAGTAATCTCGCTTCGAGAGGTAGACCACCTCGACATCCCAGAAATGCTAGTGGTAGTCGATGTACTACAAAAGATTCAACAATTAAATCTGAAGCACGAGCACTGACAAGGATGTAACCTATTCATGCTAGAGAGGATGCGTTTGTACCAGACGTCATTAATGGTGCATTTTCTCTACTTGATACTGATATTACTGCTTTGATTGATCCTGGTTCAGCATATTCATACATATGCACAAATTTAGTGTCTGTTAAAAATTTACCTGTTGAGTTCACTGAATTTGTGGTTAAAGTTTCAAACGCACTGGGCTAGTATGTTATGGTGGATAAAATTTGTAAAAACTATCCATTGATGGTAAAGGGTTATTGTTTCTCAGCTGATTTAATGCTACTGCCTTTTGATGAATTTGATGTAATTTTAGGAATGGATTGGCTAACTCAGCATGATGTAGTAGTGAATTGTAAACAGAAGTACATTGTGTTAAAATGTCTGAATGGTGAGTTACTCCATGTTGAATTTGATAAACTGGATGGGTTATCTAATGTGATTTCAGCGATATCAGCACAGAAATATGTCAGAAAAGGGTATGATTCTTATCTTGCATATGTGTTGGATGTTAAAGTATCTGAGTTGAAGATTTAGTTAGTGCTGGTTGTTTGTGAATTTCTTGATGTATTTCCAGTAGAATTACCTAGATTACCGCCAGTCAGAGAGGTAGAATTTTCTATAGATCTTGTTCCGGGGACAACACCAATATCCATAGCACCTTACAGAATGGCTCCTACTGAATTGAAAGAGTTGAAAGCACAGTTACAAGAATTAATTGATAGAGGCTTTGCTAGACCCAGTTTTTCACCTTGGGGTGCACCAGTTCTGTTTGTTAAGAAGAAAGATGGATAATTGAGGTTGTGTATTGAGTACAGTCAGCTCAACAAAGTCACAATAAAGAACAATTATCCACTGCCTCGAATTGATGATCTATTTGACCAGTTGAAAGGTGTCACTGTATTTTTGAAGATTGATCTTCGCTCTTGTTACTATCAACTACGGGTAAAAGATTCAGATGTCCAAAAATAACTTTCAGAACCAGGTATGGGCATTATGAGTTTCTTGTGATGCCGTTCGGTTTGACAAACGCACCTGCAGTATTCATGGATTTGATGAACAGAATTTTTAGACCGTATTTAGACAGGTTTGTGGTGGTATTTATTGATGATATTTTGGTATATTCTCGAGATGAAAATGAACATGCTAATCATCTGAGAATTGTGTTGCAAACTCTGTGTGAGAAACAATTATATCCCAAATTCAGTAAAGTGAATTTTAGCTACGGGAAGTTGGTTTTCTCATACATATAGTATCTGCAGAAGGTATCCGGGTGGATCCGAATAAAATTTCAACTATTGTTAATTGGAAACTACCAAAGAATGTGTCTGAAGTTAGAAGTTTTCTGGGACTAGCTGGATATTATCGGAGGTTTGTTAAAGGATTTTCAATGATAGCTTCTCTGATGACTCGCTTGTTATAGAAAGATGTAAAGTTCAAGTGGTCTGAGAAATGTCTGCAGAGTTTTGATAGATTGAAAGCCTTATTGACAGAAGCACATGTGTTAGTTCAGCCTAAATCGAGTAAAGAATTTATAATTTACAGTGATGCATCGTTGAATAGTTTAGGCTGTGTATTGATACAAGAAGGTAAAGTAATAACCTATGCTTCTAGACAGCTAAAACCACATGAAGGAAATTATCCGATACACGATCTTGAATTGGCAGCCATTGTGTTTGCACTAAAAATATGGCGACATTATTTGTCTAGTGAAAAATGTCACATCTTTACTGATCACAAGAGCTTGAAGTATTTGATGTCACAAAAAGACTTGAACTTGAGACAACGCCGGTGGCTTGAGTTATTAAAAGATTATGATCTGGTTATTGACTATCATCCGGGAAAAGCCAATGTAGTTGCTGATGCTCTAAATAGAAAGTCTTTATTTGCCTTGCAAGCAATGAATACCCGATTGTCATTGTCAGATGATGGTTTAATTATAGTTGAGTTAAAAGCTAAACCAACATTTCTACAACAGATCTATGAAGCACAGAAAGATGATAGTAAGTTACAAGCAAAATGAATACAGTGTGAATCAACTTCTGATTCAGAATTTCATATTGGGTCTACTGATTGTTTATTATTCAGAGGCAGAATATGTGTACCGAAGAATTCAGAATTTGTATAGAAGGTTTTGCATGAAGCTCACAGTGGTACAATGTCTATTCATCCTGGTAGTAGCAAAATATACAATGATCTGAAAAAGAGGTACTGGTGGCCGGGAATGAAAAGGGATATTTCTGAATTTGTATATACATGTTTAATATGTCAGCAAGTAAAAGTTGAACATCAAGTGCCTTCGGGATTATTATAGCCAGTTACGATATTGGAATGAAAATACGAAAGAATTACCATGGACTTTGTATTGGGATTACCCCTGTCTCTGAAGAAGAAAGATGCCATTTGGGTAATTGTCGATCGGTTGACAAAGTCTGCACACTTTATTTCGATACGTATGGATTTTTCCTTAGATAGATTGGTTAAATTATATATTTCTGAGATTGGCAGATTTCATGGCATGCCGGTCTCCATTATTTTAGATAAAGATCCTCAATTTACATCTTGATTCTAGAATAAATTGCAAGAAGCTCTGGGTAATTAGTTACATTTCAATATTGCATTCCATCCTCATATTGATGGACAATCCAAACGTGTTATACAGATTTTGGAAGATATGCTTCGGTGTTGTATTTTGGAATTTGAAGGTAACTGGGAAAAATATCTACCTTTAATTGAATTTGCTTACAATAATAGTTATCAATCTAGCATTAAAATGGCACTGTATGAGGCTCTGTATGGTCGTAAATGTAAAACTCCATTATATTGGACAGAGTTTAGTGAGAAAATGATACACAGAGTTGATTTAATCTGGGAAATGGAAGAAAAGGTAAAGGGGATTCAGGACAGTTTGAAAGCAGCCTCTGATCGTCAAAAGTCTTATGCCGATCTTAAACAAAAAGAAATAGAATTTCAGGTCGCCGACAAGGTATTCTTGAAAGTGTCACTGTAACACCCCTTACCTGTATTCAACGCTGGAAGAGGGCTCGAGGCATTATCAGACTTATAACACAAGCATTCACACAATTCTAAGTTATAAATTTGCATCCAAATTAAAACCATTCATATTCAATCATAAAGTCCCTAATACGAGCCTACGAGGCCTAAAGCACGCTTTGGAAGTGGTTCGGGACTAAACCGAGAACTTTAGAAAATTTTACAAAACTTAGAAAATTTTTCATGTTACAATGGTCACACACCCGTGTGGTTCAAGGGACACGCCCGTGTGACCCTGAGACATGCCCGTGCCATAGGCTGTGTTCAAATTAGGGTGCTCTCTGACTTGTACCACACGACCGTGCCACACGCCTTTGTACTAGGCCGTGTGGTTAATTTAATTTTCAGAATTTTTCATAAAATAGGTGCAGACTTCACACGGCCGGGGCACATGCTTGTGTTCAAGGCCGTGTAGCACACACGGCCGAGACACACGCCCGTGTGCTCAATTCTGGACATTCTATTTCTCAAAATTAAGGTGCAGGGGACACACGGCCAGAACACATGCCCATGGGGTAGACCGTGTGCCACACACGGCCTAGACACACGCCCGTGTGTCTACCTGTGTGGACAAAAATAAGGCTATTTACCAAGCCATTTGCCACCCTCATTTACACCAACTCTTACATCAATTCAATGGCACAATTCATGGCATACTTAAGCAACAAAAACATCCACAACCAATGTATTAACATCACATCCACATGCTAACCTCTAACATGCATAAACATCATGATCTATCAATGCAAGTCATGCAAGTTTCCACATTCATGCAAGGCATCATCATATGAATATACTTATACCAATATTAACCAATTTCAAATAGCCTTATACAAAATGAACTTCTAACCAACAAAAGCCAACACATTTGGCCAAATCAAATATGACATATAACAAAATGACCGAGTCCTCTATACATGCCATAAATAAAAATATTGACATTTCAATGGTACCCAAAATAATGGTTGATAGTATGACTGGATCTCCGACGATATCCAATCCCGAGCTAGCTTGGTGACACTATAAGATAAGGGAAAGAAAGGGGAGTAAACTATACAACTTAGTAAGTTCATATGCAAATAATAAATAACATTAATTATACATTTATCATATGCATAACATAACATGAATCAACATAAATGTCATTAAAACTTCATGAACATAACATAGTTAATCATATTCTTACCAATACATCATCATATACCGAATCTATTCCCATTGAGTTTTTCGTACATACTTGCACTAACTCATAACGTAATCACATACTTTCTTATCTTTGACATACTTGTTGAACCACTGGAATACTATCGGATACACAGACAACTTTGCACATAAGTGCTACATATGTAGCCAATGCTACCACAATTCTCATAACACATATAAGCTCGCTCTCGAGCTATCCTCGGGCTTGCTCACACGAGCTGTCAGCCGAGATGTAATTACGCGGTGCTGCTCTCACAAGCTGTCAGGCATTCACAACATATGCCAGTATACCCAGTCATCGGTAGGAAGTACAAAACCAGTACCCGGGACACATAAATCACATAATTACATGGGTTCCAAGTGACATGTCACTTGTATCCTAATCTATTCCTAAGGTTCAACCGAGATTTCTCTCTTGCCGGAACTTCATCGAATATGCTCATAGAATCAATCATACAATCCATGCAATATCAAAATATTAAAATACAAATATAACATTACATTATGAACATACGAACTTACCTCAGTACAAAAATAGTGAAAATGGACCTAGTCGTCAAACACTTTGTTTTTCCCCGATCTAGGTCCGAACCTCGTTTTTCTTGATAATCTAGCTTGAAAGATGAACAAACCCTAGCTATGTCTTCCTTATTGAATTTCAGAAAAATTCTGAATTTTGTGAAATGCATGTGTTTTAAATGTTATATGAAAATTTTGGTTGGGCTTGGAATAAGGATTAAATTGCATGAATTTTATTTTCCCAGTCTAGGGACGAAATTGTCATTTATGAAAAGTATAGGGGCAAAATGGTAATCGTGCCTAGGATGTAAATTGAATGTAAATGAGTATGAAATGGATTAAATTGATGTTAAATTCATTTATATAGATCTAAAAAGATCAAATAGAGAGTTAGATCGACAAAAAGAAAAGGTATCAGATTAGTAGACTTTTATATACGAACAAGTGACGAGGTAAGTTCGTGTAACTAAATTGTGTTTATTTTTATACTTGATTTGAATGTGGTATTTGATTACATAAATTATATAAATGTTATAAATATATAAAATAATCACATATTCGATTATGTATGGAAGATGTTAAGTTCCGTTTGAATAATGAAATTCGACGGATATATGATTTCCCATACTGATTATAGTCCTGCATATATTGCGGACACTATAGCTCGGACGAGCATCCTGTTAAAAGCCTTCTCGAGCATCCTGATCGGTAGTGGTTCTGCATATGTTGTGCACTACCGCAGCTCTCTGTAAGTGTCTTGTTACATGATTCGATCGGTTGTGATTCTGCATATGATGCATGTAACAGTCCGGTTTATACCTTAGTTAGAACAGTGGTTTCGGGACCACGAATCCGAGTCCAAATAATATTTTTAATATTAATTTCTGTGTTATCGATATGTGACTAAGCATGTGGTAAATTTTCGTAAGCTAATTTGTACGTTTGTGTGTTTAATTTGACAAAAGGATTAAAATGCATTAAATGTGAAAATTGCTTGCTATTTGTTAAAGTGCTTATGTGTTGTGGCTTTATAAAGAAGAGGCCTTAAGAGGCAAATGAGCCAATAATTAGTTAGTGGATGACTAAAAGTCATTAATGGCCCTATGTTTATAGGTTATAAATATTTTGTAATAAGGATAATATGGTAAATTAGTATTAATATGAATAATAGTAAAAGAAACAAATGAAAGATGATAGTTATCATCTTTTTATGAGTGCCGAATATTGAAAAAGGAAAAAGAAGAAAGTTGAGCTAGGTTTCGGCAATTGTAAGCTTGAATTAAGGTGATTTTTTGACTCCAGTTTTCGATAATTTCTACGTTTTTGCAATCGTTGCTTTGAGAGCTACAAAACCCATGTATTAATTTTGTGAATTGATGATGTTTGTGAGTTATGCCATTGATGAGATGTTGAGTTTTGTGATGTTTTATGGTGTTAAATGAAAGATTTGAGCTAGATGAACATACTTTGTTCTTGAATATTTGATGAATTTAGCTAAATAGGCCTAAATTGAGAAAATGGTAACTTGAGGGACTAAATAGCAAACTTGATGGAAAATATGGACTTGTGTGAGATGTATATGCATTCGGCTAAGCATGTGTATATGTGGATTTTGTGAATTTAATGTTTTGAGAAAAATGGACTAAATTGATAAAGTGTGCAAATATGAGGGTTAATTTGCAAATAGCCCTAAATGTGTGTCCATGGATTGAATTGTATGAATTAGTGAATAAAAGGGTTAACTCTGAATATGTTTAGATCAAGAACCGAGGAAAACGGACTTAGATTGCGGAAAAGCGAAAGTAAACGAGTAGCCATTTCCATTCCGATAAACCGAATCCGAGGTAAGCCATTATGCAAATAAACGTATTTTTATGATATTATATTTGTTCATATGAATAATGTTGATTATGGATATTTATGAGAAGTTATGCATATGAATTTCGAATTAAGTCCGATATAGTGACTAAGTCCGAGAAGCCCCGTACGGACCTAGGAATAGATAGGTTTAGTTATGCCATGATATAGGTATCTGCTCTGTTTTATCATGTAAGACCACGTCTGGGACGTTGGCGTTGATTTAAGATTCGTGTAAGACCACGTCTGGGACGTTGGCATTGATATAAGTTTTACGAGTAAGACCACATCTGGGACGTTGGCATCTATATGAGTTTTACGTGTAAGACCATGTCTGGGACATCGGCATCGTATTGATTCGTGTAAGACCCTGTCTGGGACAGTGGCATCGATATCTGAATGCATGTAAGACCTCGTCTGGGACTTTGGTATTGTACGACCATTCCGAGCTTTCTGAGTATCCTACTAGATTCCTAATGGTTCTACGGGCAAGTCTGTGACACGAATTACAAATCCGAGCTATGAACAATTATGTGATTATAAATCCGATTCAGGTACGTTGGTTATATGCTAATTGTGTATATAAGGTAAGCATCTATGTAATCTTACTATGATGTTATGTATATGGAATTTATGATATGATAAGAAATGTTTTGGCTAGATGAGCTATGTGTTTATATGATTTTTGAATTGTGAAAATGGCTAAGGTAGTCAAAAGTGTATGAATCAAAGCAAATATGAGATTGTTTGCTAAGTGATTGATATGTGCCAATGTATTTACTTGCATTTATGTTTTCCATGCCAAGTTTGTTGTATATGACTTACTAAGCTTTTGGAAAGCTTACTCTGTGTGTGTTTTCTCTGTTTTATAGGTTGTCAAAGCTACTGAAGGCTCGAGACCGTCAAGGATCGTCATCACACTACTAATCTCATTTTGGTACTTTTTGAAAATGTATATAACAAGATATGGCATGTATAGGCTAGTACTTGGTATGAATGTGTTATATGAGCTTAGCCATGTGAGTTTATTTGATATGTTTTGGTAGATTGCTCAAATGAATGAGATATGTGAAGTGTGTTTTGGCATGATTAGTTGGTATATGAAATGGTTAAGTTTGAGCAAGCAAATGAATGAATTATGCTTGTGATGGTATGAGTTTTGGACTTTGAAATTGTCTTGGTTAGAATTGGTATTGAATGCATGGTTTGAATGGTTACATTAGGTATGTTTTTGGTGGTTTTAGGTGCATGAAATGTCTTGGTATATGTTGATTGTAGGCATGAACCTTTTGGGTGGCATTTTGATCCTATATTGTCACACGGCTATGGCAAACGGGCGAGCCTAGTGACCGTGTGAGCGAATCAGTATATGGCCATATAATACACGGCCTTGGCACGGGGGTGTTGGATAACCGTGTTGGTTTTGGTAGGTTCGACCACGGTCAGGGCACACGGGCGTGTTGTGATCGTGGAGGCCAAGTCAGGATAGTCCACGGCCAAGGCACACGGGCGTGCTTGGTGGCCGTGGGAGGGTAGTCAGAATAGACCACAGGGAGGACACACGGGGGTGTCTAGCAGCCGTGGAGGGCACACAGTCTCCTCCCACGGGCGTGTATTCCCTGTATTCTAGAAAAGTTTTAATTTTCCATGAAGTTTTGTATGTGTTTTAGTTTAGTCCCGACCCGATTTGTAAGCATGCTTAAGGTCCCGAGGACCCATTTAAGGGACACTATGCTTGAGAATGACAAATGAATGTATGAATTTCTGTATATGCTTTCCGTTCTGTTCGATAATGCTCCTAACCCTAATCCGATGACGGACCCGGGATAGGGGTGTTACAATGCGAACACAAACGTAGCTCTTAATGAGTGTCCTATTAAGCTCGCTTGAACTCCCTGTTAAATGGCTATCTGGTACTCCCTGATAATAACTCTTCGAAGTTACCTGATAAGCTCTATGAGCTCTGTGATTAAAACTCTTATGAGTTTCCTGTTTAGCTTGGATAAGCATCCTGTTACATGGTTCATCTGAGCATCCTGATATGTAGCTTGAGAATGTGCTCCCTGATTAAGTGCCCTAACGGGAACCCCTGAACATGAATTGACGGATCACTGATTTGTATACCTTGTGTATACTACTTGAGTATCCATCGATATTTCAATAATTCAACAAAATAAATTCATGACATGAGAAATTATGAGGTTAAAATAATTATATATCTAATGTTTTTGAAAAACCTGAAAGTTTGTAGCATGATAAGCTCATCCATATTTATTTGTTGCACACGTGAATTATGTGACTAACTTGCTTAATTGAGTGAATGTGATTAGGCAAACTCGCCAATTTGTTGGGAAGCTTGTTATTGTTATGCTTATTTAAAAGAATATGATTGGTAAGTTTAATTTTTGTTATACGAACTTACTAAGCATTAAATGCTTACTAGGTTGTCTTTTCTCTGTTTTATAGTACTCAAAAGCTCGCAAAGGTTGCAGAACAGTAGGAGCATCATCACACTATCCACTAGCTCGTTTTGGTATAAATAGTAAATTTGTTTTGGTATAATGGCATGTATAGGCTAACTTGACCAATCTTGGCATGTAAATGGTTATTTATAATCTAGCCATTAGAAAGGCTAGTAATGGTATGTTTTGATATATAATTATAAGGTTATATCATGGTAATTACATAAGTATTTAGTGTGGTTTGATTGAGTTATGTTAAACAAGTATATATATAAAAGGTAAGATTATAGATATGAATGCATGAGATAATATATATGTTAGACATTAGGGTTAGCTTGATTATAATGCTTGAATTGGTTGGAATATGTTTGTAAATGTTGGTGTAGGTTGTTGGCAAATTTTGGGTGAAAAATAAAGCTAGAAAATGGCTTTATTTTGTCCACAGGGTAGACACACCGGCATGTGTCTTAACCGTGTGTGACACACGGCCTGGTACACAGGCATGTGGTTTGGCCGTGTGTCCCTTGCATCTTAAATTTGAGATACAGAGTGCTCAGAATTAGGCACACGGGCAGAGACACGTGTGTGTGTCTGAGCCGTGTTTGACACATGACCTAGAACACGGGTGTGTGTCTTGGCGGTGTGAATCTTGCCCCTAATTTTCGAAAATTAAATTGACCACACGGCCTAGCACACGGGCGTGTGGCTGACCGTGTTACCGAAGTCAGAGAGTTACAAGGGTAAGGGCACGGGCTGGGACACGCCGTATGTCTCACATCAAATGCCCACACGGCCTGAGACATGTGCATGGCACTTGGCCGTGTGAGCCACACGGCCTACTCACACAGGGGTGTGACCCTTGTATATAATTGTTTTTTGAAATTTTGCAAAAAAAATTCTGAAATCCCGATTTAGTCCCGACTTGTTTTTAATGCTTAAATTGGAACTCGAGGTTCCATTCAAGGGACAATATGACTAGTTTTGGATATGAACGGTAAATGACATGAATTATATGCTATTGTTCTGTAAACTCTGGTAATACTCCATAAACCTGTTCTGGCGACGGATACGGGTTAAGGGTGTTTCATTGATGTTCAGCTTTCACCTTTTGGCAAACCAAACATCGAGTCACAGAATCATTAACATTATGCTTTAAACCAGGCCACCAATAAACTTCTCTAAAATCATGATACATCTTACCACTACCGGGATGCATAGCGTAAGGACTATTATATGCCTCAGTAAGAATATTTTGACTTAAATCCACATCTTATAGCACACACAATCTACCTCGGAAATTTAAGATACCATCACTATCAACATCAAAGTCTCCCTTAATACCTTGCTCAACCTGTCGAATCCTCTTCATTAATTCCCCAACTAAAGAATGCTTCTCTTTAATTTTTTGCGATAACCTTGGCCTCACTTGAAGTTCAACACTAAACCACCATCACTAGCTAAACTCAAGCACGCAAACATAACTCTCAACTCTGCCATCGACTTTCAACTTAAAACATCAGCTACTACATTTTCCTTGTCAGAATGATACTCTATCACACAATCATAATCCTTTAAAAGCTCAATCCAATGTATTTGCCTTAAATTCAACTCCTTTTGGGTGAGGAGATACTTAAGGCTCTTATGATCAGTGTAGATAGCACACCTCTCTCTATAAAGATAATGGCCCCAAATCTTAAGCGTAAACACCATATAAACTAACTCCAAATCATGAGTAGGATAATTTTATTTGTGCATTTTCAACTGCCTTGAAGTATAAGCCACAACTTTACCCTTTTGCATTAAAGTGCAACCAAGTCCCAAATACTAAGCATCACTATAAACTACAAAATCCTTCCCAGGCTCCGGTTGAACCAACATTGGCGCTTTAGTCAAAACTGCTTTAAATTGATTAAAACTCTTCTACCTTTCATCGGTCTATTCGAACACCACATCCTTTCGTAGTAGTTTCGTTAAGGGTGCAACAATAAGAGAAAACCTTTCAACGAATCTACAATAGTAACCAACTAAACCCAAAAAACATCTAACTTTGGTAACAATCCTAGGCGGCTTCCATTCCAAAATCGCCTCTATCTCCTTGGGATCCACTTGAATCCCTTCTACCGATACAACATGACCTAAGAATGCCATTTCCCTAAGTAAAATTCACAATTACTTAACTTTGCATAAAACTACTTATCCTGAAGAATTTGCAAAACAACCCTTAAGTGCTCGTCGTGATCCTCCTCAGAACCAGAATACACCAAGATATCATCTATGAAGACAACTACAAATTGACCCAGATATGAATGGAATACACAATTAATCAAATCCATGAACGCGGTAGGAGCATTAGTCAATCCAAATGGCATCACCAAAAACTCATAATGCCTATACCGAGTCCTAAAAGCAGTTTTCAACACATCAGACTCCTTCACCTTTAATTGATAATACCCATATCTAATATCACTCTTCGAAAACACCATTGCACCTCTAAATTGATCAAACAAGTCACCAATTCTAGGCAAGGGATACTTATTCTTAATCGTCAACTTGTTCAACTGCCTATAATCAATACACATCTTTCTTCTTTACAAACAAAATTAGTGCACCTCACAGAGACACTCAATCAAATAAACCCTCTATCCAACAACTCATGCAATTAAATCTTCAATTCCTTGAGCTCTTTTGGTGCCATGCGATAGGGCGCAATGGACACCGGTGCAGTACCAGAATAAAGCTTAATTCCAAACTCCACTTTCCAATCCGGTGGCAAACTTGATAACCCTTTTGGAAACACGTCAGGAAAATCCCTAACAGTGCGAATATCCTGAACTCTTAACTCCTTACTAACATAATTCATCACATAAGCCAAATAAGCCTCACAACCTTTACCTATCAACTTCTCAGCCTTCATAGCCAAAATCACATTAGACATAAAACCCGGTCTTTCACCCATTACAACTATTTCCATCCCATTACTATTCCTCAAAGTAATCCGCTTAGTCTCAAAATCTACTCTAGCCTTATGTTCAGTTAGCCAATCCATACCAAGTACAATCCCATGAGGTTAGCAGAGAAAACATGTATTGGATCATAATAGGGCATCTACGATAAACTTTATTGACTACAACACTACCACCAAATGAACTAATAACAGTCATACCCAAACCAATAGTCTCAATAGGTATCTCTAACTTACATGCCAATTCACTCAAGATATATGAATGCGTCGATCCAGAATCAACCAAAGAAAACAACAGAGTAGACTGCAAAGTAAAAGTACCTGCAATAACATCAGTCGAATCTTGATCCTCCGACTCCCTAACAGCATATAGGGGTAAGCATTCAATCAAATCGAATTGAAATTTTTCGAGTCAATTGAGTTTTCGAATCTTATTTTATCATCCTAACTCAATTTGAAATTTTCTCGAATCGAGTCGAGTGAGATGGAACTCAAATCGAATCGAATATATTTAAAAAAATGACTTTAGTGTTGTTTATTTTTATGTAGTTTTTCAAAAAAATAATTTTCTTTGAAGTCTTTAAACATGATCAATAAAAAATTAAAGTACATAAGTGAATAAATAAAAGCAACACAACATCAACCCAAATAAACAACATGAGTCCAAATAAATAACAAAAAATACAATAAGATTATAATAAAAAAACATAAGCAAAAGTCCAACTAAACAGCATGAGTCGAAGTAAACAACAACAAGAAGATTATAATAAAAAAAAAACATAAGCAAAACTCCAAAATATAGTAGAAACCTACACTAGTCCAAACAAACAAAAAAAAAAAAAGAACACAACAAAAGTCCAATAAGCCAGCAACAATAACACACCAAAATAATAAGAATAACACATCAGCTCAAAAATCGTTATAGTATGAGTTTCTTCTTGTGCTTCAAACACCGTTGATAATCTTGAAACATCTAGTAAAAGTATTGAATGAGTTAGTTAAATGATAAAAAAATGTTCGCAAAAATAAATTAAATAGACATTTAACTTTATAAACTAATGCTAAGTATATTACCTTCTTGATCTTCGGGTATTTTGGATAAGTCTAACAAATTTAAAAACAAAAGTGTTAGTTAAATTATGGGAATGCTTGCTAATATAAATAACACAAAATCTTATTTTATAAATTAAAATTTATATATTACCATCTTCCATGGTTTGAAGTTCATCAACATAATCTTCAATATTGATGGCATCATTAGATTTCCGAAGCCA
Organism: Gossypium australe; assembly: GCA_005393395.2. Lineage (NCBI taxonomy): Eukaryota > Viridiplantae > Streptophyta > Magnoliopsida > Malvales > Malvaceae > Gossypium > Gossypium australe. Next base: position 88,169,839 of record CM016625.1, read on the forward strand.
ATCTTGTGTGCAAACCAAAGCCTCGACCATGAGAGGAGTTGGAGAACTTCTAAAACTATCGAAAACACGTCCACCCGTGCTAAATGCACTTTCCAAGGCAACTATTGAGATAGGAATAGCAAGAATATCTCAAGCCATTTGTGCAAGAATAGGGAATCTAGGACTGTTCATTTTCCACCACAATAATAAATCAAATGAACTTGAATTGTTTACTTCTTCATCCTCACCCAAATATCTATCCAACTCAGATTTGCTTTCTAATCCAACTTGATTCTTCTTCTTAAGGTATTTTTGCTTGGCCAAGCCCATTTTCATTTCTGACTGATCTATTTCTATTGACTGCAAAGATTTGTTTAAGAACTAGATCTACCTTCAAACAATTGAATTCTTCTAGCATTAGAAGAATACTCATTGAACAAGCAATGCAATTCTTTATCAATCATTCAATGCAATTCTTTATCAATCATTTTCATAATGTCATTAGCAACATTAGGAAAAAGCAATTTGACCCCAAAGTCCAAAAAACTCATTTTACATCGCGGATCAAAGATGATTGGAAACACGAAAATATACACACTTTTTCATGCCTTTTTTAACTTAAATTCATGCAGTTTCGGTAAAATTCTTGTCGAAAAATATATAATAATTATAAAATAATTAAATTACACTAAAATTATGAACATGTTGAATTTTAATTAATTTTATATCAAATTTTGATTATTTTCGACAAACTTGCACAAAGGGCGAAAAACGGCTCGACAGGTACTGTTAGAACCGCAAAACCGAGAAGCAAATTTGAAGCATCAAGGCGAATTAATTTTTAAGCCTAAGATGGTCCAAATTATTTTTATTAATTCATAATATAATTAATTTTAATTTTAATCCAATTTAATTTGGGTTAAATAAATTATTATTAATTTATTATGAAAATGGGCCCAGTTGAGCTGAACAGAGAAAACCGATCCAACCGAGCACTGGCCAGCCCAAAACTGCCCCACATGCTGACCCAATTAGATTTTTTGGCTGGTTATTTGGCTTGAAAAATGGCCCTTGAAGACTCCTTCAATTTGCATTCAAACCCTTTCACTATTCATGCCTTCCAAGATTTGCCCCTACCTAAAAATAGCATGTTTGAAAACTTCAAACATGCCATATGCGCGGCCAGCCATGGGGGGAGTATTTAGCTACTAATTTTGGATATTTTTAGCCTTCTCAACCTATAAATACCCCCTTGGCTGCTCACTTCAAACACATCTCAAACCTTTACATCTCTTCACTTCTCTCTCACTTTCTCTCTTCAAACCCCTTCCATTATTCTTCATTTTCTTCCCCATTCCTTTGCCGATTTCACCTCTTGAAAAAAAGCCCTTCAACCACCATTTGAAGTAGCATTCAAATGTTCATGGAAGCCTCGATTCAACAAGAACAAGCGGAGAAGGAGGAGCAGAGCAAACTAGTCAAGACTTGGAGAAACACCAGATTTGATTCTTGTTCCTTATCCTTTTAATTTTATTGTGGTTGTTATGAACATGTCTATGAATGTTTGTGATGTTGATATGTTTAATTTAATTAATATGGATTAAATTTAATCCGTGTTGGGTTGATTGCATTTTGTCTACTTAATTTATTAAAATTGTGTTTGTGTTGTTATAGGCCTTGGTAAGATGTTTGATTAAGTAAAACCATGACTAAGTTATTCTCGCATTACAATTGTAAGGTAACTAATGAATTAATTATTTAATCAGATTAAAATTGTAATTAATTGACACAATACTTAATCAGTGCATGTTTTGTCATCTAAGGAAGCTGGAGCTTGAATTAGCAACGGTATCTAACGATACATTAGCCTTGCATAACTTGAAGAATTATTGTGATTAAACTGTTTCAAGGTAGGAATACATTGTTACCTCATGTAATATTTTATGTGCTTATGAGATTGAATTAATTGTTTGAATTGGCATAGAGATATGTACAAGAGATTATTTTAATTCCATAACTATGTATGTGCATTAACACATTTTCTTATTAAAATTTGTTTAATAGGTTGAATTGACATAGAGATATGGTCAAGAGATAAATGGATTTTGGTAGGTAAGTATGTTCATAAGTTAGAAAATTACCGAGTTGCCGTGAATTTATTTGTAACAACATAAACATGAGTTTAATAATTCTAAGTTAAGGGATGTAATTAATCTAGCACAATTATTTCATCTTGATTAAAATCATCTTTTGAAATCGTGCATTGGAACTTTTATTTTATTATTTATTTATTTTACTTAGTTAAAATCCTAGTTTTTAATCACCTCAAATCAAAATATTTTTCTTCACCAAAGTGTTTTAAATTGCATTCATAAATAATTCTTTTCACAAACCCCATGGACGCTATAACTCGACATTTACTTGTCACTTTATTACTTGTTGCGATTGTGTACACTTACGCATTACCGTCGTTCTAATGACCGCCAAGTAAACTAGCATGTTGATCTTGTTTCCTTCACCCCAATACTTATTATACTTATCTCTCATTTTGGAAGTCATAGAAATTATGTCTAAATCTCCACAATCTTGCCACCCATCAAAAAGACAATGCACATCCGTTATTATTTTAAAAAGTGAATGAGATGTAACATGCAAAGATCTGGACACCTTCAGTGTAAGATGATACAAAGGCTCTAATACTTTTATAACTCTTCGAACAATTTCCTAATCATCAAATGTAGGAACTCCATCTCCAACAGTAAGGTTAAGAAAAAAATTATGATCATCACGTACATATGATTCAAATGCACGCTCATATTTTTCTGCCACCTTTAACATTATATATGTTGAGTTCCATCTAGTAAGCATATCTAATCATAATTGAGCCTTACTCTATCATTTCTTTTTTTACCCGTTGGTTGAATTTTTTCAACCTCGATGGGGATGCTCTTATATACCTCACAGCACCTCTAAGTCGATCCACAGGCACAGAAGCATCCTTAATATCGTATTGCACAATGAGATTAAGAATGTGTGCAACACATCTCATATGCATATATTTTCCATTTGCAACAAAAGCATTTCAATGATTCAATTTCTTTCTCAAATATTCAATGACAACACTATTGGCGGATCATTACCATCCGTAATAGTGAAGACCCTTTCAATCCCCCCAATCTCGAAGACATTTTTCAAGGGCTTGAACTATGCTTTCACCTTTTGTAACACCCCAAACCCGGTCTATGCGTTAAGACCAGATTTAGAATGCCACACAAGTCAACCAAACCTCAATTCAACTAATGATTTTAAGAAAACAGAACTTCAAAACCACTTTGGAGATAGAGTTTAACAAAAACCGAGTTTAATTTGAAATCTATGATTTTAAAATCTAAGAGTTTATAAATTCATCTTTAGAGAAATAATTGGTTAAAATCTTAAATAATTGGTTGAAAAAAATTTATAAAAGAGTTTTCACAAAAATTTTACGAGTAAGCGATATTTAAGAAAAACCCCCTTTTTAGACGCAAGTTTAAGAAAACATTTATAAAAATTAAACAGCCCCAATTAAGTAACTAAAACATATTAAAATCCATCCATGAATAAAAATCCATAAAAATAATACCAGAGGCCTTATTACATCGCAATTGAAATAGTACTTAAATAAAAATATTTAAAAGAAGTTCAAAGTTTTTATAACTCATCATTCGTAGTATGGCCTCCACACGAAGTCATCCCCGGCCCAAGCCTCCATCAATTATCATTACCTGAGAAGGGGAAGAAAACGGGGTGAGTTACTTAGAACTCAGTGTGTAACCCACTTACCGTGTCCACTAGGCCAGAATCATTAAGCATATAATTGGGCTTGAGCCCATTTACAAATGTGCAATATATATATATAAATCAAATATAAAATGCATGTGATATGCAATTCCCAACCAAGCCTAATTTCCATCCGCTACACACCACCCGTACCAACCATCACACTTGTGGGGATCAAGTCAACCCACCCCTCCAACACACCAATCGCAGGCATAAAGCCATTTAAAATGTTTGTGGCAGAGCCACCGAACTAGATTGTGACAGAGTCACCGAACTAGATTGTGGCAGAGCCACCGAACTAGATTGTGGCAGAGCCACCGAACTGGATTGTGACAGACTCACCGAACTAGATTGTGGCAGAGCCACTGAACTGGATTGTGACAGACTCACCGAACTAGATTGTGGCAGAGCCACCAAACTAGATAGTGACAGAGTCACCGAACTAGATTGTGACAGAGTCACCGAACTAGATTGTGGCAGAGCCACCAAACTAGATTGTGGCAGAGCCACCGAACTGGATTGTGACAGAGCCACCGAACTAGATTGTGGCAGAGCCACCGAACTGGATTGTGACAGACTCACCGAACTAGATTGTGGCAGAGCCACCAGCACTTCTCTTCAATTTTATCCCAACCCATTCAATCATGTATATACAATGCATAACAAAATCCATATGATGATTTCAACATAAGGCCCATATTACAAGTTGGCCCATTAACAAAATAGCAATGTGGCCCTTTAATCGATCTAGCAATTTGGCCCATTATTCAATCTAGCAATCTGGCCCATTATTCGATCTAGCAATTCGGCCCATTATTCGATCTAGTAATTCGGCCCATTATTCACATGAGGCCCAATATTTCACTTTTTAACAATTTAGCCCATTGAGGGCTATTCAGTAATTTCCACGATTTAAAAAAAATAATAATTTCATGCATTTACACAAAAAGTGTTATCATATCGTATTTTTTAGATTTTACCAATTTTACGATTTTTATTTATGTATTTACGGTCATAACATCCAACTCATGTGATAAGTGTGAATTTACACACCTGATTACGGTGAGAACTACACTTTCCCGCTCGTCGATACCTAAATACGTGTCACACTTGATTAGAACACTAATACTTATATAAATCTATACTAAAAATGAACGATCTAGATCTTTACCCTCAGAATCTCGAAGGACAACTATTTGTCGGTTCTCCCCGGTTGACGGTTCACAACCCGATAGGAAATCCCGAACCGCTAATGGCTCCGAACTACGAACAACTTCGAATAATCGATTTTCCTCGGATGAGGGTCCACAACCCGGTGAAAAGTCTCGGATTGCTGAAACAGCCCTTCGCTTGAATCTGGGGGGAATAGCGAAACCGCCCCTCTTCCGATTGCTATTAACCACTCTTTTCGACCCTATCTTGTTTGCCTCCATTGACAAAGGATTATTAGTCCTAACAATATATCGGAAATTTTAAGACTAATGGCTTAAAAGGGCGAACTCGGCTTACCTTAAAATCCCGAGTGATTTCCAAAGAATTCCTATATAAAAACTTTCGGTTATAACAATCCCTATGATAGTCATTGATAAAAACAAGGGTGATCAAGAATCCTTAAAGAGTTCCTTCTTACCTTGCTAGATATGATCCGAACTTGAATAACTTCAAGATGACTTTGACGAGATGGTGATTCGGCCCTCCACTATTTCACTAAAATATAATGAAAGGAAACGTTTAATAGAATGGACGATTATCAATTTAAAGGCTCTTCCTAGGCCATCCTATAGATTCGGCCAAGATGACGAAATAACAAAAGAAATCAAAGAAAAAAATAAAAAAATGATTCTTACCGGTTGTCCAAAACTTAATGGAAGAAATGATTGAGAATAAGGTCTATGAGGAAAAAGAGATTCGTCTATGATTTAATGGATAGGGAAAGTAATTTCGGCTATGGGGATGATCACAAGCATTCGGCCATGGAAGGAAAATGAAGGAAGAATGTGTTTGAATGATAAGTAAAATGGAGAGGAAAAGAGAATAGGGAGAAGAGAAAAGAGAGGAGTTTAGGAACAAATATGCATTCGGCAATGGGGAAAAGAAGGAAAAAAAAATGGCTTTTTGTGTTGATAATTTCGGCACTAGGAGAGAAATACAAGATGAAACACTTTAGAGGTTTTGCAAAAATGACCAAATGGTCAAAAAGAATGACCAAAAGAAACAAAGCAAAAATTGCTTTCTCCTAACACAAGCACATTAGGCCAAGAGAGGAAAGGATGGGAGAAAGATGTTTTTGGGAGAGCAAAAATGACCAAATGAAAATTCTATCAAGCTACCAAACTTTACCCAAAACTTTCCACCAAAATTCGGCTCCCCCTTTAGTCCACAAAGCCGTCCAAGTTCATGGACAAGTAGGCCATTCAAATGTTTCCAAAACATAACCCTTGGAATATGCCTTGTGTCCCCCCTACCTTCCATAAGCTTAGGATTTCTTTCCCCAAGTTCTAAGCTTACCTTAACCAATAGTCACCTTGCCATAAAAGAAATAGTCCAACCTTACCATAAGTAAGGCTTGACCGACACATGCTATATAGGTGCAAAAATAAAAGTCACCAACATGCTATACATGGGATTCGAACCTCTCCCCTCAAGCAACACTCATCTTATGCTAGTTTTTTACACTTAATTACCTTAAGCATCAGGGTCACTTGTTCCACTTCAATAAAATACTCATTACTAAAATTTATTCTAATTCTGAGTAAATCCCGTGCCTTCTCAAGACTATATTAAGCACACAAATTTAATCATTTACAAGCTAAGCACCAAAAACATGCAACATATCGATACTCAAATTTTTAGGATGTTACAATTCTACCCCCTTTAAAGAAAATTTCGTCCTCAAAATTTACCTGGTTAAAAGAGGTGAGGATATTGTTGTCGAATAGCGTCCTCAGGCTCCCACGTAGTTTCCTCCGCTCTGTGATTACGCCAAAGAACCTTAACCAACGGCACAGTCTTCTTTCTTAGAACCTTAATATCGCGGTCTAAGATTTTCACTGGTTCCTCTTCGAAAGACAAGTCTGGCCTTAACTCCAATTCTTCTACCAGTACTATGTGAGACGGATCCGATCTATAACGCCTCAGCATAGAAACATGGAAGACACTATGAATCTGACTCAACTCTGGAGGTAATTCAAGCTGATAGGCCACTGGTCCTACACGCTTCAACACACGATACGGTCCAATGAACCTAGGGCTCAACTTGCCCTTCCTTCCAAATCTGAAAATCTTCTTCCAAGGTGAGACTTTCAGAAAGACCTGATCTCCCACCGCAAACTCAATATCCTTATGCTTCAGATCCGCATACGACTTTTGTCTATCCGAAGCTTCCTTTAACCGCGCTCGAATCACCTTTACCTTTTCTTCCGTCTCAGATATCAATTCAGGACCCAACAACTGTCGTTCCCCCAATTCAGTCCAACAAGTAGGGGTACGACACCTACGACCGTATAATGCTTCATAGGGCGCCATTTGGATACTGGATTGGTAACCGTTATTATACGGGAACTTTTCCAACGGTAGGAAATCCTCCCAACTACCTCTGATGTCAATCACGCAACCTCTTAACATGTCTTCCAAAATCTGAATTACTCTTTCTGACTGACCGTCTGACTGAGGATGAAAAGACGTACTGAAGTTTAACTTTGTTCCCAAAGCCTCATGTAAAGCTTTCCAAAATCGTGATGTAAACCTGGAATCCCTGTCTGATATGATAGACATTGGTACCCCATGCAACCTCACGATCTCAGATACATACAACTTAGCCAACTTCTGCAGCGTGTAATCCGTACGAACTGGTGGAAAATGAGCAGTCTTCGTCAATCGGTCTACTACCACCCAAACATAATCTTTCTTAGTAGGTGTTAAGGGTAACCCACTAACAAAATCTATCGTTATCCGCTCCCATTTCCATAGAGGAATCTTTAACGGCTGCAATAAACCCGATGGTAATTGATGTTCCGCCTTCACTTGTTGACAAGTCAAGCACTTACCCACAAAATCCGTAATCTCCCGCTTTAACCTTGGCCACCAAAACTTTTCACGAAGATCTCGATACATCTTATTTCCTCCGGGGTGCATAGCATAAGGGCTATTATGCGCCTCTCGCAGAATCATTTGTCTCAAATCCGAATCCACGGGCATACAAACTCTTCCACGAAAACACAACACTCCAACCTTGTTCATTTCAAAATCTCCTACTGCACCACTTTCAGCTTGTTGCAATAACGGACCCAACTTTTCATCAGATAACTACTTTTCCTTGATCTTTTCTAACCATAGAGGCTTCACCTGAAGTTCTGCTAGCAGACTGCCATCCTCATACAAGCTAAGATGAGCAAACATTGCTCTTAACTCCGATACTACCTTACGACTCAACGCGTCCGCCACTACGTTAGCCTTTCCAAGATGGTACTCGATTGAGAAGTCATAGTCCTTTAACAGCTCCACCCACCTTCGTTGTCTCAAGTTCAACTCCTTCTGGGTAAGGAGGTACTTAAGACTCTTATGGTCCGTATAAATGATAGACTTCTCACCGTAGAGATAGTGCCTCCAAATCTTTAAGGCAAACACCACCGTAGCCAACTCCAAGTCATGAGTAGGATAGTTGACTTCGTGCGGCCTCAACTGTCGAGAAGCATAAGCTACCACTTTTCCACTTTGCATCAGTACACATCCTAAACCCGTATGTGACGCATCACAGTAAATGATAAACTCCTTTCCAGCCTCAGGTTGAATCAATACTGGCGCTTCCGTCCGAATCTTCTTCAGTTTCTCGAAACTTTCTTGTTGTTTATCGGTCCACACATACAGTACTCTCTTTCGCAACAGCTTAGTTAGGGGTGCAGCAATCAACAAAAACCCCTCAACAAAGCGTCTATAGTAACCAGCCAAACCCAAGAAACTCCGAATCTCAGCCACTGACTTCGGCGGTTTCCAATCCAACACTACCTCTACCTTCCGAGGATCAACTCTTAATCCTTTGGCTGACACTACATGACCCAAGAAAGTCACTTCCTTCAGCCAAAATTCGCATTTACTGAATTTGGCATAAAGTTGCTTATCTCGCAAAATTTGCAACACAATGCGGAAATGTGAGTCATGCTCTTCGTCATTCCTCGAATATACCAAGATATCATCTATGAACACCACTACGAACCGGTATAGATAGGGTTGAAAGACTCGATTCATCATGTCCATAAATGCAGCTGGTGCATTAGTCAAACCAAACGGCATCACCAAAAACTCATAATGTCCATAACGAGTTTGGAATACCGTCTTATGAATATCTGCCTCTTTCACCTTGAGTTGATGATAACCCGATCTTAAATCAATCTTGGAGAATACTGAAGCTCCTCTCAATTGATCAAACAGGTCATCAATTCTCGGCAATGGATACCTATTCTTTATCGCAACTTATTCAACTGCCTATAATCAATGTACATACGCATCGACCCATCCTTCTTCTTGACGAACAAAACCAGTGCTCCCCACGGAGACACACTCGGTCGGATAAATCCTCGATCTAACAATTCTTGAATTTGGGCTTTAAGCTCCGCTAACTCCTTCGGCGCCATTCTATAAGGAGCAATGGACACCGGAGCCGTTCCGGGCAAAAGCTCAATGCCAAATTCTACTTCCCGATCTTGAGGTAAACCAGGAAGTTCTTCGGGAAAGACATCTGAAAATTCCTTCACCGTTCTCACATCTTCCACTGATAATTCCTTGGCATCCAAAGCACTAATGAAGGCTAAGAATGCTCCATACCCTTTCCGCACCAACTTTTCTGCCTTCAACGCAGATACCACATTTGCCAAAAAGTTCATTCGCTCGCCTATCATTACTACCTCCTTATCATCCACAGTCTTTATTGACATCCGCTTTTCAGCACAATCCAATTGCGCCCGGTGCTTCACCAACCAATCCATGCCCAAAATAAGATCAAACTCGCCGAAAGGCAATTCCATCAAGTCCGCCAAAAATATTTCTCTTTGGATTTCTAAGGGCACGTCTCTAAACAATTTATTCACAATTACAGACTGTCCTAAAGGACTAATTACCGTCATCTCTCTATCGATAATCTCAGATCTAATATTCAGGTTTCCAAATATGGCACTAGCAACATACGAGTGGGTAGACTCGATATCTATCAAAGCAGTAACAGGTACATCAAAGATGAAGAACGTACCAGTTATCACATCAGGTGCATCGCCATCTTCCCGATGCCTGACCACATAGACCAACCCCGGCTGTCTTGCCTCCGCGTTACCTCTAAAGCCATTACCTCGACCCAGTGTACCTGGATCACGTCCAACACCATTACCACCATGACCTTGTCCATGGCCTCTCGGTGGCTGCTGAGTACCTCTAGCTGGCTGAGCATCAGGGTTACGAGCTTCCTGAGTCGTATCAGTCCGTCGAGGACAATTCTTATACTGATAATCCTTGGAACCACATTTATAGCAGGCACCAGTTTTCCTCCAGCATTCCTCAGGGTGTCGCTTCCCACATTCAGCACAGTCTCGACTCTGATTGGTAGTCACAGGTGCTCTAGCTTGAGCTGGCTCATCATTTCGAGGCCTCTTCTGGAACCTTTTAGAAGAACTCGAGTACTTAAAATCCCTCTTGCCTCTGACTCTTTCCCGGTTCTGGCGTTCTGAGTTCTTAACCTCTTCGGCTATCTTGGCTTTCTCTATAAGCGAGGCAAAAGTTCGTACTTGCTGTGGGGCTATCAGTACCCGCAACTCATCATTCAGCCCATCTTCAAAGCGTACACAGCGCTCATGATCAGTCGGCACTATTGTGCGAGCATAACGGCTTAAGCGAAGAAATTCTACCTCGTAAGCTGCCACTGTCTTATTTCCTTGAACCAAATTCAGATATTCCTTCCTCCGGGCATCCACATAACTTGTCCTGACATACTTCCCTTGGAAAGCAGCTTTGAAGAAATCCCAAGTAACCAATGCAGCCTCGGTGCCTTCTCGAACAGTAAGCCACCATTGATACACCTCGTCCCTCAGCAAGGACACAGCACCTCTCAATTTCTACTCGACGGTGCACTCCAGATCATCCATAATCCGTTCTACAGCCTCGAGCCAATATTTCGCAACATTTGGAGCTACACCGGTGACACCTCTAAAAACCTCGGCACCACTTGATTTAAGTTGTTCCGATATAGATCCACGAACTGCTGGACCAGTTCTAGTCCCAGCAACCCTTTCTAGGACTCGCAACATTGCTTGAGTCAAAGCATTGTCCTCTCTCGTATGATCATGTGATCCAGTCTCACTCCCGGGTGACGCAGGTGCATCCATTTCTGGCATATGACCCGGCGCTTCAGTTGCACCCCTAGCACCTCGTCCTCTACCACGGCCACGTCTACCGCGTCCACGTCCACATCCTTTAGTGCTCATAATGACTAATTCGGTTTAATCTGATTACAAGTTTTATGAATCAGAATACTATTTCAGTGTTTATTAACGATATTTTATGAGATATAAGAGATAAAGTTATTTTCGCAATCACATCCTATAGTCTCGATCTCTACCGTTTTCAACACCTAAAACTAGAAGTTCTAGAGTGTTCCTATGATCATATCACAATAATAAACATTCAACATACAAATACTTACTTGACTTGGTGCCGGATGCTCGTGGTGCCATACTACCTTTAAAACATAAAGTCTAGAAATTTAAATAGTTTTAAACAGAAATTGTTGTTGAACCCAAACCACAGCCGAGTTTTGAAACTGGCTCTGATACCATAAAATGTAACACCCCAAACCCGGTCTATGCGTTAAGACCAGATTTATAATGCCACACAAGTCAATCAAACCTCAATTCAGCTAATGATTTTAAGAAAACAGAACTTCAAAACCATTTTGGAGATGGAGTTTAACAAAAACCAAGTTTAATTTGAAATCCATTGTTTTAAAATGTAAGAGTTTATAAATTCATCTTTAGAGAAATAATTGGTTAAAATCTTAAATAATTGGTTGAAATAAATTTATAAAAGAGTTTTCACAAAAATTTTACGAGTAAGCGATATTTAAGAAAAACCCCCTTTTTAGACGCAAGTTTAAGAAAACATTTATAAAAATTAAACAGCCCCAATTAAGTAACTAAAACATATTAAAATCCATCCACGAATAAAAATCCATAAAAATAATACCAGAGGCCTTATTACATCGCAATTGAAATAGTACTTAAATAAAAATATTTAAAAGAAGTTCAAATTTTTATAACTCATCATTCGTAGTACGGCCTCCACACGAAGTCATCCCCGGCCCAAGGCTCCATCAATTATTATTACCTGAGAAGGGTAAGAAAACGGGGTGAGTTACTTAGAACTTAGTGTGTAACCCACTTACCGTATCCACTGGGCCAGAACCATTAAGCATATAATTGGGCTTGAGCCCATTTACAAATGTGCAATATATATATAAATCAAATATAAAATGCATGTGATATGCAATTCCCAACCAAGCCTAATTTCCATCCGCTACACCACCCGAACCAACCATCACACCTGTGAGGATCAAGTCAACCCACCCCGCCAACACACCAATCGCAGGCATAAAGCCATTTAAAATGTTTATGGCAGAGCCACCGAACTAGATTGTGACAGAGTCACCGAACTAGATTGTGGCAGAGCCATCGAACTAGATTGTGGCAGAGCCACCGAACTGGATTGTGACAGAGTCACCGAACTAGATTGTGGCAAAGCCACCAGCACTTCTCTTCAATTTTATCCCAACCCATGCAATCATGTATATACAATGCATAACAAAATCCATATGATGATTTCAACATAAGGCCCATATTACAAGTTGGCCCATTAACAAAATAGCAATGTGGCCCATTAATCGATCTAGCAATTTGGCCCATTATTCGATCTAGCAATCTTGCCCATTATTCAATCTAGCAATTCGACCCATTATTCGATCTAGCAATTCGACCCATTATTCAAATGAGGCCCAATATTTCACTTTTTAACAATTTAGCCCATTGAGGGCGATTCAGTAATTTCCACGATTTTAAAAAAATACCGATTTCATGCATTTACACAAAAAGTGTTATCATATCGTATTTTTCCGATTTTACCAATTTTACGATTTTTATTCATGTATTTACGGTCATAACATCCAACTCATGTGATAAGTGTGAATTTACACACCTGATTACGGTGAGAACTACACTTTCCCGCTCGTCGATACCTAAATACGTGTCACACTTGATTAGAACACTAATACTTATATAAATCTATACTAAAAATGAACGATCTAGATCTTTACCCTCAGAATCTCGAATGACGACTATTTGTCGGTTCTTCCCGGTTGACAGTTCACAACCCGATGGGAAATCCCGAACAGCTAATGGCTCTGAACTACGAACAACTTTGAATAATCGATTTTCCTCAGATGAGGGTCCACAACCCGGTGGAAAGTCTCAGATTGCTGAAACAGCCCTTCGCTTGAATCTGGGGGGAATAGCGAAATCGCCCATCTTCCGATCGCTATTAACCACTCTTTTCGACCCTATCTTGTTTGCCTCCATTGACAAATGATTATTAGTCCTAACAATATATCGGAAATTTTAAGACTAATGGCTTAAAAGGGCGAACTCGGCTTACCTTAAAATCCCGAGTGATTTCCAAAGGATTCCTATATAAAAACTTTCGTTTATAACAATCCCAATGATAGTCATTGATAAAAACAAGGGTGATCAAGAATCCTTGAAGAGTTCCTTCTTACCTTGTTAGATATGATCCGAACTTGAATAACTTCAAGATGACTTTGATGAGATGGCGATTCGGCCCTCCACTATTTCACTAAAATATAACGAAAGGAAACGTTTAATAGAATGGACGATTATCGATTTAAAGGCTCTTCCTAGGCCATCCTATAGATTCGGCCAAGGTGACCAAATAACAAAAGAAATCAAAGAAAAAAATAAAAAAATGATTCTTACCGGTTGTCCAAAACTTAATGGAAGAACTGATTGAGAATAAGGTCTATGAGGAAAAAGAGATTCAGCTATGATTTAATGGATAGGGAAAATAATTTTGGCTATGGGGATGGTCACAAGCATTCGGCCATGGAAGGAAAATGAAGGAAGAATATGTTTGAATGATAAGTAAAATGGAGAGGAAAAGAGAATAGGGAGAAGAGAAAAGAGAGGAGTTTAGGAACAAATATGCATTCGGCAATGGGGAAAACGAAGGAAAAAGAAATGGCTTCTTGTGTTGATAATTTCGGCACTAGGAGAGAAATACAAGATGAAACACTTTAAGGGTTTTGCAAAAATGACCAAATGGTCAAAAAGAATGACCAAAAGAAACAAAGCAAGGATTGCTTTCTCCTAACACAAGCACATTCGGCCAAGAGAGGAAAGGATGAGAGAAAGATGTTTTTGGGAGAGCAAAAATGACCAAATGAAAATTCTATCAAGCTACCAAACTTTACCCAAAACTTTCCACCAAAATTCGGCTCCCCTTTTAGTCCACAAAGCCGTCCAAGTTCATGGACAAGTAGGCCATTCAAATGTTTCCAAAACATAACCTTTGGAATATGCCTTGTGTCCCCCCTACCTTCCATAAGCTTAGGATTTCTTTCCCCAAGTTCTAAGCTTACCTTAACCAATAGTCACCTTGCCATAAAAGAAATAGTCCAACCTTACCATAAGTAAGGCTTGACCGACACATGCTATATAGGTGCAAAAATAAAAGTCACCAACATGCTATACATGGGATTCGAACCTCTCCCCTCAAGCAACACTCATCTTATGCTAGTTTTTTACACTTAATTACCTTAAGCATCAGGGTCACTTGTTCAACTTCAATAAAATACTCATTACTAAAATTTATTCTAATTTCGAGTAAATCTCGTGCCTTCTCAAGACTATATTAAACACACAAATTTAATCATTTACAAGCTAAGCACCAAAAACATGCAACATATCGATACTCAAATTTTTAGGATGTTACACCTTTATGAGCAGATATTGGGCAAAAAATTATAATCCATTTTTGCAAACTCCACTCATCATCCACCCAATGTGCTGTTAAAACCATGTAAGATACCCTTTGCAATGAAGTCCAAGTGACTGTCCTCAAACAAACTCTACTTATATCTTTTTCAAAATAATTCTTCATTAGACTCTTCATGGAGTTAAATAAATCAAGACAGTCCCTTCTAATTGTCCAACAAGATGGAAGACTAAACCGTGGGCATGCTATAGAAAGAAAGTATTTGAAACCCTCTCCATCTACAATTTTAAAAGGCAATTCATCCACAATTATCATACGAACCAATGCCTTTCTAACAACATCTTTATCAAACACCCAAGTTGATAAATCCGTTATTTCTTAGCTAACCTTCACAAATGCTAATTCTGATTGCTTCAGGTTAGAAGTATTACCTCGAGGTCTTTTTAGACATGTTTTCAAATGGTTATTCAAATTCATTGTAGAACCTGAAGTTGATTCCATGGTGTAAGTAATATTACAAGCATTGCACCTTGCTCTTTTCTCCCCCTCTTCAGTCACAAATTTGGTGAAATGGTTCCAACAAGTTGCCCTTAGAGTAATCTTTTTTCGAACATTTTCCTTGGTTGTTGTTTGATAATCTCTACTTGGGGAAGAATTTTGTGAACTCTGAGTTGAACTATCTTACTTTGGATTACTCATCTACAAGTAAACATTTGTTGCAATCACTAACCATGACCAATAATTGATTTATCTAATGAAAGATTAAATTTATTAATGATATAAGAAAAGATTAGTTTTCATATATCATAAAAAAATCATTTTAAAATTGGAGGGTGACCAAGGAATGATGTTGTGGTAGGCAGCACTTAAAGGCCTACATTTATTTAAGACTAAGGTCTATATGGTGGAAATTATCTTTATTATCTAACTAAAAGCAAGTTGAAGCTTTTATTACAAAATTTTCTAGATATACCAGACCTATCCTCATCTCCTTCTATGTAGTAAAAATCAATAAAATGAATTAAACACTTTTTGGAGTTTATTTCTAAATGGGTTCTTAGGTTACAAACTTAGAGTGGCAAGAAAAATGAGATCACAAACTTCAATAGCAAGTAGGAAAACTTCAAGAGTTGCAATCTATACACCTACGAGTCCTTCCAATTCAAAGTTCTTTCTTCAGGTACATTAATAATCCAAAGACCACTTATATTCTCAACCTATAATCCTTGGCTCAAGCAACTGGAAAACAGAAACAAACATGCAAAACTGGAAATCAACTATACACCCATATCATGTGAGTATAAGTTTTAAAATCAAACTCAATAAATCGGTTAAATTAAAAATTAATTAATATAATAGTACAGTAGCATAAATTAAACAAAAACAAAGAATAAGATGGAAATTTCAGTTAAAAATGGGTCTTGTTAATTTTAGAAAATTTTGAATAAAAATATTGGGCTTTTTAATTATGCTTTAATTCATTTTCTGAACATATAATATTTTTTTTATGATTTATTAAAATATTTTGTTTAATTATGTTAAAATGATATTTTAAAAGCAAGCAGGCAAAGAAGGGAAAGATGGTTAGCTAAAATGTGGAGAGAAATAGGAAGAGTATAAAGAATAAAATAATTTAAAGAAAAAGTCATAAAAAACAAAACCAAATAGAGAGGTCTTTTGTTATTATTCAAGATTTAGGAAGCTTCGTAACGCATCATGCCACATGCAACACTGCTAAGATGATCAATCACTATTTGTAGGTTTCTTAAAAGGTTCTTTTTATATAATACACTCATTTTTTAAATATATAAATTAATAAAGTTGAAATTTCAAAAATTCTAATTTCTTTTTTCAAATTTTATTCTGGGTGTAAATTGATTTTTATGGAGTTATATATCAGAACGAAAATATCCTCATACTAATATTTGTTGTTTTGCAAAAATGATAAGATTTTATTCATTTTCTAATTAAGTTGGTGTTTAATTGACTCATAAGACTAATATAATTAGGAACTTATATATGCTAAATTATGGCACATCTAATATAACTCATACAAAATTATGTTAATTAGAATCAAATAAGACTTCAGCTAAAATTGGGATTTTAGTAACTTAAAATCTCACTAGTATTTATTTATTTGTGGATTTAATTTAATTTTAAATTATTATTTTTACAATTTTATATAAAAAAGATAAAAACACATTCATAATAATCTTTCTTACTTTTTAAATAAGAGGGTGTCTGATTGACTTAGTAAACCGTCTCAATTAAGCACTTTAATTTAGTAAAGATAAAAATGAAAGATATATATATATATATATATATATATATAAAATGAACTAATTAATTACATCATACATCTCAGAACTATGGGTTAAATTCCAAATTGATCCATCAACTTCAACACATTTCAATTGAAGCCTCAAACTAAAGTTTTGTTCTAATAGGTACTTTTGTCAGTTTCCCTATCAACTTTGGCTACTCGGATATGAGCATTTAAAAAGTATTTACTAAATTATATGTGAATAGAAAGAACAATGTTAGATCAAAGCTAAAATTTAATGCCAAAACTGATAGCTATACGATGAAATGACTTGATTGAACCAATAATTTAATTTAAGGATTTAATTGAAATGTTTTAAAATTTAAGAACTGAATTAAAATTTAACTCGTGACTTGTAATTAACCCTAAATGAATTGACGTGACATGAAAGGAAAATTTAAGCCTAGTTTTCTTGAGATTTAACCTGCCAAAAGGATTTGATTATTAAAAGATTCGGGTGTCTATTAAACTAAAGTTTAAAGTTAGTTAACATGGTATTTAAAAAAGTCTAGTTGAGGAGTGTTTTTAAGGTTTCTTAAGGTTAATTAATATTATATTTATAATTTAAATATGGTAATCCATAATTTTATTAATCATTTGATGTTATTTTATCTAAATGTATTAGCAAAATCCTTTAAAAAGAAGTATATTTTATGCATCGATACTTTGGGAAATTAATTGGCTAACATTTTTTCTGTATTAATATTAGGTTGTGCTTAGTTATGAATAAAAAAAAAAGAATTTTACATCTTCCAAAACAAAAATTGACTTTGAACTTATTTTTAATTATTTTAATAGTGTAATTAAAGGTATCATTTGACCGTACTAGGGAGGTGTTCATGTTTCCTAAATTAGGACTTAGGTATAAGTATCTAAGCGAAATATGTCTAGATGTTTAATTCACAACACTAAGAAGAAGAAGTTAGAAAATGACTTTACTAGGAGATGCCAACAAACCAACCTTCACTTAAAAAAAAAAAAATGGGATATCCTTATCTAAAACAAAACTCTAGGGCATCCGCACTCAAACAAGTTAAGAATTCTTTCATTTTAAAAAATTAACCAGAGTAGCATAGACATTAAAGTTCAAATGAATGGCACTCAAATTTTGCATAGAAGCTATTTTTATTATTCTCAGTATGATGAGGATTGTGCCCCATTCTACAATAACAAACATGCAAGTGGAGAAGGAAAAAATTGAGTGTTTAAAGATGAAAAATGTTTCGAAAAAAACCATCATGCATTTAAACAATAAAAAATAGAGAGATGAAAATAGAGCGAAAATCATTCAACTATTCAAAAATGTTTCGAGACAAACCTTAAAGATGTAGAAAATTCGAGCTTAAAATGGAAGAGAATAGAGTGCGTCGGTCAGAAGGAACAACAACTCGATTTGGAGATAAGGATTTTGATTTGAGAGTTTGAATAAACTGATAATTAAGAAGAAGAAGAAGAAGAAGAAGAAGAAGAAGGACGAAGAGTTTATTTTAGATATTTTTGAATAAGAAAGAGAAGAATGGAGGTAGGGTTTAATTTAGGGTTTTTTTGAGAAGAAAATAAATTTTGGGGTTTGAATTGAATGAAGATTGAGAGAGAAGAAGAAAACTAATTTGGACGATAAAGTTTGCTGGAGCAAGGGCTTGATTTGGGGGAGGAATTGGGAAAATGGACTTGTGGGCAGACGAGCTTGAGGAGAAATGGGATAAAATAAAATGGTTTGGGCTTGGGGGTAAATTGGGTTAAAGTAAAAGCTTAAAGTTTTTAAAAAAATTTAAAAATATAGTCTATATTCGATTTATTCGAATTATTCAAGTTATTAAAATTTGAAAATTCAAATCTACTTGAACTTGATATTCAAATAAAATTTTGAGTTTATTCGATTAACTCAATTAACTTGATTTGAATAATTCAAAAATTGAATTTTTTTTCGATTTTTTCGAATTGAATCGAATTTTTCTCACTCCTAACAGCATAAATTCAAGTTGGACCTTTAGACTCAACCTGTGTAGCAACAGTATGAGCAACAATCCATTACCCACTCGGTCTCCTAGTACCTCTACTGCGACCACGACTTTTAGCAGGCGCAGTAACAGGTGCAGAACTTTGGGTTTGTGAAACCTCAGCCCTAAATGGATAATCCCTTAGAAAATGTTCCTTTGGCCCACACTTAAAACATCCACCAGTCAACTTACGACACTCTCCAGAATGCCTACGCTCACAATGCGCACAAAATGGCCATCTAGAACTACACACTAAACCACTAGCACTAACCACAGTACTACTTTGTTGCCTAGACTGACTCAATCGAGTCCCACGTCTCGCACCTCTACCAGAGACATGACTATCATGCCCTCTCTTAGACGATGGAGCCGGTGCATTATTAGAAGCTCTCTTGCCAGAATCAATAACCACAAAACGAGGTGGCTCAACTAAGGTCTCTTCCATAGCCTTAGCCCTCTCAACTTGCTCATCGAACATCTCTATAGGCTAGGCTACCAAATAAACCCAAATTTCGTGATTCAACCAAAAAAAACCTCTTCCAACAGTCCCTCTCAAAAGGAACCATCTCAGGAGCGTACTGACTAAGTCGCACGAACTCAGCCTCATAATCAGCCATTGATAAATCACTCTGAACTAGGTAAAAAATTCATGCTTACGAGTCTCTATATACTTTTCACCCACATACTTCATCTTAAAAACACCGATAAAATAGTTCCAAGTCAATCTATCAATAACCGTACCTCTCTTAACTGTATTCCACCAATGATGAGCCTCACCATTGAGTAAGGACACTGCACAACCCAACTTCTCCTCATCAGAACTGGACATCTGCTCAAGGATCCTTTCAACTCCCTCCAACCAGTACTCAGCTATGGTTGGATTAGTACCTTTCACTCCATAAAAATTTTTAACACACAATGTTTGAAGATGTTCTAGCGGCAAACCTCAATTAACAGGTGCGGGATTGGCAGGTCCATGTGCAGGGTTAGCACCGACAATTCGCTGAAACGCTCCTATCATGGCTTCCATTAGAGGGCCTACACCTTTATCAGGTATGCTCACTCTATGCAGCAGTACATGAGGTGTAGAGGATGTACAATCCTCTTGAGCACTTGCTCTCACGTTAGCACGTCTATGAGGCATATCTAATTAATCTAGCATATAAACAAGTAAACGATGTGAGTGGCGGGAATGATCCAAGTCTTGTTCCAGCAAATAAAATTTAGGGTTAAAGGCAATGTGTTCCTGTTCCTACCCTACATACAATTCAATCAAAGACATTTCAAACAATTCCATGCAATTCAATCAGAATTATGTCAATAATTTCCAGAAAACAAAAAGATATAGACCCATGAGTTTTGAAACTCCAAACACAAAACAATCACTTGGGTTCGAGAGCTATTGAACCTGGGCTCTACTACCACAAAATGTAACGCTCTATACCTGAACTGGTCGCCAGGCCCAAATACGGGATATCACACCACCATCTTGTCTCATTTTCATCAAACAGGAAGCTAGATTCAAACAAACTGATATTTTTTTTTGTTAAGTAGAACAAGTCTTAATATGTCCAAATAGTTAATTAACATTGTTACATACAAATCGTTCGTTATTCGATCATGCACATAGCCAGAATCAAGCATAAGGGCTAATTAACAAATATTCATAAAAATGTCCGTAGGTATCAATACTGATATCTAGGTTTCGATATTTTCCTTAAGTGGTATCATACCACTTGGAAAAATGATACCAAATGAGTATACTATTTCTCGACCAAAAACCTGAGGTATCGAAAATTATCGATACCACTTACGAATTATCGATACTTTAGCCTCGAGTGTCAATACTCGAGATAAGGTATCGATACCAAATTCCTATTTTGTCTTCCTATACATTTTAATTCACAGAGGTATCATTTTTAAAGCGTAAAATCAATACCTCTGTGCTTGGATATGAAAATTACAGCATATATGTGAACTAAGCCATTCCAAATGTGATTCTAACCAGCATGCATCAGCCACTAAGATAAATAATCATTCATATGGCTGAATCAATAGTACTAAAAACCACAAACGAATCCAAGCCATTATCATCATGCCATTGTCAATGCTTAAGTATTCTAACATAAAAATAACATGAAATTCATATAAGCCAAATCAAAATGTCTAAAGATAAACAACTCAAAAAGGTTCTATCACATTGCCTATTTCTCCAAAACAAATAAGAATAATAAAGCACCTATGAAGAATAACCAGACTTCCTTGGATCACCCCCTTGAAAATCACACCGCCCACATTGTGACGTCACTAATCTACATATGTTGAAATGAGTGAGTGAGCTTTAACAAGCTCAGCGAATACAAGAATTTCTACAATGCAACCATGTCATCATGCAACACAACCAATCAATTACTCACAAGTACCATATTAATGAGTCTGACATCATATAGTAATAATTCATGCATCATCTAATAGTTATTTCCATAACACATATATACTCATTCAAGCATAGAACATATTCCACACAATTACATAAAGCAAGATAATATGGCACTTAGATTATGAAACATGTAGTGAACTCTATCATCACACATCGGATACACGAATCTCCTTGCACCACATAAACTTGTAGAGTCAAACATGTCCCAAAAGTAAAGCGCATAGCTAACACTCTCCTTATTTCCCCTCACATGTCCCGTTGAATGGAGCTTAGCTCTCATTCTTTTGTTAAAAAAAAAGAAAGCTCTCATTCCTTTATCCCTCCAAACATGTCCCAGGGCCTCAACGTTCAAAACCACTATACATGTAAGTGAGTACTCACAATCCTATGGCATGCCAACTATATCCAATGGTTTCAAGATCACAAGACTAAAATATCCGAAAAGCATCACATATTACTTACAGATTAACCGTACACCAACACTGCATATTTGCATCTTTTGCAAAACACTAGCATAGTCATATAACATATATATTACATATTTATTGCATGTATATAATTGCACTTTACACAATAAACACCATATCCATATATCACATATCGTTCATGTTATATAACCACATAACCACAAGACAAGTATAGTTTAAGAAAACTTACACTCGAAATGTAGAGTAGGGGTTTAGGCTACATCTAAATTCCCAAACAACACATGATTCATGTTTACAAGTAACAATTTCATATACTCACCACTTTATGATTTTGCCGAAAAGTCAAAAGCTCGACTAACGCTTCCCTAGCTCGTAGCAAGCTCTAACAAATCCGAAGCTTTACACACATAAATCAAACAATAACCATAGTCAAATATCAACCAAGAATCCACTCAAATAAACTAAAACACAAGCTCAAGCCAAGTTCCCATGTAACTTAAACTATTAACATAACAAACTTTATATACCAATATCTCAATCTATACTCAACCTTTTTGCTTAAAATCAGTTCTATTCATCTACTTAATCATCTAGGCCTAATTTGCAACCTTCAAACTAGACAAATCTACTCAATTCATGGTATTGACATTTTTCGACATCTTTTAGGCAATTTTCACAAAATTCATTAAAACATGAGAAATCATGAACAAAACTTTAGGATAAGCTTAAAAACCTTCTAATCATGCTAAAAAAATTTGAAAAACTCTTTGAAACTAAGTTTTGACTCAAAATCCTGAAATCCACCATTAATGACTCGATTTTCAGCTTTTATTTAAAACATGCGACTTGAGGGCTAATAATTCAGTTTTAAAGTCTAAATAACATTAAAAACTAATGGTGACATGAACGATTACCTTTTCTGGAAGAATGAAAGAGTTTTGTCGTAAATTCAAAAACCCCACATTTGAAGAAGATGGTGAAATCTATGGAGTTTTGGGTGTTTTTCTTAGAGATTTATGGCAATAAATGACTTAGGAATGTCAGAAAATCAAGGTATTGTGATTTGGGAATAAAAAATCAATGGAATAGCTAAGGATATGGCAAGGGGCAACAAGTACAATGAAGAGAAAAGAAACAGATGTGAAAAACGTGTTGATGGGAAATAAATAGGTTTAATTCTATAAAATGATAAAACTACAACATATATGCTTACTATTTTGACTTTGTTACAAATTTGTCCTTTCTCAAAATTATGGGTTTCTAGAACAGCTTTTCAAAAATTGATTTGACAGTTAAGATGCCATAGTCGAAAACATTATCGAGTACCAACCTTACAAAATTTCGAGCTCGTATAGGCCAAAATTCCTAAAATACCCTTAAAGCTCCTAGGCCCTATTTTGGGGTATTACAATGGGCACCCCTGAGGCCACGCATCGGGGACTAATTTGGTGTAGCTGTAGTAAAGCCTTAAGTTGAAATTTTTAAATAATTATTTGTGTTTAATAAGAACGAATGACTATAAAAGCTTGGTACTGTAAGGTATCAAATTTAATTAAAAATTAATTTTGTAATATGTCGTTATCCATGGAACTTAGTAACGGTTGAATGGTAACAATAATAGATTTATAATTTAGTTTTGTCTAAGTCTGAAAGTAGATCAGGGTAGAAATTTTGTTAAGTTATTCAGGTTAATTGTGACACTTTGTTCTCGGATCTGGTGATCGGGTTGGGTATAAGGTGTAACAGGTTAAGCAAATGAAAGAGAAATTTAATAAATATTGGGCTGAGTATGCTTTGGTATTGTCATGCACAGTAATTTTAGATCATCGTTACAAGTTAAATTATGTGTAATATTATTTTACTACAATTTATGGTACTCATTCTTTAGACTTTTTGCAAACTATTCTTAACAATGTTAAACTCTTATTTGATTAGTATGTTAAGAACTCCAAACCCACATCTTCCTCTTTCGTTGAGAGTTCCAATGTTTCAGATGATTATCCAGTTGGTTCTAGTTTGCATCAATTCAATGTTAATAGGGTTGATTTAGGAAAAGATTTTGATGTGAGTGATGATTATAAACGATACTTAAGTGAGTCCAATACTAAGAATGAATAGTCATAGTTTGACCTTTATTTGTGTAATGACCCAAAATTCACGGGCACCGAAAAAGCGAATTATAGGGCCTCCGTCTTAGTGAACCGAGTTTGTAAATATTTATTAGGAATATTTGTGAGGCTAGTTGTGTGTTTAATTAGGCTTTAATTAAGTGAATTTAGCTTAATTAAGAGAAATTAGGAAAAATGGCTAAATTGAATAAGGGGTAAAAGTAGAATTATAGATTAATAAAAAGAAAGAGGGACCAAAATGGCAAATATACCATTCACCATAAATGAGGCGGCAAATGTTGATAAAAATCTAAGATTTTTATTGTTTAATTATTATTAAATTATAATGTATATAATTATTTTATTATATGGTAATTTATATTAGTTATAAATTAAAAATATTATATTATATGAATAAATCAAAAATTTGCCAAATGGATGGTGATGATATTGTACAATTGTAAAAAATATATATGTACATTTGTAATACTTATATTTAATATGTAGATTGTAACATCCTGATTTAATGGGCCTATGCATTTTGTGTGTTGATGGTTTAAAATATTAAATTGAGGGTTAGGGGTCCAGATTGGGCTCAGGAATGGACTGAGACCTTGATTAAAATATTCTGTTTAGTCACCATAGGGTTTGAAGGTAGGTATCTGTGTTTAAAAATATCAAGTGGGGATTGTGGCCCAAAGTAAGGTGGCGCCATAAAGGAGCAAAGGGTGGCGTCACTAGTGGATGGAGAGGGCCCAAGTTTTGGTTACTTAGAGCCCAAGTTATTGGGCCAAATTTGGCACTTAAAAGGGAGCAATGGGGGACGGCAACAAGGCTACAATTTAGGGATTTTTAATGTTTAAAATAAGTGGATAATGAGCTGATAAAAAAAAAAAGAGAAGAAGTGGTGCTAGCTAGGTCTCTCCTGGAGGGGGTGGATAAGATTGAGATAGAGAAGAAAGATAGGAGCTATCTTCAGAAGATTAGTGTTAGCCGAAATTTTGAAGAGTTGGAAAGGAAAGGGGCATTCGGTTTTGGCTTTAGGTGGGTGTGCCGAAATTTGAAGGCACCATACCCATTTGTTCTTTTTCTTTCTTCTCCTATCTTCTCTCTTTCAAAAGAAATTGCCACTTTCCTCTTCACTTTCTTTTCTTTTCTTTCTTCTTCTAGCCGAAACTCCTCATTCAATTCTTCTAAAAGCCGAAACTCCTAGATCTCTAACCTTCTACGCTTTGATTTTCTTCTGCGATTGCCGAATTTTTCTGCAAGGGGTAGCCGAAACTCTCTGTAGAGGTAAGTGTCGATTCGTGTGATTTTAATCTTTTTCCGGCTTTTGGAGACCATAGCCGAATGGCTACATGGTGGACTGATCTTGTGTTTTTCTTTCTTTTGCGGTATTCCAGGATTTGAAGGAGATCCAATTGTCTAAGGTTCTAAATCGGTAGCACCTGAATCACCCTACATCCGGGATCTAATCGATTTAGGTAAGGAGATTTGTTTATTTAAACATATAATTTCGGGTAAATAATAATCCTTGGCTGAATGTAGAGGAAGCTTTATCTTCGCGCTCTTCCGGTTTTTGAGCAAAGTGGTAGACAAAGGGCAGTAGATCCGATTAGCGAGGGTATCGACATAGAGAGTAGTACTACGTGTTATCAGGTGTGTAACTTCTCACACCATTTAGATTGTCTGTTAGTATGTGTATATAAATCTGTTTATATTCTGTTAAACGCTGAAATCCCGTCATAACGGTTGAAAACCCGATGAGGGTAAAGGCGAATCACCAGGTTAGTGGTTTCTGTCATTCATAAGTGAATGTTTCTGTTGAGATGATATGTTTTATATGTATGTCGATTTCTATGTATGCACGGGGTTGGGTGATTAATGAAAGGGGAAGTGTTCTGTTGTAGTGGCTCTGCCACGATCTGTTCTGGTGACTATGTCACAAATCTGACGATGAACAGCTAACTGCAGCATGACTGCCATCGATGGTGTGTAGCGGTGTGGGTTGATTGTAGAAATCCCCAACGGTGTGTTTGGCAGGTAAGGGTGGTGTGTAGCGGATGGAAACCTAGGATTGGGTTGGGCTTTGCATAAATTTCTGTCATATGGTATTCTGTTATTCTGATCTGTGGGGCTAAGGCCCAATCTGATGGTGCACGAGGGTTGCACACTGAGACTCGCGACTCACCCCGTTGTTTAACATTTTTCAGGTAGCACATAGTGCATCGGACCGGGCTGGAAGGGAGCGCAAGGTCGCCATGCAGGAGTTTATTTTATTTAGAAGAAGGGCTTTGCTAAAATCATTTATTCTTAATATTTTTAGTTAACTCGGTTTATTATTTCATTGTAATAAGGCCATGGGCCATTAGCTTTATATTTACGGTTTTTGGGCTTTACTTTCAGACACTTGAATTATCCGATAAAATTGGAACTAAGGCATGTACTAAATTTCGGTTTTAAATTCATAAAGGCATTATATAGAATTTGTATCTTATATAAACTATCAAATTAATAAGTTTTCCGGTATAAATGTTTAAACTTGACAAGTGTTTTTCCAAAAATGCGACATGTTTTACTAAATCTTCTCAGTGACATGCCAGATCCGGTCGTGGTGTTTGGGCCGGGTTTGGGGTGTTACAAATTGGTATCAGAGCCAGGTTCAAAACTCGGCTTTGGGGTTTTGGGCTCAAAATGTTTTCTAAAGATGGGTTTTGGAAACATGCATGTTTATAAACAACACAGGATGGTTTTCTTGGGATGACACCTGCGTCTCCGGCCCAAGTCCGCCAGGTAAGTATTCTGAACTCACTGTGTGTTATATATGTATGTGGGCTTGATGGGCTTTATGGGACGTAGACTATTTAAATTAGAACTTGATGGACTCTAGGCTTAGCTTAAACAACTTCTTAAATCTCATAAGACTTAAGTCAACTAAACAAACCCGTGAACAAGTCACTGGGTTGGGGTGTGGCAACAGGCATGCGCATGTCTAGGATTGGATCCGGAAGAGCCTGGTACTTAAGTAGTCCTAGTTACTCACCTCCTCTTCGTTGGAATCCTACCTGGTGCGTAGTGACTGTTCACCCTAGCCACGAGGATTTGTTGACGGGCCAAAATCTATAACTAAAACCTGAAAGGGACCAGCCACCCTATCTTTAAAAAATTACTAAAATGCCCCTAGTTTTGAAAAAAATTACCAAAACACCATTGATTTGGGAAAATTACCAAAATGCCCTTGATTTGGAAATTAACAAAATTTGCAAAATTACCAAAATACCCTTATTTCGAAAAATTACCAAGATACTCATGATTTGCAAATATACCCCCAGATTTACAGAAATACCCCAATTTACAAAGTCAACGAATTTTTTTTGAAAAAAAGAAAAAAATACAACACACAACAACAACCAAAAACCACAAACACCTGAACGCCACTATTATTCTTTTGAAATCAAATTCTCCAGAATACCCCTATTTAAAAAAAATACATATATATACCTCTATTTCGAAAATCCCCAAGATATTTTATTTTGCTAGATTACAAAGAAACCCTGTAGGATGAAATTACGGAAAAACCTCTGGGTAGTGAAATGACAAAAGTAACCTTATGTGGTGAATGTGACTTCATGGATGTGATATGTATGTTGAGGTGTGAATGTATGTGGTTTCTAGAATTGGAAGGTAAACTTGAGACTGAAACTGTAGATAGGTTCGAATTCGAAAGAATCACTCTTAAAACTACTTTTCATAAGATTGTTCGTGGATAATCAGTGGGAAGAGTTAATAATTCATAAAATTTCTAATCAGATAAACGCCAATTGGAAGAATGAGTATAAGGGGTCGAGGACGTCCGCCGCGTGGTCGTGGTAGAGGTAGGATAACCGTGTCAGAGCCGGTAGGGTCTGGCCATGAGTCAGGAAACGAGATGCAGTATCTCAGGCGATGTTGCGGGTCCTTGAAAGAGTTGCTGGGGCAGGCACGGGTTCAGGAGCTCGGAAATCTGTGTCGGAACGACTCCGAGCCAATGGAGCGGAGATGTTTAGGGGTGTTTCTGGTGTAGCCCCTAATACAGCTGAGTATTGGTTAGAGGCAAGTGAGCGTATAATGGATGACCTTGACTTCACTGTGGAGGAGAAGTTGAAGGGGGTCGTGTCTCTTTTTCGAGACGAGGCTTATCAGTGGTGGCTCACGGTAAATGAGGGTACTGCCGCAGACTGGATTGACTGAGATTTCTTTAAGGAGTCATTTCAGGGAAAGTACGTTGGGGCCAGTTATGTGGATGCACAGAGGAAGGCATTCCTGAACTTGATACAGGGAAGTAAGTCTGTATCTGAATACGAGACAGAGTTTCTGCAGTTGAGCCATAATGCTCGAGGGATTGTGGCGACTGACTATGAGCGTTGCGTACGGTTCGAGGATGGATTAAGGGATGAGCTGAGGGTATTAGTAGCACCGCAGCGGGAAAAGGACTTTGCGGTTTTGGTTGAGAAAGCTAAGATATCAGAGGAGGTTAAGTGGACTGAGAAACAGAATAAGGATAAGGATAGGAATAGGAATAAGAGAAATTTTGGGCCGTCGGGATCATTTGGAAATTTTCAGAAAAGGCCTAGGTCTGATGGGCCAGCTCGTGCTTCGACGGGTCAGAATCGATCATGTCCTTCGTGTGGGAAGGTACATTATGGGGAGTGTAGAAAGAGAACCGGTGGATGTTTCAGGTGTGGATCCATGGAGCATATGATTAAGGACTGTCCACAGGTGAATCAGGCACAGCCGGCGGGACGAGGGTCTGATCAGGTTAGGAGAGGTGGTCAGCTAGTACCGAGGGGTCGTGGCGCAGCCAGAGAAGGAAATGGATTCGGTCGGGGTCGTGGAGCACCTGGTAGGGGTGCAGGTAATGTAGACGCGAGGCAGCCGGGTCTAGTTTATGCAGCTCGTCGACGGGAGGATGGTGACGCACCGGACGTCATAACCGGTACGTTTCTTATTGCTGATAACCCTTTTCTTGCCTTGATTGATATTGGGTCAACCCACTCCTATGTTGTATGTTCGGTATCTAAGACCCTAAGTATAGACTTTGAAACAACTACTAGAAAGATGACTGTGGTTAGTCCTTTAGGACAATCTAGGGTAGTGGACAAACTGTTTAGGAACGTACCTTTAGAGACTCAAGGGGTAGTGTTCCCGGCAAACTTAATGGAATTAACGTTTGGGGAGTTTGACCTTATCTTGGGAATGGATTGGTTGGCTAAATATCGTGCTAAGCTGGATTGTGAGACTAAGCGCATGGTGTTGAGTACCCCGGAAGGCGGGGAGGTGGTTGTGCTAGGGGAAATAAGGGATTATTTGTCCAACGTAGTATCGACATTGAAGGCTGTTAAGATGATTCGGAAAGGATGCAATGCATTCCTAGCTTTTATCAGTGCTTTGGACGCTAAGGAGGTGACTGTTGATGGGGTAAGAACAGTAAGGGATTTTGCGGATGTTTTCCCTGAGGAGCTGCCAAGATTACCTCCGAATCGCGAAGTGGAGTTTGGAATAGAGCTACTTCTGGGTACGGCTCTGGTGTCCATTGCTCCTTACCTAATGGCGCCAAGGGAGCTGGTGGAGCTCAAAGCTCAGATCCAGGAACTGTTGGATCGAGGTTTTATTCGACCGAGTGTGCCTCCGTGGGGAGCGCCGGTCCTATTTGTGAAGAAGAAGGACAGATCCATGCGTATGTGTGTGGACTACCGTCAACTGAATAAGTTAACGATTAAGAACAAGTACCCACTACCAAGAATCGACGATCTATTCAATCAGCTCAAAGGAGCTTCAGTTTTCTCTAAGATAGATTTAAGGTCGGGTTATCATCAATTAAATGTAAAGGAAGGGGACATTCATAAGACAGCGTTTCAAACTTGCTACGGTCATTATGAATTTTTGGTGATGCCGTTCGGGTTAACGAATGCGCTCGCAGCATTTATGGATATGATGAACCGGGTGTTTCAACCATACATTGATCGGTTCATGGTGGTGTTCATCGACGATATTCTGGTTTATTCCAAGTCCGAGGAGGAACATGATGCATATCTTCGTGTGGTGTTGCAAGTGCTAAGGGAGAAGCAACTATTCGCTAAGTTCAGTAAGTGTGAGTTTTGGCTAAGGGAAGTAACTTTCTTAGGACATGTGGTTTCTGCAGAGGGAATTAGGGTTGACCCTCGGAAGATAGAAGCTGTATTGGATTGGAAATCGCTGAAGTCAGAAATTCGAAGTTTCTTGGGATTGGCAGGGTACTACAGGAGGTTTGTTGAGGGGTTCTCATTAATTGCGGCACCCTTAACTAAGTTGTTAAGGAAGGGAGTACCGTTTGTTTGGACTGACAAATAGCAGGAGAGCTTTGAGAAGCTGAAGAAAATTTTGACAGAAGCACCGGTGTTAATTCAGCCAGAGGCGGGAAAAGAATTTACCGTCTACTGTGATGCGTCACACATAGGTTTAGGGTGTGTGTTGATGCAAGATGGAAAGGTGGTTGCGTATGCATCCCGACAGTTAAGACCGCATGAGTTGAACTACCCTACGCATGATCTAGAATTGGCGGCGGTAGTGTTCACTCTGAAGATCTGGAGACACTACCTGTACGGGGAGAAGTCGGTTATTTACACTGACCATAAGAGCCTAAAGTATCTCCTTACCCAGAAGGAGTTAAATCTAAGACAACGTAGGTGGATTAAGCTCTTGAAGGACTATGATTGCTCGATCGAATATCATCCGGGTAAGGCTAACGTGGTGGCAGATGCGCTGAGTAGGAAGGCGATAGCGGATTTGAGGGTGATGCACGCTCATCTTAGTCTGTATGAAGATGGCAGTTAGGTAGCTGAACTCCAAGTGAGACCAGTGTGGACAAGTCAGATCAAAGAGAAGCAGCTTCTAGACGATGTCTTGAGTGCTCGACTCCGGTAAGTGCAAAGTGGTGAATGAGAGGACTATAGTTTGGATGGTAATGGGGTTCTGTGTTTCCGTAAGAGAATATGTATGCCAAAGGATGTTGAGTTAAGGCAGATGATTCTGCGGGAGGCGCATAGTAGCCCATACGCTATGCATCCTGGAGGAGTTAAGATGTATAGGGATTTGCGAGAGAATTCTGGTGGCCAGGTCTGAAGTGAGAGGTAACAGAATTCGTAGGTAAATGTTTGACTTGTCAGCAGGTGAAAGCGGAACACCAGTTGCCTTCAGGGTTGTTGCAGCTGGTAAAGATTCCGTAGTGGAAATGGGAGAGAATCACGATGGATTTTGTTAGTGGGTTACCTCTTACGCCCACTAAGAAGGATTCGATTTGGGTGATTGTTGATTGGCTGACGAAGTCTGCTCACTTCATACCGGTTCGTGTTGATTATTCTCTGCAAAGGTTGGCTAAGCTGTACGTGGCTGAGGTTGTGAGACTACATGGTGTACCTATGTCAATCATATTAGATAGAGACCCTAGATTTACGTCACGATTCTGGAAAGCTCTGCATCAGACAATGGGAACAAGGTTAGACTTTAGACCGCTTTTCATCCGCAGACTGATGGTCAGTCTGAGACGGTAATCCAGATCCTGGAGGATATGTTAAGAGGTTGCATCATTGATTTTAGGGGTAGTTGGGAGGAGTATTTACCTCTGGCAGAATTCGCGTACAATAACAGCTATCAATGTAGTATTCAGATGGCGCCTTATGAAGCGTTATATGGATGGAGATGTCGTACTCCTACTTGCTGGACAGACTTGGGTGAGCGTCAGGTGTTGGGTCCAGAACTAGTTTCGGAGACGAAAGAAAAAGTTAGGTTAATTCGGGCTCGGTTGAAGGAAGCGTCTGATCGGCAAAAATCTTATGCGGATCTAAAACGGAAAGAGTTGGAATTTGCGGTGGGTGATCAAGTTTTTCTGAAAGTCTCACCGTGGAAAAAGGTGATGAGGTTTGGTCGGAAGGGCAAACTAAGTCCTAGGTTTATTGGACCTTACCGGGTACTAGAACGTGTGGGACCAGTGGTATACCGATTAGAGTTGCCTTTAGAGTTGGAGCAAATACATGACCTGTTTCATGTCTCGATGCTAAGATGTTATCGTTCTGATCCATCGCACATTGTGTCGGTTGAAGAGATTGAAGTAAGGCCAGATTTGTCTTTTGAGGAGGAGCCAGTGCAATTCTTGGATCGAGACGTAAAGGTGTTGAGAAGGAAGTCCATCCCTTTGGTCAAGGTTTTGAGGCGAAACCACGACGTAGAGGAAGCGACATGGGAGCCAGAGGATGCTATGTGGCAGCAGTATTCCCATCTCTTCTGATCAGGTAAATTTCGAGGCCGAAATTTATTTTAAAGGGGTAGAACTGTAACATCCTGATTTAATGGGCCTGTGCATTTTGTGTGTTGATCGTTTAAAATATTAAATTGAGGGTTAGGGGTCCAAATTGGGCTCAGGAATAGGCTGAGACCTTGGTTAAAATATTCTGTTTAGTCACCATAGGGTTTGAAGGTAGGTATCTGTGTTTAAAAATATCAAGTGGGGCTTGTGGCCCAAAGTAAGGTGGCGCCATAAAGGAGCAAAGGGTGGCGTCACTAGTGGATGGAGGGTCAAATGCGTAATACATACTCGATACATTAATCCAAGTCATATACAACATAACCATTGATGTATTTAAAAATGACTATACAATGTATACTACAACATTATCACTTAACAATACAGATTTCATAAGGCATAAACCTAATTTCCACATAACCGAAATATGCAACTAATTACACAACTCATACATGCTTATAATTTTTGGCCGAATATACAAGACCTCATTTACAACATTTCATGTTGATTGCCTAGCACAAACCAAGTTTGGTAATCACGTACTCAAATAAAATAAGTGACTTCACAAGCAAAATATTTATAAACCATAGTTATACACATCTTCTACATTCGACTATTGCCCTAAACAAATAATTCATTAAATATGATAATAACATGTGTAACTTTCACCTAGGTTTGGCCGAATACACATACATGCATTACTCACATAATTCCTATCTAGCAAAACGATTGAAATTGTCACACTTATAGTTCCGAATAAAGCTCAACTAACATATATCTACCTAGACTTATACATATAAAGATTAACTTGATTGCCAAACCATCTAACTAATTTAACACAAAAGTTGGTTTTACAAACAGGCCATTATATAGAATGCATAAGATTAAAGTAAAGAAACAACCATGACTAAACCGTTGAAACCAAACACTTAAACCACATGGTCAAGAACAAATAAAACCGAACTTATAATATAAGTTTAAGCCATTTTCGCATGGCTATTTTATAAACACATAAAAACATAACATCATTCCAACATTTAGCTAGCCTATACATGCCTTTGATTCCAAAATAACGAGCTCAAAAGTACCAAAAAGGGATGATAGTGTGGTTGACTTCTCCAACAATCCTTCGAGCCCGTAGCTTGACCAAAAATCTATAAAACGAACAATGAACACACAAAGTAAGCTCACTAGCTTAGTAAGTCTCAAGCAAATACAAATTGATATTCGAACATTTAACCTTTAATTAAACAATTCATAGAAAATGAATATAAATATTATAATTACAGAATGACATGGCCGAATACTATCCATAACCTTAACTTACGGATTTCACTTATCTTCCACGAACATATACATCATTCATTTTATAGTTATCATAAGTATTCCTATACTCCAAATCGAATAACATCTCATACATATTAATCACATAATCTTCTTTTTATACGCACATAAAATCACATCCAAATTCATTTCTCAATAACGAATTTACTTATAGCTGAATCATCAAAACAACATGTAGACATTAGGCTCAATTCATACATAGCTATATATATATTAATGGTTCATGTTCATCCTATATAAACTCGATAGATAATACACTTCAATCCATAATAAGCTAGTAGGATAACACTTACCTGGGCTAATTGTACATAGCATTAAATAATATGTCGCACCTCGTTTATTATATGAGCTCTCAGTTTATAGCTTATCAACAGCATTAAGCCTGCTAGACCAGAAGTCCGAAATAATTCACCGGCACGAAGCCTGCTAGGCTCAAAGCCCGAAATGGATCACCGGCATAAGGCCTGCTAGGCAATAAGCCCGAATCAAATCACTGGCACAAGGCCTGCTAGGCTTTAATGCCCGAAATAATTCATAAAACCAGTCCATCAAATTACATTTCTTAACACTATCATCACTAACTAAACATATACACAATTCACATTCACATATCACAACAAATGTACAAATTCTTATCACATATACAAAAACACATCTAATCCATTTTAAAGCCTTTACATTCGGCTAACACATATATTCATACTCAAATTTATCAAATAATTTCATTGAACCTATTCATAAATAATTCTTTAACATACTTTAGCTTAAGGACTTACCTCAACAGTCGACGAACAACGTATACCGACTATTCGATAATCTTCGATTTCCCCCGATCCAAATCCGATTTTCTTTGTTCTTGATCTAAACACAATGAAATTTAGCTCATTCAAGTACATTCCCCATGCTACTCAAGAGCCGAATCTTCCTAGGGACCTTACAGGTCCATTTATTTCATTTATTTTGTAAATAAGCCCCTCTAAAATTTTATTTTTGCAATTTAGCCCAAATACTCAAATTTACCAAAAATCCAAAGACAAAACATATTAATCTTTAACACATCTTTAATTCAAAATCATCAAACATCACAACCTACATGAACACATCAATGGCCGAATATCACATGTAATCTCAAAAATTTTAGCATGGGTCGAATAATATACTTAGCAACGATCTCAAAAACATAAAAATTAACAAAAACCAAAGTCAAACTAACCTTCAATTTGAGCTTCTAAATGCCAAAATTTCAAAGAAATAAACCCTTTCTTCCTTCACCAACATTCAGCCATAAGAAATAAAGATGATAATGGCATTTCTTTTTGTTTTATTAAATCATATATTATGTTATTAGTTAGATTACTATTATAACCTTTAAATAAAAATAAAACTATCATATATAATAAGGGCACATTAGTCATAAGCCAGCCACTAACTTGTAAAATGGGCTATTTTCCCTTTTAATACTCCATATTAAGAAACCATCATCATTCTAGCACTTTACACTATAGCATGCAACTTTTATGCTTTACGCGATTTAGTCCTTTTTGTTAAATTGAACACACAAACAATTAAATTTTTCTACGAAATTTTCACACACATTAATTCACTTATAATAAACACAAAATATAATATTAAAATATTTCTCAAACTCGAATTCGTGGTCCCGAAACCACCGTTCCAATTAGGGACAAAATCGGTCTGTTACAACTCTCCCCCCTTAGGGATTTTCGTCCCCGAAAATCTTACCGTTAAACAAAGTCGGATATTGTTGCCTCATTGAATCCTCAGGCTCCCACGTAGCCTCTTCAACTCTGTGCCTATTCCATAGTACTTTCACTAATGGAATCCTCTTGTTTCTCAACTCTTTTATTTCCCGAGCTAAGATACGGATCGGTTCTTCATCATATGTCATATCGGATCGAATTTCAACCTCTGACGGAGTGATCACATGTGATGGATCTGATCTATACCTACGAAGCATCGAAACATGGAATACGTTGTGTATCTTTTCCAATTTAGAGGGCAACTTCAATCTATAAGCAACAGGCCTAATACGTTTGATGATCTCGTACGGTCCGATGAACCTCGGACTTAGTTTGCCTTTCCGACCAAATCAGATTACTTTCTTCCACGGGGAAACTTTCAAGAATACCCGATCTCCGACTTGAAACTCTATATCTTTGCGCTTCAAATCAGCGTAAGACTTTTGACAATCTGATGCAGCTTTTAAACTATCTCTGATTATAGCCACTTTCTGTTCTATCTCTTTAATCAAATCGACCTTGTGCACCTTATTCTCACTGAGCTCAGTCTAGTATAATGGTGTTCGACACTTGCGACTGTACAAAGCTTCGTAGGGCGCCATTTTGATACTAGATTGAAAGCTATTATTGTAAGAAAATTCAATCGAAGGTAGGTATCGTTCCCACGTACCTTCAAACTCAAGGACGCAACATCTCAACATGTCCTCAAGTATCTGAATAGTTTGCTCGGACTGACCATCTGTCTGCGGATGAAAGGCTGTACTAAAATGGAGTTTTGTACCTAAAGCATCTTGCAACTTCTTCCAAAACTGCAATGTGAATCTCGGGTCTCTGTCTGAAACAATGGAATTCGGTACAGCATGCAACCTCACAATCTGTGATACATACAATTCAGCAAGTTTGTCGAGCGAATAGTTCATACGAATCGGTACAAAATGAGCTGACTTGGTCAGTGTATCCACTATAACCCAGACTGCGTCTTTCTTGCTTGGTGTCATAGGCAAACCAGATACAAAATCCATAGTGACTCTATCCCATTTCCATTCAGGTATCATGATTGGCTGAAGTAACCAGGAAGGCACTTGATGCTCAGCTTTTACTTGCTGACAAACTAAGCATTTTGAAACAAATTCAGATATATCCCGTTTCATGCCCGGCCACTAATAGCACTGTTTCAAATCATTATACATCTTTGTGCTACACGGATGTATCGACATTTGACTATTATGAGCCTCATCCAATATCATCTGAATCAAGTCTGCATTTCTCAGTACACACAATCGACCTTTATAGTTCAAACAGTCATTTTTATCAATTCGAAACTCTGGCTCTGCATCATTTTCACACTGAGCTCGTCTAGTAGTCATATCTTTGTCAACTTTTTGTGCATCGCTAATTTGCTGAATAAACAACGGTCTAGCCTTCATCTCAGCTATGATCGAACCATCACCAAACATAACCATATGTGCATTCAACGCACGAAGAGCAAACAATGATTTTCGACTTAATGCATCTGCAACAATGTTAGCTTTTCCCGGATGGTAGTCAATCACCAATTCGTAATCTTTTAGCAATTCCAACCATCTGCGTTGTCTTAAATTCAGGTCTTTTTGAATCATCAAATACTTCAGACTTTTTTGATCCGAGTAAACATGACATTTCTCGCCGAATAAATAATGACGCCAAATCTTCAGTGCGAACACAATGGCTGCGAGCTATAAATCATGCGTCGGGTAATTTCTTTCATGCGGGTTCAATTGTCTCGAAGCGTAGGCTACGACTTTGCCTTCCTGCATCAAAACGCAGCCCAAACCATTTAAAGAAGCATCAGAATACATAACAAATTCTTTACCCGATTCAGGCTGAGCTAACATTGGAGCTTCCGTCAAAAGGGCTTTCAACTGATCGAAACTTTTCTGACACTTTTCCGACCACTCGAACTGGACATCTTTCTGTAGTAGCTTTGTCAAAGGTGTAGCTATCACAGAAAAATCTTTCACAAACCGTCTGTAGTATCCCACAAGTCCCAGAAAACTTCAAATTTCGAAAGCATTCTTGGGTGGCTTCCAATCAAGTAAAGCCGATATTTTGTTCGGATCAACCCGAATACCTGACGCTGAAACAACATGACCCAGGAAGCTGACTTCCTTCATCCAGAACTCACATTTACTAAACTTTGCATACAACTGTCGATCTCGCAAAGTTTGTAGCACTAGTCTCAAATGCTCGCGTGCTCGGTTTTATCTCTGGAGTAGATCAAGATATCATCTATAAACACTACTACAAACCGATCCAAAAACTGTCTGAAGACCCGATTCATCAAATCCATAAAAATAGCAGGTGCATTAGTAAGCCCAAAAGGCATAACCAAAAACTCAAAATGTCCGTACCTCGTTCGGAATGCAGTCTTAGGCACATCAGAATCTCTGACTCGCAGTTGATAATAACTCGATCTCAGATCAATCTTTGAAAACACTGAAGCCCCTTTCAATTGGTCAAACAAATCGTCTATTCGAGGCAACGGGTACTTATTCTTTATTGTCACTTTATTTAACTACCGATAATCAATACACATTTGCATAGTCCCATATTTCTTTTTCACAAATAGAACCAGTGCACCCCAAGGAGAGAAACTCGGTCGTGCAAAGCCCCTATCTGACAACTCTTGCAACTATGCTTTCAACTCTTTCAACTCGGTAGGTGCCATCCAATACGAAGCTATCGAAATTGGAGTCGTCCCCGGAACTAGTTCGATGCCAAATTCAATCTCTCGTATTGGTGGTAAACCTGGTAATTCTTTAGGAAACACATCTGGGTATTCATTCACAACCGGTACTGATTCAATTTGCTTTTCAGACACTTTACTATCCAACACATAAGCCAAGTAAGCTTCACATCCTTTTCTCACATACCTTCGAGCTAGCATCGAGGATATCACTGTAGGCAACCCATTCAGATCAATTGATTTGACCCGGATAATCTCACCATTCTGACATCTCAAATCAATAATCTTTCTTTTGCAATTCACCACTACATCATGCAAAGTTAACCAGTCCATTCCCAAAATTATATCGAACTCATCAAAAGGCAATAACATTAAATCAGCTGGGAAGCAGGAATCCTGAATCATCAACGGGCAACTTTTACACACTTTATTAACAAGTACACAGCGACCCAAAGGGTTGGACACACGAATCACAAACTCAGTAGACTCAACAGGTAGAGTCTTACTGGATACTAAAGTTTCACACACATATGAATGAGTCGAACCAGGATCAATCAATGCAATTACAGTAGTATCATAAAGTGTAAAAGTACCGGTAATGACATCTGGGGAAGAAGCATCCTCTCTGGCTCGTATAGCATAAGCTCTAACTGGAGCTCTAGCCTCTGATCGAATTGTAGTGTCATTCGTCCCTCTCTGACTGCCACCTACATTGCCTAAATGTCTAGGTGGTCTGCCCCGTGCTGGTGTGCTGTTCGGTTTAATATTCTGAGCTGTATTTTGCTCGACTATCATCGGGCACTCTCGAATAAAATGATCTAACAATCCACATTTAAAACAAGACCGATCACGGAATCTACAACTCCCAGGATGCCATTTTCCACAATGCTTGCACTCAATCCGGTCCTATTGAACATTACCAACACTAGCCATCGAAGTGGCTCGAGAACTCACTGGAGGTCTGTCTCGTCTAGACAAGTCAGGAGTAGTCTTATGTCGGTTAAAGTCATCTCTGAACTTCTTAGATGTTGAATGGAAAATTTTACTCAATGATCTTTTACGAGTGTCTCTAGCTTCTGTCTCAGCCTTTCTTTTCTCTTTCCCGAGCTCTTCAGCTTTGCAAGCTCGCTCGACCAGTACCACAAACTATTTAATCTCAAGAATGCCCACAAGTAACTTTATGTCTTCGTTCAAACCGTCTTCAAATCTTCTACACATAATGGCTTCAGAAGAAACACACTCTCTCGAATATCTGCTGAGTCTGACAAATTTCCGCTCATATTCTGTCACTGTCATTCGCCCCTGTTTCAGTTCAAGAAATTCTTTACGTTTCTGGTCGATAAACCTCTGGCTGATATATTTCTTGCGGAATTCATTCTGGAAGAAATCCCACGTCACTTTTTCTTTCGGAACCACTGATACTAGTGTTTTCCACCAGTGGTAGGCAGAGTCCCGGAATAGAGATATAGCACACTTTAGGCATTCCTCTGAAGTACAGGATAACTCATCAAGTACCCGAATAGTATTATCAAGCCACATCTTGGCTCGCTCAGCGTCATCATCATTAGCTTTAAATTCTTCGGCCCCATATTTTCTGATTTTATCAATGAAGGCCTACTAGATCTCATCGGATCTATCGTCGGGGGTGCTGAAGGTACCAGAGTTGGATTATTAGGGGGTGGAGGTTGTTGTAAAGCCAGATTATTCTGAACAAACTGGGTAAACCATTCATTCATCATTTGGTAGAAGGCTTGTTTAGCCTCCCCCTCATGGCTACCCGAAACTGGTCGAGAGTCTATTGGTGCTGATCTACGTGCACGATCAGGCGCTACACTCTCTACATCATCAGCTACGGCTTTGTCAGGATCGGAATCCATTTACTATATAAAACACAGTTCGGAATGTCAGAAGTCACCACACTATCAAATATACATTAAAGGCATGTATAGCTAGACTCTCACGCGCTACGGTAGTCCTAGAAATGACTATACCGTAAGCTCTGATACTAATTAAATGTAACACCCTTAACCCGTGTTCGTCGCCGAATTAGGGTTACATGTATTACAATGTAAGTTAAAAACTTCAGTTCGCTTGATTGAAACTTAATCACTCACTTTTTTTTCAAATGAATTAATAATAACAAACAACAAATTTCACATGCGTAATACATACTCGATACATTAATCCAAGTCATATACAACATAACCATTGATGTATTTAAAAATGACTATACAATGTATACTACAACATTATCACTTAACAATACAGATTTCATAAGGCATAAACCTAATTTCCACATAACCGAAATATGCAACTAATTACACAACTCATACATGCTTATAATTTTTGGCCGAATATACAAGACCTCATTTACAACATTTCATGTTGATTGCCTAGCACAAACCAAGTTTGGTAATCATGTACTCAAATAAAATAAGTGACTTCACAAGCAAAATATTTATAAACCATAGTTATACACATCTTCTGCATTCGAGTATGGCCCTAAACAAATAATTCATTAAATATGATAATAAAATGTGTAACTTTCACCTAGGTTTGGCCGAATACACATACATGCATTACTCACATAATTCCTATCTAGCAAAACGATTGAAATTGTCACACTTATAGTTCCCGAATAAAGCTCAACTAACATATATCTACCTAGACTTATACATATAAAGGTTAACTTGATTGCCAAACCATCTAACTAATTTAACACAAAAGTTGGTTTTACAAACAGGCCATTATATAGAATGCATAAGATTAAAGTAAAGAAACAACCATGACTAAACCGTTGAAACCAAACACTTAAACCACATGGTCAAGAACAAATAAAACCGAACTTATAATATAAGTTTAAGCCATTTTCGCATGGCTATTTTATAAACACATAAAAACATAACATCATTCCAACATTTAGCTAGCCTATACATGCCTTTGATTCCAAAATAACGAGCTCAAAAGTACCAAAAAGGGATGATAGTGTGGTTGACTTCTCCAACAATCCTTCGAGCCCGTAGCTTGACCAAAAATCTATAAAACGAACAATGAACACACAAAGTGAGCTCACTAGCTTAGTAAGTCTCAAG
Source organism: Gossypium australe (assembly GCA_005393395.2). Classification (NCBI taxonomy): domain Eukaryota; kingdom Viridiplantae; phylum Streptophyta; class Magnoliopsida; order Malvales; family Malvaceae; genus Gossypium; species Gossypium australe. Next base: position 88,211,214 of record CM016625.1, read on the forward strand.
CAAATACAAATTGATATTCGAACATTTAACCTTTAATTAAACAATTCATAGAAAATGAAAATAAATATTATAATTACAGAATGACATGGCCGAATACTATCCATAACCTTAACTTAAGGATTTCACTTATCTTCCACGAACATATACATCATTCATTTTATAGTTATCATAAGTATTCCTATACTCCAAATTGAATAACATCTCATACATATTAATCACATAATCTTCTTTTTATACGCACATAAAATCACATCCAAATTCATTTCTCAATAACGAATTTACTTATAGTCGAATCATCAAAACAACATGTAGACATTAGGCTCAATTCATACATAGCTATATATATATAAATGGTTCATGTTCATCCTTTACAAACTCGATAGATAATACACTTCAATCCATAATAAGCTAGTAGGATAACACTTACCTAGGCTAATGGTACATAGCATTAAATAATATGTCGCACCTCGTTTATTATATGAGCTCTCAGTTTATAGCTTATCAACGGCATTAAGCCTGCTAGACCAGAAGTCCGAAATAATTCACCGACACGAAGCCTGCTAGGCTCAAAGCCCGAAATAGATCACTGGCACAAGGCCTGCTAGGCAATAAGCCCGAATCAAATCACCGGCACAAGGCCTGCTAGGCAATAAGCCCGAATCAAATCACCGGCACAAGGCCTGCTAGGCTTTAATGCCCGAAATAATTCATAAAACCAGTCCATCAAATTACATTTCTTAACACTATCATCACTAACTAAACATATACACAATTCACATTCACATATCACAACGAATGTACAAATTCTTATCACATATACAAAAACACATCTAATCCATTTTAAAGCCTTTACATTTGGCTAACACATATATTCATACTCAAATTTATCAAATAATTTCATTGAACCTATTCATAAATAATTCTTTAACATACTTTAGCTTAAGGACTTACCTCGACAGTCGACGAACAACGTATACCGACTATTCGATAATCTTCGATTTCCCCCGATCCAAATCTATTTTTCTTTGTTCTTGATCTAAACACAATGAAATTTAGCTCATTCAAGTACATTTCATTTCAATTTAGTCCCAAAACACATAAATGGGCAAATTACCATTTTACCCCTAATGTTTCACATTTTTACAATTTAATCCTATTTGCATAAAACACAAAATACACAAAATTTCCCCATGCTACTCAAGAGCCGAATCTTCCTAGGGACCTTACAAGTCCATTTATTTCATTTATTTTGCAAATAAGCCACTCTAAAATTTTATTTTTGCAATTTAGCCCAAATACTCAAATTTACCAAAAATCCAAAGACAAAACATATTAATCTTTAACACATCTTTAATTCAAAATCATCAAACATCACAACCTACATGAACACATCAATGGCCGAATATCACATGTACACTAATCTCAAAAATTTTAGCATGGGTCGGATAATATACTAAGCAACGATCTCAAAAACATAAAAATTAACAAAGACCAAAGTCAAACTAACCTTCAATTTGAGCTTCTAAATGCCAAAATTTCAGAGAAATAAACCCTTTCTTCCTTCACCAACATTCGGCCATAAGAAATAAAGATGATAATGGCATTTCTTTTTGTTTTATTAAATCATATATTATGTTATTAGTTAGATTACTATTATAACCTTTAAATAAAAATAAAACTATCATATATAATAAGGGCACATTAGTCATAAGCCATCCACTAACTTGTAAAATGGGCTATTTGCCCTTTTAATACTCCATATTAAGAAACCATCATCATTCTAGCACTTTACACTATAGCATGCAACTTTTACGCTTTACGCGATTTAGTCCTTTTTGTTAAATTGAACGCACAAACGATTAAATTTTTCTACGAAATTTTCACACACATTAATTCACTTATAATAAACACAAAATATAATATTAAAATATTTCTCAAACTCGAATTCGTGGTCCCAAAACCACCCTTCCGATTAGGGTCAAAATCTGTCTGTTACATTATCCTAAAAAATTTTAGACCTAATTTTTGGGTGTGACATGCTAAGTAACTGTAGAAAAGTCTTATTAATTTCATTCGTGTTGAAATTGAGGACAACTTGGCTAAAACTATCCGGAAACAATTGCATGATGACATTGGCGGCCAACTCCACACCAAGATTGTAATGCCCCAAATTTTTGGGCCTAGTAGAATTTGGCCTATTGGGCTTTGGGCATGGGAGCGTTTAAAATTTTTGAGAACAAGAGAATGGCACTAATGCAAGTTAGACCTATTAGGTGAGTGATTTTGGAAGTTTAGGGGGCTTCCATGAAGTCTCGGGTTCAAACCTGGGCTTTAGGAAAAAATTCGATTTTAGGTGAATAAAACCCTTGGAGTAAGTAAGTAGGCTTTAAGAATAAAATGTGGAAAAAAAATGACACAAGGTAGGGAGTGGTCTAGTGGCAAGGCGTCATTAAGGGTGTAAGGAAGAGCTTGGGTTCAAGTCTTGGCGCTTGCAATTCATTTTGTTTTCCTTTTAAATGAACTTAGACTTTGGCCCATAGACTTATATTTAGTTGCGCATGTTTTAAGTCACAAAAGGAGCTTGTGTTGTGGTGGCATGTAGCTTCTGGAGCATAGGAGAGGGCAAGGGTTCGAATCCCATTGTAAGCAAAAAGGGATATTTATTTTGCTAAGTTGGGACGGCAGGTGGTTGTGATGGAATTAAACTCTACTGAAGGTGAAACCCCACATCGGGAAGCTAACATGAGGTTAGTCGAGAAGCTGGCTTTAAATAGAGCGATCTATGAGGAGAGTAAGCATACCTTGATTGGCGTTTGGGCAAAGGAGTGTTAGGAGCTCGAATTAACTCCAGATTCCTATCAGATGTGTATTTTGCACTACTCTAGTTGTTGAGCGGCAAATGCCGAAATGCCGGTCACACGGCGATGGTAGCCACACGAGCGTGCGAGCGCACGTGTGGGAGGTTCGACGCGATAGCTGAGGCCATCATGAGTGTTCTTGTGGGTTTAGACTGTTTGGGCCACGATGGGCCGAAAGGGGCCATGTGGGGCCAATGGGCCCGTGGGCCCATATGAATAAATTGTATGATTGTGTAGTAGATATTGGACTGGTCAATGTGAATCTTATATCTGTGGCAAGATTTGGGCTCAATGGGCCACACGAGTGTGTGGGCCCACTTGGGCCAAGAATGGGCCCTAGGCCTATTCGCATCATTATCTCTGTGTAGAATACTTGAGTCGCTCGAGGCGAATGTAGACCTTCTGAGGGGATGATAAAATTACTTAAATACCCCCGATTTGTGAAATTACTGAAATACCCCTCATTTGTAAAATTATCGAAATACCCTCGGATTGTAAAATTACCGAAATACCTATGATTTTTGAAATTACCAAAATACCTTTAGTTTACAAAATTACTAAAATCCCCTTGGTTTGTAAAATTACCCCCGATTTGTAAAATCACTAAAATACCCCTGAATTTTGTAATTACCAAAATACCCCTGATATGTGAAATTACCAAAATTCCCATTGTTTGTAAAATTACTGAAATACCCTCAGTTTGTAAATTACTAAAATACCCCCAAATTGCCAAATTACCGAAATACCCTTGTAGGGTAAAATTATCGAAATACCCCTAAAGGGTAAGATTACCGAAATACCGTTATAGTGTAAATGACTATTTTGCCCTTGTGGGTAAATGACTGACTTATGTTATGATTTGACTGATTTGACTGTGATCGTATGACTGTGTTCTAACTAACTTGACTGTGGGCGTGTGACTGATATGCTGTTAATATGTGTTGAATTGACTGTTACTAAGCATGGTCATTTTGCATACACGTGTAATGATTGAGCATGACATACACGACATATTGCATAGGGTTGGGACATCGATATGGAGGAACTTCTGACAGGGTCGCACGGGTCGCCTGACAACTGTGGATCCAGTATTGATCTGATAGGGTCACATGGGTTGCATGACGACTGTGGATCCAGTATTAATCTGTTGAGGTCGCACGGGTTGCATGACGACTGTGGACCAACGGATGACTTAATGCCGCGTATCTGATTATGGCTTTGTGCCAACCTAAACATGGCTATGTGCCATCTTGATTATGGCTTGGTACCAATCGTATTTACCCATGGCTATGTGCCTAACATGTATACCGATGACTCTGTGTCGATCATACTAACCCAAGGCTGTGTATCGATTATATTACCATCACTGACAACTATGTGCCAAACATAATACAGTTACTGATGGCTTTGTGCCAATTATAATACCGCTACTGAAGGCTTAGAGCCGTATATATTTACTTTTAGCTTTGCTGCGATTTTGGTTAGTGCCACAACCGGTGCTAACATTGGGAGTGTAAGGATGGCGTGGGTGATTTATTCCCCGCAGGTAGTACAGGCTTAGACGGAGACAAGTGTAGGGTTGGATGGAATGGGTTAGCATGCATCACACATTATGCATATGGAATTAATTCTGATTAGGCTAGGCCTAGCTGTTACTGATATGGAGAATGGGCTAGGCCCAATTGATTCTGGTAAGGGCTGAGCCCTTGTAAGTGAAATTGTACTGGGCTTAGACCCACACACATTGTCTTGTTACTATATTGGGCTCCAGCCCAGACTGATTCTGAATTCTATCTGTTTTACTAACTGTTTTAGTTAGGAGGGGATTACACACTGAGTTTATGTAAACTTACCCCGTTTTTAACTGTGTAGGTAATCCCCAGCCTTAGACGGATCGGTGCTGCGAGGAACTCGGAGAAGGCCACACACTGCTTGTGTTTTCCGTTTTGGTTATTTACATTTAAGTATTTTGATTTGGGTTGTAATAAGGCCTCTCTATTTTTAACTTATTATTTGTGATAATTATTTATGATGTTTTCTAACTGCTAAAAGTGGAATACAATTTCCAAAACGATATCAGCCTTCAAAACACTACGTTTCCGCTACGATTTCAAAATGCTTCTGCAACTCAATTTTTAAACATCACATTCTCGCAAATTGTTTATTTTAAATATGCACCCGCAACAGATAAGGTTTTAAAAGTACTCACGTTTTAAAGTGGATAACAATTGCTTAAGCGTTCTAAGTTTTAACAAAGAGGCTTTGACTCTCAAACTAGTTTTAATAACAAGAAATATGGTTTTGAAAAACACTTCCATGTGACACGCCAGATTCGGGCCTAACTTCTAGGCCGGGTTTGGGGTGTTACATTTAGTGGTATCAGAGCCCGGGTTGCAAAACTCAATTGTGGATTGGGTTTTCAAAAATGAATTTCTGAAAGTGTTGTTTCAAAAAGCCTTGAATAATATTTGAAGTTCTAAAATGTCAAGTTGACCGTTTTCTGAAAGTGTGGTACACCGAGTCTCCGGCACCGTATCCGTAAGTTTCTGAATACTTTTGTCTGTTTATAAATTTAAATACAATGAGTTAGAAATACGGTGGTTTCTTTAGATATTGGATTGTATTTTTGGTATTTATTCTCTGTGTGTTTTGTTTTGATGTGAAGTTTGGATATAAAAATTGGTTATGTATGAGATATCCGTCTGTTTCAATGGCTAGGTGTTTTGAGTAGGTGCAGAGAGTTCCAAATTATAGTTAAAATATGTTAGGGATATTAGAATCAGAGTGCGCACCGGCAGCGTAGTGGTGTAACCTGTGTTGTGTAGCTATTATATAGTTGGAAATTTCGAGGATGAAATTTCTTTAAGGGGGTAGAATTGTAACGCCCCGAATTTTTGGGCCTAGTAGAATTGGGCTTAATGTGCCTTGTGCATGGGAGTGTTTAAAGTTTTTGAGAAGAAGAGAATGGCACTAATGATTTTGGAAGGTTAGGGGGCTTCCTTGAAGTCTCATGTTCAAACCTGGGCTTTAGGAAAAATTTTGGTTTTAGGTGAATAAAACCCTTAGAGTAAGTAAGTAGGCTTTAAGAATAAAATGTGGAAAGAAATGACATAAGGAAGGGAGTGGTCTAGTGGCAAGGCGTTATTAAGGGTGTAAGGGAGAGCTTGGGTTCAGGTCTTGGCACTTGCAATTCATTTTGTTTCATTTTAAATGAACTTAGACTTTAACCCATAGACTTATATTTAGTTGCGCATGTTTTAAGTCACAAAAGGAGCTTGTGTTATGGTGGCATGTAGCGTCTAGAGCATAGGAGAGGGCAAGGGTTCGAATCCCATTGCAAGCAAAAAGGGTTATTTATTTTGCTAAGTTGGGACGACAGGTGGTTGTGATGGAATTAAACTCTGCTGAAGGTGAAATCCCACATCGGGAAGCTAACATGAGTTTAGGCGAGAAGCTGGCTTTAAATAGAGCGATCTATGAGAAGAGTAAGCATACCTTGGTTGGACTTTGGGCATAGGAGTGTTCGGAGCGCGGATTAACACCAGATTCCTATCAGGTGTGTATTTTGCACTACTCTAGCTGTAGAGCATCAAATACCGAAATACCAGTAACAAGGCGATAGTAGCCACACGAGCGTGTGAGCGCACGTGTTGGAGCTTCGACGCGATAGTTGAGGCCATCATGAGTGTTCTTGTGGATTTAGACTGTTTGGGCCACGATGGGCCGAAAGGGGCCATGTGGGGCCAATGGGCCTGTGGGCCCATATGAATAAATTGTATGATTGTGTAGTAGATATTGGACTGGTCTATGTGAATCTTATATCTGTGGCTAGAATTGGGCTAAATGGGCCACACGAGTGTGTATTTTGCACTACTCTAGTTGTAGAGTGGCAAATGCCGAAATGCTGGTCACACGACGATGGTAGCCACATGGGCATTCAAGCACACGTGTGGGAGCTTCGATGCGATAGTTGAGGCCATCATGAGTGTTCTTGTGGGCTTAGGCTGTTTGGGCCACGGTGGGCCGAAAGGGGCCGTGTGGGGCCAATGGGCCCGTGGGCCCATATGAATAAATTGTATGATTGTGTAGTAGATATTGGACTGGTCTATGTGAATCTTATATTTGTTGCTAGATTTGGGCTAAATGGGCCACACGAGTGTGTGGTCCCACTTGGGCCGAGAATGGGCCCTAGGCCTATTCGCATCATTATCTCTGTTTAGAATACTTGAGTCGCTCGAGGCGACTGTAGACCTTCGGAGGGCTTGATAAAATTACTAAAATATCCCCGAGATGCGAAAATACCAAAATACCCTCGAAATGTAAAATTTCTGAAATACCCCTAATTTGTGAAATTACCGAAATACCCTTGGTTTACAAAATTACAGATATACCATTGGTTTACAAAATTACTGAAATACCCTTGGTTTGTAAAATTACCCCCGATTTGTAAAATTACTAAAATACCCCCAATTTGTAAAATTATCAAAATACCCCTGATTTGTGAAATTATCGAAATACCTCTGGTTTGTAAAATTACTGAAATACCCTCGATTTGCAAATTACTGAAATACCCCTGGATTGCAAAATAACCCAAATATCCCTGTAAGGTAAAATTTTTGAAATACCCCTGAAGGGTAGGATTACCAAAATACCATTATAGGGTAAATGACTATTTTGCCCTTATGGGTAAATGACTGACTTGTGCTATGATTTGATTGATTTGACTGTGATCGTATGACTGTGTTTTAACTAACTTGATTGTGGGCGTGTGACTGATATGCTGTTAATATGTGTAGAATTGACTATTAGTAAGCATGGCCGTTTTGCATACACGGGTAATGATTGAGCATGACATACACGACATATTGCATGGGGTTGGGACATCGATACGGAGGAAGTTCTGGTAGGGTCGCACGGGTCGCCTGACGATTGTGGATCCAGTATTGATCTGATAGGGTCGCGCGGGTTGCATCACGACTGTGGATCCAGTATTGATCTGAGGTCGCACGGGTTGCATGACGACTGTGGACCAACGGACGACTTAAAGCCGCGTAATCTGATTATGGCTCTGTGCCAACCTAAACATGGCTCTGTGCCATCTTGATTATGGCTTGGTGCCAATCGTATTTACCCATGGCTATGTGCCTAACATGTATACCGATGACTCTGTGTTGATCATATTTACCCAAGGCTGTGTGCCGATTATATTACCATCACTGACGACTATGTGCCAAACATAATACAGTTACTGATGGCTTTGTGCCAATTATAATACCGCTACTGAAGGCTTAGAGCCGTATATATATACTAGCAGCTTTGTTGCGAATTTGGTTAGTGCCACAACCGGTGCTAACATTGGGAGTGTAGGGATGGCGTGGGTGATTTATTCCCTGCAGGTAGTGCAGGGTTGGACAGAGGCAAGTGCAGGGTTGGATGGGATGGGTTAACATGCATCACATATTATGCATATGGAATTAATTCTGATTGGGCTAGGCCCAACTGTTACTGATATGGAGAATGGGCTAGGACCAATTGATTCTGATAAGGGCTGAGGCCTTGTAAGTGAAACTGTACTGGGCTTAGACCCACACACTCTGTTACTGTATTGGGCTCCAGCCCAGACTGATTCTGAATTCTATCTGTTTTACTAACTGTTTTATCTAGGAGGGGATTACACACTGAGTTTTTGTAAACTCACCCCATTTTTAACTGTGTAGGTAATCCTCAACCTTAGACGGATCGGTGCTGTGAGGGACTCAGATAAGGCCACACACTGCTTGTGTTTTTTGTTTTGGTTATTTACATTGAAGTATTTTGATTTGGGTTGTAATAAGGCCTCTCTATTTTTAACTTATTATTTGTGATAATTATTTATGATGTTTTCTAACTGCTAAAAGTGGAATACGATTTCCAAAACGATATCTATCTTCAAAACACTACATTTCCGCAACGTTTTCAAAATGCTTCTGCAACTCAATTTTTAGATATCACATTCTCGTAAACTGTTTATTTTAAATATGCACTCGCAACAGATAAGGTTTTAAAAGTACTTACGTTTTCAAGTGGATAACAATTGCTTAAGTGTTCTGAGTTTTAACAAAGAGGCTTTGGCTCTCAAAACAATTTTAACAACAAGAAATATGGTTTTGAAAAACACTTCCATGTCACAAGCCAGATTCGGACCTAACTTCTAGGCCTGGTTTGGGGTGTTACATTTAGTAGTATTAGAGCCTGGGTTGCGAAACTCGGCTGTGGATTGGGTTTTCAAAAATGAATTTCTGATAGTGTTGTTTCAAAAAGCCTTGAAAAGATTTGAAGTTCTAAAATGTCGTATTGACCATTTTCTGAAAGTGTGGTACACCGAGTCTCCGGCGTCGAATCCTTAAGTTTCTGAATACTTTTGTCTGTTTAGAAATTTAAATACAGTGAGTTAGAAATACGGTGGTTTCTTTAGATATTGGACTGTATTTTTGGTATTTATTCTGTGTGTGTTTTGTTTGGATGTGAAGTTTGGATATAGAAATTGGTTGTGTATGAGATATCCGTCTGCTTCAATGGTTAGGTGTTTTGAGTAGGTGTAGGAAGTTCCAAATTCTAGTTAAAATATGATAGGGATATTAGAATCTGAGTGCGCAGCGGCAGCGTAGTGGTGTAACCTGTGTTGTACGGCTATTATATAGTTGGAAATTTCGAGGATGAAATTTCTTTAAGGGGGTAGAATTGTAACGCCCCAAATTTTTGGGCCTAGTAGAGTTGGGCCTAGTGGGCCTTGGGCATAGGAGCATTTAAAATTTTTTAGAACAAAAGAATGGCACTAATGCAAGCTGGACCTATTAGGTGAGTGATTTTGGAAGGTTAGGGGGCTTCCATGAAGACCCGGGTTCAAACCTGGGCTTTAGGAAAAATTTTGGTTTTAGGTGAATAAAACCCTGGGAGTAAGTAAGTAGGATTTAAGAATAAAATGTGGAAAAAAATGACACAAGGAAGGGAGTGGTCTAGTGGCAAGGCGTCATTAAGGGTGTAAGAGAGAGCTTGGGTTCAAGTCTTGGCGCTTGCAATTCATTTTGTTTTCCTTTTAAATGAATTTAGACTTTGGCCCATAGACTTATATTTAGTTGCGCATGTTTTAAGTCACAAAAGGAGCTTGTGTTGTGGTGGCATGTAGCGTCTGGAGCATAGGAGAGGGCAAGGGTTCGAATCCCATTGCAAGTAAAAAGGGATATTTATTTTGCTAAGTTGGGACCGCAGGTGGTTGTGATGGAATTAAACTCTGCTGAAGGTGAAATCCCACATCGGGAAGCTAACATGAGGTTAGGCGAGAAGCTGGCTTTAAATAGAGTGATCTATGAGGAGAGTAAGCATACCTTGGTTGGCGCTTGGGCATAGGAGTGTTCGGAGCACGGATTAACTCCAGATTCCTATCAGGTGTGTATTTTGCACTACTCTAGCTGTAGAGCGGCAAATGCCAAAATGCCGGTCACACGACGATGGTAGCCACAGGAGCATGTGAGCGCACGTGTGGGAGCTTCGACACGATAGTTGAGGCCATCATGAGTGTTCTTGTGGGTTTAGGCCCTTTGGGCCACGATGGGTCGAGAGGGGCCATGTGGGGCCAATGGGCCCGTGGCCTATATGGATAAATTGTATGATTGTGTAGTAGATATTTGACTGGTCTATATGAATCTTATATCTGTGGCTAGATTTGGGCTAAATGCGCCACACGAGTATGTGGGCCAACTTGGGCTGAGAATGGGCCCTAGGCCTATTCGCATCATTATCTCTGTTTAGAATACTTGAGTCGCTCGAGGCGACTTTAGACCTTCTGAGGGGTTGATAAAATTACTGAAATACCCCCGATTTGTGAAATTACCAGAATACCCCTAATTTGTGAAATTACTTAAATACCCTTGGATTATAAAATTACCCAAATACCCCTGATTTGTAAAATTACCGAAATACCCTTGGTTTACAAAATTACTGAAATACCCTTGGTTTAAAAAATTATTGAAATACCATTGGTTTGTAAAATTACCCTCGATTTGTAAAATTATTGAAATACCCTCGATTTGTGAAATTACCGAAATACCCCTAATTTGTGAATTACCAAAATACCCTTGGTTTGCAAAATTACTGAAATACCCCCGAATTACAAAATTACCGAAATACCCCTGTAGGGTAAAATTAATGAAATACCCTAAAGGACAGGATTACCCAAAACCCTTATAGGGTAAATGACTGTTTTGCCCTTGTGGGTAAATGACTAACTTGTTCTATGATTTGACAGATTTGATCGTGATTTTATGACTGTGTTTTAACTGACTTGATTGTGGGCGTGTGACTGATATGCTGTTAATATGTGTTGAATTGACAGTTAGTAAGCATGGCCAATTTGCATACACGTGTAATGATTGAGCCTGACATACACGACATATTGCATGGGGTTGGGACATCGATACGGAGGAAGTTCTGATAGGGTCGCACGGGTCGCCTGACGACTGTAGATCCAATATTGATCTGATATGGTCCACGGGTCACATGACGACTGTGGATCCAGTATTGATCTGTTGAGGTCGCACAGGTCCCATGACGACTGTAGACCAACGGACGGCTGAAAGCCGCGTAATAAGATTATGGCTTTGTGCCAACCTAAACATGGCTCTGTGCCATCTTGATTATGGCTTGGTGCCAACCGTATTTACCCGTGGTTTGTGCCTAACATATATACCGATGACTCTGTGTCGATCATATTTACCCAAGGCTGTGTGCCGATTATATTACCATCGCTGACGACTATGTGCCAAACATAATACAGTTACTGATGGCTTTGTGCCAATTATAATACCGCTACTGAAGGCTTAGAGCAGTATATCTATACTAGCAGCTTTGCTAATATTTTGGTTAGTGCCGCAACTAGTGCTAACATTGGGAGTGTATGGATGGCGTGGGTGATTTATTCCCCACAGGTAGTGCAGGGTTGGACGGAGGCAAGTGCAGGGTTGGATGGGATGGGTTAGCATGCATCACAAATTATGCATATGGAATTAATTCTGATTGGGCTAGGCCCAACTGTTACTGATATGTAGAATGGGCTAGGCCCAATTGATTCTGATAAGGGCCAAGGCCTTGTAAGTGAAATTGTACTGGGCTTACACCCACACACATTGTTCTGTTACTGTATTGGGCTCCGGCCCAGACTGATTCTGAATTCTATCTGTTTTACTAATTGTTTTAATTAGGAGGGGATTACACACTGAGTTTTCATAAACTCACCCTGTTTTTAATTGTGTAGGTAATCCTCAGCCTTAGACGGATCGGTGCTGCGAGGGACTCGTAGAAGGCCACACACTGCTTGTGTTTTCCGTTTTGGTTATTTACATTTTAGTATTTTGATTTGGGTTGTAATAAGGCCTCTCTATTTTTAACTTATTATTTGTGATAATTATTTATGATGTTTTTTAATTGCTAAAAGTGGAATACGATTTCGAAAATGATATCTGTCTTCAAAACACTACGTTTCCGCTACGATTTCAAAATGCTTCTGTAACTCAATTTTTAAACATCACATTCTCATAAATTGTTTATTTTAAGTATGCACCCGCAACAGATAAGGTTTTAAAAGTACTTACATTTTCAAGTGGATAGCAATTGCTTAAGTGTTCTGAGTTTTAACAAAGAGGCTTTGACTCTCAAACCAATTTTAACAACAAGAAATATGGTTTTGAAAAATACTTCCACGTGACACGCTAGATTCTGGCCTAACTTCTAGGCCAGGTTTGGGGTGTTACAAAGATGGAATCCTTGTTTGTCAAGGCTTTCAATATAGCCTATCATATTGAGAACGTGAGTTCCCATAGTAGTTCCTTTCACCATTTTGAATCAAAATAGAGCTTTAGAGGTCTCATAACTCTCTTAATGTGTTTCCCCCTCATATAACTCCTTTAGGTACTGGATCATATTAGAGGCAACCATATCCTCATGTTGCTTTTAAAGCTCAGGAGTAATGGTGGAAAGCATTAGACATCCTATGTCTAACACGTCATCAAGATGCTTCTTATAAGCATCCTTGTCAGCTCTAAAGGCATTAGTTGTTGGTTCTTAACGAACAATTTCTTCAATGACATATAATTTTTGTTCTTGTTTAAGGACAATCCTCAAGTTACATAACCAGTCAAGGATGTTCGAGCCATTGAACTTTCCCTTCTCAAGGACAGATCGTAGTGATAAAGAGTTTGTGTTGTTTTTCATAATAAATCTACAATACTAAAATATGCTCATGAGTACATTTACCAACTTTAATATAATCATTATAAAGGACTTTATTAAATGATGATCCCACTATTTTATTCAAAATGAATCACCCTCATATTTTAATTTCAAAAATCTTTTCTCTAAAGTTTTCTAGTGGGTAAAAATTCATATTTTACCTCTTCTTAAGTCAACTTTGGCTTTACTCTCAAGATTATGGTTATTTAGGTAAACAACACTTGCTAATTACATCACACGTAAGTTGTAACACCCCAAACCCGGCCTAGACATTACGGCTGAATCTGGCGGCGTCACATTGAAGTGTTTAGCGTAAAACTTGTTGTTGTTGAAATCCTTAAAATCAATTAATCATTTTGTTATTTAACGATGATTCCAAAAAGGGTTGTTCATTTCCAAAGCGTGCATCATTAAAAGCTAATGACTTTTAAAACGCTATTAATTTTCAAAATCTCATTTATTGCGGGAGTTTTTTTAAGAAGTGTTGCGAAAACATGGTGTCTTTGAAAACAATTACCTTTTGAAAACCAGTCTTTTTCTACAACTAGCAGTTTATATCAAACTAAATAAATAAAAAACCCAATTTAAAGTTTATAACTTTAAAGAGGCCTTATTACATAAAAATACCCAAATTCAGTTACTTATAAATCAAAAGCTAAAAACGAAAGCTGATGCGGTTGTGTGGCCATCATTGAGTCCCTCGCAGCACCGACTCACCTACGACTGGGGATTTCCTGTACAGTTAAACAGAGGGGTGAGTTTACGAAAACTCTATGTGTAATCCTATAACAAGCAAACAGTCAATTAAACAGTAGATAAATGCAGTTTGGGCCTGAGCCCGTTACAATAACAGTCCAGTTTAGTGTTGGCCTAAGCCATTTCCTGTAATAGTAAATGATTGGGCTTGAGCCCATCACAATACCAGAAATCAGTAGGGCCTTTGCCCAATTTCAGTATTAGTATCAGTGGGGCCTTGCCCCATAAAAGTAACACATATCAGTCATGCAGTGAACAATATGTAATATCATTAATCGATGCAGTAATAGTACAGTATCATTAGTCAGTGCTGATATGCACTCAGAAATCCTACCCAATCCAACCTCTATACACCACTCCGTCCCACGAAACACACCATGTGGGGATAAAATCGACCCACCCAGCCAGACACACCAAGATTAGCACCGGTTGCTGCACTAAACAGTATTGCAGTAAAGCTTCCAGTAAAATAAATGACATATAGCCATCAGTAGGTCCACAGTCGTCTTGGGTGACCCATGCGACCTTATCAGTACAGTACACTTCCTCCAAATATAACAACCCATCCCCATGCAATATGTCATGACATAATATCACACGTGTATGCAAAATGTCATGCTCAAATCATAGTCATACATATCATAGAGCAAATCAGTCATACATAACATAAGGCCATAACAGTCATTTCATCACCTAGGGGTATAATAATCATTTTACCCTATGGGGTTATTTCAGTCATTTGACCCTATGGGGCATTTTGGTCATTTTACCCTATGGGACATTTCGGCCATTTTACCCTCTGGGGGCATTTCGGTCATTTTACCTTATGGGGGTATTTCGGTCATTTTACCCTATGGGGCATTTCGGTCATTTTACCCTATGGGGGCATTTCGGTCATTTTACCCTATAGGGGTATATCATTTTACCCTATGAGAGTATTTCGGTCATTTTACCCTATGGTCTCGGTGCAGATATCGACCTCTCGGAAGGTCCGCAGTCGCCTCGAGCGACTCCGGTAACCTAAATGATCATAACAGTGTAAATGGGCCGAAGGCCCATTACTCGGCCCAAGTGGTCCCACAAGCTCGTGCGGTTCTTTCAGCCCAGATTTCGCCACGGCTATGAGACCTACATAGCCCAGTCCAGTATTTGCCACAAATCGTTGATTTCATCAGTGGGGGGCCCACACGACCCCTTTTTGGCCCAACGTGGCCCATTACGGTCTAAGCCCACGAAAATGCTCATGGAGGCCTCTACAGTCATATGCCCGTGATTCATGGGCTCAGTTTGACCACACGTGTGTTCGCACGCCCATATGACCTCCAAGTCCAATCTTTTAGCTTTTTGACTTTTCGGCTTTTGTCGTTCTACAGTCAAAACAGTGTGAATACACACTTTACCGGCTTTTACGCCTATTATCGTTAGCAGGGTACAGTTACACACCTGTTTTGCGAAACTGTGTTTAGATCCATGAGAACCAAACCTTGTTTGAACGAGGGTGACTTTAGTCCTCTAAGACCGCTGTTCAGAAATGATCACACGCCTTTTGATTTTCTATATAACAATACACAGTTCTTATTAACCAAGATCGATCATATGTGTGGCCTAAAACCACCAATATCAGCTTAAGGAATAATAGAACATATTCGGCCTAAACCCATAGGAAAATAAGGTAACGTATTTACCTTAATTGAGTAATAGAAGAAAAAGGTTTTGATTGCCTGAGTAACACTTGCACTCCTTCACTTCTCGAGAATACCTAGAACCCAATGAACCTTCAATCACGAGGAAGGGATAGAACCGCAATCAACGAACATAAAAAGGAGTCACATTCAGCTTTTCAGAAAAAATAAAAGAGAATAGAATTGTAGACATAAAGAAATATTAAGGAAACAGAAAAGGGAAAATATGAGTACCTATCGGTTTGTTACCACTCTTGAAGAACCGAAATCACAACACCAATAGAAAAAATAAGGGAGACAATCGGCCTAAGTTGAGGGATATGAAATTCGACCAAGTATCCAATATGGAAGAACGAAGGATCAACGTTCAAAGAATGGCTAGATAGTTTGGAAGAGGGAAGAAAAGATGAGAGAAAAGGAAAGCAGAGAATTGGCCACCACAAATATTAGCAAGGAAAGGAATTCCATTCTCACCAGACAACAGTATTCGGCCTAAAAGAGTATTATGGAAAGAGAAGAAAATTGAGTAAACGGAGAGAGCAGAAATGTAACACCCCTAACTCGTATCCGTCGTCGAATTAGGGTTACGAGGCATTACCGAATAGAACATAACTCAAAACAGGCTTTCATTATATTTCATGCTTCGTAATTCAATCACAACAATACACTTGTATTTTATATTTAAATAAATATATCACACGGATTATAAATCAAAACACATTCATATAAATCATTATATATATAAATCACTTAATCAACTTAAACCCAACCATGCTTTATTACCATTAACACATAAACTATTCGTGCTTAATAATTAAACTACTTTACTTAATAAGTATAATATTCAAAACATACAAATATTACATACACAGTACTCGAATGCCTAGTTTATAATCAAACATATTTCATTTTATTCACCAAGTGCACATATTCATTACTTATTTATAAAACATTAGATCTTTCACTTGATAACTTAATAATCAATGTCACTGTAGCACCCCACACCCGGCCTAGACATTATGACCAGATCTAGCGTGCCACATCAGGTGTTGTTTGAAAACTTTGTGTTCGATAGAAAACGCATCTACGAGTCAAAACTTTCTACCGGTTAAAAATCCCGATTTTCGTTGCTTATTAACAAAACGGGTTTTACTTGAAATCATTCCTTTTCAGAAATATTATTATGCATCTATTAATTTGCTTTTGAAACCTCGTCGGTTACGGAAGTTTGGTTTAAACTGTTGCGGAAACATGATATTTTAAAAAAACAGTAGTTATTGTTTTAAAACCCGTGTTTAATAAATTAGCAGTTTGTAAAGAAATACCAAATAAAAGTTAAAAACAATCCCAATGTCCTTATTACAAAAAACAATTAACCCAAAAATTAAAGCAAGTAAATTAAAATAAGGTAACAACATTAACCCCAAGAGCATACAGACGTGTGGCCATCTCCGAGTCCCTCGCAGCTCCAAATTCTTTAAGGCTGGGGATTACCTGCACAGTTAAAGAGAAAGGGTGAGTTACAAGAACTCAGTGTGTAATCCCCTTATTACTCCCACAGTTTGGGCCCAATTTCGTACAATATTAATCTGGGCCTAAGCCCTATTCAGTAACGGTCTGGGTCGAAACCCTATTCAGTGACAGTCTGGGCTGAATCCCTATCCAGTGGCAGTGTGGGCCGAAGCCCTAAGATATGCAAAACAAATATGCACCCAACCCAGTCCAACCAACACACCACCCGTACCAACCAACACACCTGTGGGGACCAAGTCAACCCACCCAACCAGCACACGAATAACGCAGACTAGCTGCTAATAATAGTATACGTGGCTAAGCCATTGAATCGGTATAACGTGGCAAAAGCCACTAAATCAGTATAACGTGGCTGAGCCACCAGTACAGTGCTTCCTCCGAATCCATAACCCAACCCATGCAGAATGACATGTCACATTAAAATTATGTAAGCAATGCATCACCATCAACATCCATCATACAATTACTACTCATTCAACAATGAACCTGCCACTAAGGATAAAACGGTCATCTAGGGGTAAAACGGTAATTTCGCCCCTTGGGGTATTTCGGTAATTTACCCACCAAGGATATTTCGGTAATTTACCCACCAAGGGTATTTCAGTAATTTTACCCACCAAGGGTATTTCAGCAATTTACCCACCAAGGGTATTTTAGTAATTTACCCATGAAGGGTATTTTATTACTTTACCCACGAAGGTTATTTTAGTAATTTACCCATGAAGGGTATTTCAGTAATTTTACCCACGAAGGGTATTTCAGTAATTTTACCCCTACAATGGCCTTTTCGAAGGCCTACTGACGCATCGAACGACACGGTTTCCATTTTCGGTCAAAACGGTGCTATTGGGCTTAAAATCATATTTCGGCCCAAACGAGCCTACACACTCGTGTGGCCCATTCTGTTCATTTTCAGACTCGGTACCGCGGACTTCGCTGTCGCATTAATCATCCGGCATTTACCATCGATTTTGCTTGTGTGGGCCCGTTAACCTATTGGGCCCACCTCGCCCACTTCGGCCCAACAAGGCCCACTACAGCTTCAATCCCACGAGAGTGCTCGTGGCACTCCCCACAGTCTAACGCCATCACTAGTGGCTCGATTTATCTCTTCGAGCGTTCACACACTCGAATGATCTAAGTTGCCGGTGTTTTGACTTTTTGGTACTTCTGCTTTTAGCCGATTCACATATCATAGCAGTAGCAGATTAAACAGAGGTATGGGGTTACACACCTGTTACGGATTGCGCTTCGCGACCCTTTCCGAGGCACCTGAGATCACAACTGACCATTAGTTAGTCTTCACCCTTGATAAACCAAAATATAGAAATACTTTATGTATTGCCTCCACTTACTAGAGAACGACAGACTCCTTGCTATGGGAGAGTACTCGGCTTACACCTCCTGATTAAATAACCGAGTCCCTAGCAAAAAGAACATGTTAGAAACGTTGTTCCAAGACAACAAGAGAAACAACCTTTCGACCCCAAAGATCTCAAAATGATAAAGAGAAAAACTACCACCCCTATTCGGTCATGGCCACAACTTACCAAGAAATGAAAGAGATTCAGAAGCAGTTTGAACCAACAAGAAGAAAGTATTCGTACCCTAGAGGATTCGGCCTACCCAAAAAGTCAAGGCTTACTACTTGATTAGCTTTGCAAGGCCAAGAGAAAAACGGGAGAAAAAGAAGGGTTGGATGTTCAGATAAAGAGAAACTGAAAAGAGAAAGTGAATGTTCGGCTTACAAGATTCGGCCAGTAAAAGGAGAACTACTGTTCAAGAAGAAACATATTCGACTTAAGGAGAAATCAGAAAGGGAGAAGTGTGGCTACTACTTAGAGCTAAAGAAAAGAAATAAACGTTTAGGAAGAAGAGAAATGAGAAGAAGAAAGGAAATAGAATGAAAGAAAAAGCTTACTAATTCGGCACTTAGCAGAAAAATAAAGGAAAAAGAAAAATGAGAGCAAGGTGAAATCGACAGAAGTCAGAGAAGAAAGAAAAATGACCCGAAATGTTGGTGAAAATAAAAACCCAAAATGCAAAACTCTCAAAGGAAGACCAAAGAAATTTGGTACACTCTCCCCTCTCCAAACCGAATATGCACACTCAAATGACCAACCATGGCCGAAATTCCCTATCACCACTTCCCCATATTCGGCCAACACTAGCACACTCCTCCATCCTTTGATTCTCTCCACTCTTTCCTCCTAATTTTGCTCTCCCTCATCCATTTGGATTATTTGACCAAGTCTCCAACTCCCCTTGAAGAGTTTGATCTAAACTCTGCTTCCTCCACTCACTTGACACAAAATAAAAGCCTCCATTTTGCAAACTGTGGGATTCGAACTCCACTCCCCCTTGTTTCCTAATGACGCCACTACCACCTTGCCACATGCTCATCTTGTGTTAGTAAAACACACATAAATTTACTTAAGTCCAACTTCAACCAGCCCTCTCCTCTTAAAGGCCAAAAGCTAAAATTTTTCCAAAGCTCAGACTCGAACCCAAGCCTCCATGGAACCCCAAATACACTCAAATAACCAGCTGAGCAAGCACAAGATGAAACATGCAAAAATTACAACCCCTAATTTTTTGGGACATTACAATTCTACCCCCTTAAAGAAATTTCAGCCTCGAAATTTACCTGATCAGAAAAGATGAAGGTATTGCTGTCGCATTGCCTCCTCCGACTCCCATGTAGTTTCCTTTGAATCGTGATTACGCCACTGCACTTTGACTAACGGAACAGACTTTCTTTTCAGCACCTTAACATCATGATCCAAAATCAGCACCGGTTTTTCTTCAAATGTCAGATCAGGTTTTACCTCGATCTCCTCCACCGGCACTATATGAGAAGGATTAGAACGGTAGCGCCTCAGCATAGAAACGTGGAATACATTATGAATACGATTTAACTCAGGAGGTAGCTCCAACCGGTAGGCAACTGGTCCCACATGTTTTACTATCCGGTAAGGTCCTATAAACGTAAGGCTCAACATGCCTTTTCGCTCGAATATCGGAATCTTCTTCCAGGGTGGAACCTTTAAGAAAACATAATCTCCCACTGCATACTCAATCTCTTTATGCTTTAAATCAGCGTATGACTTCTGCCTGTCAGATGCTTCCTTTAACCTATTACGGATCAATTTTACTTTCTCCTCGGTTTCAAAGACTAATTCCGGTCCCAACACTCGCCGCTCACCAAATTCTGTCCAACAAGTAGGGGTACGTCACCTACGACCATATAATGCCTCGTATGGTGCCATCTAGATACTGGATTGGTAGCTATTGTTATAAGAAAATTCCACTAAGGGTATATAGTCTTCCCAACTACCCTTGAAATCAATCACACAACTTCTCAACATGTCCTCCAAAATCTGTATTACCCTCTACGACTGACTATCATTCTACGGATGAAATGTTGTGCTGAAATCTAACCTTGTACCCAGAGCTTCGTGTAACACTCTCCAGAATCGAGATGTGAATCTGGGGTCCCTATCCGAGATGGTAGACATTGGTACCCAATGTAACCTCACAATTTCTACCACGTATAGCTTGGCCAACTTCTACAACGAGTAATCAGTGCGAACTGGTATGAAGTGGGCGGACTTAGTCAGTCGATCAATAATAGCCCATACCAAATCTTTCTTAGTATGCGTCAGGGGTAGCCCACTAACAAAGTCCATGATTACTCTCCCCCACTTCCAAAGTGGAATTTTAACATGTTGCAGTAATCCAGAAGGCAGTTGATGCTCCGCCTTCACTTGCTGGCACGTCAAACACTTACAAAGTCAATAACCTTACGCTTAAGTCCTGCTACCAGTATAGTTCATGTAGATCTCGGTATAACTTGTTTTCACCAAGATGCATAGTGTATGGACTACTATGCGCCTCCCGCAAAATTGACTGCCTTAACTCAGAGTCCCTCGGTACACAAACTCTTCCACGGAAGCATAATACTCCTTCACTATTCAACCCAAAATCCTCAGTCTCACCCTTCCTCACCTGTTGGAACCGAGGAACCAACGACTCATCCACATTTGTTTCTCTTTAATTTGAACTACCCACGTTGGTTTCATTTAAAGTTCCGCTAACAGACTATCATCCTCAAACAGGCTGAGACGAGCAAACATTGCTCTTAAATCAGACATAACCTTATAGCTTAGTGCATCTACTACCACGTTAGCTTTTCCCGGATGGTACTCAATCGAGCAATCATAGTTCTTAAGCAACTCTATCCACCGTTGCCTAAGGTTTAACTCCTTCTGAGTAAGGAGGTATTTGAGACTCTTACGGTCGATATAAACGATCGACCTCTCCCCGTACAAGTAGTGTCTCTAAATGTTTATTGCAAATACCACCGTAGCTAATTCCAGGTCATGAGTAGGATAATTCACCTCGTGCGGCCTAAGCTGATGGGACGTATAAGCCACAACTTTACCCTCCTGCATCAGCACACAACCCAAACTCGTGTGCGACGCATCACAGTAAACAACGAATTCCTTTTCAGCCTCTGGCTGAATTAGTACCGGGGCCTCAGTCATAATCTTCTTCAGTTTCTCAAAACTCTCCTGTTGTTGTCAGCCTAAACAAATGGTACTCATTTACCCAGCAACTTAGTTAGGGGTGCAACAATCAATGAGAACCCCTCAACGAATTGTCTGTAGTACCCGGCCAGACCCAGAAAACTTCGAATCTCAGATACAGACTTCGGTGGTTTCCAATCTAATACGGCCTCAACTTTTTGAAGATCAACCCTAATTCCCTCGACAGACACCACATGACCCAAAAATGTCACCTCTCATAGCCAAAACTCGCACTTGCTAAATTTGGCATAAAGTTGCCTTTCTCTCGATATTTGCAGGACAATCCGGAGATGGGCATCAAACTCCTCCTCAGTTCGTGAATACACCAGAATATCATCTATAAACACCACCACGAATCGGTCTAAGTAAGTTTGGAAGACCCGATTCATCATATCCATAAAAGCAGCTGGTGCATTCGTTAACCCGAACGGCATGACCAGAAACTCTTAGTGTCCATAACGAGTCCGAAATGGAGTCTTATATACATCTTCCTCCTTAACCCTTAACTGATGGTATCCCAATCTACGATCTATCTTGGAGAAAACAGTGGCTCCTCACAGCTGATCAAACAGATCGTCTATTCTTGGTAAAGGGTACTTGTTCTTAATTGTCAGTTTATTCAATTGACGATAATCGATACACATGCGCATTGACCCATCCTTCTTCTTTACGAACAGTACTGGTGCTCCCCATGGTGACATACTCAGTCGGATGAATCCTCGATCCAGTAGCTCTTGGATCTGGGCCTTTAATTCTACCAGCTCCTTCGGTGCCATCCTATAAGGGGCAATGGACACCGGAGCCGTTCCCGGTAGGAGCTCAATGCCGAATTCGACCTCACGGCTTGGTGGTAACCCTGGAAGCTCTTCAGGAAATACTTTCGGAAATTCCTTTACGGTCCTGACATCCCCAACAGACAAACCCTTACCATCAGATATGCTGACATAAGCTAGGAACGCCTCGCACCCTTTGCGAACCAGTTTCTAGACCCTTAATGCAGAGATCATATTAGATAAATAATCCCTTCTTTCCCCTATCACGACCACCTCTTCAATCTCCGAAGACTTTAGTACCATACGCTTAGCAGCGCAATCTAAATTCGGTCGGTGTTTCACTAACCAGTCCATGCTCAAAATGAGATGGAACTCGCCAAACGACAACTCCATCAAATCCGCCGGAAAGACAGCCCCTTGAACCTTTAGGGGCACATCTCTAAATAGTTTATTCACCCTAACTGACTATACCAGTGGACTAACCACTGACAGTTCCCTATCAGCAAGTTCACACTGTATACCCAATGTTCTCGACACAATACAAGCAACATACGAGTGCATAGACGCAATGTCAATTAAAGCTATAAATGGTACATCATGAATGAGGAACGTACCAATTATGACGTCAGGTGCGTCGCCATCCTCTCGATGTCGAGTAGCATACACCAACCCTGGTTGTCTCGCGTCTGTATTACCAGCACCTCTGCTCGGTGCTCCACGATCTCGTCCTAACCCATTTCCCCCTGGGGCTGGACCACGGCCTCTCGGTGGTTGCTGGCTACCTCTCCCCGACTGTACATAACCCTGACCTGAACCTTGCATCTGAACAGGCCTCTGAGTACAACCTCTAACTTGATGATCCCTGGAGTCACATCTGAAACACGCCCCAGTTCTTTTCCAACACTCCTCCAAATGAGATCTCCCACAATTAGTGCAAGGCTGTGGTTTGACTGCAACATTAGGAACCCCAGTTCGGGCTGGCCCATCAAAACTAGGCCTCTTCCTAGGCCTACCCGAAGAACATGAAGGCCCAAAATTCCTTTTACTTCTGCCCCTATCCTGCTCACGGTTCTGAGGCTCTGAGCGTTTCACATTCTTGGCAGTCTTAGCCTTGTCAACTAGGGTAGCAAAGTTTCTTTCCCTCTTCGGGGTTATCAATACCCGTAACTCATCCCGAAGACCATCCTCAAACCACACGCAACGATCATATTCAGGCGCGACTATGCCCCGAGCGTACCGGCTCAAGCGCAGGAACTCTGCCTTATACTCCGCTACGGACTTATACCCCTGGACCAGATTCAAAAATTCCTTTTTACGGGTGTCCACATAACTTGCCCCGACATATTTTCCCTGGAAGGCCACCTTAAAGAAATCCCATGTCACATAGTCAGCCTGCGTGCCTTCCCTCACTTTAAGCCACCATTGGTATGCCTCATCTCGCAGTAAATACACTGCTCCTTTCAGCTTTTGTTCCACTGTGCAGTCAAGGTCATCCATGATTTGCTCAACCGCCTCCAACCAATATTCTACTGCGTTCGGGGCTACACCAGAGATGCCCCTAAAGAATTCTGCCCCGTTTGACCGGAGTCGCTCAGAAATTGACCCTCGGGCCACTGACCTAGTACTGGCTCCAGCAACCCTTTCCAGAACCCGTAGCATCGCTTGGGACAAAGCATCATCCCCTCCAGCTCGATCATGAGACCCCGTTTCAGTTACTGGTGATGCCGGTGCTTCCCTTTCAGGTATATGCCCTGATGCTGAGGACCCAGCCCTAGCACCTCGGCCTCTACCACGGCCACGTGTACCCCTTCCGTGACCTGTTGTGCTCATATCGTTGTAGCGTACTTATCTGATTAAGAATTTTATGAATTAGCTTATAGTTCATATAATTATTAATAGATATCTTATGAAAAGCAGTAATTAGGGTTGTTTTCACAGATCGCATTTTCTACAGTTTCAGTCTCCAATAGTCTCGGTTTCTACAACTAAGTAGTTTCAGTATGCTACTACTGTCCCTAGTAGTTTCTTAGTATAGACATTCTAGCAAATAAAGTATAGAGTAAAGAAACTTACAAATTTAGAGCCAGCGACTCAGTGTGCCACACGTTCAGTAATATCACTACTTTTTAAACCAGAGTTTAAACAAATTTGGAAAAGTTTTCAAAACCCATTCCACAGCCGAGTTTTGCAATCGGCCTAGACGTTATGATCAGATCTAGCGTGCCACATCAGGTGTTGTTTAAAAACTTTGTGTTCGATAGAAAACGCATCTACGAGTCAAAACTTTCTACCGATTAAAATTCCCGATTTTCGTTACTTATTAACAAAATAGGTTTTACATGAAATCATTCCTTTTCAAAAATATTATTATGCGTCTATTAATTTTCTTTTGAAACCTTGTCAATTACGGAAGTTTAGTTTAAACTGTTGCGGAAACATGATATTTTAAAAAAACAGTAGTTATTATTTTAAAACCCGTGTTTAATAAATTAGCAGTTTGTAAAGAAATACCAAATAAAAGTTAAAAACAATCCCAATGGCCTTATTACAAAAAATTATTAACCCAAAAATTAAAGCAAGTAAACTAAAATAAAGTAACAACATTAACCCCAAGAGCATACAGGACGTGTGGTCATCTCTGAGTCCCTCGCAGCTCCAAATCCTCCAAGGTTGGGGATTACCTGCATAGTTAAAGAGAAAGGGTGAGTTACAAGAACTCAGTGTGTAATCCCCTTATTACTCCCACAGTTTCGGCCCAAGACCGTACAATTTTAATTTGGGCCTAAGCCCTATTCAGTAACGGTCTGGGCTGAAACCCTATACAGTGACAGTCTGGGCCGAAGCCCTAAGACATGCAAAATAAATATGCACCCAACCTAGTCCAACCAACACACCACCCGGACCAACCAACACACCTGTAAGGACCAAGTTAACCCACCCAACCAGCACACCAATAATGCAGACTAGCTGCTAATAACGGTATACGTGGCTGAGCCACTGAATCAGTATAACGTGGCAAAAGCCACTAAATCAG
Source organism: Gossypium australe (assembly GCA_005393395.2). Classification (NCBI taxonomy): domain Eukaryota; kingdom Viridiplantae; phylum Streptophyta; class Magnoliopsida; order Malvales; family Malvaceae; genus Gossypium; species Gossypium australe. The sequence continues at coordinate 88,236,702 of CM016625.1, forward strand.
TATAACGTGGTAGAGTCACCAGTACAGTGCTTCCTCCTAATCCATAACTGTAACAGTCTGAATTCGACCCTAATCGGAATGGTGGTTTCGGGACCACGAATCCGAATTAGAAAAATATTTTATTTATTTATTTGATGTCTATGTTAAGTGTTTGTGCATGAGTAAAAATATCGTAGGATAATTTAAATGTTTGGATGTTTAATTTAATTAAAGGATTAAATTGCTAAAGTGGCAAAAGTAGTAAGCATGAAATTGGAAGAGTAAATTGAATTGTTTATTTGATTTAAGGATTTGCATGTCAAATTTCCACCTTTCATGCTAGTGGATGGCAATGATGATGGGGGAAGATTAGTTTTGTATTTTATAATGTAAATAATATATTTTATGAATAATAACATATGTATTATATTGATTTAACAAAATAAACATGAAAAGAAATTGATTTTCTCTTTCCTTCCTTCATCTTCTTCACCGAATTCCCCTTCAAAGAAAAGGAGAAAATTCATCCCTCATCATTCGGCCATTGCATGTGTTTGGTAAGGTGAGAATTTGAGCTTTAATTTAGTAATCTATATGTAAATGAGTTAGTTACTTTGAACATTACCGAAAGCATGTTGAAATATTTGAAGTTAGGCATGTTGAGTTTCGGCCATGGGAGGTGATTATAGCTTGTTGTGTTAATGAATATTAGATGAATGGAGATAGAAAAGTTGATGAAATGGAGAGTAGTAATTTAAGCTTGTAGGAATGATAGGAGGGATTGTTTCAATTTGAGCATGAAGATGCCCTCTTACATTCGACCGAATGTTGAGATGACCATGTGTGAGGTTTTTCTTTCTTAATTGTTTGGTAATATATATGTATACCGTGAAATAGTATAATTGGTCAAGGATGAATGCTTAAATTTTGATGTGATTATTGATTGAATTTAATATTAAGGGTGTAATTGCATAAATTAAATAATGGAAGGGTTAAAATGTTAGAAGGGAGGTTTATAGAGGCTTGAAGAGATTTAGTGATCATTCAGCCATTGAGGAGTAACCTCAATTAGTTGTATTTTGTGTTTTGGTGCATTTGGGATTAAATTGAATAGGTTGTAAATGTCAAGGGTAAATTGGTAAATTGCATAGTTTTGTATATTTGGATTTAATTGAATGAAAATGTAATTGAAAAGGTTCAATTTACATTCTAGATCAAGATCATAAAGAAAATGGTTTAGATCGGGGAAAGGCGAAACTAAATGAGTAGCCGGGAAAACCTTGAATCGTCGCTTTTTGAGGTAAGATTTAAGCAATTGAACTAAACCAAATTTTATTCTATATATATGCTAAATGATTCTAGGCATGTTAACTTATAATGCCAAATGTGAATTGAGGAAATCTAGCTTGAGTTGGTCGAATATGAGACTTGAAATTTGTAAAGGTAGGCTATGCTTAGTTGAGTCATTGAATATATATATATGAATGAAAAATGAGATGGATATGTGCAAAAATGAGGTGAGGGACATTACTTAAAAAGGGCGGATATATATTCATATATGATAAAGTTGCCGAATGCTATAGTGAGTATCAAGAATGTATGAACTATTTGTAAACTTTTAATTATACGAGTATATATGTATGAATAAGTACATATGTGTGTGTGTTCATGTTATAATGGATTATGGTACTACGTGTACGACATTATGACCGGGCACTAAGTGTGCGGAACCGGCTCTATGGCACTGAGTGTGCGGATCTATTGAGTAACGGCACTGAGTGTACGATATGTTACTGAGAAAATTGGCACTAGGTGTGCGGAATATACAGGTAGCGGGACTAAGTGTGCGATACGTTACCGAAACAAAAATTTACATAAGTGCAGGAAAGAGGTTCGATTAAGGACTTCTACTTCTAATACAAATACATGTACGAAAATGTGGAGTATATTAGTATTTGCTATGCATGATTGAATAAGTTTGGTATGGTAAGGGAACTAGAGGTAAGTATCATTTCCTTTAACTTATGAATAATAGGAGTTGATGTGTATATATGAAGACTTGTTAAATGTGTAACATGTTTTTTAAACCGTTATAAGGTGGTTAAATATTTAACCTTTGAGGATTTAGCTATTCAGTTGATGGTTGTGAATGAATGAGGATAATTTCTTTTAATTTCAAATAAACTTATGTGTATGGAAATTCAGATAAGTGGGGTATTAACGTTACTTGGTAAATGTTTTGGTCGGGTGCACTTATGTTTTAAGTCATTTGAAATATATATCTGACTTTGTTAATTATAGAGAGGTAGTTAATGTAGTAGATAAATGATTTCGGAAATTGGTATTGAAATTGGTGTACATTAGGATCGGTTAAACAAAGTTTTTGCCATATAGGTATATGTGGTTTGGTATTTGATGTTTGTTTCGGTAAAGGGATTACAAGCATGTGCATGTTTAGCTATTATGACTAAGTAACCAAATTGATAGTACTTTTGCTACTTGATCAACATTACTCTTATGTGAAATTGGTAATATAGATTTGTGAAATGTTCTTTAAGGTTTATGCTCACTATGAAAGTATAATGTTATTCGTGGTACACTCGAATACGACCGTTTGTATGATAGATTTCTATGTTAACATTGACCAATGAAATGATAGGCATATGTTTGAATATGAATTAGACATTTAATAATTATGCGATAGAAGTTCGTTGGATTCAATTTGTTATTAAAGAAATTTGATACGATTATTTATAAGATATTTTCGAAGTTACTCTTTTATTTAGTTATGAATGCTTGTTTTGGGTTACGATTTGATAGGTAATGCTCCGTAACTCTAATCCGGTGACAGATACGGGTCAGGGGTGTTACAATAACCCAACCCATGCAGAATGACATGTCATATTAAAATTATGTAAACAATGCATCACCATCAACATCCATCATACAATTACTACTCATTCAACAATGAACCTACCACTAAGGATAAAACGGTCATCTAGGGATAAAACGGTATTTTCTCCCCTCGGGGTATTTCGGTAATTTACCCACCAAGGGTATTTCGATAATTTACCCACTAAGGGTATTTAAGTAATTTTACCCACCAAGGGTATTTCAGTAATTTACCTAGGAAGGGTATTTCAGTAATTTACCCACGAAGGGTATTTCAGTAATTTTACACCTACAATGGCCTTTTCGAAGGCTTACAGTCGCATCGAGCGACACGGTTTCCATTTCCGGTCAAAACGGTGCTATTGGGCCTAAAATCATATTTCGGCCCAAACGGGCCCACACGCTCGTGTGGCCCATTCTGTTCATTTTCAGACTCAGTACCACGGACTTCGCAGTCGCATTAATCATTCGGCACTTACCATCGATTTCGCTTGTGTGGGTTCATTAACCCATTGGGCCCACCTAGCCCACTTCGGCCTAACAAGGCCCACTACAGTCTCAATCCTACGAGAGTGCTCGTGACACTCACCACAGTCTAACGCCATCACTAGTGGCTCAGTTTATCTCTTTGAGCGTTCACACGCTCGAGTGATCTCAGTTGCCGGTGTTTCAGCTTTTTGGTACTTCGGCTTTTAGCCGATTTACAGATCATAGTAGTAGCAGATTAAACAGAGGTGTGGGGTTACACACTTGTTACGGATTGTGGTTCGCGACCTTTTCCGAGGCACCTGAGATCACAACAGAAGAGGTTCAGAAGCAGTTTGAACCAACAAGAAGAAAGTATTCGTACCCTAGAGGAATCGACCTACCCAAAAAGTCAAGGCTTACTACTTGATTAGCTTTGCAATGCCTAGACAAAAATGGGAGAAAAAGAAGGGTTGGATGTTCGGCTAAAGAGAAACCGAAAAGAGAAAGTGAATGTTCGGCTTACAAGATTCGGCCAGCAAAAGGAGAACTACTATTCAAGAAGAAACGTATCCGGCTTAAGGAGAAATCGGAAAGGGAGAAGTGTGTCTACGGCTTAGAGGTAAAGAAAAGAAATAAACGTTTAGGAAGAAGAGAAATGAGAAGAAGAAAGGAAAGAGAATGAAAGAAAAAGCTTACTAATTTGGCACTTAGCAGAAAAATGAAGGAGGAAGAAAAATGAGAGCAAGGTGAAATCTGTAGAAGTTAGAGAAAAAAGAAAAATGACCTGAAATGTTGGTGAAAATAAAAACCAATATGCACACTCAAATGACCAACCTTGGCCGAAATTCCCTATCACCACTTCCCCACATTCGGCCAACACTAGCGCACTCCTCTGTCCCTGGATTCACTCCACTCTTTCCTCCTAATTTTGCTCTCCCAAATCCATTTGAATTATTTGACCAAGTCTCTAACTCCCCTTGAAGAGTTTGATCTGAACTCTGCTTCCTCCACTCACCTGACACAAAATAAAAGCATCCATTTTGCAAACTGTGGGATTCGAACTCCAGTTCCCCTTGTTTCCTAATGACGCCACTACCACCTTGCCACATGCGCATCTTGTGTTAGTAAAACACACACAAATTTACTTAAGTCCAACTTCAACCAGCCCTCTCCTCTTAAGGGCCAAAAACTAAAATTTTTCCAAAGCTCAGACTCGAACCCAGGCCTCCCTGGAACTCCCAAATACACTCAAATAACCAGCTGAGCAAGCACAACATGAAACATACAAAAATTACAACCCCTAATTGTTTTGGGACGTTACAGTCACATAGCTTACAAACAAAAGCACATTCGACAATAGCAAATACATTTAATGGTCAAGCATAAAATTTTAAATACCAAAGTTATATGCGCATTATACCTAACCATTTTGTTCCTTTTATAGAAAAATGCGTAATTCAAATCATAACCTACTCAACTTATAAAATCATTAACCAAACCAACCCACATACATTTAGTTATTCATTTCATGATCTATTCAGCTAATACTTATTCACTTAAAATTATCCATACGACATACTAAGCATATATAGGTAAATATTATACATAGACAAGCATCATTTCTAAACCCAAATATACCTCTTCTCTTATCACAAGTATATGTGCATATGACCATATCATTTGAATCATCTTAAGTATAATGAATAACCAAGACTTCCACCAAATCACATGCTAATTAATTTTCCCAAAATGTACATATATATAACCACTCAATTATTCACATATACACATTCGATCAACCATATTAACTTCCATTCAAACCACCTCAACTATATTCATTATTTATCTTACTAATCCGAACTTAAATAATTTAGCATCATGGCCGAATATACAATATGCTTATCATTACCCCTTTACCGAATCATATAACAAACATCACAAACATATATATATTCGGTATTAAGCTTTCTAACTTAAACTATTTAATAATACAAATTATACCAATATGTCAAGCTTACCATAATGAACAATCTTAAACCATACATATTATTGCTTTAAACTATATGCATAAACCAAGCACACCACACATATATGACATGCCTAATACTTAACTAATATATTACATACTATAATTCAACAAGCATCCATCATTTACCTCATTACTGAAATACATGACCAAACACCACAACATATATATATCATGTGATTACTTTCCATATAAGATTAAACCATGACCTAATTTACACAACCATTAGCATTATAATCAAGCCATTATATCAAAAGCATATAAACTATAACACCCCAAACCTGGCCCATGCGTTTCGACCCGATCTGGTATGCTACGAGTTGTACATTAAAAACTTTTGCTTTGTTGGTTTTGGAAGTCGTAAGTTATTTAGACATAATTTGACTAAATAAATGATATTTTAAAAATAAACTCCTTTTAATTATTATTATTAAGTATAAATAAACCTTGTCATAAATTCATAATTTCAGAACATTGAAATCTACTTAGTTGAATAAAAACTAGGGGCCTTATTACATAAATAATCCCAAAATGAAATAAAATAAACTTAAAGAAATCCCAAATTAACTTGTAGAAATAAAAACTTGATGGCCCCTCGAGTCCGTCTCGGCTCCCATGACCACGATCTACTATTCATCTGGAAGAGTAGAGAAAAAGGAAAGCGTGAGTCACCAAGACTCAGTGTATAAATCTCAAAGCACACAACGACCTGAGCCCACAAACACATTATGGGCCCTGGCCCATACATAAAGGTATCAATCATAATCACATGATAAACAATAAATAATGAATAATAATAACCCAACCCATCCTAGGTTTCCATCCTCTACACACCAACCCGTACCAACCATCACACCTTGGGGATTTCTATAATCAACCCTCCATCCGCTACACACCATAACGACAGCCGTACTGCCTATTCCTGTTATTCAGGAATCATTAAATGTGGCATAGCCACCGATCACTATGTGACCTATCATTTATATTTGTGGGTTTTCTACCACCGATCACCAAGTGACCTATCATGCACTTCCCCTTCAATATCATAATTTCCCCCATGCATACATACATAAAGAAAACATCATGCAGACTTACATATATTTCGATACACATAGAGAGTTCTATGTTTACGTACCTGGCATTCTTGCCTAACCCATTTAGGGTTCCATTCGACTGTCTATACAGCCTCTTTTCGGCTTTTTAGCCCATAACATATATATATAGACATACATACAGGATTAATAGTGTGTTAGAGATCTACACACCTGATTACCGATAAAACGATGCTTTCTATGTCAACGCTATCCTTAGTCGACACAACTGCTATCTGCCTAAGGTGTTGTTCAGAAGCCGGTCCACAACCTAGTGGCCAATCTCGAATGGCAGATACCGCTCGTTTCTTAAACTTAGGGATTCTCTCCTTTGCCTGATCCATATTTAATTCCATCACAAGTCCTTATCAGAACTACTATCACAATATTTAATCGTTAATCCTCATCATAAGGTTAAGATCTTGTATACAATGAACGAATCTAGTAAAAATCTAGGGAAAATCTTCTTACCTTAAAATCCCGAAATAGGAGACTAGCGATTTTCGGCTTTTAGATCTAGACAACCAAGTTTCCTTCAAATCCCGGAATGCCGCCCAACATAGAACCATTAAACTATTAGCTTTTCGGCTTTTGCCTTTCAAGAACCGAAATAGAACATGAGATCTAGCAGGAGTCGACACTTACTTTAGCACAGGGAATTTGGCTAGCACTTGGAGAGAAGATTCGGCAATGTCAAAGAAAAGATTTAAATGCCGGAAGATTAGAACTAATTCTCAAATAGGATGAATAAAGAAAAACTATGGAGATTTCGGCTTTTTAGAGAAATCAGCTCAAGGGGAAAAAGAATGGAGAAGAGGTTTCGGCTTTTGAAGAAATTGAAGAAAGAAATTGTAGAGGAAGAGGCTAGGGATTTTCGGCACAAGGAATAAAGAGAGAGTTAGGGTTTTAAATGCCAGAATCAAGGAGCTATCCCTCCCTATTTATAGAAATTTCGGCACCTACTGCTAAAAACTGAAAATGCCCTTTTTGATAATTAAAAGGCAAGCTAATCAATGGGAAAATTCGGCAGCCCTTTGCCATGCAGTAGCCGATTTCTTTACTCCTCTAAGTGGTGGATTTTCGGCCATCACCTTCCTTGTAGATAGGCTCCTATCTTTTCTCCCTTTTTATCTTCTAAATTATCGATTATAAAATCCATATAAATCCTCCTATTTTTGAGCCTTGTAGCTGTCCACCTCACCTAACCCTAATGCCGAATTTAGCTAACTTAAATTAAAAGATTTGGGCTCCATAAAACTTAAATTTTGGGCCCCTAACTCCTTGTGTGTGGCGTCACCCCTTTCTCCATTTTAAGTGCCGAAAATGGCCCAAAAACATGGGCTCCTTGCGGCTAAAACTTGGGCCCATTTAATTGTTAATGACGCCACCTACTAATTCCCTTGCAGTACCACCTTTTGTTGGGCCACAAGCCCACGCTGGCATTTTAAACTGTAACACCCCAAACCCGGACAAGACACCACGTCCGAATCTGGTATGCTACGGGGAAAAACGTTTTGGAAAAACTAGATTTTTCGTTTAAAAGCTGAGTGAAAACACAGTGTTTTTGAAACAAATTTGAGTAGTCTAGTCTGAAAAACAGTTGATGTATTTGAAACCCGGAGATTTTGAAAACTTAGCTAGATTTTGTAGTTAAAACGAGTCATTACCATTTAAAACCTTATTAGTTTCCTAGCGATACATAAAATGCTTTTAAACCTAGGTGACTTACAAGTTAGAAGTGGAAACCAGTTGAATTTGTTGATTAAGAAAGACTTAGTGTGGTACCCGATGGTATAGTTTAAAAACACGTCGCGTTATAATTTTGAAAACATTATCTTTCCAGGTTTTAATAAAAATTTATTCCGAGTTATTTTGTTAAGGCATATCAAAATCAGCTTAAAATATAAACAACATAAAACATAACTTAAAAGGCCTTTTACAATCCGAAATAAACCCAATTTAAGGTAATAAGCTGAAATACCAAAAGTTATAGAGTCTGAGTAAAAACTTTATTCGGCATGGCATGTGCACCCCGAGTCCATCCCGGCTCCAAGTCCGCGTCTACGGGTCACCTGAAATGTCAAAGGAGAGGGTGAGTCGAGTGACTCAGTGTGTAAATCCCGCTCCCAAAGAATCAACATACTAACACACATCATACATAGCAACATGATTAATGCAACCCGAACCTAACCATCCATATCGCCTTTTCTACCCCGTGTGGTACCAAACCACTGGTGGTGCCAAACCACTGGTGACATATAGTCACAATGTGCTACCAAAGCACTGGTGTCCCAAAGACACAATATCCGTCAATGTGCTACCAAAGCACTGGTGTCCCAAAGACACAGTTGTGCTACCAAAGCACTGGTGACCGAAGTCACAAATCCAATGATGATGGGGCCAACCCATCGTGTGTTACCAAAACACTAGCAGACGATCCCATATCTCAAGTGGGGCCAACCCACGGTGGTCAAACCACAGGGACAAGTCGCAATGAGGTGCCAAACCTCTGGTGTCCCAAAGACACAATGTGCTACCAAAGCACTGGTGACCGTAGTCACAAATCTGGTGATGGGGCCAACCCATCGTGTGTTACCAAAACACTGGCGTCAATCCCGTATAATCATCTGTGGGGCCAACCCACTGTGGTACTGAGCCACTGGGACGAGACGCTGAGGTACCAAACCTCTGGAGGTGCCAAACCTCTGGTGACCCAAAGTCACAAAGTTGTGCTACCAAAGTACTGGTGCTCGTCAGCACAAAATATCACTGCTCCCTCCTCTCGTATCACCCATCAACATGCCAAACTCATGTAATCATGCATATCATACTATCATGCATATCATACTAATGTCCAATCTCATACCCCATGTCACATATCCATAACCATGATATCATATAAATCATAAATAAATTTATAACAATAATGATACGGACTTACCCGAGTCCAAAATCATGCCCATTAGGGTATCATACAGTCACCACTGTTTCATTAGTCATCACATAGATTATTAAACATATTACTAAATATAAGTGTGTTAGTAAACACACCTGATAAATCCGAGTCTAAAATCCCAACGAATGATCTATGTCCTTCGATTACTAGCTCCTACAACAATCGGTCAACATAGAATTAGGCACTATGACATTCGGCCAACAACCTCATAGACCAAAAGGATTAATGCTTGAATCCTTACCTTGCAAGTGTTTGGTTTCCTACCAAACCCGAACCAACTAATAGCCCCTTTGATAATCGGTCACCCCTAAAAAGAGAACTGTTACACACTTGAATAATCTTAACCGATTGAACTCACAATAATGTTCCAATTACTTACCCCACACTTACCAACAATTGACAGAAGGAAACGGCTCCTCCTGCTTGCTTCCACAATCCACTGATCCTATAACGAAGAAATTAGAATACATCCAAACTGACCATATTCGGCCCCTACATAAACCAAAATCGATAAAGCATAAGGGAGAAGGGAGATGACCATTCGGCCAAAAGCTTACCAACCCCCAACCGATTGCAACGAGGAGCCCAACACGTTCACCACCCTTCTGATATTCGGCCACCACCACTACTAGGAGAAGGGAAATATTCGGCCAAAAAGATCACTAAAAAGGGGTGTATAAATTCGGCTAATACCTTAAAATGAAGAAAGGAAGATGTGCCCAAGAAGAGAACCGGCCAAGGTCTTGACAAGAGGAGAAAATAGAAAAGAGATAGGTGCTTTTCGGTTTTGAGAAGAAATGAAATGAAGAAGGTGTTTAAAGAATAGAGTTTCGGCTACAATGCTTAGGAGAGGAAGTAAAGGTTGGAGGAACAAAATGCTTGTAGTTTCGGCACTAGCGTTTTTCAAGAAAAGAGAAGAAAATGAAGAGAGTTTTGGGAGAATGGTTTTCGGCTACCAAGGTTTCAAACACAAGAGAAGAAAGTTGAGAAGAACAAACAATTTCGGTCAAAGAGAACAATGAGAGAAATGCCTTAGAATTTCGGCTTGTTTTGACAAAAAGAAAGAAAACAAAAGTGTGGCCTTACCAAAAGAGTTTGTGACCGAAAATGCCAAAATTTCCAAATGAAATTCGGCACTCCTCCAACACCACACCACAATGCCGTCCACCTTCCCCAAACCTCTCCAAAAATCGGCCAAATCCCACAAATAACTCCCATCCACTCCTTTGAATTGAGTGGACCAAGTCACACTCCTAAATTTGCTCTCTACCTTTCATTTGAAAGTGGAGACCAAGTCCAAGGTAGTGTTTGATTTGGCTTCTACCACTCCACCATGCCGTCCCAAAAAGAGTGCCAAAAATGGCCACTCCGCAGCTCGAACACAAGGCCTCCACCCCCTGTGAATGACGCCACCTAGCTCCCAAGTAGCACCTTGCTCAACCACTTTGCCAACACTTTATTTGTGCAATAAAACCACGAAAATAATTCTTAAACCCCAGCTTCCTCAGCTCCCTTCACCTAATACCCAAAAACCAAAATTTTCTAATTTACTCAGGCATACACCTAGGCTATAATTAAGCCCCGAGAACATAAAAATAGCAACATAACACACAACAAACATGCAATAACATGCAGCCACAAAACAGCCCCCTAACCCGGGATATTACAGTTCTACCCCCCTTAAAAAATAATTTCGGCCTCGAAATTACCTGGTCAAAAGAGTTGCGGGTATTGCTGTCTCATCGTATCCTCGGGTTCCCACGTCGCTTCCTCTACACCATGATTCCGCCAAAGCACCTTAACCAAAGGCACAGACTTCCTACGCAGAACCTTCACATCCCGATCAAGAATCTGTACAGGTTCCTCCTCTACAGTCAAGTCTGGATTCACCTCGATCTCTTCCACTGCTACCACATGCGACGGATCTGAACGATACCTCCGAAGCATTGAAACGTGAAAAACATCGTGAATCTGCCTAAGCTCTGCTGGCAACTCAAGCTGATACGCTACTGGTCCAACTCGTCTCAAAACCTTATACGGCCCAATGAACCTCGGACTAAGCTTACCTTTCTTTCCGAACCTCAGAACCTTCTTCCAAGGCGAGACCTTCAGAAACACTCGATCCCCAACGGCAAACTCTATATCTCTTCGCTTAAGATCGGCATAAGACTTCTGCCGGTCCGAAGCTTCCTTCAATCTAGCTTGAATCAACTTAACCTTGTCTTCAGTCTCAGCTACCAACTCGGGTCCCAATAACTGGCGTTCACCTAACTCCGTCCAACACGTAGGTGAGCGACACTTCCTGCCATATAACGCCTCATACGGTGCCATCTTGATGCTCGCTTGGTAACTGTTGTTGTAGGCAAACTCAGCTAACGGTAGAAACTCCTCCCAACTACCTCTGAAATCCAGGACACAACCTCTCAGCATGTCTTCTAAGATCTGAATAACCCTTTCTGATTGTCCGTCCGACTGCGGGTGAAAAGCCGTGCTAAAATCCAAACGAGTACCCAGTGCGTGATGCAACGCTTTCCAGAACCTTGAAGTAAACCTGGGATCCCTATCTGAGATTATCGAAACTGGTACACCGTGCAACCTCACTATCTCTGACACATACAGCTTCGCTAGCTTCTGAAGTGAGTAATCAACCCTCACCGGAATAAAGTGAGCTGATTTAGTCAGACGATCCACCACTACCCAAACTGAATCCTTCTTGCTTGGCGTAAGCGGTAACCCACTGACAAAATCCATGGTTATCCTTTCCCACTTCCACTGAGGAATCTTCACCGGCTGAAGCAAACCCGACGGCAACTGATGTTCAGCCTTGACCTGCTGACAAGTCAGACATTTCCCAACAAACTCTGTCACCTCTTTCTTCAAACCAGGCCACCAAAACTGCTCTCTAAGATCCTTATACATTTTGCTACCTCCAGGATGCATAGCATGAGGACTGCTATGTGCATCCTGAAGAATCTTCTGCCTCAGCTCAACATCTTTAGGCATACAAGCCTTACCCTGAAAACACAGAACCTCATCACCAGACAAGCTGTAACCCTCCAAACCACCATTCTGCACTTGTAACCTTCGCGCACTCAGAACCTCATCCGCTAACTGTTTTTCTCTGATCTGCTCAACCCAAGTAGGCTTAACCTGCAGCTCTGCCAAAATACTCTCGTCGTCATACAAGCTCAAATGGGCAAACAGTGCTCTTAAGTCCGAAACAACCTTACGGCTCAACGCGTCTGCTACCACGTTAGCCTTGCCCGGATGATACTCAATCGAGCAATCGTAATCCTTCAGCAGCTCAACCCATCTGCGTTGCCTCAAATTTAAATCCTTCTGAGTCAGCAGATACTTCAGACTCTTATGATCCGTGTAGACTATCGATCTCTCTCCATACAAGTAGTGCCTCCAAATCTTTAAGGCGAAGACTACAGCCGCTAGCTCCAAATCGTGCGTCGGATAGTTGACCTCATGTGGCCTCAGCTGCCTAGAAGCGTAAGCCACCACCTTACCTTCCTGCATCAACACACAACCCAGACCCGTATGTGATGCATCGCAGTAGACTGTGTATTCCTTACCAGCCTCAGGTTGAATTAGAACCGGAGCCTCAGTCAAAATCTTCTTTAACTTGTCAAAGCTTTCCTGTTGTTTCTCAGTCCAAACAAACGGAACCTCTTTCCTTAACAACTTGGTCATCGGCGCTGCTATCAACGAGAAACCCTCAACAAACCTTCGGTAGTATCCAGCCAAACCTAGAAAACTACGAATCTCAGCCACTGTCCTAGGTGGCTTCCAATCCAGAACAGCCTCAATCTTGCGAGGATCTACTCGAATACCCTCTGCTGACACCACATGACCCAAGAACGTCACTTCTCTAAGCCAGAACTCGCACTTACTGAATTTAGCATAGAGTTGCTTTTCCCTCAGAATCTGCAGCACCACCCTCAAATGCTTATCATGCTCGTCCTCTGTCTTTGAGTACACCAAGATGTCATCTATGAAAACCACCACGAACTGATCCAGATACTGCTGAAACACCCTATTCATCATATCCATAAACGCTGCCGGTGCGTTAGTCAACCCGAATGGCATTACCAGGAATTCGTAGTGCCCATACCGAGTCCGAAACGCTGTTTTATGGATATCAGCCTCCTTAACCTTCAACTGATGGTACCCAGACCTCAGATCAATCTTAGAGAATACCGCTGCACCCTTCAGCTGATCAAACAAGTCATCTATCCATGGCAACGGATACTTGTTTTTAATCGTCAGCTTGTTCAACTGGCGGTAGTCTATGCACATCCGCATCGTACCATCTTTCTTCTTAACGAATAATACCGGCGCACCCCACGGCGAAACACTTGGCCTAATAAAACCTCGATCCAATAACTCCTGGATCTGAGCCTTAAGCTCCACCAATTCCTTTGGTGCCATCCTATACGGAGCAATAGACACTGGCGCAGTCCCGGGTAACAGATCAATCCCAAACTCTACCTCTCGATCTGGCGGCAAACCCGGAAGCTCTTCAGGAAACACATCAGCAAATTCCTTAACAGTACGAACCTTCTCAACACCAGACTCTTTAGCCTCCAAGGCATACACATGAACCACATACGCTTCACAGCCTTTCCTGACCATCTTCTCCGCTTTTAGAGCAGATACCACATTTGATAAGTAATCTCTCCTATTACCTATCATAGCCACCTCATCGCCATCACCCGTCTTAAGAACCATGCGCTTAGCCGCGCAATCCAACCTCGCCTGGTACTTAACCAGCCAATCCATCCCGAGAATCAAATCGAACTCCCCAAACGGCAGTTCCATCAGATCAGCAGCAAACACTACCCCTTGGAGTTCTAGGGGTACCTCTCTAAACAGTTTATCTACCACTACAGAGTGACCTAGAGGGCTAATCACAGTCATCTGCCTAGAAGATATCTCAGAGTCTAAGTCCATTGTCTCTACTATACTACTGGCAACATAAGAGTGCGTAGAACCCACATCGATTAAAGCAGTATAAGGAGTACCAAAAATCAGAAACGTACCGGTTATGACGTCCGGTGCGTCGCCCTCCTCACGGCGCCTCGCAGCATACACCAATCCCGGCTGCCTAGCCTCAGAACTACCTGCACCTCTGCCCGGTGCTCCACGACCCCGACTAGATCCATAACCACCTCTGCCATTACCACGGCCTCTCTGCGGTGGCGGTCCATTACCTCTGAACTGATTACGGCCCTGACTCTCCGACTGAATCCTGGCCATCCTACGCGGACAGTCCCTAATGCGATGCTCCAGAGACCCACACTCGAAGCACCCTTTACCACCAGTCCAACAACCACCCCAATGAGATTTCCCACACTGGTTACACTGCGGCGGTCCTTGCCTAGCAGCAACAAACCTAGCAGACTGATTCTGCCCACTCGGTCTAGCCCTCTTCTGCGGATTACCAGACGAACCAGAAGACCCAAAGCTCCTCTTAAGCCTACTCCTGTCCATACTCTGCCTCACTGACTCCTTAACACCCTCAGCCACCTTAGCTTTCTCAACCAAGACAGCAAACTCGCGCTCCTGCTGTGGAGCAATCAGCAGCCTCAACTCGTCTCGCAGACCATCCTCAAAACGAACACACCTCTCATGCTCAGTGGCTACAATGCCCCTGGCATACCTACTCAGCTTCAGGAACTCAGCCTCGTACTCAGCAACAGATTTACTCCCCTGAACAAGCCTCAGAAACGCCTTTCTCTGGGAGTCGATGTAACTAGCCCCGATGTACTTCTTTTGATATGCAGCCCGAAAATAATCCCATGTCAAATCCTCCGCGGCCACACTATCCCGAACCGTGAGCCACCACTGATATGACTCATCCCGAAGAAGCGATACGATACCCTTCAGCTTCTCTTCCGTTGTCAGGTCCAGATCATCCATGATCCGCTCAGTTGCCTCCAGCCAATATTCAGCAGTGCTAGGAGCAACACCAGATACACCTCGAAAGAATTCAGCCCCATTAGCCCGGAGTCGCTCAGGAACTGATTTCCTAACTCCTGCACCACCACTCGCCCCAGCTACCCTTTCCAACACTCGCAGCATCGCCTGTGACACTGCGTCGTCTCCAGTCTGATCTTGGAACTCACCACCTCCAGCTGGTGGCGGAACCGGTACCTCATTTTCTGAACCCTGCCCAGATCCTACGGGCTCAGAAACCGTCATTCTACCCCTACCTCTACCGCGAGTATTACGACCACGTCCACCTCGAGTGCTCATGTCTAATCTTTCTACGTATCTGATTAGAGAATTTTATGCATCAGTGTTTATTCCACTTGTTTAAAAAGCAAGTCTTATGAATATTTAAAGAGGATTTGTTCTCGCAAGTTCACAGAATCCTATCAGTTTCAATCTCTAAAGTAGCATACTACTGTTAATCATCAAATCATATCATTTCCAATCAAATCACAAGTAATAGTACGGGGTACTTACCTGGGCGAACTGGTGCCGGAGACTCGGTGCCATGCCTTTCTAAACCATATATTTCAAAACAACACTTAAACAGACTTTTGAAAACACTTTGGGCCTCAGGCCCACAGCCGAGCCTTTGAACTTGGCTCTGATACCACAAATGTAACACCCCAAACCCGGACAAGACACCACGTCCGAATCTGGTATGCTACGGGGAAAAACGTTTTGGAAAAACTAGATTTTTCGTTTAAAAGCTGAGTGAAAACACAGTGTTTTTGAAACAAATTTGAGTAGTCTAGTCTGAAAAACAGTTGATGTATTTGAAACCCGGAGATTTTGAAAACTTAGCTAGATTTTGTAGTTAAAACGAGTCATTACCATTTAAAACCTTATTAGTTTCCTAGCGATACATAAAATGCTTTTAAACCTAGGTGACTTACAAGTTAGAAGTGGAAACCAGTTGAATTTGTTGATTAAGAAAGACTTAGTGTGGTACCCGATGGTATAGTTTAAAAACACGTCGCGTTATAATTTTGAAAACATTATCTTTCCAGGTTTTAATAAAAATTTATTCCGAGTTATTTTGTTAAGGCATATCAAAATCAGCTTAAAATATAAACAACATAAAACATAACTTAAAAGGCCTTTTACAATCCGAAATAAACCCAATTTAAGGTAATAAGCTGAAATACCAAAAGTTATAGAGTCTGAGTAAAAACTTTATTCGGCATGGCATGTGCACCCCGAGTCCATCCCGGCTCCAAGTCCGCGTCTACGGGTCACCTGAAATGTCAAAGGAGAGGGTGAGTCGAGTGACTCAGTGTGTAAATCCCGCTCCCAAAGAATCAACATACTAACACACATCATACATAGCAACATGATTAATGCAACCCGAACCTAACCATCCATATCGCCTTTTCTACCCCGTGTGGTACCAAACCACTGGTGGTGCCAAACCACTGGTGACATATAGTCACAATGTGCTACCAAAGCACTGGTGTCCCAAAGACACAATATCCGTCAATGTGCTACCAAAGCACTGGTGTCCCAAAGACACAGTTGTGCTACCAAAGCACTGGTGACCGAAGTCACAAATCCAATGATGATGGGGCCAACCCATCGTGTGTTACCAAAACACTAGCAGACGATCCCATATCTCAAGTGGGGCCAACCCACGGTGGTCAAACCACAGGGACAAGTCGCAATGAGGTGCCAAACCTCTGGTGTCCCAAAGACACAATGTGCTACCAAAGCACTGGTGACCGTAGTCACAAATCTGGTGATGGGGCCAACCCATCGTGTGTTACCAAAACACTGGCGTCAATCCCGTATAATCATCTGTGGGGCCAACCCACTGTGGTACTGAGCCACTGGGACGAGACGCTGAGGTACCAAACCTCTGGAGGTGCCAAACCTCTGGTGACCCAAAGTCACAAAGTTGTGCTACCAAAGCACTGGTGCTCGTCAGCACAAAATATCACTGCTCCCTCCTCTCGTATCACCCATCAACATGCCAAACTCATGTAATCATGCATATCATACTATCATGCATATCATACTAATGTCCAATCTCATACCCCATGTCACATATCCATAACCATGATATCATATAAATCATAAATAAATTTATAACAATAATGATACGGACTTACCCGAGTCCAAAATCATGCCCATTAGGGTATCATACAGTCACCACTGTTTCATTAGTCATCACATAGATTATTAAACATATTACTAAATATAAGTGTGTTAGTAAACACACCTGATAAATCCGAGTCTAAAATCCCAACGAATGATCTATGTCCTTCGATTACTAGCTCCTACAACAATCGGTCAACATAGAATTAGGCACTATGACATTCGGCCAACAACCTCATAGACCAAAAGGATTAATGCTTGAATCCTTACCTTGCAAGTGTTTGGTTTCCTACCAAACCCGAACCAACTAATAGCCCCTTTGATAATCGGTCACCCCTAAAAAGAGAACTGTTACACACTTGAATAATCTTAACCGATTGAACTCACAATAATGTTCCAATTACTTACCCCACACTTACCAACAATTGACAGAAGGAAACGGCTCCTCCTGCTTGCTTCCACAATCCACTGATCCTATAACGAAGAAATTAGAATACATCCAAACTGACCATATTCGGCCCCTACATAAACCAAAATCGATAAAGCATAAGGGAGAAGGGAGATGACCATTCGGCCAAAAGCTTACCAACCCCCAACCGATTGCAACGAGGAGCCCAACACGTTCACCACCCTTCTGATATTCGGCCACCACCACTACTAGGAGAAGGGAAATATTCGGCCAAAAAGATCACTAAAAAGGGGTGTATAAATTCGGCTAATACCTTAAAATGAAGAAAGGAAGATGTGCCCAAGAAGAGAACCGGCCAAGGTCTTGACAAGAGGAGAAAATAGAAAAGAGATAGGTGCTTTTCGGTTTTGAGAAGAAATGAAATGAAGAAGGTGTTTAAAGAATAGAGTTTCGGCTACAATGCTTAGGAGAGGAAGTAAAGGTTGGAGGAACAAAATGCTTGTAGTTTCGGCACTAGCGTTTTTCAAGAAAAGAGAAGAAAATGAAGAGAGTTTTGGGAGAATGGTTTTCGGCTACCAAGGTTTCAAACACAAGAGAAGAAAGTTGAGAAGAACAAACAATTTCGGTCAAAGAGAACAATGAGAGAAATGCCTTAGAATTTCGGCTTGTTTTGACAAAAAGAAAGAAAACAAAAGTGTGGCCTTACCAAAAGAGTTTGTGACCGAAAATGCCAAAATTTCCAAATGAAATTCGGCACTCCTCCAACACCACACCACAATGCCGTCCACCTTCCCCAAACCTCTCCAAAAATCGGCCAAATCCCACAAATAACTCCCATCCACTCCTTTGAATTGAGTGGACCAAGTCACACTCCTAAATTTGCTCTCTACCTTTCATTTGAAAGTGGAGACCAAGTCCAAGGTAGTGTTTGATTTGGCTTCTACCACTCCACCATGCCGTCCCAAAAAGAGTGCCAAAAATGGCCACTCCGCAGCTCGAACACAAGGCCTCCACCCCCTGTGAATGACGCCACCTAGCTCCCAAGTAGCACCTTGCTCAACCACTTTGCCAACACTTTATTTGTGCAATAAAACCACGAAAATAATTCTTAAACCCCAGCTTCCTCAGCTCCCTTCACCTAATACCCAAAAACCAAAATTTTCTAATTTACTCAGGCATACACCTAGGCTATAATTAAGCCCCGAGAACATAAAAATAGCAACATAACACACAACAAACATGCAATAACATGCAGCCACAAAACAGCCCCCTAACCCGGGATATTACATAAACACAATTACCACCCTTTTAACTTTATAGTGCCCAATCAGATAATTTAACCAAGGCCTTTGCCTAGTTCTGAGCCTAATTTGGACCCCTTTCACTTAAATTATCATATTAAACATATCCTTACACTAAATGCATAGGCCCGTAAATTTAGGATGTTACAGTTCTACCCCCTTAAAGAAATTTCGTCCTCGAAATTTCCAACTAACTATTAATCGTACTACCCAAGTCTCACCACTATGCTTTCGCTGCGCACTCTAATTCTAAAGCCAAAAGGAACACTTTGTATACTATGGTAGAGTACGCACCGGTATTCGCATCTAGAGCGTCCTCGTCCCCTTGGCGACATGCTGCATAGACCAAAGCTGGCTGCCTCGCCTCAGCATAACCTGCACCTCTACGTCCATGTCCTGTGCCATTGCCACCATTGACTTGACCACGGCTCCTTGGTGGTTGTTGACCTCCTCTTCCCGGCGGTGCATTCTCTTGACCTGTGGGCCCTTCATTGCCCCGTTGCTGCGGATAGTTTCTAACTTTGTGGTCCATAGATCCACACCTAAAGCACTTCCCACTGCTCGCCAAACACTCACCTTCATGGAATTTACCACATCGAGCACACTTCTGTGTTTGACTAGCAGCAGCAGGTATCTCATCCCGTCTCGGCCCGTCTAACCTAGGTCTTTTCTGAGTTTGCCCAGCTGCCTCTGACGATCTAAAATTCCTCTTACTTCCACCTCTATCTCTATCCCGGTTCAGTTTCTCAGTCCGCTTCACCTCCTCGACTATCTTAGCCTTTTCCACCAACACAACAAATTCCCTCTCTCGCTGTGGTGCTATCAATACTCGTAGTTCATCCCTTAGACCATCTTCAAATCGGACACAGCGTTCATGGTCCGTGGCCACCATCTCTCGAGCATAACAGCTAAGGCGTAAGAATTCAGCTTCATACGCAGCCACTGACCTAGTCCCTTGCACCAAATTCAGAAATGCTTTGCGCTGCGCATCCACATAACTCGATCCAATATACTTATTCTGAAACGCCGTTTTAAAGAGATCCCAGGTGATACGGTCAGCCACCGTACCATTCTTAACCGTAAGCCACCATTGATATGCTTCATCCCGTAGGAGGGATACAACTCCTTTCAACTTCTTCTCCTTCGTGAAATCCAAATCATCCATTATGCGTTCTACCGCCTCCAACCAATACTCAGCTGAACTTGGGGCTACACCAGAAATTCCTCTAAACACTTCTGCCCCATTGGCCCTAAGCCGCTCCGGCACAGATTTCTGGGCTCCTGTGCCCATGCCTGCCCCAGCAACCTTCTCTAAAATCCTTAACATTGCCTGAGATACCGTGTCATCTCCGGCAGTCTGATCCTAAAATTCCTCCTCCGCAGCTGGCATCTCGTTTCCAGATCCATGATCAGACCCTACTAGTTCTAACACCGTCGTCCTACCCCTACCACGACCACGTGGCGGACGTCCTCTACCCCTTGTACTCATTCTACCGCTTCGCGTTTATCTGATTAGAAATTTTATGAATTATTAGTTTTCTTCCACTGCTTAACCACGAACAGTCTTATGAATAGTAGTTTTAAGAGTAGTTCTTTTGAATTCGCAATTACATTCACAATTCAGTCTCAAGTTCGTATCCTCTAATTCTAGGAAGCACATACATTCAATCATCAACATAAATAACATCCATGAACTTACATTCATCACGTAAGGGTGTTTTCATTGTATCTCTACCCAGGGGTATTTTCGTAATTTTCCAAAATTGGGTTCCTTGGTATTTTGTGAAATAAGGGTATTTTGGTAATTTTGCAATCTGGGGGTATTTCGGTAATTTGGCAATTCGGGGGTATTTCGGTAATTTGGCAATTCGGGGGTATTTCGGTAATTTTACAAACCAGGGATATTTTGGTCATTTTGCAAAACAAGGGTAATTTGGTGATTTTACAACCAGGGATATTTTGTTGTTGTTGTTGCTGACATTTTTTTTTACACAGGGGTACGTTGAAAATCTCGTTTCATAAACCGGGTTACTCTTGTAAACATGAAGTTTTCGGATAAATTTTCAAAACATAGGTATTTTATAAATTCATGGTTGGAAATTTTCACAAATCAAGTGTATTTTGAAAGTTTTACAAAACTTGGGGTTTTTTTTTCAAATAGGGTAGCTGGTCCCTTTCGGGTTTTAATTATAAGGTTTAGCCCATCAACAAGTCCTCGTAGCTAGGGTGAACAGTCACTACGCACCAGGTAGGATTCTAGCGAAGAGGAGGTGAGTCACTAGGACTGCTTAAGTACCAAGCTCTTCCTGAATCCAATCCTAAACATGTGCATGCTTGTTGCCACACCCTAACCTATCGACTTGTTTACGGGTTTTGTTTAGTTGGATTAAATCTTATGGAATTTAAGAGCCGTTCATCTAAGCCTATGGTCCATTAATTCTATCATACTAATCTACGTCCCTTACAGCCCATCAAACCCATATATATAACACAGCAAGAGTTTAGAATACTTACCTGCGTGGATCGGGTACCGGTAGACTCGAAGGCCATATCTTCAACCAAGAATTTTTTTTTCAAATTCACATCACTTTACAAAACATTACTAGACCCATTTCACAGCCCGAGTTTTGAACTGGGCTCTGATACCAAATTGTAACACCCCAAACCCGGCCCATGCATTTCGACCGGATCTGGTATGCTACGAGTTGTACATTAAAAACTTTTGCTTTGTTGGTTTTGGAAGTCGTAAGTTATTTAGAAATAATTTGACTAAATAAATGATATTTTAAAAATAAACTCCTTTTAATTATTATTATTAAGTATAAATAAACCTTGTCATAAATTCATAATTTCAGAACATTGAAATCTACTTAGTTGAATAAAAACTAGGGGCCTTATTACATAAATAATCCCAAAATGAAATAAAATAAACTTAAAGAAATCCCAAATTAACTTGTAGAAATAAAAACTTGATGGCCCCTCGAGTCCGTCTCGGCTCCCATGACCACGATCTGTTGTTCATCTGGAAGAGTAGAGAAAAAGGAAAGCGTGAGTCACCAAGACTCAGTGTATAAATCTCAAAGCACACAACGACCTGAGCCCACAAACACATTATGGGCCCTGGCCCATACATAAAGGTATCAATCATAATCACATGATAAACAATAAATAATGAATAATAATAACCCAACCCATCCTAGGTTTCCATCCTCTACACACCAACCCGTACCAACCATCACACCTTGGGGATTTCTACAATCAACCCTCCATCCGCTACACACCATAACGACAGTCGTACTGCCTATTCCTGTTATTCAGGAATCATTAAACGTGGCATAGCCACCGATTACTATGTGATCTATCATTTATATTTGTGGGTTTTCTACCACCGATCACCAAGTGACCTATCATGCACTTCCCCTTCAATATCATAATTTTCCCCCCATGCATACATACATAAAGAAAACATCATGCAGACTTACATATATTTTGATACACATAGAGAGTTCTATGTTTACATACTTGGCATCCTTGCCTAACCCATTTAGGGTTCTATTCGACTGTCTATACAGCCTCTTTTCGGCTTTTTAGCCCATAACATATATATATAGACATACATACAGGATTAATAGTGTGTTAGAGATCTACACACCTGATTACCGATAAAACGATGCTTTCTATGTCAACACTATCCTTAGTCGACACAACTGCTATCTGCCTAAGGTGTTGTTCAGAAGCCTGTCCACAACCAAGTGGCCAATCTCGAACGGCAGATACCGCTCGTTTCTTAAACTTAGGGATTCTCTCCTTTGCCTGATCCATATTTAATTCCATCACAAGTCCTTATCAGAACTACTATCACAATATTTAATCGTTAATCCTCATCATAAGGTTAAGATCTTGTATACAATGAACGAATCTAGTAAAAATCTAGGGAAAATATTCTTACCTTAAAATCTCGAAATTGGAGACTAGCGATTTTCGGCTTTTAGATCTAGACAACCAAGTTTCCTTCAAATCCCGGAATGCCTCCCAACATAGAACCATTAAACTATTAGCTTTTCGGCTTTTGCCTTTCAAGAACCGAAATAGAACATGAGATCTAGCAGGAGTCGACACTTACATTAGCGCAGGGAATTCGGCTAGCACTTAGAGAGAAGATTCGGCAATGTCAAAGAAAAGATTTAAATGCCGGAAGATTAAAAGATTTAAATGCCGGAAGATTAGAACTAATTCTCAAATAGGATGAATAAAGAAAAACTATGGAGATTTCGGCTTTTTAGAGAAATCGGCTCAAGGGGAAAAAGAATGGAGAGGGGTTTCGGCTTTTGAAGAAATTGAAGAAAGAAATTGTAGAGGAAGAGGCTAGGGATTTTCGGCACAATGAATAAAGAGGGAGTTAGGGTTTTAAATGCCAGAATCAAGGAGCTATCCCCCCTATTTATAGAAATTTCGGCACCTACTGCTAAAAACTGAAAACGCCCTTTTCTGATAATTAAAAGGCAAGCTAATAAAAGGGAAAATTCGGCAC
Organism: Gossypium australe; assembly: GCA_005393395.2. Classification (NCBI taxonomy): domain Eukaryota; kingdom Viridiplantae; phylum Streptophyta; class Magnoliopsida; order Malvales; family Malvaceae; genus Gossypium; species Gossypium australe. Next base: position 88,260,449 of record CM016625.1, read on the forward strand.
CCCTTTGCTATGCAGTAGCCGATTTCTTTACTCCTCTAAGTGGTGGATTTTCGACCATCACCTTCCTTGTAGATAGGCTCCTATCTTTTCTCCCTTTTTATCTTCTAAATTATCCATTATAAAATCCATATAAATCCTCCTATTTTTGAGCCTTGTAGCCGTCCACCTCACCTAACCCTAATGCCGAATTTAGCTAACTTAAATTAAAAAATTTGGGCTCCATAAAACTTAAATTTTGGGCCCCTAACTCCTTGTGTGTGGCGTCACCCCTTGCTCCATTTTAAGTGCTGAAAATGGCCCAAAAACATGGGCTCTTTGCGGCCAAAACTTGGGCCCCTTTAATTGTTACTGACGCCACCTACTAATTCCCTTGCAGTGCCACCTTTTGTTGGGCCACAAGCCCACGCTGGTATTTTAAACACAATTACCACCCTTTTAACTTTATAATGCCCAATCAGACAATTTAACCAAGGCCTTTGCCTAGTTCTGAGCCTAATTTGGACCCCTATCACTTAAATTAACATATTAAACATATCCTTACACTAAATCATGGGCCCATAAATTTAGGATGTTACATAAACTAAGCTTAACCAAAAGAAATAAGCCATTTTCACATGGCTCATATTTACATATCCCAAATCAAACATTAAACCTAAACTATACATGCCATAAGTTCAAATTCAAACTTAACAAAATACCGAAAAGAGTCAATAGTGTGATAGACTTTTCTGACGATCCCCGAGCTCATAACCAACTCCCGAAATCTATAAAACGAAGAGTAAACATACACATTAAGCTTTCGCAGCTTAGTAAGTCATAAGTATTGAAAACATTTAATTATATACTGAAATTAATCTATTCAAACCAAAATAAGTCGTTATCAACACATGCACATTTCCAATTTAATTTCATATATCAAGACATATATGTTTTGTATAAATTCTACTTTGGTTGAATACTCAAATAAATATTAGTATAGCTAACCATCACTTTTCCTCAATACATATACATCAAAAGGCCGAATACATATATGTTCAAATATGCAATCACATAATTCATATTTCACATAACTTTATATCATCAATTCAAGTATACAACTTGCCTTAATTTCATAACTTAGTATGAATGCATCCCTGAGCATTTTTAACTTGATTTACACTCGATCTTAACTTATCATTGCCCGTTGAACCATTTGAAATTAAAAAGGATACTCGGATAGTCAAAAAGCTTGTACAATGCAAACGTCCCAGACGTGGTCTTACATGTAATCACATATCGATGCCACTATCCCAGACAGGGTTTTACACGAATCAAATACGATGCCAATGTCCCAGACATGGTCTTACACGTAAATCACAAGTCAATGCCAACGTCCCAGACGCGGTCTTACACGAAAACACATATCAGAATCCTATGTCATGACATATGTATACTAACTATTCCTAAGGTTCGTACGGGGCTTTCGAACATCGTATCTCGATCGAATCGAACTCGTAAACATAGCTCTCAAGCTTAATTACATTCGAAAATACACATATATATTCATAAAATTTCAATTCAACATATAAAATTTATATATTTTCAAATTTAACAACATTAATATGCTTATAGACTTACCTCGGATATCGACGGACGAAATAAACGACTATTCGATTATTTTTTATTTTCCCCGATCCAAATCCGTTTTCTTTGGTTCTTGATCTAAACATATTCAAATTGAACTTATTTAAACACCATTTTATTCAATTTAATCTAAAAACACATAAATGGGCAAATTATCATTTTGCCCCTGACATTTACACTTTTTGCAATTTAGTCCCTATTGCACAAAACACAAATCATGCAAAATTTGCACACATCATGCTTAGGCCGAATGTTACTCATGCTCATACAAGTCCATACATTTCATTTATTTTACATTTTAGTCCCTCAAATTATTATTTTTACAATTTAGCCCTAATTACTCAAAATCATCAAAATTTCCAATACAAAACATATTAATTCAAAACATATCTTTCATAATCTATCATCTAACAACAAAAATCACAAGATATCATCAATGGCAAAACACAAAATCATCATCAAATTCAAAAATTAGGACATGGGCTTTGTAGTAATAGAAGCAACGATCACAAAAACGTAGAAATTATCAAAAACCGAACAAATTACATACCTTAATTGAGCAACACCAAGGTCGAATGTTCAAAGCTTTAAAACCTTATTTCTTTTTCTTGTTTTCAGTTGAAAAGATGAACATTATGGCTTAGTGCATGTTTTCATTTTAATAATAATAACATTAATTCATAATTTACTAAACTAACCTTTATAAATTAATTATAAAACCATATAATATATGCCCTTAACCGTCCATCACTTTATTTCATGGTCAAATATCCACTTAAGGACTTCACCTTTAATTAATTAAAGCAATTTAACACTTTAACAAATAGCATGATACTTTTTCATTTTACGCGATTAAGTCCCTTTAATTAAATCGAGCACACAAACAATAAAATTTTCACACGAAACTTTCACACACATAAATTAACACGCTGTAGACACCAAAAATAATATTAAAATATTTTTTGACTCAAATTTGTAGTCTCAAAACCACTATTTCAATTAGGGTTGAAACTGGACTTGTAACACCCCAAACCCTACCCACAAGCCCTGACCGGATCTGGTATGTCACTGCGGAAAGACGGTTGAAAACATTTTTCAATTAAGATAAAACATGAAAATTTGTTAAGTTTTGAAAACCATGTTCATTTAAAATCATATGTAACACTTTAATGTTATAAAATATTCGAATTAAACCTTTATTATATATAGATAATTTAATCAAAATAAGTTGCTAAAAATAAAATCAGCTTCCCATGGTAATTTAATTAATCAAGTCATAATCATAATATAATAGTATCAAAAATAATAATAAGGCCCTTATTACAACCAATACTTAAAACAGACTACTTAATACTTAATATAAATAGGCTTAAAATGATTAAACATCTTCTTCTGCATGGGCCACCTTGCATCCTCTCCCAACCCGGTCCAATTTTACGCATCACCTGATAGTTAAGAAAAAATAGGGTGAGTCCACGGACTTAGTGCATAATCATTTCACATGTTTCCACACGTATGGGCTTGACCCATATCCATACAACCCACATAAGTCATCATGCAAAATGCATCCCAGCCCAATCCTAAAATCCATCCAAACACCTACCTCGGCAGACTCCCTGCCCAAGGCCGTGGCTAATCCACCACTGATCGCATCGTGATCCACATCTCTTACCATGGCACGCTCACTGCTCAAGGCCGTGGCTAAGCCACCGATCACATGAGTGATCCCGATATAAATCCGTCTACGGTGATGCACACAGCCATCAACCGCCGAGATGGGCACCTAGCCAACACCTCCCTTGATGAAGCACACAGCAAATCATCAAGCGCTAATGTAGCACGAGGCTAACATTAGACCACGTACATAAGTATGTACACCTGTCCTTCCTTGCTCAAATCCAATCCCCATGCATATATGTAAATGCATCATGTTAAATCATCATATAAAATGAGTATACATCACATGCTCATTACCCTTTCATACATACACCATAATTCATTTAATAACACAAGTTACTAACCTGTCAATCGATTACCCCACATATGGGTATCCACCACTTTAGCCTTTAATGTCGGCTACCACATATCATACACAAATATATATATACATCAATACACAACCAACAGGGAAACAGTGCGATAATTACGCACCTGATTGATACAATCAACTAAATCTCGAAGTCACACGCTGCACCCAGAAGTCTTGAGTAATTGGTCCTAAGAGCCCCCTTTTAATGCTCCTCCTCGCTGGTACCAAACGCTCCAAAAAGACTAAGGGAGAGTATCTGACGGCCTCAAGAATCGGCTTTAGCAATATAACAAGGGAAGAGTAAGGTTTCAGCTAAGAGTACTTTCGGCTTTGATTAAAAATGAAGAAAAAGGAAAGTTGATTGGGGCTTAAAGAGATGCTACGGCAACAGGAAATGGAGAGGGATTTCGATGAAGTGAAGAAGAAAAATGGAAGGGCTCCAAAGGTCTACTTGAAGTTTCGGCCTAGTGAGCAAGTGAAGAGGAGGGACGTTTTTGGTGTTGGTAGAGTATGGGAAGAAAAGGATGAAGGCTTTAGAAGTAAAGGCTAAAATTCGGCAAAAAGAAGCTCACCACCCTTTAAATAGAATTCGGCTACTCCCCCCTAACCTTCATGGCCGAAAATGCCAACATGAAACCCCTTAGCCGTCCAACTCTTTGACCTCTCACCCAATCCCTTGATTCCTTCCTAAAATCACTCTACACCCACCTTTCAAACCAATTCAAACTAAAGCCAACTCATCTCTTCTCCTAGCCACACATTCAAAACAATTTGACCTATTCAAATCCTTCTTTTAAGTGCCATGGCCGAATCCAACTCCTCCCCTTCTCATGACGCAAAAACAAAACCAAAATGCTGCCTTCGCAGCTCGAACTCTGGCCCCCTTTGCTCCTTGAGGCGTCACTTCTCCATGCTCTAAGTGGCGTCTCCCTTGCCACTCCGCCAAGCCTTCTCTTGTGTCTTAACCTCCCAAATAATTCTCTTAAGACCTCTAAAGCCAAGCTCCCCCTTCTTAACACTAAAAATTCAAAAATTTCCTAAGGCATCTCCTACCTTCTAGGGTTCTCCAAACCCCTTAAAACTCATCCAACCTCACCATAAGCCTACTATCACTTGAGTTATGCGCTAAATGCATAACCCCTAGAACTCGGGTGTTACAATTCTACCCTCCTTAAAAATAATTTCGTCCTCAAAATTACTTGGCTGACTAACGGTCGTACATCCTAATTCACCACACTACACTATTGTTGCGCACTCTGATCTTAAGAAACTACCATATTTCTAGGCACAGTTTCTAAGTCCATACTCAAGGTTCTAGATACTTTGCTAGCAATAAAACAAACTGCCACTAAAGCAACAAAACAAATAAGAATATTCCAGACATAAGAAACTTACCAGCTGACTCATCTGGCACATCATTATCCTCCCTCCGACGGACTGCATAAACCAGACTTGGCTGTCTTGCCTCAGAGCCACCACTACCTCGGCCTAACGCTCCACGACCTCGGCCGGTACCATTCCTTCCATGGTTCGGACCACGACCCCTTGTCGCCTGCTGACCATCTCTGCCCGGCTGCACATAACCTTGGCCTAATGTCCGAGTCCTATTCGGATCCTGGGGACAGTCTTTAATCAGATGAGTCTTGGACTTACACCTAAAACATTCTCGATCCCGATTCCAGCACTCGCCAACATGATACCTTCCACACCGAGCACATGGACGATCCGAATTCCCAGTAGCTGGCTTAGAAATACGAGCAGAAGTCTCGACCCTCGGTCTTTTCTGAAGACTCCCAAACGATTCTGACGGTTCATAACTCCTCTTACCCCGGCTCCTTTCTCTATCTCAATTCTGCCTCTCGGTCCTTTTGACCTCCTCAGCTATCCGAGCTTTCTCCACTAGAATGGAAAAGTCTCTTTCTCGTTGCAGAGCAATCAAAACCTGCAGCTCATCCCGCAGCCCATCTTCAAATCTGACGCATCTCTCATAATCGGTAGCCACGATGCCCCGAGCATACCGGCTCAAACGCAGAAACTCAGCCTCGTACTCCGCTATTGACTTGCCTCCTTGCACCAAATTGAGGAACGCCTTCCTCTGAGCGTCCACATAACTCGCTCCAATATACTTCCCCTCAAACTTGATCTTAAAGTAACCCCAATCCACTCGATCGGCAGGGGTACTTTCCTTAACAGTGAGCCACCACTGGTAGGCCTCATCCCGTAGCAACGAAACAACGCCCTTAAGCTTCTCCTCAGCAGTTAAATCTAAGTCATCCATAATCCTCTCAACTGCCTCAAGCCAGTATTCTGCCACGTTCGGAGCTACCCCGGACACTCCCCTAAAAACCTCGGCTCCATTCGACCTAAGTCTTTCGGGTACTGACTTCCGAGTCCCATTGCCCACATTAGCTCCTGCCACTCGCTCAAGCACCCGCAGCATAGCTTGCGATACTGCGTCATCTCCTCCGGTCTGATCCTGATGTTCAACCTCAATAGCTGGTGGTGGCGGCACATCACTTTCTGACCAATGACCAGACCCAACCGGTTCCGATACTGCCATCCTGCCTCTACCACGTCCACGAGTATTGCGACCACGCCCTCTAGAACTCATATCTAGCGTCGCGATTTAATCTGTTTAAAAAGTTTTATGCATTAGAAATTTTGTTTCACTGTTTATCCACGAGCAAATTTTATGAAAAGAAGTTTCCGGAAGTGGTTCTTTCGATCAATCAAAGTTTCACTCCAAGTTCTCTATCCTAATTCAAATATTCACATTCTTCACTAAGGACACATTCATTCATCCACGTCACTTTCTTGAGCATTCCCAACCCAGGGGTAATTTCGTGATTTGTCCTACGGGGGTATTTTGGTAATAAGACAGGGGTCAATTTGAAAATCTTTACAAATCAGAAGTGTTTCAAAATTTCCAAAATTTAAGGGTATTTTGAAAATTCCAAATAAAAAGTGTCGCTGAAATTTCAGAAATTGGGGGTTACTTTGGTAATTTTATAAGTCGGGGGGTATTCTTGTAAATTTCTAAATCTGGGTATCTCAATATTTTGCAAAATAATATTTTCTGATATTTTTGTGAAATAGGAATATTTTAGTAAAAAGTCGGGGGTAATATGAAATTTAGAAACCAATGGCATTTTGGTAATTTTATCAATCCAGGGGTATTTTCGTAAATTTCCCCAAACCAGAGTATCTTGATATTTTGAAAACTCGAGATTTTGGTATTTTTGTAAAGTAAAATTATTTTAACAAAAGTTGAGGGTAGTACAAAAATTTTACAATACCGGGGCATTTTTGTAATTTTGTAAATCGAGAAAAACGTCTTTCCAAAATCAGATTTAGGGTTTACAAACCAAAAAGGGGTAAGTTTGAAAAATTTTAAAACTAAGGGTTTTAAAACAGTAAGGCTAATCCCATTTGGGTTTTAATAATTGGTTTAGCCTATGAACAAGTCCTCTTGGTTAAGGTGAACCGTAGCTACGCACCAGGTAGGATTCGAGTAAAGAGGAGGTGAGTCACTAGGACTGCTTAAATACCAAGCTCTTACTGAATACCATTCCTAGACATGCGTACAGTGGTTACCACACCTTAACTCGGTGACTTACTTCACAGGTTTGTTTAATAGCCCTTAAGTATTATGTATGTGTTTGAGTAGACTAGTCCTAGGGTCCAATAGCCCTAACATTCTAATCTACGAGCCCAAATAAGCCCATAATATTTCACACAAACAAATCACTTCAATAGCTAGAAGTACTTACCTGGTGGACTTCGGGCCGGAGGTACAGGTGCCATGCCAGAATAACCTGAAAACTTTTATAAAAGCCCATATTTCGAAAAGCCCATTTTAAAAAAAAACTATTTTCGGGCCCAAAACCTCAAAGCCGAGTTTTGAACCTGGCTCTGATACCAATTTGTAACACCCCAAACCCGGCCCACAAGCCCTGACCGGATCTGGTATGTCACTGCGGAAAGATTTGAAAACATTTTTCAATTAAGATAAAACATGAAAATTTGTTAAGTTTTGAAAACCATGTCCATTTAAAATCATATGTAACACTTTAATGTTATAAAATATTCGAATTAAACCTTTATTATATATAGATAATTTAATCAAAATAAGTTGCTAAAAATAAAATCAGCTTTCCATGGTAATTTAATTAATCAAGTCATAATCATAATATAATAGTATCAAAAATAATAATAAGGCCCTTATTACAACCAATACTTAAAACAGACTACTTAATACTTAATATAAATAGGCTTAAAATGATTAAACATCTTCTTCTGCATGGGCCACCTTGCATCCTCTCCTAACTCGGTCCAATTTTACGTATCACCTGAAATAGTTAAGAAAAAATAGGGTGAGTCCACGGACTTAGTGCATAATCATTTCACATGTTTCCACACGTATGGGCTTGACCCATATCCATACAACCCACATAAGTCGTCATGCAAAATGCATCCCAGCCCAATCCTAAAATCCATCCTAACACCTACCTCGGCAGACTCCCTGCCCAAGGCCGTGGCTAATCCACCACTGATCGCATCGTGATCCACATCTCTTACCATGGCACGCTCACTGCTCAAGGCCGTGGCTAAGCCACCGATCACATGAGTGATCCCGATATAAATCCGTCTACGGTGATGCACACAGCCATCAACCGCCGAGATGGGCACCTAGCCAACACCTCCCTTGATGAAGCACACAGCAAATCATCAAGCGCTAATGTAGCACGAGGCTAACATTAGACCACGTACATAAGTATGTACACCCGTCCTTCCTTGCTCAAATCCAATCCCCATGCATATATGTAAATGCATCATGTTAAATCATCATATAAAATGAGTATACATCACATGCTCATTACCCTTTCATACATACACCATAATTCATTTAATAACACACGTTACTAACCTGTCAATCGATTACCCCACATATGGGTATCCACCACTTTAGCCTTAATGTCGGCTACCACATATCATACACAAATATATATATATATATCAATACACAACCAACAGGGAAACAGTGCGATAATTACGCACCCGATTGATACAATCAACTAAATCTCGAAGTCACACGCTGCACCCAGAAGTCTTGAGTAATCGGTCCTAAGAGCCCCCTTTTAATGCTTCTCTTCGCTGGTACTAAACGCTCCAAAAAGACTAAGGGAGAGTATCTGACGGCCTCAAGAATCGGCTTTAGCAATATAACAAGGGAAGAGCAAGGTTTCGGCTAAGAGTACTTTCGGCTTTGACTAAAAAAGGAAGAAAAAAGAAAGTTGATTGAGGCTTAAAGAGATGCTACGGCAACAGGAAATGGAGAGGGATTTCGGTGAAGTGAAGAAGAAAAATGGAAGGGCTCCAGAGGTTTACTTGAAGTTTCGGCCTAGTGAGCAAGTGAAGAGGAGGGACGTTTTTGGTGTTGGTAGAGTATGGGAAGAAAAGGATGAAGGCTTTAGAAGTAAAGGCTAAAATTCGGCAAAAAGAAGCTCACCACCCTTTAAATAGAATTCGGCTACTCCCCCCTAACCTTCATGGCCGAAAATGCCAACATGAAACCCCTTAGCCGTCCAACTCTTTTACCTCTCAGCCAATCCCTTGATTCCTTCCTAAAATCACTCTACACCCACCTTTCAAACTAAAGCCAACTCATCTATTCTCCTAGCCACACATTCAAAACAATTTGACCCATTCAAATCCTTCTTTTAAGTGCCATGGCCGAATCCAACTCCTCCCCTTCTCATGACGCAAAAACAAAACCAAAATGCTGCCTTCGCAGCTCGAACTCTGGCCCCCTTTGCTCCTTGAGGCGTCACTTCTCCATGCTCTAAGTGGCGTCTCCCTTGCCACTCTGCCAAGCCTTCTCTTGTGTCTTAACCTCCCAAATAATTCTCTTAAGACCTCTAAAGCCAAGCTCCCCCTTCTTAACACTAAAAATTCAAAAATTTCCTAAGGCATCTCCTACCTTCTGGGGTTCTCCAAACCCCTTAAAACTCATCCAACCTCACCATAAGCCTACTATCACTTGAGTTATGCGCTAAATGCATAACCCCTAGAACTCGGGTGTTACAGGACTGTTACAAGAAAAGAGAGGAAAACAAATCGCTAAACAGGGTATTGAAGGAACAAGTAAAATCGAAGGCCAAAACCCCTAACAGTAGTCAGTATAGTAACAAAAGGCAACAAAGTATGATGGAAAATCAAAATGGAGAGAACACCAAATCCCAAAATATTTTCTTCAGTTCCCACACTTCCTATACGACACAACTCTTTACCCCAAACCAATATTCCTTGATTTTCTCCACAATTTCCTCCTAAAAATCCTCCTTTATCTCCTCCCTGATTTCTCCATATTAGACTTATTCAAACTCCACCTTTCAGAGTTTCAGTCAAAATCTACTACTCATACAGCGAGAATATAAAATAAATACTCCTTTACGCATCATGAGACTCGAACTTGAGCCCTGTTACAGCCTTAAACACGCGACTGCCACTGAACTACAAGCTCAACTTGTGTCATAATTTTGCCATAATTTCTTTTAAAGCCTACATGCTAACACCAAAGTTAGCTTAAGAGAAAACAAAAATTTTGCAAAAGCTAGGGCTTGAACCCAGGACTTCTCAGACACTCCCAGACACTCCTAAATCACTTAACCATCAAAGCAAACAATCAATTGTGTCATTTTCTTACACACATAAACTTTTATGTGTTCCCACGCTCAAGACCTATTTCCTTCTAGGCCCAAATTCGGGGCGTTACATAAGTCCTCTATTTTTTGAACAACTCTTGTTCCAATCATCTCATGGTTATCCAAAACTCTTGCCTCTAGGTATCTAATCCTATTAGAGTAACCTAGTTAATTTATTAACCAATATAATAACTAGTGAATATTACTTGCTTATTCTTTACGTTTGACCAAGATAGATACATGAACTTTACTTTAGCAGAACCCACATTGTATTGATCGAGTCTTTAACGAGTGTAAATTTTGGAAGGCAATCTTAATTTAATATTTTATTGAGGGGTTTTAAATTAAATTAATCTCAACATTAATGGTCAAAATTTGTCCATTTTAATCCTTTAATTGATCTTATCAATGTCCTATAACATGCATGCTAACATATCATCCATTGTATCATATACAAGAAAAATATAAAGCAGTAAATAAATGCAATGGTTATAGCCCATAAAACTAAGATGGTTCCTCCAAAGCCAATAGGAGAACCGAAAGGAATCTTAAAGGTGTATGTCGCTTCTTAAGCTTCCTTTCCACTTTAGGTAACACAGTCTTCTTCTCCTCTAATCAACAGTAGCTTGTACAATTTACAATTATAGAAACTCATTTTACATACGAGGGAGTAAAATGAGAAGAGAAATACAAGAGAAGTATAGAAAGGCACGACACATAGGCCATATTTATAAAATTACAACCTTTGAAATTAATAAATTAAATAGGCTACCAAGCTATAACCATGAATTTCCAAACACCGTGCATATCAAACATAGTATACAATATTTGATACATTTTATTTAACGGCTTGTTAATGTGAATTACCCAATTGCCCCTTCAATTAATGTGCCTACACATAGGGGTCAGGGGCGAAGGAAAATCGTTACTGTTTGATAACTTTTATCAAAACAAAATAATGTTTTTTTTTTAAATTTCAATCTATAATGCTTCTTACCAGAACAAATTTTGTTCCTTTTTCAAATGTAATCAACAAGTTAACAATTAACTTTGAATGACAAAACCCCACTACCCCAAAATAGATTCGTTAACACTTAACAAACCATATACAAGATCCAACAGGTTTCAAAATCAGTAATTAACACTTAAACATCCATTGAGAGGAATAAATAATCACACAAGTTTAACAAATTAAACATGCATGTTCTAAATAGCAGTTAACAGATATCATATATTCATAAAAAAATTGATTAAACAAACAAAAATAATATGCATATCATACAATCGCATCAACCAATCAATTTAGGGTCCTTTTGTTTACATGTAAAAGGTTTTACGGAAAATATTTTCTACATTTTCTCGTGTTTGTTTCACAGAAAACAGCTTGGTCAACGGAAAATGACTTACAGGTCAACGTAAAATAAGGCTCTTTTCCTGTAAAATGACTTACCCATTTGAAAAGCATAAGTCATTTTCTGGAAAAGAGCTCCTTTATAGATAATTTTATTTTTATATAAAAATCAACTTAAATCAAGCTTAATATTATTATATTGATAATAATTTTATTTTTATTTTTGAAATAAATAAAATATTATATTTTTTAATATTATTAAACATACATATTTAATTATTTATTTTTAGTCATATAATAAATTATTAATATAATAAATATAATTTATTATTTTAATAAATTATTTAATATTTCAATTTTATTTTAATAATAAATTTTAAAATAATAATTTTAAATAATATTATTCACATATTATTCAAATATTCAATATTAATATTTAATAATAAATATTCATTACAATTATACATATATTAATAATAAATGTTTTGTAGTATCCAGGTTAAAATATGTCATAAGTCTATGTACACTTCATATGTTTGCAATTTAGTTTTTGTACTTTTATTTCCAAGAATTTAGTCCATTTACTTTTCAAATTTGAAAATCAAGTCCAATTGTTGACATCGTTAAATTTTTTTGTCAATTTTGTTTATGTCACATTTTTAAATAAAAAATACTCACTCGGTAGTCATGTAATTAAAAATTGACATTGTAATGAACTTAAATTTAACATAATATTTTCAATATATGCAAAAACAATGTAAAATAAATAAAAATAAATTCAATTAAACAATGAAAAAAATAAGAAAATTTCAAATGTATATTTGTTTCATTAAAAACAACTTTTATGAAATACTTTTAAGAAATCTACCAAACAACAGAAAACATTTTACACAGATTCATCCAAACAGCAGGAAATATTAGCTTTTCTAGAAAAGTAAATCATTTTCCAGAAATTATTTTTCGGAAGTCATTTTCAGTGAAACAAACGGAGCCTTAATCCTAAATCTGTATCGTACAAGTGGCTTTGATACCACTATTGGGATTGTCAATACGCCCTGTGGCATAGCAAAAAATTATTCCGTCGATCCACAGCCATGGATCCATGTACGAGGAATGAAATGGTTTGAGATAATGTTAAAGATACACCTTCTTAGCTGAAAACGATGAGAGGATGCTTCTGATTCGATGTTGATTCCAAGCCACAATGAAAACGTTCTGGCATCTACGTAGTCCACTCAGCATTAAAACAAATGGCAAAACTCTTTTGGAACTATTCCAAAGAGAAATCTCCCAAAACGGTTGCTAGACCATTTTTGTCAATTTTTCTTTTAAACACACTTACCCTAATTCGGGATTTTGGTATGCATACATTGAAAACAGAATTAATCTTATAGAGAACATATGGAAAGCATTAAACATGTTATATTCTTTCTAAAAAGAATTATAACATAAGGAAAGTATTAAAAACATTATATTCTTTCCCAAAAGAATTATAACTACTATGCTTCAATATTTGACCGAAATCATAATAATAATTTATAATAATAATTTTGATAAACTATATACTGTTAAAATTTTATACGAATCGAATTCATATATTAATTTTAACTATGTTCTCTATTTGTATACAACAAGCTTGTACATTTAATTCGTTTAATATTTAACTGTCAAATTAAATTAATTTACTCCATGTGACAGCTAAACACAATACCAAACGTGTTTTGATTTTGTTCGTTTTAACCATAGGGTGTAACCCTGTAGGTTCTTGTAATGTTAGTAGTAATACTGGAGCATTTCAAATAATACAAACAATAAGTGGCATCTAGCAATGCATCATTGCTACCTAAGTTACAAGAAGTCATAATTCGACATAACCTTTCTATGATAATATTTTCATGTATTATATCCTTTTATCCTTAATATCTAGATTGGACATGTAGCGGCCCATTTTTCAGTGGTGTCAGAACAGTGGTTTCGAGGCCATAAATTCGATGGGTGAGTCCATAAATATTATTATTTAATATTTATGAATATTATATGGTGTATTGATAAAATTTAAATTAATTATTTGTGTTAAATGGAAGAACAATTAGGTTCAAGTGGTATGACCCTAAAGTCAAGTGGTTTTAGAAAATGAGGTATCGAAACCTCGTTTCTGTAAACCGATTTTTGAATATTTTTATAAACATTTACAGAGTGTTATTAAGGTTGTATTAAAGTTTCGTTAAGAAATTTTAATGTTTAGATAGGTAATTAATGAAAAAGGACTAAATCGTAAATGATATAAAATTTGATCACTATCAGATTTGAGTGATTAAATGGCTTAATGAATAAAGGTAAATGGAATTAATGGTAATTAAACCATTTAAGGATTTAGTGGACAAATATGGACATGGATTTGGTGTTTTATTTAATTATTAACTAAGGTTAAAATGGTAATTTGATAAATTAAATTAAATCAAATTAAATAAAGTTTTATATCATCTTTTCTAATTCTTTCTTTCATCGAATTTATGGAGAAGGAAGCCATTTTTAAAGAATTTGAAGCTTCGGCCAAGCTTCAATGTATGCATGTAAGTCTGTTTTGAACCCATTTCTTGTCATTTTTATGTCTTTGATATCGTTGCAACTAGGTCCAGCTAGCCCGTGCTTTCGTTTTTGAAATTGTTAAAGATTTTGAATGTTTCCATTAATGAATATTTTTTATTTTAGATGTTAAATGATGAATTTGAAGTATTATTTTTTATTTATAAGTATTTTGTTAAGTGATTTTTGATGAATTTAACGATTAGGGATTAAATTGTTCAAATAGTAAAAATACTAGGACTTGATGTGAAATTGTTGCAAATATGGGCTGTAATGGAACCTATGAACATTCTTTTGGCATGAGTTTTCAATAAAATTGGTTTACTTGCATGATTAGGACATAGGGACTAAATTGAATAAAAATGAAAAGTTGAGGGTAATTTTGTAAAAATGTCAAAAATGACTAAATTGCATAAAATGAATTGGTTTTGCTGTCTAAATTAATGAATTGAATGAAATTGTTTATTTAGATCAAGCACGAGTGGAAAATCGAGGAGAAGAGCAAATTACCAAATAGCCCCTATACTTAGTTATTTCTACAATTTAGCCAGGTAAGTTTGTATGAACTATAATCACTTAAATGTTGATTAAACTGAATGTTTAATGTGTCTTTCTAATTTAAATGAATCAATATATGTAACGCCCCGAATTTTGGGCCTAGAAGAAATAGGTTTTGAACAAGGGAACAGTTAGGAGACTGCTCATAAATATTTAGTTGTGCAAGAAAGTGACACAAATATCTGTCTGCTTCAGTGGTTAAGTGCTCTGGGAGTGTGTGAGAAGCCTGGGTTCAAGTTTTGGCTTTTGCAGAATTTTTAGTTTTGCTCTTATATGAATCTAGACACTGGCATTTAGGCCTTATAAATAATAGTACTTGTTTTATGACACAAAAAGAGCTTGTGGTCTAGTGGCAAGGTGGTGTGTTGTGTAACTGAGAGGTCTGAGGTTCAAGTTCTGGGTTGCACAATGGAGTGTTTATTTTGCTGATTGAGCTGTGTAGGTAGTGGAGTTGGACTGAAACATAGCTAAGGGGAGTTTGAATAGAATCTGAATGGAGTTTGAACTGGTCATGGAGGGGTTTGAGGAGGGATTTTAGGAGAAAATCAAGGAGACGAGAGGGGAGGGAGTTTGTGCTGAATTTGGACTCTGGCACTCAAGAATTCGGCCAAGAGAAGTATACTGCTCATTTGGGTTTTTTTCTCTCTCTTTGGCCAAATGTGGTAGGTTCTTTGGGCATTTTTTTTCTCTGCCAACTTTTTCCTTTTTGCATTTTTCTTTCTTTTCCCCTGCCGAATCCTTCTTTTCTCTTCCCCTCATCTGTAACGGTCCGGTTTAGACCCTAGTCAGAATAGTGGTTTCGGGACCACAAATCTGAGTTAGAAAAATATTTTAATATTATTTTCCGTGCTTATGATATGTGAATTAGTATGTGTGAAATTTCTGTGAATTAATTTGTTCGTTTGTATGCTTAATTTGAGAAAAGGATTAAATCGTGCAAAAGGTAAAGTAGCTTTCTATTTGATCAATGGCCAAATTGATGTGGCTTTTAAATGATGAGGCCTTATGAGACAATTAAGCCATTTCATAGTAAGTGGATAGTTGTTGGACAATTTTAACCAACCATATTATAAGTTTTATATGTATATTAATAAGGGTAAAATTGGAATTATAATAATCATAATGGTTATAATAAAACAAATGAAAAGGCTAGTGGATGTGTTCATCCATTCTAGCCAAAAATACCAAAGAAAAATAAAGAAAAGAACAAGCAAGTGTTTCGGCCATGGTTTTGGTTTGATTCGAGGTTAGTTTTTGATCCAATCTTGATAATTTCTACGTTTCTGTAATCGTTGCTTCGTGTTCTTCAAAACCCATGTTTCATTTTTGTGAATTGATAATGTTTTTGGAATGAGCCATTGATGAACACATGAGTTTTATGAAGTTTGATGGTGAATTATGAAAGATATGTGTTTGATTAACATAGTTTGTTCTTGAGTTTTTGATGAATTTGAGTATTTTGGACTTAATTGAAAGAATAATATTTTGAAGGATTAAAATGTGAAATAAATTAAATGTGTGGACTTGTATGACCATAGAGAGAATTCGACTAGGCATGGGTGAAGTGACATTTTGTGTGTTTTATGATTTTGTGAAGTAGGGACTAAAGTGTCAAAATGTGAAAGTGTGAGGGCTATTTTGTAAAATGCCCTAGATATGTATGTGTGGACTAAATTGAATGAATTGGTGATTGAATGAGCTAAACTTGAATGTGTATAGACCAAGAAAGGAGGGATTCAAATCAAGATCGAGGCAAAGATAAAGTATTTGATTAATCGGCTAGTTTCGATAATTCAACGTCCGAGTTAAGTTCGGATATAATACTAGTTGCTAAATTATATCTATGTGATGTGAATTGAATGAATATATATAATTATGAGATTAGAAATGCTATGTGCGAAATTGAATTAGATGGCACTAGGTGTGCGAAATTAGAAACGAGACAGAGATGATTAGCACTGTGTGTGCAAAAAGATAGAAGCTTCGGCTTATTGATTTGGCACTGTGTGTGCGATACTGATATAGTTCAGTTTAACATATTGGCACTAAGTGTGCGATGACAATTATGTTTCGGTTATGAAACTGGCACTAAGTGTGCGAAATAATCAAAAGAATAGTAAAAGTTGAACGAGGTGTAATATTGAGCAATTGAGTAGCATGAATGGTGAGTAACTATGTGTTGATCAAGGTACGTTTGAACCTATGTTGTAACACCCCAAACCCGGTCTATGCATTAAGACCAGACTTGGTATGCCACACAAATCGAACATACATCTAGTCATTTAATGATTTAAAGGAAACAGGTCTTCAAAAACTATTTTGGAGATGGAGTTTATCAAAAACCTAGAATTTATTTGAAATCTATGATTTAAGAACATAAGAGATTATATTTTGATCTCAGAGAAATAATTGGTTAAATTTTTAAAGAAGTTTGAAAGAATTCAAAAGGAGTTTGAAAAATAAAAATTCATAAAAGAGTGTCCACTGGGCCAAAACCATATAAGCATTAAATTGGGCTTGAGCCCATTTACGAATAAAACAATATTGAAAAAAAATGCATTTGAAATGCAATTCCCAACCAAACCTAAATTGTCATCCGCTACACACCACCCGTACCAACCAGCACACCTGTGGGGATCAAGTCAACCCACCCCGCCAACACACCAATCGCAGGCATAAAGCCATCTAATTCGCAGGCAAAAAGCCATTTAAACAATATTTCGCAGGCCAAAGGCCATTAATACCCAGGCATAAAGCCATTTAAACGTGGCACGAGACCTTCTTCTCTTCATCAAATATCCCAACCCATGCAATCATGTATATACAATGTACAACAATTTATTCATATGATAATTCCAACATAAGGCCCATAAATAAAATTATTACAAAAACTGGCCCATTTCTCAATTTGGCCCATTTATCATAATTTGGCCCATACAGCGATCTAGCAAGTCAGCCCATTAAGCAATCTAGCAATCGGCCCATTAACACATGAGGCCCAAATATCACTTTTTATCAAGTTAGCCATTAAGGGCGATTCTGTAATTTCCACGATTTTAATACCGATTTCATGCACTTACACAAAAAGTGTTAATAAACCGTATTTTCCGATTTTACCCATTTTACGATTTCTATTCTAATGCTTTATAACGGTATAACCATTTAACCCATAAGATAAGTGTGAAGTTACACACCTGATTACGGTGAGAACTATACTTTCCCGCTCGTCGATACCTAAATACGTGTCACGCTTGATTAGAACACTAATACTTAATATAAATCTATACTAAAGATAAGCGATCTAGATCTTTACCCTCAGAATCTCGAACAACAACTATTTGTCGTTTCTCCCCGGTTGACGGTTCACAACCCGATGGGAAATCCCGAACAGCTAATGGCTCCGAACTACGAACAAATTCAAATAATCGATTCTCCTCGGATGAGGGTCCACAACCCGGTGGAAAGTCTCGGATTGCTGAAACAGCCCTTCGCTTGAATCTAGAGGGAATAGCGAAACCACCCCTCTTCCGATCACTATTCACCACTCTTTTTGACCCTATCTTGTTTGCCTTAAAATTTTGAGTGATTTCCAAAGGATCCCTATATAAAACTTTCGGATATAACAAACCCAATTGAAAATCATTGATAAAATCGAGGGTGATCATGAAATCCATGAAGAGTTCCTTTTTTTTTTATTACCTTGATAGATGATCCGAACTTGAATAACTTCAAGATAACTTTGACGAGATGGTGATTCGGCCCTCCACTATATCACTAAAAAAACAAAAGGAAATCGTCTAAGAGAATGAACGATTATCAATTTAAAGGCTCTTCTAAGCCAACCTATAGATTCGGCCAAGGTGACCGAATAGCAAAAGAAAACAAGGAAGATGATTCTTACCGGTTGTCCAAAGTTGAATAGAAGAAATAATCGAGAATAAAGTCTATGAGGAAAAGAAGATTTGGCTATGATTTAATGGTAAGGGAAAAATAATTTCGGCTATGGAGGTGGTCTCTAACATTCGGCCATGGAAGAAATAAGAAGGAAAAAAATGTGTTTGAAAGATGAGTAAGATGGAGAAGAAAGGAGAATAGAGATGATATGTTTATGATTCAGTTTTCAAGGGTGAGAAAAGAGCAAAAAGTAAGGTTTGGAACAATGTGCATTCGGAAATGGGGAATAAAGAAGAAAAAGAAATTGTCGTTTTGTGTTTGATGATTTTGGCACTAGGAGAGAAGCACAAAATGAAGCACTTGAGAGGTTGGCAAAAATGACCAAATGGTCAAAATCTAGGCTTCTTCTTAGGCCCACCAAAAGAACTTGAGGGCCCAAAATCCCTCTTATTTCTGCCCCTATATTTCTCACGGTTCTGACGCTCTGAGCATTTCACTGTTGGAACGCCGGTACCCCATGGCACAGCAGAATAAAATTAGATCCGGCGATCCAAACCATGGATCCATGTGTGAGGAACGAATCGGAGTGAAATAAAGGTTTCGATCTTACCAAAACTTCAATCTGAGTAGACAGCAACGCCTTGGCAACAAGAGTTTTGATCTACTGTCGAATCCAGCCTCAACCTTTTCCGATGTCGGCCTCTACGTAATCCACCCGGTTTGACTATGAACGGAAGAAATCTCCAAAACTGTTTTGGAGGCTTATTTGCTTGACGGCTGCTAGACCTAACAAGCAATCACTTAGGGTTTTCTTATTAAGTTTTGTCTCCTTTTAATACCTTTTATATTGGGTGCCTTTCTCATTGGGCCTTTTATAATAGGTATCTTCTTAATTGGGCCTTTTATAATTTGTATTTCTTGAATATATTACAAGATTAAATAAATACAATACCGAAAATTATAATTACATTAATTATATCTAAAAATTATAATTACATTAATTATAATAAGGATTTCGGTAAACTATATTTATTTAAATTTATATATGAATCAAATTCATATATTAATAAAATTATGTTATCATTATGTGTACAACATCCTTGTACATATAATATGTTCAATATTTGATTGTCCAATTAAATTAATTCTTTAATTAATTTAATTTATGTGACAACCAAGCACAATACCAACTATATTTTATTCCGTTCATTTCAACCATAGGGTGTGACCCTGTAGGTTCTTGCAACGTTAGCAGTAATACTAGAACGATTCTATTGTCACAGACAATGAGTGGCATCTAGCAATGCATCATTGCTACCTAAGTTACAAGAAGTCATGATTCGACATAACCTTTCGTGATTAAACTTTTATGCATTAATCCTTAAGTCCTTTATCTCTGGAACGGATACAAGTCATGGGATAGTCACACTTGCATAGTCCATCCCATGTTTCTTGATATCTTGAGTAGACTATGATATACAAATTAGTATGACATCTCATATCAACTTATTTGAGCATGGCCATGCATTTCTAGTCTCACTCAATCAAGTGGCCTAAGATATTACTCCTATTATGTAGGAGGGACTTATCCTTTATTGATCAACTATATCCCTCTACATAGATTGTGGTATATCCAACATCAGCCTTTATAGAACAACCTGTTACGGTGTACGTTTGACTGTATCAAAATATACAACTCACGATGCTGGGATAATAATGATCTCAAGTCTGAGGATCATATACATATTAATCACTATGAGTAATGTTGTGACAATTACATAATAATCCAAGAAACATACTCATAGCGGGTCAATCCAATATGTTGTTCTCTAACACACATATTCATGCATTGATTTTGACATTCCATATCAATGACAACTCTTTATCATCAATCAACTACATGTTAGTCTTAAATGCATCATTATTGTCCTAGTCAACAATAATACTCGACTAAGGATCTTTTAAGAATAATCATATTATTCTCAGGACATTATTATAAAACAGTTTATCTATACACACAGAAAGAAAAACTGAAATAATAATGACAACGCTTTATATTAATAAATATGGTAAATAAAGTATGTTATTACAACCATCTCATGATTGATCTTTGGGCATACTCTTACAATCTCCCACTAGCACTAAGACCAATCACTCATATATCTAATACCAAGCGACTTAGTGTGACGATCATGCTTCTGCTGTGTCAGAGGCTTGGTCAGGGGATCAGCGATGTTATCATCTGAAGGTACTCTGCATATTTCTACATCTCCTCGATCGATAATCTCTCGAATAAGATGGTAGCGCCTAAGTATATGTTTGGATCGCTGGTGAGATCTGGGTTCTTTAGCTTGTGCAATAGCTCCATTGTTATCACATCGGAGTTCTATAGCATCTGATATGCTAGGCACAACCCCTAGTCCAGTAATGAACTTTTTGATCCAAACCGCTTCCTTTGCTGCCTCACTGGCTGCAATATACTCAGCCTCTGTTGTAGAATCAGCTACTGTACTTTGCTTTGAACTTTTCCAGCTCACAGCACCACCATTAAGGCAAAACACAAAACCTGATTGCGATCGAGAATCGTCCTTGTCGGTTTGGAAGCTGGCATCAGTGTAACCTTTTACACTTAACTCTTCCTCACCTCCATATAATAGGAATGTATCCTTAGTTCTTCTTAAGTACTTAAGGATACTCTTGACTGTGGTCCAGTGACCTTCACCGGGATCTACTTGATACCTGCTCGTCATACTTAAGGCATACGAGACATCTGGACAGGTACATAACATAGCATACATGATAGATCCAATAGCGGAACCATATGGAATTTTACTCATACGTTCTCTCTCTTGTGGAGTTGAAGGACACATTTCCTTCGAGAGTGAAATACCATGTCTCATAGGTAGGAATCCTCTTTTAGATTCTTCCATACTGAACCTTTTTAGTACTTTATCTATGTATGTACTTTGGCTTAGACCTAGTAGTCGTCTTGATCTATCTCTATAGATCTTGACTCCTAAGATATAAGTGGCTTCGCCCAAGTCCTTCATAGAAAAACAACTTCTTAACCAAGTCTTAATAGATTGCAAGGTAGGTATGTCATTTCCCATGATAAGTATGTCATCCACATATAGTACCAAGAATGTGATAGTGCTCCCACTAACTTTCTTGTAAACACATGGTTCATCTTCATTTTTTATAAAACCAAACTCTTTGATTGCATCGTTAAAACGAAGATTCCAACTTCGAGAAGCTTGCTTTAATCCATAAATGGATCTCTGTAGCTTACATATCTTTCTAGCATCCTTTGGATTTACAAAACCTTCAGGTTGTGTCATGTACACATCCTCTTCAAGTTTCCCGTTAAGGAAAGCTGTTTTGACGTCCATCTGCCAGATTTCATAATCATGAAATGCAGCTATGGCGAGCAAGATCCTGATGGATTTAAACATAGCTACAGGAGAAAAGGTTTCATCATAGTCAACACCATGAATTTGGCGAAAACCTTTAGCGACTAATCGCCCTTTGTATGTTTGTACATTACCATCCATGTCTGTTTTCTTTTTGAAAACCCACTTGCACCCTATAGGTTTAACCCCTTCGGGTGGGTCAATCAAGGTCCATACTTGGTTTTCATACATGGAATCCATCTCAAATCTCATGGCCTCAAGCCATTTCTCAGAATCTGGGCTTGTCACCGCTTCTTGATAAGTCCTAGGCTCATCTTGATCTATAAGAAGAACGTCACCATGCGTTGTAATGAGAAATCCATATCTCTCAGGTGCACGGCGTTCTCTTAAAGATCTGCGCGGTGGTTGTGTTTCTACAGCAGTTATTTGTTCCTCAATTTCTTGTGGAATTTGCTGTTGTTCAATCTCTGGTTCAGTGGTATCTTGTGATTCTCGAATTTCTTCAAGTTCAATCTTTCTCCCACTTCCTTTTCTAGAAGTAAATTCTTTCTCTAGGAAGACACCAGTCCGAGCAACAAAAATTTTGTTCTCAGTGGGATTAAAAAAATAATATCCTTTGGTTTCTTTTGGATACCCCACAAAAATACACCTTTCAGATTTGGGTTCAAGCTTAGTAGACGTCTGACGTTTAACATAAGCTTCACAACCCCAAATTTTCATAAAGGACATACTAGGATGTTTCCCAGTCCACATCTCATATGGCGTCTTTTGAACCGATTTAGATGGAACACGATTTAGTGTGAAGGCAGCAGTCTCAAGTGCATGTCCCCAAAAGGAAGTCGGTAGATCAGCATGACTCATCATGGATCGAACCATGTCTAACAAAGTTCGATTTCTTCTCTCAGATACTCCATTCCATTGAGGAGTACCAGGAGGAGTAAGTTGTGAGACAATCCCACATTCTTTCAAAAGATCATCAAACTCTAGGCTCAAATACTCTCCACCTCGATCAGATCGAAGTGACTTGATAGTTTTGCCTAGTTGATTTTGTACTTCATTTTTAAATTCCTTGAACTTTTCAAGGGACTCAGACTTATGGCGCATGAGATAAACATACCCATATCTACTGAAATCATCAGTGAAAGTAATGAAGTAGTGAAATCCACCTCTGGCCTGTGTATTTATTGGTCCACATACATCAGAATGTATTAGGCCCAATAAATCACTAGCTCGTTCACCTTTTCCAGAAAAGGGAGATTTAGTCATTTTTCCCAATAAGCAAGATTCACATACTTCAAATTGTTCAAAAACAAATGAATTCAAGAGACCATCTCTATGGAGTTTGGATATGCGTTTCTCACTTATGTGGCCCAAACGACAATGCCAAAGATAAGTTTGATTTGAGTCATTTATTTTAGATCTTTTAGTATTTATGTTGTAAATGGGATTCGTTTGATCTAAAATATAGAGGCCATTAATCAATTGTGCCGAACCATAGAAAACATTATTGAGATAAAATGAACAACAATTATTCTTAATAATTATCTCAAAACCAATTTTGTCTAAACAAGAAATTGAAATAATGTTTTTAGTCAAACTGGGCACAAAATAACAATCCTCTAAACATAAATCAAGTCCACTAGGCAAAGATAAAGTATATGTTCCCACAGCTAATGCAGCAACTTTTGCTCCATTTCCAACTCGTAGGTCCACATCTCCTCTAGCCAAAGTCCTACTCCTTTGTAGTCCCTGTACAGAAGTACAAATATGAGAACCACAACCAGTATCTAATACCCAAGAAGTAGTAGTTGATAAATTAATATCAATAACATAAATACCTGAAGCAGACATTCCGCTTGCTTTAGCCTTCTTGACTTCTTCAAGATAGGCAGGGCAGTTCCGTTTCCAATGTCCAGTCACACCACAATGAAAACAGTTTCCTTCCTTAGACACCCCACCTTTAGGTTTCAGCGCAGCCTTTCCTTTTCCAAATTTGGGCTTACCTTTGCCCTTGGGCTTTGTTTGAACTTTGGCCTTTCCCTTGCCCTTGTTATTACGGACCATCAGTATGGGCTTGGGTCCAACCTTTTTCAAGTTGCCTTCAGCAGTTCGTAACATACTGAGCAATTGTGGTAGAGTCTTGTCAATTTCATTCATATTGAAATTGAGGACAAACTGGCTGTAGCTATCTGGCAACGATTGTAAAATAACATCAGTGGCCAACTCTTGGCTCAATGGAAACCCAAGCTTAGATAGGCTTTCAATATAGCCAATCATCTTAAGGACATGAGGTCCTACTGGGCTTCCTTCAGCCAACTTACATTGGAATAGGGCTTTAGAGATATCAAACCTCTCTTGCCGTGCTTGCCCCTGATAAAGTTCTTTCAGGTGCTCGATCATATCATAAGCAACCATGTCCTCATGTTGCTTCTGAAGTTCAGGATTCATAGTGGCAAGCATAAGACATCCAACATCTATCATGTCATCGAGATACTTCTTGTAAGTGTCTCTATCAGCCCTCGAGGCATTAGCGGGTGGTTCATTAGGAAGTGGTTGTTCAATGACATATAATTTCCGTTCTTGTTTAAGGACAATCCTCAAGTTACGGAACCAATCAAGAAAATTCAAACCATTCAATTTGTCCTTCTCAAGGACCGATCGCAATGAGAGTGTGCTAGTGTTTGCAGCCATAATATATCTACAACAATTAAATATGCATGTGAGTAAATTTACCAATTTTATATCAATCATTAAAAAGACTTTATTAAATGATATTCCTACTATTTTATTTCAAAATTAATAACCCTCATATATTAATTTCAGAAAAGCTTTCTCAAAAGTATTTCTAGTAGGTTAGGGATCCATATTTCACCACCTCTTAAGTCAGCTTTGGCTTTACTCTTAAGATTATGGTTATTTAGGTAAGCAACATTTGCTAATTACATCATATGTAACTCCTAATATTTGGTGAACAACTCTTGTTCTAATCATCTTATGATTTATCCAATTTACTTGCCTCTAGGTTTCTAATCCTATTAGAGTAACCTAGTTAAGTCATTAACCAATTTTTAACCAGCGAATATCACTTGTTTATTCTTCGCGTTTAACCAAGATAAATACTAGTACTTCGCTTTGGCAGAACCTACATAGTATTGATCGAGGCCTTAACGAGGGCAAAATTGGAAGGCCATTTTGACTTAATATTTTAATAGAGGGATTTTATTAAGGTTGTTGCATCTCACCAATTATGGTCTACTTTAGCCCATTTAGTCTTCTAATCGATCTCATCAATTAATAGGGTTTATTACCAATAAGGTTTATTATCATCCATAGCATCTCATACATGAATAAATAAAGCAATAAATAAATGCAATAGTTATAGCCCATAAACTAAAGTGGTTCAACCCAAGCCAATGGGAAAACCAAAAAGAAACCTAAAGGTGTAAGCCATTTCACAAGCTATCATTCTCAATCATTGTCCCACCTTCCTTCTCGTTTGGCCCACAGCAACTCTTGCAAATTACAATATGCAGAAACTCGTTTTACATACGAGGGAATAAGATGAGAAGAGAAATACAAGAGAATAGTAGTAAGGCACGGCACGCAGGCCGTATTTAAAAAAAATACAACCTTTTATCGAATGTGTCATTGGGCTATAACTATGCATTTCAAACACCATGCATGTCAAAAATAGCATACATAGTTCTATATATATATATATATATTTAAGGTGAATTATAAAATATCCTTTCAACCTTTTGTGGCCCATCAAGTTTATAAATTTCTTTTATTAACAAATTTTTTGCGAGGGACCAGGGGTACGGGGCAGAGCCCCTGCGGTACGAATCGCATACCCCCAGTCAAATGAAACCTCACGATTTGATAACTTTTTATCAACAGAATCGTGTTTTTAGGATTTTAATCCTGGAGGTTTCATATCGGAACAACCCTTGTTCCATTAGCCAGTTAACACTTACTGGAAACTATAAATACCTCCGTCACATTATTACAGATTTGTTAATAATTAACAGTAATAACATAAAATCAAGTAGGCCACAAAACCATGATTAACATTTAATCAATTACCGAAAGGAACAGTTATCAGGTTATGCTTAAACGATTTAAACAATCGAAAATACAATAAGATCAAAACATGAATCTCATACAATTGCATCACCCAAGTATTTAAACCCGAGTTCGTATCACACAAGTGGCTCTGATACCACTGTTGGAACGCCGGTACCCCATGGCACAGCAGAATAAAATTAGATCCGGCGATCCAAACCATGGATCCATGTGTGAGGAACGAATCGGAGTGAAATAAAGGTTTCGATCTTACCAAAACTTCAATCTGAGTAGACAGCAACGCCTTGGCAACAAGAGTTTTGATCTACTGTCGAATCCAGCCTCAACCTTTTCCGATGTCGGCCTCTACGTAATCCACCCGGTTTGACTATGAACGGAAGAAATCTCCAAAACTGTTTTGGAGGCTTATTTGCTTGACGGCTGCTAGACCTAACAAGCAATCACTTAGGGTTTTCTTATTAAGTTTTGTCTCCTTTTAATACCTTTTATATTGGGTGCCTTTCTCATTGGGCCTTTTATAATAGGTATCTTCTTAATTGGGCCTTTTATAATTTGTATTTCTTGAATATATTACAAGATTAAATAAATACAATACCGAAAATTATAATTACATTAATTATATCTAAAAATTATAATTACATTAATTATAATAAGGATTTCGGTAAACTATATTTATTTAAATTTATATATGAATCAAATTCATATATTAATAAAATTATGTTATCATTATGTGTACAACATCCTTGTACATATAATATGTTCAATATTTGATTGTCCAATTAAATTAATTCTTTAATTAATTTAATTTATGTGACAACCAAGCACAATACCAACTATATTTTATTCCGTTCATTTCAACCATAGGGTGTGACCCTGTAGGTTCTTGCAACGTTAGCAGTAATACTAGAACGATTCTATTGTCACAGACAATGAGTGGCATCTAGCAATGCATCATTGCTACCTAAGTTACAAGAAGTCATGATTCGACATAACCTTTCGTGATTAAACTTTTATGCATTAATCCTTAAGTCCTTTATCTCTGGAACGGATACAAGTCATGGGATAGTCACACTTGCATAGTCCATCCCATGTTTCTTGATATCTTGAGTAGACTATGATATACAAATTAGTATGACATCTCATATCAACTTATTTGAGCATGGCCATGCATTTCTAGTCTCACTCAATCAAGTGGCCTAAGATATTACTCCTATTATGTAGGAGGGACTTATCCTTTATTGATCAACTATATCCCTCTACATAGATTGTGGTATATCCAACATCAGCCTTTATAGAACAACCTGTTACGGTGTACGTTTGACTGTATCAAAATATACAACTCACGATGCTGGGATAATAATGATCTCAAGTCTGAGGATCATATACATATTAATCACTATGAGTAATGTTGTGACAATTACATAATAATCCAAGAAACATACTCATAGCGGGTCAATCCAATATGTTGTTCTCTAACACACATATTCATGCATTGATTTTGACATTCCATATCAATGACAACTCTTTATCATCAATCAACTACATGTTAGTCTTAAATGCATCATTATTGTCCTAGTCAACAATAATACTCGACTAAGGATCTTTTAAGAATAATCATATTATTCTCAGGACATTATTATAAAACAGTTTATCTATACACACAGAAAGAAAAACTGAAATAATAATGACAACGCTTTATATTAATAAATATGGTAAATAAAGTATGTTATTACAACCATCTCATGATTGATCTTTGGGCATACTCTTACATTCACACAGCGCTCATACTCAGTCGCGACTATGCCCCGAGCATACCGGCTCAACCGTAGGAACTCTGCCTCATACTCTGTTACAAACTTATTCCCCTGGACCAGACTAAAAAATTATTTCCTCCGGGCATCCACATAACTCGCCCCAACATATTTTCCTTCAAAGGCCGCCTTAAAGAAGTCCCATGTTAAGTGGTCGACCTGCGTGTCTTCCTCACAGTGAGCCAGCATTCGTATGCCTCGTCTCGCAGTAAGGACACTGCTCCCTTCAATTTCTGTTCCATAGTATAGTCGAGGTCATCCATTCTCCTCTCGGTAGCCTCTAACCAATATTCTGACACATTCGGGGCTACACTAGAAACGCCCCTAAAGATTTCCGATCCATTAGACCGGAGTCGCTCAGAAATTGACCCTCGGTCCACTGATCCAATACTTGCTCCAGCAACCCTTTCCAAGACCCGCAGCATTGCTTGAGACAAAACATCATCTCCAATGGCTCGATCATAAGACACAAACCTAGCACCTCGACGTCTACTGCGGCCACGTATACCCCTTTCGCGACATCTGGTCTCATATCAATGTAGCGTGTTTATCTGATTTAAGAGTTTTATGCATCATCTTATAATTCCATTAATTATTAACGGATATTTTATGATAAACAGTAATTAGAGTTGTTTTCTAGATCCAAACCTCACTACAATTTTCAGTTTGCTCTAGCTAAAGAGTTTCAAAGCACTACTACTATCCATGGTAGTTTCTCATTATAATCATCTCAGTATATAACAGAAAACAGTGTTAGAGAACTTACAGATTTGGTGCCAGAGACTCAGTGTGACACACTTTCAGTAACAACATTTCTTTCCAAACCAAAATTTAGGCAGATTTAGAAAATTTTCAAAAACCCATTCCACAGTCGAGTTTTACAACCAGGCTCTGATACCACTAATTGTAACACCCTAAACTCAGCCTAGACGTTTCGATTGAATCTGATGTGTCACATCGAAGTGTTGTTTGAAAACTGATTTTATCGATAAAAGTTCGTTTCTAAATTTTATATCCCATTTACCAATTGTTTTGGAAACGATAGTGTTGTAAAACCTTGTTGTCCAATTACAGGTCATATCAATTGTTATAAGCTTATCAATCAGAAGTAAAACCGCGGAAGCCTTTTCTAGTTGTAAACTTTAAGATTTGAAAACGTGATTTTAAGGAAACTGTTATTGTTTTAAAAACCCGTGTTACCTAGACTAGCAGGTTAAAATAAAAAGAACCACCAATAAAAATTAAAACCCCAAATGGCCTTATTACATAATTATTAACCCAAAACATTAAAAATAAAATAACTAAGTCTAAGATTAAAACATACCGAGTGTGTGGCCACCTCCGAGTCCCTATTCAGTATCAGTTCAGTCTGGGCTTTAGCCCTATTCAGTATGAGTGTCGGCCTAAGCCAAAATGATCACAGAATAGAACAGTAATGCAACCCAACCCAATCCAACCAACACACCACCCATACCAACCAACACATCATGTGGGGACCAAGTCGACCCACCCACCTAACACACCAGTATCGCAGCATAGCTGCTAGTAATAACGTAGCAAAGCTGCTAATGACAGTGAACATAGACCAAGCCATTGAAATTAGAATACATGGTGAAGCCACTAAATCAGAAAAACGTGGCAGAGCCACTAGTACAGTACTTCCTCCAAATACAAATCCCCACCCCAATGCAGAATGTTGTGTCATAAATAATTCATGTATGCAGTATGTCACAAACATAATCAGTCATATAAATATCACACAAACATCACTTAAGATACCACTAAGGGTATAATGGTCATTTTGGTAATTTTACCCAACGAGCATATTTCTGTAATTTTACCCTTAGAGGATATTTTGGTAATTTTACCCATTGAGGGTATTTCGGTAATTTTACCTATTGAGGTTATTTCGATAATTTTACCCTATAACGGCCTCTCCGAAGGCCTACAGTCGACTCGAGCGACACAGACACCCTTTTAGTTCGAAAGGGTGCAATTGGACCCAAAGCCCAATTTTCAGCCCAAGTGGGCCCACACGCTTGTGTGGTCTATTTTGCCCGATTTTGGTCACGACTATGCGAGCTTCGCAGCCCAATCCA
Source organism: Gossypium australe (assembly GCA_005393395.2). Taxonomy (NCBI): domain Eukaryota; kingdom Viridiplantae; phylum Streptophyta; class Magnoliopsida; order Malvales; family Malvaceae; genus Gossypium; species Gossypium australe. The sequence continues at coordinate 88,290,600 of CM016625.1, forward strand.
TTATCTGACACTATCGTGAATTTTACCCACATGGGGCCCATGGGCCTAATGGCCCATTACGACCTAAACCCATGAGAATGTTCATGGCAGCCTCAACGGTCTATCGCCAACGATTGTGGCTCAGTTTATCTCTATGAGCGCTCGCACGCTCGAGAGCCCCCAGATGCCTAAGTTTCGGCTTATCGATTTTTCGGCTTTAGCCGATTCACCATTCATCAGGGGTGTGAATACACACCTTCATTCGTCATATTGACAGAACCAAAATTGAGTGTATGATTACACACCTGTTACGAGTTGTAGTTTGAAGAGCTTCCAAGACACCTATGATAACAACCGCCCATTAATTAGTCACAAACCCTTATTAAACCATAGTATTGAAATGCTTTAATCAAACTAACTTTACTTACCACGAAACGAAAGATCCCTTGTAGTTAAACAATAATCGGCCTACCCTTTGGTTAAGGAAATCGAGTCCTTAGCAACATTCGACGAGAAAGAAAGTGTTAGCAATATATACTTCCATGGCAACTAGGGAAAAACCTTTCGGCCTAAGAGAAACAAAATCGAATAAGGAGAATAAAGCCAACCTAGATTCGACTATAGTTCCCACTTACCAAGCAATCGCAGAGATTTAGAAACAGTTTAAACGAAGAGAAGAAGATACTTAGGCCCTAATAGATTCGACTGACACAAGAAGAAAGAAAGAAAGTGCTCGGCTATCTTGAAAAGAAAAGAAAAGAAAATAATCACAAGAGGCAAAGAAGAGTTGTGTTCAGCCAAAGAAGAAACCGAAAGAAGAAAGAATGATTCGGCAGAAGGTAGGCAGCAACAGAGAATTAAAGATGAACAGAAGAAAGAAAAATAAAACCCAAAATGGTAAAAGGTTGCACGAGATGCCAAAAAAATAACCAAACCCGAAATGCAACAAAAGAGAGCTTAAAATGCCAAAGAGAAGATTCAGCTTCTTCACTCACTCCACTTGCTGAATTTGCACAATTGACATCCCCCTAGCAAAAATTCCCTACTCATCCTTCACCAAATTCGACCAAGACTCCTACACACCCCAACTCCCTCAACCTCTCCACCGAATCCTCCTTGAATTACTCCCAGCCTTTCATTTGAATTTGTTGACCAATTCTTCAACCTCCTTTGCAGAGTTTGATCCAAACTCTTCCTCTTGCACTACCAAGACATAAAATAAAATCCCCTATTTACTTGTCATGGGATTCGAACCCCACTCCCCTTGCTATCTCAGTGATGCCACAGCCACTAAGTCACATGCTCTTTTTGTGACACAAAAACACACACATTTATACATAAGTCTTACTGCTAATAGCCCATTCCTCTTAAGAACAAAAACTAAAAATTTTCAAAGGCCTAGACTCAAACCCAAGCCTCTTAAGAACCCCCAAATACACTCAAATACCCAGCCATTTAAGCACATCATGGAATTTAATCCATTTTAGCAAAATTACAAGCCCTACATTTTTGGGGCGTTACATCAATCGTGTGAGTCACACGGCCTGGCTACACGGCTGTGTGGCCTCTACAGTTTTGAATTTTCTAGCTTTTTCTTCAATGTTTCAAATGTTTTCAATTTAGTCCCGAATCATTTCTAAAGTGATTCTAGGGCCTCGAGGGCCCAAATAAGGGACAATATGCATGTATATTAATGGCTTATGTTACTTCTATGGTAATTTTTAGAAATGAATGATTTTAAGTTACGTTTATTTAGTAATGCTTCATAACCCTATTTCGGCAACGATACGACTTAGGGGTGTTACAGGACACAAGTCATGGAATAGTCACACTTGTATAGTCTAATCTCATATTTCTTGATTTTTTGAGTAAACTACAATAAACAAATAAGTGTGATTCTCATATCAACTTATTCAAGTATGGTTATGCATTTTTAGTCTCACTCTATCAAGAGGTCTAAGATATTGCTCCCATTATGTAAGAGGGGTAAATCCTATATTGATCAACCATATCCCACTACATGGATTGTAGTATATCCAACATCAATCTTTATAATACAAATTGTTATGGTAGACATTTGACTGTATCGAAATATACGACTCACGATGTTGGGACAATGATGATATCAAGTCTGAGGATCATATATATAGTTATCACTATGAGTAATATTGTGACTATTACATAATAATTCAATAAATATAATCATGGCAGGTCAGTCTAATATGTTGTTCTCTAACACATATTCATGTATTGATTTGGACATCCCTATGTCAATGACAACACTTTGTCATCAATCAATTACACATTAGTCTCAATGCATTATTATTGTCCAAGCCCACAATCATACTTGACTAAGGACCTGTTGAGAATAATCATATTATTCTTAGGACTTTATGATTGATTAGTTTATTTATATACACAAAAAAAGAAACTGAAATAACAATGACAATGCCTTATATTAGTAATGAGTATGAAATTACGACCATCTCATGATTAGTCTTTGGGCATACTCTAGCATTATTCTCATACACTTGAATTCAAGAAAAGTTGTAGAGAGAAAATTCTTTGAATAAAATATTTTAGAAAATTTCTAGAGATATTCTTGTTATTTACAACTTGACCCAAAAATTTTAGAGAAATTATGAAATTACCCCACTAGTAATTTTGTGAAAAATTTTCTAAGTCGAAATGAGCCCACACTCGGCAGATGTGAACTTGAGGATAGCAGAGAAGACTAATCGATCGAAGTGTTCATCCTAGACGAATCATAAAGATACGATTTTGATTAAGTGTTTATTACTTTAAATAACACAAACAAGTTCTTATGTTGGAAAATTTTTTAAAACTCTAGTTTTCCGTTAAACCTATTTTCTGCTGCGTTTTCCAAACCCAATCTTCTAACAAGTGTTTATAGGCCAAATAGTAACAACCCTTCAATTACAATATTGTCCCCATCATTAAACATGATTATGGCAAGATTGACCCAAAATTTCTATATGCTGCCCTCTCGATTTGGCTATCATGAACTCAATGTCATGTAGTTGGCAAGGTGATATCACAACATTGCTAATGAGAAGGCTCTTGGTAGCGACATTGAGAGTTGAAAGTTGAGACTTCGCTAATCAGGGGGCTTGGTCTCCTTGGTCCATCTCAGAGTCAAGTCACGGCATTACAGGACCAATGTCAAGACCTAGTAGATCATGGAGCTTTGTGCTATGGCACTATAGGTCCAATTTCACTACTTTTATGCTTGGCTAGATGTTCTCCTTGGCTATGTAATATCCCTAAACTGGGTTTAAAAGTTTCAGGTATATTTTAAGGGTTCCGAATGTGAAACTAGGAATTTATAAGGTTTTTAGTAATTTTTAATTTAATTTAAAACTGACTAAACAATAATCCGAAAAAAAATATTTTTGGAAAATTAATTTTAAATTAATTAAATAATTATTAATTAAAATAATTAATTTAGGTCGAAAAAATTAAAATAATTTTTATTAGGGGATAAATTGAGTTAAATTTAAATATTAATTAAAATAATTTTTGGGGTATTTATTTGGAAAACAAACCTTAAATTTTGAAATTTTGGAGGAAAAGGATTAAATGGAAAAATAATGGAAATGTGGGAGTGGCCATTAGGCAATTCCCCAATTTTTAAATTCTAGTGTGTTGTTTCAACTTTCAAAACAATGCAACTAGCCTACTTTTCACACCATTTACATTATATTGGAGAGCTATAAATTTCATTTTCTTTGCATGGTTTTAAAGATCTATCATATGAGAATAGATCCAAACAATTTCCTTCTCAAAATACTCTCTCTTTTCACCCGAACTTATTCTCAAAAGTAGCCAAAAATATTCTAAAATTTTTCAAGATTCTTGAATTAAGATTTTCAATCAAAGGATTTAGAATGAATCAAAGGTAATTTCCATTTCTAAACATATTTTTATGTTGTTTAGAAACATTTTTACATGAATTGAGAGTCAATTGCATGATTTTTTATCAATGTCATCTTCTTCAAAAGCTTAAGGTGCTTTAATGGTGGATCTTTAATTTTGAGAGGAAATCCACAAATAAATGGATGTTCCAACTCAAAATGGATCTATTAGAAGGTTTTTAGTTTTATTTATCAAGATTAAACATGATTTGTGAGGTAATTTGAAGAAATCCGAATTTCGACATCTTCTTGAATTAATTTTCTGGATTTTATGAAATTGATTTAAATGTGAAATTGATACTTAGTATATGTGTAATTGGTTTAGTATTGATGTTTGGAAGTGATTAGGAGGGTTGGAGAGGTCGATTTTGCGAGGCATCGAGTTTTCAGCTTGATGTTACAAATTTGGTAAGGTATCTTTGTGAGTGAATTTCTATTAGTATAGTAAATTAAAAGTTGTGTTTAATATAGCTTTGGAAAGGTGGTAATGTCTACTTTACTGTTGAAGATCTGAATCTTGAATAGGACCAAGATAATCTAAACCGAAGCTCGAAATTGCCTAGTTGATCACTTGTTGTGGTAGAAAAAAATTTGTGTGGTAAGTGTTTCTAAGGGCGATATGGTAAATTAACCCTCAATTATGTTTAATTAGAAGCTTAATTAATTATTAAAATTAATTAATTATGGTTGAATGGCTAATTTTTGCAAGATTAGTAGTAAACATGCAATATATTGAATTTGTATGAAAAAGAAAATGGTAAGTGAGTCTTTATTTTGGGTGGTGTTGTGTTAGTTAATTGGTTTAAGTTTAAGGATAATTTAAAGCATGTGTACTGAAATTTTTTTATCATGATATGTTGGTGTTACATTGAATAATTGAATATGGGAAATTGGTGTGTTAATTGCTTGATTTAAATGGATGTTGAATGGCTATGTTGCAAGCTATAGATAATCATTTTGTCACATTAAATTGAGCATAATAATGACTGATTTATTTGCTATGTTTGATTGAATATATTGGCAACATGCATGTTGGATCCATTGGATATAGTTGGCATGCCATAGGATTTGTGAGTACTCACCATATTGATATGTTATTTGTGAGCAATGAGGCACTAAGTGGACTGATTTGTTGGAGTAGATAAGGAAGTGTTGAGCATGAGTCTCCACTCAATGGGTTATTTGAGGCACTATAAGGGAGCGTGTTCTTTGGTCCGCTCAACTCGGTGGATTGTATTTGATATTTGTGGGAGTTCGGAGATCCGTTTATCCGATGTATGATCACCCGATTAAGCCATGAGAAATGAATGCCAATATATATTTTTGTGTGATTGTTGCTATTTCAATTTATGATTGAAAGCCATGAATAATTGATTTTTGGTATTAAAAATGTTTATGAAAATTAAATTGACATGTTTAATTATTTTGGCTGACAATTGGTGAATGATTGGCTATAAATTAAGCATGAATTGGATATTAATTTACTTGTTTTTATTAACATTCACTAAGCTTTTTAAAGCTCACACCCTCACATTCGTGCAGATATTCGTCGGGATTGAGGAGCTGAGGAGCCAAGCAAGAGTGTTCCAAGAGATTTAGGTTTGGTAAAGACTTTATTACGCATTTTAGAGATTGTAGTTGGGCATTGTGGTACTCCCAGGAATTTGTTTGATTTTGGTTGTCAATGGACTTTGGACATTGGCCATTTAATTTGAATGGTTTTATAATAATTTTGAGTTATGTTTGAGTTTAATTATTGATTGTTTTATGGTGTATTGTTAATTGATAACACGGTGATTGATAACACGGTGTGTGAAGCATGAAATTTATACTAACGATTGTTTAAATGAAGCTTCAACAGAGTGGTTTACTAGCGACTAAGGTATGCCACTTGTCTGAGTTATTCGGTGTTTGATGTGCATGAAATTAATGGCTTTATTCGATTTAATTGAGGTTTAATTGATGTCAATAAATTCAATTGAAGTTGTGTGTATATATATGTTAATTAATCATAGTTAAATCATGTTTAATTGGTCATTAAAATATGCAAAATTGGGTTTTAAAGCAAATTTTTTGAAAAAAAAATTGCAGTGGGTTTTTGGGGTTTTGAATTTTTGTATTTTTAAATTGGTATTCTAATTTGTTAAGTTACGATTTAGTTCCAAAAATTGATTAGTCTAATTAGAGCCCTAGATGGTAAAGGAACTTGGTAAAATTTTAATATTAGTCTTGTAATGGATAAAATTTGATTAAAAACACATTTAATTTGTAATTTGGAATAGGTACTGATAGTTTGTATTAGTTACAATTTGGTCCTTAATAGTAAAAATTGAATTAGGCATAGTAAGCGAACTCGAATTAAGCTGAAATTTTTAGGCTTGTATAATTTTGACTAAAAGAAGGTTGGTAAACATTTAAATATAAAATCTAGTTAGTTTTACCATAGGTGGTAAAATAACGAAAATTCCCTTAGGTTAAATTACCTAGGAAAATTTTAAAATTGGCTCATAGTTTGCTTTTACGTTAATAAATAGCTAATAATCAGATAAGATTGAGGTGTTATAAGGTCAGGGTGTGTCTTGGGTGGTCGTTAGTCGGAGAGTCACTTTAGTGGATATTGTAATACTTCGAATTTAGGCCGGTCCGTCTCGGTCGGGTTTGGGGTGTCACATTTGGTGGTATCAGAGTTCTCGATTTTAAATTGTGGACTAGCCTAGACTTGTTAGGCTGCTTGAATATTAATGATCTTTGATTATAATATTTTCTTGTTTGTGATTATTAAAAATTTCATTTTTTTGCCTATGTATGATTTTTTTTATATAAATTGTTCTTGAGGTAGGATTGGGAACACAATTTCCTGTAAGAATTGTACTTAGTTAAATCTTGGATCTCTTACCGCTACTCACTCCTGGTACATTTTATTACTCTTTCTCTTTAGTATACGATAGTCGTTATGCCTTCGCATCGTGATCGGGTAGTATGGATGGCGATGCGTCGCCGTGGGACGATGCTCAGATGGGTCGTGTCAAGCATTTCATGTGCTAGATGGTAGGAGCACTACAGCGTATCGCTTGTGCCAACGCTGCCCCGAGTTGTCAGTTTTTAGCACTTGAGACTTCTTCTTAGCATCGTTTCGGAGGAATTTTATGGGTGAGCAGTATCTCGGGGCTAGGAGATGGGAGTTTATGGATCTTGTTTAGGGTAATCTTTCAATAAACGAATACGAGGCTGAGTTTGTTCAGTTGAGCCAGTTTGCTCCTGAGTTGGTGTCTTCTGAAGTGAACCATTGTATGAGGTTCAGGTTTGGGCTGAATCGTAAGATTAAGCTCTACTTGTTTGCTTAGAATGTCGAGGTCTTCGATGAGTTAGTTGAGAAGGCTCGTGCATTAAAGGAGACTTTGGGGGAGGAGCCCAAAGCTTCTTCATCTGGAGCTGTTAAGAGGTCGACTGAGGCTGCTAGTGGTTCTGGTCGTAAGGGTAAGAGAGGTCATTTTGGTAGATCTGGACGATATGTTGCTAGTGGTCGTGGCCAATATAGGCAGGCTGCGAGAGCTGAGGCTGGCCCTATTGATCAGAAGGTTGCTACATGGCTGATATGTGAGCATTGTAGTCAACATCATCGTGGTGAGTGCTAGAGGGTGATAGGTGCTTGTCTTGTTTGCATTTTGATAGAGCATGATGTGAGTGACTACCCGAGGAGAGCCATTATGGTTTGCGATTAGCCTGTTGCTATTGTTGCTGCTGCACCTACTTTGGCTCAAGGGAAAGGTTGTGGCAGAGGTGATGATGGAAGAGGTGCTGGTCAATGTGGTGCTGCTCAAGGTGGTGATAGTGGTCCAGCTAGAGCTTATGCAGTGAGGGAGCCCCGGACTAGAGTGGCGTGCAACAGCCCTAACCTGTATCCGTCGCTAGAACGCGGTTACAGAGTATTACTAGAGTTTACAATACGAACAAATAGAATTTCAAACATTACATATCTTAACAATATTCATAGCAAAAAAACCAATAAAAATCATTCATATTGTCCCTTATACGAGCGCTTGAGGCCCTAAAAACGCATTAGAAACAAGTCAGGACTACAAAGGGAACTCAGAGAATTTTTTAGAAAAAGACGAAAATTTACAAACTGCAGGGGTCACACGCCCATGTCTTAGGCTGTGTGGGCATTCGAAATAGGGACACACGGCCGTGTCCCAGCCCGTGTTCGAGCCTGTGTAACTCACTGACTTGGTCACACGGCCAAGCCACATGTCCATGTGCTAGGTCGTGTACCCTTCGAAGTGACCTCACACGCCCATGTGCCAGGCCATGTGCTAGGTCATGCAACAGCCTGACTTGCACCTTTGAAAGCTACAGGGGACACACGGCCGTGTCGCCAGGCCGTGTGTCACACACGGCTGTGTCGCCAGGCTATGTGTCACACATGGCTAAGACACACACTAGTGTGGATGAAAAATAGGCCATTTCCAAACCAGTTTTCTCACCTATTCAAACATGTACCTACAATCACTTTTACACAATTAAGCAAGCCATCAAAATGCATCAAGACCATACATAATCAAGCTAGCCAAATATGGCTCATTTGCATACAACCAATATGCCCAAAGGGCACCTCAATCTCAATGCCTAAACATGTACAATTACATATTCAAATTATCCAAAATGTTCAACTAACATTTGATTAAGCTTGCATCAACAATAAAACATTTATTTTACCTAACAAAACATACCAAATATACTATTCAACAATTTACTCCAAAGATCACACATGTCATTTAAAGCAAATGTACCAAATTACCACAAGACATTTATAATATGCATACTTAATCAACCATTCTAACTTAAACATTTTTAGCATAATAAGCCATGATATCAACTAATTTAAGGCCATTTATATACATGCCAAAAACAAAACCTTTGTCAACATTCAAAATTTCATAATCACAACCAAGATACCATAACACAAGCCAAACCATATGGCTATTTCAACAACCAAAACACATAGGCCAAACATTAGCCAAAAATGCGTATACACGCCATTATAACCAAAATCAAAACATCCAAAAGTACCAATAGAGCCGATGGATAGTGTGATGGATATCCGACTAGCTTCCAACCTGATCGAGCTTCCTATAATCTAAAAAGTAAAGGAAAACAACTATGTAAGCAATGAATGCTTAGTAAGCTCATATAAATTTTAATCATATCAATTCATTTCAAATATGAAATTTATACATATCAAGAGTAATCCAATACCGACACCGCAAGATTCATGAAGCTACATTCAACAACTCACAAGGTGAATAAATCCACATAATCACTTATACATATCATCCCTAGCATAGTAGGATTTTAAATAACTTTAAACCCTTTCAAATTTTCTTATTTTCATTTGCATTTTATTACTTTCCATTGCATTTACTCTTATTAGCTCAAATAACATCAATTCAATTCATCATTCCCTTTTTCATCATTCTACACTTCAGGTATGAACTTACTATTTCATTACCTTTCCACACCCGTTTTATATGTATAACACACAAGACATAAGCATATCATTCAATCATAGCCACAAGCTAGTGCATTTAAACATAATTCTTTTTAGAACTACCACATGGTAAACCATTTCAATAGGAATTAGATAATTTAAACTTTACCACCCTTTCATGATCATGAGCATATTTCCATTTAGGCATTTACCATTTCAATGCATAACTTATAAGTTTAACATGGTATAATCCAACCACAACTTGGCCAAAGCCTAAGCACATAAACACTAGTCATGTTAATCATGTAAATTCATATATGAATCAATAATCATAGATGAATGATTGTAGTAGAAAGAACATATGTATTCTCCCTATTTATTATTTAAATTGTCCCCATTTAGTTACCCTTAGCATACATTTTAGCATGTTCAGTTTAGTAAATTGCATTTTATAACTCAGTAAATCCTAGCTTATTTTATCTTTAATTTTTGCTATCTTTCTGCACTAATGTCGCTACATTTGTTAATTCCAGATTGTGTCTGGAATTGTCGTCGTAGTTGATAGATATCCACAATGTCGCTACATGAGTTAATTCTAGATGGCATTCAGAACTGTCGCTGCAGTTGATAGTTGTCTTATAAGAGCCAACTATGAGTGAGTTGTCCAGTCTGATGTAACTACCTTGTACAAATAAGGACAGAAGAATCCTAAGAGAAAGACACTTGTACTATTGAGGAAAGCATAAAAGGATAACATGAGAAGAATGAAAGGGGAGGAATTTTTGGTGGACCACGATTCTCTTACCCTATTTTGAAGCTTGTGGCTTTGGCAGCTTGAGCTTCCCTTAGGTGAGCCAACGTGAAGACTGATGCAAACCCACTCCTGACAAGGATATTTAAATGCAGAACAAGGGGAAATGGATAGACTTAATTGAGTAGCCTAGGAATAGTATTCTCCATTCGACTCTTTCTCATTTCTTGAAAATGCTGGTGATTACTCTATGTTTTCTACTGTATGGAAGTACAATGAATTCTTTGTTAAATGTTATCTTATTAAATCCTATTTTTGTTGTTTAATCTTGGGAATTTGAACGTTCTAAACACAAAAGCTTTATTGCAGTCACTAACACAATAAGCTTAATGTGCACTTGTTCTTAATAGTGCCCTATTGCCATCACCGGAAGGTGAGGTTAATGTGCATGGCTAAGTCTCAAATTAAACCAAAGAGTGGCATTAGGTAAGATATACATTAATTTTATTGTGTCGAGAATCACCTATCTTTTATACCGTGTTAGTACTTAGTATACTGCTGAAGATTCATGTTGGGATCCTAGTTTTTTTATCTTATTGTTTCCGAGTTATTGCTTTGATAGCTATACTCACAATTTACCTCATGTCTATTTAGTTATTGCACTGACATTAATAGAAAAAAGACAACCATCCCTATGGGATCGATATCCGACAGACTCGTATCTTTCTATTATACTTGCATCGACAGTGTATGCTTGCACATTATTGCTGTGATGTTTATAGTCGATCAATGAGCTCAACAATTAATCAAATTTCCATAAACATGTAACATCCATATCATGTGTCAATACATCATGTAAAATCATTTCCATGTATTACATGTAAATACCTATAATAGTTCATATCGAACTCATATAATCTCGTAACATAATTGTGCCCGTTAAACCATTTAGAATATTGTTGGATATGCGGGTAGTACACATAAACTGTAATCCGTCAATTCATGTACATGTATGCTCATACTAGCTCTGAATCGGTATGCTCTTACGAGTTGTAAACGGTAAGCTCCTCCGAGCTAAATAATGGTAAGCTCCTCCGACCTGAATAACAATAAGCTCATGCGAGCTGAGTATCGATAAGCTCTTACGAGCTAAAAATGGTAACCCTAATGACATCATTTTTATCCGACAAATTCCTACGGTTCAAACAGGACTCGGTAATCGTCGTACGTCGTTAGATTTACGTCGTTTCATAACACGGTAAATTGCATATTAACATATATATATTGATTTAATCACAATATAATCACAAATTAATATTCTATTTAATCAAAATTATACATAATATCTTTCATACGAACTTACTTGGCTAAATTGCAGAAATACCAAAGTTCAGGGTCATTTTGGCAATTTTTTATTTTTCTCAATTTTCCACTCGATCTTGATCTAAATTAATAATTTCATTCAATTTATCAACTTAGGCAGTAAAACAATGAATTTCATGCAATTTGGTCATTTTTATTTTTTACAAAATTACCCTTAAAATTTTACTTTTATTCAATTCAGTCCCTGAGCCCAAAATATGCAAATTAACCATTTTTACCCAAAATTGAGCATAGCCGAATGTTCATGGTATCCATAAAAGCCCATTTATGCAATAATTTCACATTAAATCCTTATACTTTTATTAATTTAGCAATTTAGTGCTTAATCGGTAAATTCATCAACAATCACTTAACAAAATACTTTTAATTATCAATCAACATTCTAAATTCATCATTTAACAACAAAAATCACAATATTCATCAATGGCAACATTCAAAATCTTTAACAGTTTCAAAATCAAAGGTACGGACAGTCGGACCTAGTTGCAACGATCTCAAAAATATAAAATTACAAGAAACTGGTAGTTTAGGGGCTTACATGCAAGGAATGAAACATGGCCAAACCTAGCTTCCATAAACATGGCTTCTTTCTTCTTTCAACTTATTTAATAAACATCAAATTTTCATGCTTTTAGATACCCAAAATCGTCCATTACATTCTTAAATGGTCTAATCACCATCTAGGTCGCTTTTCCTTTATTCAATTAACCATTTAATCACTCAAATCAAATACCAATAAATTTTACATCTTTTACGATTTAGTCCTTTTTAATTAATAAACCATCAAAACGTTAATTTTTTTCAACAAAACTTTAATACCAACTTAATGACACTCAGTAAAAATTTATAAAAATATTTATGACTCGATTTATAGAAACGAGGTCCTGACACATCATTTTCTAAAACCACTTGACCTTAGGGTCTTACCACTTGAACTTAATAAATCGCTTATAAACAAAAATCACTATATCAGAAACCTTTTCAAAATCACAATTAACTCGTAAATATTAAATATAATATTTACAAACTTACTCGTCGAATTTGGTGGCCCCAAAATCACTATTTTCTATGCCACTGAAAAATAAGTTGTTACATGGCGACTGATGTTATCGCAAGTACTTTAACACTATAGTCTTTTCCTCTGCTAGCTTTAGTTGATTCTAGTGCGACGAGGTTGTTTATCTTGAGAGATGTAGCTAGAGAATTAGGGATTGTGGTAGAAACATCTAAAATCGAGTGCTGTGATTAAGAGCCCTTCAGGTGATAGTGTAGTGGTGGATCAGGTATATCGTTGTTGTCCTCTGATAGTTCAGGGACATGTGTTTCTGATTGATCTGCTTGAGTTTCCTTTTTCGGGTTTCGACATCATTCTGGGTATAGATTGGTTGTCTGAGCATCAGGATAAGGTGGATTGCGAGGCGAAGTTGGTGACTCTGTGTGGTGTTGGTGGTCCGGAAGTTGTTGTCGTTGGTGAGAAATTTAAGTTGTTGTCGAATGAGATTTATTCGCTTTGTGCTGAAAAGTTGGTCTGGAAAGGTTGCGAAGCTTATCTAGCCTATGTTCTGAATGCCAATAGTAGGGAGATAAGGTTGAAGGAGATTCGGGCTATCTATGATTTTCTGGATGTGTTTCCTGAGGAGTTGCCTAGTTTACCACTGGATATAGAAGTTGAGCTCGGTATTAAGCTCTATCCCGGTACTACTCCATTGTCTGTTGCACCCTATTGCATGGCACCTAAGGAACACAAAAGAGTTGAAACTACAACTGCAAGAGTTGTTGGGTCATGCATTAATTTGTCCGAGACGGTCTCTGTGGGCAACATTGGTGTTGTTTGTGAAGAACAAGGATGGGATTTTGAGGCTGTGCATCGATTATCGTCAGTTGAATAAGTTGACAATCAAGAATAAATATCTGCTACCGAGGATTAATGATCTGTTTGACCAGTTTCAGGGAGCTTTGGTTTTTCTGAAGATTGATTTGAGGTCTGGGTATTTTCAATTGAATGTTAAGGATTCAGATGTGATGAAGACTACTTTCAAGACTCGGTATTGTCATTATGAGTTTCTTATCATGCCATTTGGGTTAACGAATGCACCTGTCGCATTTATGGACATGATAAACTGAGTATTCCATTCCTACTTGGATCGGTTCATTGTGGTTTTCATAGATGATATATTGGTGTATTCTCGATCAGAGGATAAGCACGATGAGCACTTGAGAGTGGTTATGCAAGTTTTACGGGAGAAGTAGTTGTATGCAAAGCTGAGTAAGTGTGAGTTTTAGCTTTGTGAGGTGGTTTTTCTAGGTCTTGTCATTTCAGCTGAAGGTATTTGGGTTGATCTGAAGAAGGTTGAGGCGATTTTGGATTAGAAGCCGCCAAGGACTGTTTCTGATATCAGAAGTTTTTTGGGGTTAGCTGGCTATTACCGTTGCTTTATCAAGGGGTTTTTGAGCATTACTTCTCCTTTGACGAAGTTGCTTCATAAGAACACTGCCTTTGAGTGAACTGATGAGAAGCAAAAATATTTTGAGAAGCTGAAGTCGGTTTTGACCAAATCACCTGTGTTGACACAGCCGGAGTTCAGTAAGAAGCATGTGATCTATAGTGATGCTTCTTATATGGGATTAGGTTGTATGCTGATGTAGGAGGGTAAGGTAGTTCCTTATTCGTCAAGGCAATTGAGGCCACATGAGTGTAACTATCTGACTCATGATTTACAGTTAGTTGCCGTAGTCTTCGCACTTAAGATTTGGTATCAGTACCTGTACGGTGAGAGATGTGTGATATGCACCGATCATAAGAGTCTTAAGTGTAACAGTCCGATTTAGACCCTAGTCAGAATAATGGTTTCGGGACCACAAATTCGAGTTAGAAAAATATTTTAATAATATTTTTCGTCGCTATGGTATGTGGTTAAGCATGTGTGAAAGTTTCGTGAATTAATTTTGTTGTCTGTGTGCTTAATTTAAGAAAAGGATTAAATTGCATAAAAGGTAAAAGTGGTAATTCATAATTTAATGTGTTAAATTGACATGGCTTATTAAAGGTGAAGTCCTTAAGTTGATATTAGGCCATAAAGCATTGTAGTGGACGGTTATAGACTTATAATATATAGTTTTCTTATTAATTCATTAAGGACAAAATTGGAAATTTATTATTAATGTTAATATAATTAATAAAAAAACAAAATGGTGGCTATTATATGGTGTTCATCCACCGAAAATAAGAAAAGAAAAAGAGAGTTTAAGCTTTGGTTACATTCAGCACTCATCTAGCTTGATTCAAGGTTAGTTTTTGTTCGATTTTTTATCATTTCTACGTTTTTGTAATCGTTGCTTCGAGTACTTCAAAACCCATTTCTTAATTTTGTGAATTGTTGATAATTTTGAAAAGTTCCATTGATGAATTCATGAGCTTTGTGATGTTTGATGATGAAATATGAAAAATATGTGATAGGTTAACATGTTTTGTCTTTGATATTTGGTGAATTTGAGTAATTTGGACTAAATTGTGAAAATAATATTTTGAAGGACTAAAATGTGAAATAAATGAAAAATATGGGTTGCTAGGGACCAATAGAGAATTCGGCTAAGCATGGTTTATATGAAATTTTGTGTATTTCGTGATTTTGTGAAATAGGGCTAATTTGAAAATTACCCTAAATATGTGTATTTGGATTGAATTGAATGAATTGGTTAATAAATGAGTTAAATTTGAATGTGTATAGATCAAGAACCGAATAAAATGAATTTAGACAGCAGAAAGTCGAAAGTGATCGAATTGTCGAATCTGTCTGTTTAATCGAATCCGAGGTAATTCTATATACAAATATGTAACATCCTGGTTTTGGGGGGTTCTGCTTCTAATGTACGTTGTGTGTGTATGCTGTGTTTTGTACATTATTTTGGTGTGTTTAGGGGTTCTGAAAAGGCTCGGGGTTAAGCCGAAGCTTGGGCCAAAATTTTCTTTTTGGGCACTTTCAGGGGAGAGCTGACTAGGGCAGGACTTAAGGGTTATTGCTTGTATTTTTTGACACAAGAATTGAAGTGGCAAAGTGGCAAGGAGGCGTCACTTAATGTGTTGGTAGGTGACGCCACAGGGAAGCAAGGAGGGAGCTGGTTCGAGTCACACAATTTGCATTTTTGGAACTCTTTTTGGCGTCAAGTGGAGTAGTGTTGGATGTCAGCTAGGAACCTTGAAGAATGGAAGTTGAATTGGTCAAAATTTTTGAAATGGGTGATTGAGAGTGAAGTTAGGAGGAGAATAAGGGATTGAGGGTTGGTGAAGGTGGTGGCTGAATTTTTGGGTGCTTGTGGAAGGGGGAAAGCAATCGGTTTTGGCTTGTATTGGTGTGCCGAAATTCATTAATGGTCTTAGATTCCATTTTAGTTTTCTTTAGAACAAATTCGGGTATTAAGGGGGATGTGATTGCTGTTTTGTGCTTAAGCCTTGGAAGTCTCTTTCTTTTCTTTCTCTTGGAGTCCATATTCTTTGTCTACCGAAATTGTATTAGTCAACATCTATTCTCCTCTCTTTTCATTTTTAGCTGAATGTGATAGACTATTGGTGCACTTTCTTTTCCTTCATTTTCCTTTCTCCATCTAAGACTCTCAAGCCGCACCTTAGCATCATTCTACTCACCATTTCCATTGTTTTTATTCTTCTTCTTTTCCCCTCTTAAGCCGAAACCTTGTAAGCCTCCACCGAATCTCTCTCTCCCCACTCATACGCTTAAGCTTCACAAACCGAAAACAACACACCATTTCTTTTGTGATCACTTTTCTTCTTTTCTTCTTTACTTACTTTATTTCAAACCGAAACCATCTTTATCCCTCATATTCATACAAAGCCAAAACCCATATTTACTTCTATTCTCTTCTCCATTTCTTGTTAAAGCCGAACATCCTTTGTTCTATTATTCTCTTTTCTAACCAGTAGTTGACTTGGCCGAAACTAAGCCCTTGTTACCGATCGTTTTTCCCTCGATTTTGATATTCAAAGATCCCTTAGGATATTATTTGTATTAGCCTGATACGATGGAACAAGGTAATAGGAATTTGCTTCAGATCTCTCATCGAGTTGGGTCGTTAAGGTAAGATGGACTCTGTCATCTTTTCCTGTTCATCTTTCGGTTGTAATAGCCAAAGCCGAATGGCTAATTGGCTTGTTGATGTTATTGTTTTGACTCATACTCTTTCGTACTCTTTCTTCTTCGGGGTCGCCTATTTCGGGAAACCTTGATAGCCAAAATATTTGAATTCCAAGTGTAAGAATCAGTCAATCTTTAAACCCTATCTCTTTATTCGGGATCTCAAGGTAAGGGTTTTCTCTCTAGTGATTCATTTGGGTTCTCTTTTCGTTATTCGCTGACCTTAATCCATTGTTTATTAAACAACCGTCATCTCATTATAGTATCTTCTGACCAAGAACGTTTCATGGATTCAAATGCCAGCCAATCGAAGGAAGGGGTTGGACCCGTAATCCCAGCCCCTAAGTTCAAAAAGCGCGCGGTATCTAGTGTTCAAGATTGGCCACCGGGTTGTGGACCGGCTTCAGAATAGAACAGTAGAGAAATAGCAGTCGTTTCTGCTATCGATAGTGTCGACATAGAGAGTATTATATTACGTGTTATCAGGTGTGTAAAACTTCACACTCTATTAGTTATCTGTGATGTTTGTGTATGGGCTGAAAAGTCGAAATGACTGAAAAACAGTCGTAAAACCCTTATGGGTAAGCTGGGTATATCAGGTAAGTGACTCTATTAATCTCCTAATGGCTATGAAATGAATGCTGTAATCTGTCTTTGTAATGAGAGCATGTGCATTCATATGATCGTTTATTCTACATGAGTTAGGAAATGATGTGAAAAGGGGAAGTATTTGAGACTGTCACAGTGGTTTGGTACCACGGTGGGTTAGCCCCACGTATGTATGCTTGATAAGAATGACCATGTCTCGGTGGCCCGGTGCCACGGTGGTTTAATACCACATATATATGATTAGTGACTTGTCCCAGTGGTTTGGTACCACAGTGGGTTGGCCCCACATATATTCATCAGGGATTGTCATGGTGGCTTAGTACCACGGTGGGTTGGCCCCACGTATGTTAATAGTGACTATGTTACGGTGATCTAGTATCACGGTGGTCTAGAACCACGAGTGGCCTGATGCCACGTATGAAGTGTGTAGCGGATGGAGGGTTGATTGTAGAAATTCCCACGGTGTGATGGGCTGGTACGGGTGGTGTGTAGAGGATGGAAAAACTAGGTTGGGTTGGGACTCACATTACATTCATTCATTTGTATGCTATTTCGATTAGGCTAAAGCCCGATGTACGATCTTGGGCTTTTAGCCATTCATGTGACTTAAGGGGATTTACACACTGAGTATTAGTGACTCACCCATTTGCTTAATTTTGTAGGTAATCAGTAGATCGTGGATCTGGGAGCCGAGGCGGACTCGTGGAGGCCATATCATGTTTATTTTTCGTAAACTCATTTACTTTCTAGTATTTATTTTAATTGGGGATTTTATTATGTAATAAGGCCTTCCTAATATTTTTATTTTGTTTTCTTTATTTTATTTTCACTTAATTTTGATATGACACTAATATGCGTTTCAAACTGGATAATTAAGCTGGCGTTTTCAAAACGTAAGTAATATAAACAACAATTTTTCTCAAATGCCAACAAAGATAAAAAATGGAATTTAACTCGATTCGGGAATTTTCCCTTTTGCTGCGAGCCACAGTTTTCAAAACATCACCTAAAACAGAAAGTTTTCAAATTCGCGATAATTTCCTAAATTCAGAAAATAAAACATTTTTTTACAACCTCACCCTGTGACATACCAGACCTAGTCGTAACATCTAGACCGGGTTTGAGGTGTTACAATTTTGGTATCAGAGCCTAGGTTGTAAAACTTGAGCTGTGAAATGGGTTCAACACTGTTTTGTAAAGTTGATTTAAATGTTATTTGGAGAAAATGTTTTGAATGGAATATGGCATCCGAGTCTATCGGCACCCGATCCACGTAGGTAAGTGTTCTAATTATTGGTGATATATGCATGAATTAATTGTTAGCATGAATGAATATGTTGCTAGCATTAGGAGATCCAAACTTTAGAGACTGAAACCTCTAGGTCGAGATATGATTTGCGAGAATAACCCTCTAAAGCTACTTTTCATAAGACTGCTCGGTATTAAACAATGAAAGAAAGTACTAACTCATAAAACTCTTAATCTGATTAAGTCGTAACGGTAACCATGAGTACTAGGGGGCGAAGACGTGTGGTGCGCGGCCATGGTAGGGGCCGGAGTGTTGGATTGGAACCCTTAGAATCTGGGCATGGGTCAGAAAGTGATGTACCAGCGCCGCCAGCTGCGGAAGCAGAATTTCAAGATCAAACAGGCGAAGACGATGCTGTGTCCCAAGCGATGCTACGCGTATTGGAGAGAGTTGCTGGAGCAGGCATGGGTACAGGGGCTCGAAAATCTATGTCAGAACGACTCCGAGCCAATGGAGCGGAAATGTTTAAGGGCGTTTTTGGTGTAGCTCCTAATGTAGCAGAGTATTAGCTAGAAGTAGTGGAGCGTATTATGGATGACCTTGCTCTTACTGGAGGGGAGAAATTGAGAGGAGTTGTGTCTCTTCTGCGGGACGAAGCGTATCAATGGTGGCTTACGGTCAGGAATGGAACTGTGGCTGACCGCATTACCTGGGATTTCTTCAAGTCAGCATTCCAGAGTAAGTACATTGGATTGAGTTATGTGGATGCGCAGCGTAGGGCATTTCTGAATCTGGTTCAAGGGAATAAATCGGTGGCTGAGTATGAGGCAGAATTCTTACGCCTTAGTCGTTATGCCCGGGGTATGGTGGCCATAGACAATGAGCGTTGTGTTCGGTTTGAGGATGGTCTGAGGGATGATTTGCGGGTGCTGATCATTCCACAATGAGAAAGGGAATTTGATGTTTTAGTGGAGAAGGCTAAGATAGCCGAGGAAGTGAAGCAGCCTGAAAAATAGAATCAGGATAGAGATAGAGGTAGAAATAAAAGAAATTTTGGGTCGTCGGGTTCAGCTGGGCATTTTCAGAAAAGACCGAGGTTGGATGGGCCGAATCGTGTAGCGAGACCTGTTGTTGAAAGTGGGCCTCAGAGGTGTGCCAGATGTGGTAGATCTCATTCAGGTGAGTGCTGGATGGGTAATAGAGGATGTTTCAGATGTGGATCTACTTATCATCGAGTAAGAGACTGTCCTCAGGAGTTGGGCAGAATGAGACCTGTGGGACAAGGTTATGTTCAGCTGGGTAGATGTGGCCAACAACCACAGAGAGGTCGTGGTCTTACTAGAGGAGGAGGTAATTTTGGCTGAGGACGTGGAGCACCAGGCAGAGGTGTTGGGAGCACAGATGCAAGGCAGCCTCGGTTGGTCTATGCGGCTAGACGCCGAGAGGAGAGCGATGCACCGGACGTCATAACCGGTACATTTCTTATTTATGGGTTGCCATACACTACTTTAATTGATATTGGATCAACACATTCTTATGTTGCTAGTACTATATCAGGAACTCTGAACCTAGACTCTGAGATTGCCTCTAGGGAGATGACTGTACTTAGCCCTTTAGGACAATCGGTTGTTCTGAATAAACTCTTTAGGAAGGTGCCTTTAGAGGTTCAAGGGATGGTTTTTCCGGCTGATCTGATGGAACTGCCGTTTGGGGAGTTCGACTTAATCTTGGGCATGGACTGACTAGTTAAGTATCAAGCAAACTTGGATTGTGCAGCCAAGCTCATAGTGTTAAGAACTCTCGAGGACGAAGAGGTGGTGGTAATAGGTGAGAGGAGGAACTACCTATCTAATGTAGTGTCCGCTCTAAAGGCTGAGAGAATGGTGAGGAAAGGATATAATGCTTTTATAGCTTATGTTTGTGCTCTGGAGATCAAGGAATCGACTGTGGGGAATGTTTGAACAGTGAAGGAATTTTCTGATGTTTTTCCAGAAGAGCTTCCGGAATTGCCTCCTGATCGCAAGGTGGAGTTTGGTATTGATCTTCTTCCGGAAACGGCGCCCGTCTCTATTGCCCCGTATAGGATGGCGCCAAAGGAGCTGGTGGAATTGAAAGCTCAAATTCAGAAGCTGCTAGATCGAGGTTTTATCCGACCGAATGTATCACCTTGGGGAGTGCTAGTGCTTTTTGTTAAGAAGAAGGACGGATCAATGCGTATGTGCATTGACTACCGTCAGTTGAATAAGTTGACCATCAAGAACAAATACCCGCTGCCAAGGATTGACAATTTGTTCGACCAACTCAAGGAAGCTTCAGTCTTCTCGAAGATAGATTTAAGATCAGGATATCATCAGCTTAAAGTCAAGGAAGTGGATATTCATAAGACGGCGTTTCGTACTTGCTATGGCCACTATGAATTCCTGGTAATGCCGTTTGGGTTGACCAATGCACCAGCAGCATTCATGGACATGATGAACTGGGTATTCCAACCCTATCTGGACCAGTTTGTTGTGGCATTCATAGATGATATCCTGGTTTATTCAAAGTCGGAGGAGGAGCATGATTCGCATCTTCGGGTGGTTTTGCAAATCCTAAGGGAGAAATAGTTGTACACCAAATTCAGTAAGTGTGAGTTTTGGCTAAGTGAAGTCACCTTTCTAGGTCATGTTGTGTCGGATGAGGGGATTAGAGTTGATCCTCGGAAAATCGAAGCTGTGTTGGATTGGAAGCCGCCTAAGTCTGTGGCTGAAATCCGGAGTTTTCTTGGTCTGGCTGGGTATTATAGAAGGGTTGTTGAGGGGTTCTCTTTGATAGCGGCACCATTAACCAAGTTGTTGAGGAAAGGGGTTCCATTTGTCTGGTCTGATAAGCAACATGAGAGTTTTGAGAGGCTAAAAAAGATTTTGACAGAGGCTCCAGTGTTGATACAGCCTGAGGCTGGGAAAGAGTTTGCGGTTTATTGTGATGCGTCGCACACGGGATTGGGATGTGTGCTGATGCAGGATGGGAAAGTGGTAGCATATGCGTCTCAGTAGTTGAGACCTCATGAGTTAAATTATCCCACGCATGATCTAGAATTGGCAGTGGTAGTGTTTGCTCTGAAGAGTTGGAGGCATTATCTGTATGGGGAAAAGTCCATTATTTATACGGACCACAAGAGCCTAAAGTATCTCCTTACTTAGAAAGAGTTAAATTTAAGGCAGCGAAGATGGATCGAATTGTTAAAAGATTATGACTGCTCAATCGAGTACCACCCGGGTAAAGCTAACGTGGTGGCAGATGCATTAAGTCGTAGGGTGATCTCTGACTTGAGAGCAGTGTTTGCTCACCTCAGTTTATACGATGATAGAAGCTTATTAGCTGAACTTCAAGTGAAGCCTTCTTGGGTCAGTCAGATTAAAGAGAAGCAGTGGGCTGATGAGTTGTTAAAGTCAAAGTTTCAGTTGGGAACAAATGGTGAGATAACGGATTTTAGGGTAAATAGTGATGGGGTATTATGTTTTCAAGGGAAGGCTTGCATGCCAAAGGATCCTAAGTTGAGACGTAAGATTTTACAGGAGGCGCATAGCAGCCCATACGCTATGCATCCTGGAGGAAGTAAGATGTATCGGGATTTGTGAGAACAGTTTTGGTGGCCGGGTCTGAAGCAAGAGGTAACCGAATTTGTGAGTAAATGTTTGACGTGTCAGCAAGTAGAAGTAGAACACCAGTTGCCTTCAGGGTTGTTGCAGCCGGTGAAGATTCCGTAGTGGAAGTGGGAAAGGATCACGATGGACTTTGTTAGTGGGCTACCCCTTACGCCCACTAAGAAAGATTCGGTGTGGATGATTGTTGATCAACTGACAAAGTCCGCTCATTTTATACCGGTTAATGTTGACCACTCTCTACAGAAATTAGCTAAGCTGTATGTAGCGGAAATTGTAAGGTTGCATGGGGTACCTGTGTCCATCATATCAGACAGAGACCCCAGGTTTACGTCGAGGTTCTGGAAGGCGTTGCATCAAGCGTTGGGTACAAGATTGGATTTTAGTACGGCGTGTAACACCCCTAACCCGTATCCATCACCGGATTAGGGTTACGGGCATTACCAGATAAGTCAAAACTTCTGTTCAATCGATTAAATCTTAGTTGAACATCTTTATCAAATAATTTAATTATAAACAGACAAATCACACGTGTAATACATACTTAATACATTAATCCAAGTCATATACGATAAAATCATCGATGAACACAAAATGACCATGCAATGTACATTACGACAATATCACACAATAATACAAATTCCATATACTTCATTTATCAAAACGATCCTGATTTATGAAGTTTATAAACAAATAAACCATTCGTAACTGATTAATTAAAAACCATATATCTCAACATCAAACTAGCAGAAGATAAAGGCCATATTCGAATGGCTATATTACATATAAAACAAAGTATCCAACTCAAACATGGACACTATCCATCCTATACATAACTTAACTATGACCGTATATAAATATCCATTGATATTTTTGAATAAGCCATTATAAACAAACAATTATATCGAAACAATTATATCGAATGCATAATACCTAAACTTAACTAATGTCATATTATTGAAACATTATCTTAGCCTATGGTGCCATTACCCACAAAACCCAATTATACCTACTATATGCACCTATACCATAGCCGAATATAGGCTAAATAAAGTCCATGCAATCCTTGCATCATAATAACATAAACATATACACCATTTGATCATTAAAAACCATATATCTCAACATCAAACTAGCACAAGATAAAAGCCATATTCGAATGGCTATAGTACATATAAAAAAAGTATCCAACTCAAACATGGACACTATCCATCCTATACATGCCTTTTTCCCAAAATAAACCAAACTAAAGGGGTACCAAAATGATGATAGTGTGATTGACTTTGCTGACGATTTCCCGAGCCCGTAGCTTGACCAAAATCTATAAAACAGAACATTAAACATAAACAGAGTAAGCTCGCTGGCTTAGTAAGTCTTAAGCAATTACATTATAACATTCAATCATCCAAGCATTTTAAACAATCAATTCATGGCATTGAATATTCATGGCTTAACTTATAAATTTACCATAGCCGAATATCCTACTTCACTTAGCATATCAACTTTCATTTCTTTACCAAGGTACACCATTTACCGAATATATATAACCACACATTTATGCATATAATTATACCTATATGAATACCTTTCCACTTACATGCTTTCATATAAAAAAATTTCCTCATGGTAAAGCTTATATACAACTTCCATTTACCATATGTATATCACCTTTCTTTCATCATTTCATTTACTTATCATTATAACATATATATATATATATATATATACATAACATTTAAAGTATGAAGATACATACCTTGTAGCTGAATCAACAAATTCACTTTCAAAAGAAAACTTAAGCTTCCTTGGTTTGTTTTATAACTTTATTACTACAAAGTTGAAGTTCGAAATTGAAAACTCACCGGTATAGAACTAACTAGGCATTAGCCCGAATCACACGCACCGGCACTAGGCCTGCTAGACTCAAGGTCCGAGATTTTAAACACCGGCATTTAGCCTGCTAGGCAATAGGCCTGAAATAACTCACAAGCAGAAGGCCTGCTAGGCTTGAAGCCCGATATAGATCACCGGCACAAGGCCTTCTAGGCTCGAAGCTTGAATATCAACATAATTAACCATTCCATACACATTACTTAATACTAAAATCACCAACATCGCATATATTTCATATATCAAAACCGAACAAGCTTAATCACAATACGTTAAACAAAATAAAATCAATCCTATATTATACAACCACATTCGGCAATCTCATATATTTATGCTTAAAATTTTCAAATTTCAACATTTATTAGATTCATAAATAATTCTTTGACATATATTTGCTTAAGGACTTACCTCGACTATCGACGGACAACGTAGACCGGCTATTCGATAACCTTTTCCTTTCCCCGATCCAAATTCGTTTTTCTTTGTTCTTGATCTAAACACATTAAAATTTAGCTCATTCAAGCACCTTTCATCTCAATTTAGTCCCAAGACACATAGATGGGCAAATTACCATTTTACCCCTAATGTTTCACACTTTAACAAATTAATCCAATTTGTACAAAACACAAAATACATCAAATTTGGTTATATATATCAAGGGCCGAATGTTCCATACACCTATACAAATGCATACATTTCGTTTATTTTGCAATTGAATCCTTCAAAATTTTATTTTTTTCAATTTAACCCTAAATACTCAAATTTACCAAAATTTCCAATTCAAAACTTGTTAATCTATATCATAACTTTAAAATAAAATCATCAAACATCAAAAATCATAAGAACATGTCAATGGCCGAACATCATTCATGTGTTAATAACAAAATTTCAGCATGAGTCAGCTAATACTCTAAGCAACGATCTCCAAAACGTAAAAATCAACAAAAACCGAGCTAAAATTCATACCTAATTAAGCTTGAACAAGGCCGAATGTGTCTAAGCTTTTTTCTTTCTTTCTCCCTTGCTAACTTTCGGTTATCACTTCCCAATAAGAACTATGGCTTTCTTATTTTATTACAATTAACATATATACTATTATTTATCTAATTACATTTTTAGCCATCATTAAAACATAGCCAACTTTTATAAATTAAGGTTAGTTTTGTCCATGACCGGCCACTAACTCTTAGAATGAGCTAATTTCCCTTTTTATACCTCATATTAATAAGGAATTATCAATTTATTACATTTCACTATAGTTTGCAACTTTTACATTTTACGTGATTAAGTCCTTTTGTCTAATTAAACACACAAACAATCAAATTTTCATACGAAACTTTCACACATCCTAAATCACATATAATTAACACGGAATATGATATTTTAAAAATTTTCAGACTCGGATTCGTGGTCCCGAAACCACCGATCCAATTAGGGTCAAATTCGGACTGTTACAACTCTCCCCCCTTAGGGATTTTTGTCCCCGAAAACCTTACCGTTAAACAAAGTCGGATATTGTTGCCTCATTGAATCCTCAGGTTCCCACGTAGCCTCTTCTACTCCGTGTCGATTCCATAGTACTTTCACTAACGAACTTTTCTTGTTTCTCAACTCTTTCATTTCCCGAGCTAAAATTCAGACCGGTTCCTCCTCATACGTCATATCGGATCGGATTTCAATTTCAGATAGAGGAATCACATGTGATGGGTCGGACTGATATCTACGGAGCATCGAAACATGGAACACATTGTGTATCTTTTCTAATTCAGATGGCAACTTCAGTCTATAAGCAACAGGCATGATACGTTCGATAATCTCATACGGTTCGATGAATCTCGGACTTAGTTTGCCTTTTCGACCAAATCGGAGTACTTTCTTCCATGGTGAAACTTTCAAAAATACCCGATCTCCGACTTGAAACTCAATGTCTTTACGTTTCAAATCAACGTAGGACTTTTGGCGGTCTGATGCAGCTTTCAAACTATCTCTGATTATAGCCACTTTCTGTTCAGTCTCTTTAATCAAATCAACCCCGTGTATCTTATTTTCACTGAGCTCGGTCCAATACAACGGTGTATGACACTTGCGGCCATATAGAGCTTCATAAGGTGCCATTTTGATACTAGATTGAAAACTGTTATTATAAGCAAATTCAATCAAATGTAAATATCTCTCCCACGTACCTTCAAACTCAAGGACGCAACATCTCAACATGTCCTCAAGTATCTGAATGGTTCGCTCTGACTGACCGTCTGTCTGCGGATGGAAGGCTGTGTTAAAGTGGAGTTTAATACCTAAAGCATCTTGCAACTTCTTCCAAAATCGTGATGTAAATCTCGGATCTCTATTCGAAACAATGGAACTCGGCATACCATGTAATCTCACAATTTGAGATACATATAACTCAGTAAGTTTATCGAGCGAATAGTCCGTACGAACTGGAACAAAGTGAGCTGATTTGGTTAGTCTATCCACTATAACCCAGACTGCATCTTTCTTGCTCGGTGTCGTAGGCAAACCGGATACAAAATCCATAGTAATTCTATCCCATTTCCATTCAGGTATCATGATCGGCTGAAGTAACCCAGAAGGCACCTGATGCTCGGCTTTTACTTGCTGACAAATTAAGCACTTCAAGACAAATTCAGATATATCCCGTTTCATACTAGGCCACCAATAAAACTGTTTTAAATCATTATACATGTTCGTGCTACCCGGATGTACCGACAATCGACTATTCTGAGCCTCGTTTAATATCATCTGGATCAAGTCCACATTCCTCGGAACACATATTCGGCCTTTGAAGTTCAAACGGTCATTTCCATCAATTTGAAACTCTAAGTTTGCATCACTTTCACTCTGAACTCATCTAGCAATCGTATCTTTGTCAACTTTTTGTGCATTACAAATTTGTTGAATAAACAACGGTCTTGCTTTCAACTCGGCTATGATCGAACCATCACTAGACATAACCATATGTGTGTTCAACGCACGAAGAGCAAACAATGATTTTCGACTTAAGGCATCCGCAACAACATTGGCTTTTCCTGGATGGTAGTCAATCACCAATTCATAATCTTTCAATAGCTCTAACCATCTGTGTTGTCTCAAGTTCAAATCTTTCTGAGTCATCAAATACTTCAGACTTTTGTGATCTGAATAGACATGACATTTCTCGCCAAATAAATAATGACGCCAAATCTTCAACGCAAAAACAATGGCTGCTAATTCCAGATCATGAGTCGGATAATTTCTTTCATGAGGCTTCAACTGTCTCGAAGCATAGGCTACTACTTTGCCTTCTTGCATTAAGACGCAACCCAAACCATTCAAAGAAGCATCACTGTACACAATAAATTCTTTACCCGATTCAGGCTGAATTAACACTGGAGCTTCCTTCAAAAGAGCTTTCAACTGATCAAAACTTTTCTGACATTTTTCCGTCCACTCGAACTTGACATCTTTCTATAGTAGCTTTCTCAAAGGTGTGGCTATCATAGAAAAACCTTTCACGAATCGTCTATAATATCCAGCAAGTCCCAAAAAGCTTCAAATTTCAGAAACATTCTTTGGTGGCTTCCAATCAAGTATAGCCAAAATTTTGTTCGGATCAACCCGAATGCCTGACGCTGAAACAACATGACCCAGAAAGCTGACTTCATTCATCCAAAATTCACACTTACTAAACTTTGCATACAACTGTTGATCTCACAAAGTTTGTAGCACCAATCTCAAATGCTCAGCATGTTCAGTTTCATCTCTAGAGTAGATCAGTATATCATCTATAAACACTACCACAAATTGATCCAAATACTGTTTGAAAGTTCGATTCATCAAATCCATGAAAACAGCAGGTGCATTAGTAAGTCCAAAAAGCATAACCAGGAACTCAAAATGTCCGTACCTCGTTCGAAATGCAGTTTGGCACATCGGAATCTCTGACTCGCAACTGATAATAACCAGATCTCAAATCTATCTTCAAAAACACTAAAGCCCCTTTCAACTGATCAAACAAGTCATCAATCCGAGGCAACGGGTATTTATTCTTTATAGTCACCTTATTCAGCTACCGATAATCAATACACATTCGCATAGTTCCATCTTTCTTTTTCACAAATAGAACTGGTGCACCCCAAGGAGAGAAACTCGGTCATGCAAAGCCCTTATCTGTCAACTCTTGCAACTGTGTTTTCAATTCTTTCAACTCAGTAGGTGCCATCCGGTACGGAGCTATTGAAATCGGAGTCGTCCCCGGTACTAATTCAATGCCAAACTCAATCTCTCGAACTGGTGGTAAACCTAGTAATTCTTCAGGGAACACATCTGGGTATTCACACACAATAGGTACGGATTCAATCTGTTTTTCAGACACTTTATTATCCAACACATAGGCCAAGTAAGCTTCACATCCTTTTCGCACATACTTACAAGCTAACATCGAGGATATTACTGCTGGTAACCCATTCAAGTCATTAGATTTAATCCGGATGATCTCACCGTTCTGACATCTCAAATCAATGGTCTTTCTTTTGCAATTCACCACAGCATCGTGCAAAGTTAACGAGTCCATTCCCAAAATTATATCAAATTCGTCGAAAGGCAACAACATTAAATCAGCTGGAAAGTATGAATCCTGAATCATCAACGGGCAACCTTTACACACTTTATCAACAAGTACACATCGACCCAAGGGGTTGGACACATGAATCACAAACTCAATAGACTCAACAGGCAGAGTCTTACTGGATACTAAAGTTTCACACACATATGAATGAGTCGAGCCAAGATCAATTAATGCAATCACAGTAGTATCATAAAGAGTGAAAGTACCAATGATAACATCTAGGGAAGAAGCATCCTCTGTGGCACGTATAGCATATGCTCTAGCTGGTGCACGAGCCTCCGATTGAACTACAGTGTCTTTAGTTCCTTTCTAACTACCACTTACATTTCCCGAATGCCTAGGTGGTCTGCCTCACACTGACACATTACTCGGTCTGACATTCTGAGCCGTATTTTGCTCGGCTAACATCGGGCACTCTCTGATAAAATGATCTGACGATCCACAGCAGGACCGATCATGGAATCTACAAATCCCAGCGTGCCATTTACCATAATGCTTGCATTCAACCCGATTCTGCTGAACATTACCAACACTAGCCATTGAAGTAGCCCGAGAACCCACTAGAGGTCGATCTCGTCTAAACATGTCTGAAGTAGCTTTATGTTGGCCGAAGTCATCTTTGAACTTCTTAGATACTGAATGGAAAGTCTTACTCGATGATCTTTTACGGGTGTCTCTAGCTTCCATTTCAGCCTTTCTTTTCTCTTTCCTAAGCTCTTCAGCTTTGCAAGCTCGCTCAACAAGTACCACGAACTCTTTGATTTCAAGTATGCCAACTAGCAACTTTATGTCTTCATTCAGACCGTCTTCGAATCTTTTGCACATATTAGCTTCAGTTGATACACACTCTCGGGCATATCGGCTCAATCTGACAAACTTCCGCTCATATTCAGTCACAGTTATGCGACCCTGTTTCAGTTCTAGAAATTCTTTTTGTTTCTGATCGATGAATCTCTGACTAATATATTTCTTACGGAACTCGAACTGAAAGAAATCCCAAGTCACTTTTTCTTTTGGAACCACCGATACTAGTGTATTCCACCAGTGATATGCAGTATCCCGTAGTAAAGATATAGCACACTTCAGGCATTCATTTGGAGTACATGACAACTCATCAAGTACCCGAATAGTGTTATCGAGCCATATCTCAGCTCACTCCGCATCATCATCATCATTGGCTTTAAATTCTTCAGCCCCATATTTCCTGATTTTATCAACAAGAGGCCTACTAGGTCTCATCGGATCTATCATCGGAGGTGCTGAAGGTACCGGAGTTGTATTATTCGGGGGTAGAGGTTGTTGTAAAGCAGGGTTAGTCTGAATAAACTGGGTAAACCATTCATTCATCATCTGGTAGAAGGCTTGCTTAGCCTCCCCCTCATGGCTACCCGAGACAGGTCGAGAGTCTACCAGCGCTGACCCACGTGCGAGATCAGGCACTACACTCTCTACATCATCAACTATGGCTCTGTCAGGATCCATTTACTATATAAAACACAATTTTAAACGTCAGAAGTCACCACACTATCACATATATAATAAAGGCATGTATAGCTAGACTCTCACGCGCTACGGTAGTCCTAGAATCGACTAAAATGTAAGCTCTAATACCAATCAAATATAACACCCCTAACCCGTATCCGTCACCGGATTAGGGTTACGGACATTACCAGATAAGTCAAAACTTCTGTTCAATCGATTAAATCTTAGTTGAACATCTTTATCAAATAATTTAATTATAAATAGACAAATTACACATGTGTAATACATACTTAATACATTAATCCAAGTCATATACGATAAAATCATCGATGAACACAAAATAACCATGTAATGTACATTACGACAATATCACACAACAATACAAATTCCATATACCTCATTTATCAAAACGATCTTGATTTATGAAGTTTATAAACAAATAAACCATTCGTAACTGATTAATTAAAAATCATATATCTCAACATCAAACTAGCAGAAGATAAAAGCCATATTCGAATGGCTATATTACATATAAAACAAAGTATCCAACTCAAACATGGACACTATCCATCCTATACATAACTTAACTATGACCGTATATAAACATCCATTGATATTTTTGAATAAGCCATTATAAACAAACAATTATATCGAAACAATTATATCGAATGCATAATACCTAAACTTAACTAATGTCATATTATTGAAACATTATCTTAGCCTATGGTGCCATTACCCACAAAACCCAATTATACCTACTATATGCACCTAGACCATAGCCGAATATAGGCTAAATAAAGTCCATGCAATCCTTGCATCATAATAACATAAACATATACACCATTTGATCATTAAAAACCATATAACTCAACATCAAACTAGCACAAGATAAAAGCCATATTCGAATGGCTATATTACATATAAAACAAAGTATCCAACTCAAACATGGACACTATCCATCCTATACATGCCTTTATCCCAAAATAAACCAAACTAAAGGAGTACCAAAATAATGATAGTGTGATTGACTTTGCTGACGATTTCCCGAGCTTGTAGCTTGACATAAATCTATAAAACAGAACATTAAACATAAACAGAGTAAGCTCGCTGGCTTAGTAAGTCTTAAGCAATTACATTATAACATTCAATCATCCAAGCATTTTAAACAATCAATTCATGGCATTGAATATTCATGGCTTAACTTATAAATTTACCATAGCTGAATATCCTACTTCACTTAGCATATCAACTTTCATTTCTTTACCAAGGTACACCATTTACCGAATATAAATAACCACACATTTATGCATATAATTATACCTATACGAATACCTTTCCACTTACATGCTTTCATATAACAAATTTCCTCATGGTAAAGCTTATATACAACTTCCATCTACCATATGTATATCACCTTTCTTTCATCATTTCATTTACTTAACATTATAACATATATATATACATAACATTTAAAGTATGAAGATACATACCTTGTAGCCGAATCAACAAATTCACTTTCAAAAGAAAACTTAAGCTTCCTTGGTTTGTTTTATAACTTTATTACTACAAAATTGAAGTTCATAATTGAAAACTCACCGGTATAGAGCTAACTAGGCATTAGCCCGAATCACATGCACCGGCACTAGGCCTGCTAGACTCAAGGTTCGAGATTTTAAACACCGGCATTAGCCTGCTAGGCAATAAGCCCGAAATAATTCACCGGCACAAGGCCTGCTAGGCTCGAAGCCCGAATATCAACATAATTAACCATTCCATACACATTACTCAATACTAAAATCACCAACATCACATATATTCCATATATCAAAACTGAACATGCTTAATCACATTACATTAAACAAAATAAAATCAATCCTATATTATACAACCACATTCGACAATCTCATATATTTGTGCTTAAAATTTTCAAATTTCAACATTTATTAGATTCATAAATAATTCTTTGACATATTTTGCTTAAGGACTTACCTCGACTATCGACGGACAACGTAGACCGGCTATTCGATAACCTTCGCCTTTCCCCGATCCAAATCCATTTTTCTTTGTTCTTGATCTAAACACATTAAAATTTAGCTCATTCAAGCACATTTCATCTCACTTTAGTCCCAAGACACATAGATGGGAAAATTACCATTTTACCCCTAATGTTTCACACTTTAACAAATTAATCCAATTTGTACAAAACACAAAATACATCAAATTTGGTTATACATATCAAGGGCCGAATGTTCCATACACCTATACAAATGCATACATTTTGTTTATTTTGCAATTGAATCCTTCAAAAATTTATTTTTTTCAATTTAACCCTAAATACTCAAATTTACCAAAATTTCCAATCCAAAACTTGTTAATCTATATCATAACTTTAAAATAAAATCATCAAACATCAAAAATCATAAGAACATGTCAATGGCCAAACATCATTCATGTGTTAATAACAAAATTTCAGCATGAGTCAGCTAATACTCTAAGCAACAATCTCAAAAACTTAAAAATCAACAAAAATCGAGCTAAAATTCATACCTAATTAAGCTTGAACAAGGCCGAATGTGTCTAAGCTTTTTTCTTTCTTTCTCCCTTGCTAACTTTCGGCTATCACTTCCCAAAAAGATGAACTATGGCTTTCTTATTTTATTACAATTAACATATATACTATTATTTATCTAATTACATTTTTAGCCATCATTAAAACATAGCCAACTTTTATAAATTAAGGTTAGTTTTGTCCATGACTGGCCACTAACTCTTAGAATGGGCTAATTTCCCTTTTTATACCTCATATTAATAAGCCATTATCAATTTAGTACATTTCGCTATAGTTTGCAACTTTTACATTTTACGCGATTAAGTCCTTTTGTCTAATTAAACACACAAACAATCAAATTTTCATACGAAACTTTCACACATCCTAAATCACATATAATTAACACAGAATATGATATTTTAAAAATTTTCAAACTCGGATTCGTGGTCCTGAAACCAACGTTCCGATTAGGGTCAAATTCGGACTGGGCGTTTCATCCACAGACGGATGGACAGTTAGAGAGGGTAATTCAGATCTTGGAAGATATATTGAGAGGCTGCGTCATTGACTTCAGGGGTAGTTGGGAAGAATTTCTACCATTGGCAGAATTCACATACAACAACATCTATCAATCTAGTATTCAGATGGCACCGTATGAGGCGTTGTATGGGCGGAAGTGT
Source organism: Gossypium australe (assembly GCA_005393395.2). NCBI lineage: Eukaryota > Viridiplantae > Streptophyta > Magnoliopsida > Malvales > Malvaceae > Gossypium > Gossypium australe. The sequence goes on from CM016625.1 coordinate 88,324,012, forward strand.
CACACTCCTACTTGTTGGACAGAATTGGGTGAGCGATAGTTGTTGGGTCCAGAATTGGTTTCCGAAATGGAGGACAAGGTTAAGTTAATTCGGGCTCGATTGAAGGAAGCTTCTGACAGGCAGAAGTCCTACACTGATCTGAAGCGCAAGGAAATAGAATTTGCTGTAGGTGACCGGGTCTTCTTAAAGGTTTCACCGTGGAAGAAGGTTCTAAGGTTTGGTCGGAAGGGTAAGCTAAGCCCCAGATTCATCGGGCCTTATCGTGTGTTGAAACGTGTGGGACCAGTAGCTTATCAGCTCGAGCTACCTTGAGAATTAAGTCAGATTCATGATGTATTTCATGTTTCAATGTTAAGCCGCTACCGTTCGGATTCATCTCATGTTGTGCCCGTGAAAGAAATCGAGGTAAGGCCGGACCTATCCTTTGAAGAGAAACCAGTTTAGATCTTGGATCGTAACGTGAAAGTATTACGAAGGAAATCAGTCCCTTTGGTTAAAGTTTTGTGGCGGAACCACGGTTCAGAAGAGGCTACGTGGGAGCCAGAGGATATTATGCGGCAGCAATACCCTCATCTCTTTTGACCAGGTAATTTCGAGGCCGAAATTTCTTTAAAGGGGGTAAAACTGTAAGATCCTGGTTTTGGGGGGGTTCTGCATCTAATGTACGTTGTGTGTGTATGCTGTGTTTTGTACATTATTTTGGTGTGTTTGGGGGTCTAGAAAAGGCTCGGGGTTAAGCCGAAGCTTGGGCCAAAATTTTCTTTTTGGGCACTTTCAGGGGAGAGCTGACTAGGGCAGGACTTAAGGGTTATTGCTTGTGTTTGTTGACACAAGAATTGAAGTGGCAAAGTGGCAAGGAGGCGTCACTTAATGTGTTGGTAGGTGACACCACAGGGAAGCAAGGAACTAGTTCGAGTCGCACAATTTGCATTTTTGGAACTCTTTTTGGCGTCAATGGGAGTAGTGTTGGATGTCAGCTAGGAACCTTGAAGAGTGGAAGTTGAATTGGTCAAAATTTTTGAAATGGGTGATTGAGAGTGAAGTTAGGAGGAGAATAAGGGATTGAGGGTTGGTGAAGGTGGTGGCCGAATTTTTGGGTGCTTGTAGAAGGGGGAAAGCAATCGGTTTTGGCTTGTATTGGTGTGCCGAAATTCATTAGTGGTCTTAGGTTCCATTTTAGTTTTCTTTAGAACAAATTCAGGTATTAAGGGGGATGTGATTGCCGTTTTGTGCTTAAGCCTTGGAAGTCTCTTTCTTTTCTTTCTCTTGGAGTCCATATTCTTTGTGTGCCGAAATTGTATTAGTCAACATCTATTCTCCTCTCTTTTCATTTTTAGCCGAATGTGATAGACCATTGGTGCACTTTCTTTTTCTTCATTTTCCTTTCTCCATCTAAGACTCTCAAGCCGCACCTTAGCATCATTCTACTCACCATTTCCATTGTTTTTATCCTTCTTCTCTTCCCCTCTTAAGTCGAAACCTTGTAAGCCTCCACCGAATCTCTCTCTCCCCCCACTCATACTCTTAAGCTTCACAAACCAAAAACAACACACCATTTCTTTTGTGATCACTTTTCTTCTTTTCTTCTTTACTTATTTTATTTCAAACTGAAACCATCTTTATCCCTCATATTCATACAAAGCCAAAACCCCTATTTACTTCTATTCTCTTCTCCATTTCTTGCTAAAGCCGAACATCCCTTGTTCCATTATTCTCTTTTCTAACCAGTAGTTGACTTGGCAGAAACTAAGCCCTTGCTACCGATCGTTTTTCCCTCGATTTTGATCTTTAAAGATCCCTTAGGATATTATTTGTATTAGCCTGATACGGTGGAACAAGGTAATAGGAATCTGCTTCGGATCTCTCATCGAGTTGGGTCGTTAAGGTAAGATGGACTTATCATCTTTTCCTGTTCATCTTTCTGTTGTAGTAGCCAAAGCCGAATGGCTAATTGGCTTGTTGATGTTATTGTTTTGACTCATACTCTTTCATATTCTTTCTTCTTTGGGGTCGCCTATTCTGGAAAACCTTGATAGCCAAAGTATTTGAATTCCAAGTCTAAGAATCGGTCAATCTTTGAACCCTATCTCTCTATTCAAGATCTCAAGGTAAGGGTTTTCTCTCTAGTGATTCGTTTGGGTTCTCTTTTCGTTATTCGCTGACCTTAATCCATTGTTTATTAAACAACCATCATCTCATTATAGTATCTTCTGACCAAGAACGTTTCATGGATTCAAATGCCAGCCAATCGAAAGAAGGGGTTGGACCCGTAATCCTAGCCCCTAAGTTTAAAAAGCGCGCGGTATCTGTTGTTCGAGATTGGCCACCAGGTTGTGGACCGACTTCGAAACAGAACAGTAGACAAATAGCAGTCGTTTCTGCTATCGATAGTGTCGACATAGAGAGTATTATATTGCGTGTTATCAGGTGTGTAAAACTTCACACTCTACTAATTATCTGTGATGTTATATGTATGGGCTGAAAAGCCGAAATGACTGAAAAGTAGTCTAAAACCCTTGTGGGTCAGCTGGGGATATCAGGTAAGTGACTGTGTTAATCTCCTAATGGCTATGAAATGAATGTTGTAATCTGTCTTTATAATTAGAGCATGTGCATTCATATGATCGTTTATTCTGCATGAGTTGGGAAATTATGTGAAAAGGGGAAGTATTTGAGACTATCACGGTGGTTTGGTACTACGGTGGGTTAGCCTCATGTATGTATGCTTGATAAGAGTGACCATGTCTCGGTGGCCCGGTGCCACGGTGGTTTAATACCACATATATGACTAGTGCCTTGTCCCAGTGGTTTGGTACCACAGTGGGTTGGCCCCACATATATTCATCAGGGATTGTCATGGTGGCTTAGTACCACGATGGGTTGGCCCCACGTATGTAACACCCCTATCCCGTGTCTGTCGTCGGATTAAGGTTTAGAGCATTACCGGACATATCGAAAACGTTCGCGGACAAAATCATACAGTCAATCAACAGTCTCAGGCATAATGTCCCTTAAACGGGTCATCAAGACTTTAAGCATGCTTACAATTTGAGTCGAGACTAAATCGAAACACATAGAGAATTCTCAGAAAATTTAAAACTTTACTAAACTACAGGGGAGGCACGCCCATGTAGTTTAATTTAGGAGGTTAATTTCATTTAAAATCGATTAAACAATAATCCAGGAAAATAAAAATATTTTTAGAAAATTAATTTTGATGTAATTAAATAATTATTAGTGAAAATAATTAATTTGGTTCTTAAAAGAATTTTAAAATAATTTTTATTAGGGGTTAAATTGAGTTAAATTTAAATATTAATTAAATTGGATTTAATTGTAAAATAAGAGAAATTTTGGGGTATTTATTTGGAAAATAAACCTTAAAATTTGGAATTTTGGAGGGAAATGATTAAATGGTAAAACAAGGGAAATGTGGGAGTGGCCATTAGGCAAATTCCCCAATTTTTAAATTCTGGTAGGTTGTTTCAGCTTTAAAACAATGCATCTAGCCTACTTTTTGCACCATTTACATCATATTAGAGAGCTATAAATTTTATTTTCTTTGCATGATCTTAAAGATCTATCATAAGAGAATAGATCCAAACAATTTTCTTCTCAAAATACTCTCTTTTTTCACCTGAAATTATTCTCAGAAGTAGAAAAAAATATTCTGAAATTTTTCAAGATTTTCAATCAATGGATTTAAAACGAATCAATTATCATTTCTAAACTTATTTTTATGATGATTAGAAACATTACATGAATTGCGAGTCAATTACATGATTTTTTTATCAATGTCATCTTCTTTAAAAGCTTAAGGTGCTTTAATAGTGGATCTTTAATTTTGAGAGGAAATCCACAAATTAATAGATGTTCCAACTCAAAATGGATCTATTAGAAGGTTTTTGGTTTTATTTATCAAGATTAAAAATGATTTGTGAGGTAATTTGAAGAAATTCGAATTTCAACATCTTCTTGAATTAATTTTCTGAATTTTTGTGAAATTGATTTAAATGTGAAATTGATACTTAATTTATGTGTAATTGGTTTAATATTGATGTTTGGAAGTGATTAGAAGGGTTGGAGAGGTCGATTTTGTGAGGAATCGAGTTTTCAACTAGATGTTACAAATTCGGTAAGGTATCTTTGTGAGTGAATTTCTATTAGTATAGTAAATTAAAATTTGTGTTTAATATAGCTTTGGAAAGGTGGTAATGTGTACTTTACCTCTGCTGAAGCTCTGAATCTTGAAGAAGATCGAGATAACCAAAATCGAAGCTCGAAATTGCCTAGTTGATCACTTGTTCTGGTAGAAAAAAAATTTGTAGTGAGTGTTTCTATGGGCGATTTGGTAAATTGAACCTCAATTATATTTAATTAGAAGCTTAGTTAATTATTACAATTAATTAATTATGGTTGATTGGTTAATTTTTGCAAGATTGGTAGTAAATGTGCAATATATTGAATTTGTATGAAAAAGAAAATGGTAGATGAGTCTTTATTTTGGGTGGTGTTGTGTTAATTAATTGGTTTAAGTTTAAGGATAATTTAAGGCATGTGTACTGAATTTTTTTATCATGATATGTTGGTATTACATTGAATAATTGAATATGGGAAATTGGTGTGTGAATTGCTTGATTTAATTGGATGCTAAATGGCTATGTTACAAGCTATACATAATCATTTTGTCACATTAAATTGAGCATAATAATGACTGATTTATTTGCTATGTTTGATTGAATATATTGGCAACATGCATGGTGGATCCATTGGATATAGTTGGCATGCATAGGATTTGTGAGTACTCACCATATTGATATATTATTTGTGAGCAATGAGGCTCTAGGCAGACTAATTTATTAGAGTAGATAAGGGAGTGTTGAGCATGAGTCTCCACTCAATGGGTTATTTGAGGAGCTATAAGGGAGTGCGTGTTTCGGCCCGCTCAACTTGGTGGGTTGTATTTAATATTTGTGGGAGTTCGAAGATCCGTTTATCTGATGTATAATAACCCGATTAAGCCATGAGAAATGAATGCAAATATATATTTTTGTGTGATTGTTGCTATATCAATTGATGATTGAAAGCCTTGAATAATTGATTTTTGGTATTAAAAATGTTTATGAAAATTAAATTGACATGTTTAATTATTTTGGTTGACAATTGGTGAATGATTGGTTGTGAATTAAGCATAAATTGGATGTTAATTTACTTGTTGTTTTTATTAACATTCACTAAGCTTTTTAAAGCTCACACCCTTACAGTCATGCAGATATTCGTCGGGATTGAGGAGCTGAGGAGCCGAGCAAGAGAGTTCCAAGAGATTTAGGCTTGGTAGAGACTTTATTACGTATTTTAGAGACTAGTCGGGCATTGTGGTACTCCCAAGAATTAGTTTTATTTTGGTTGTAAATGGACTTTGGATATTGGATATTTGTTTTGAATGGTTTTATAATAATTTTAAGGCATGTTTGAGTTTAATTATTGATTGTTTTACGGTGTATTGTTGCTTGATAACACTGTGTGTGAAGCATGAAATTTATACTAACGATTGTTTAAATGAAGCTTCCATGGAGTGGTTTACTAGCGACTAAGGTACGCCGCTTGTTTAAGTTATTCGGTGGTTGATGTGCATGAAATTAATTGCTTAATTCTATTTAATTGAGGTTTAATTGATGTCAATAAATTCAATTGAACTTTTGTGCATATATATTTTAATTAATCGTAGTTAAATCGGGTTTAATTGGTCATTAAAAAATATGAGAAATCCGGTTTTAAAATGAGTTTTCTGCAAAAAAAAAAATTTTTGCAGTAGGTTTTTGGGGGTTTGAATTTTGGTCTTTTTAAATTGGTATTATAATTTGTTTGAGTTACAATTTAATTCTGAAAATTGATTAGTCTAATTAGAGCCCTAGATGGTAAGGAAACTTTGTAAAATTTTTGGATTAGTCTTGTAATAGGTAAAATTTGATAGAAACACACTTAATTTGTAATTCCGAATAGGTACTGATAGTTTGTGTTAGTTACAATTTGGTCCTTAATAGTAAAAATTGAATTAGACATAGCAAACGAACTCGAATTAAGCTGAAATTTTTAGGCTTTAATAATTTTGACTAAAAGAAGGTTGGTAAAAAATTAGATCTAAAATCGGGTTAGTTTTACCATAGGTAGTAAAATGACGAAAATGCCCTTAGGTTAAATTACTTAGGAAAAGTTTAAATTGGCTCATAGTTTGATTCTGCATTAATAAATAGCTAATAATCAGATAAGATTGAGGCGTTATCAGGTCAGGGTGTGTCGTGGGTGGTTGTTACCCGGGGAGTCACTTAGGTGGCTAATGTAACGCTTAGAATTCGGGCCGGTCCATCTCGATTGGGTTTGGGGTGGCACAGCTAAGTAGAACAAGCTATGTCGCAACTACTGGAGGTGATATCTCAGCCTAGGTGGGTAACCCAACTCATAAACATGTCTACTTCAAGCCCACTTGCCCTACACATGGGCTTCACTTTGACTCAACTCGTCACATGAGATCACAAACCCCCTCGATCTTGTCCGCTCATGGTTCACCACCATGTTGCTTGCTTATTGCTCACATGACGCTCGCCCCTCATGGTACACCATTGGGGATCTCTCGTCCCTAGGCTCAAGTCTCATTTGGTCCGCCAAGTGGGATGTCATGGTTGCATTGTGGCACACAATGCCGAACCATGATAGCAAGCTTGGTTCAACCCAAAATACGAGCCTAAAATTTTACCCAAACAATCTATATTTGTAAATTATTAACCCAAACTCATTTTAAGCCCACTCATATTGTTTTTGAAAAATATTATATTATTTTTAGTTTAATATTTTATATTTTATATTTTTTTCCATTTATGAAAATATTATATATATTAAGAGTATAATATATTTTTACCATTGCAGGCAAGGGAAAAAGGTAAATTATCTTTAATCGTTGGCATTTATGATATTTGGTGATGCGCGAGTCGAGTCAAAGAAAATAAGATAAATTTTAGGAAAGTGCATAGCATGCATGGAAAGAGAGGAAAAAAAAAAGGGGTCAATAGACCTCGTCTTTATATGACGAATTCCCCGGGAACAAAGGGCGTCCATCAGAAAGCAGAGGATACAGAGAGGGAGGCCCACCCAAGTAGTGGGAGAGGAAAAAGAAAGAAAAAACAAAAACAAAAAAAAAAAGGCAGAGAGTTATCATCGATTGGCAGGGCAACCTCTGACGACGTATCTCTGCTTGACCAGACCAGACCAGACCAGCAATTAGATATTCTTAAAAAGAAAAAAAAAAAGGAGCAAAATTAAGGATGGAGGCAACAGAACAGCTAATGTGTCAACCATCGGACTCATTTAACCCCTTGATCACAACAAGCTTTCAGGTCTCTTGTATTCTTGTGATTTCACATATTTTTCATCTAGTCTTGAAACCCTTGGGACAACCTGGACCTTTTGCACAACTTCTTGTAAGCATTCATCTTCATATATCTATATCCATATTCATGATTCTTAAAGGCATGCAGTTATCCATATATAACAAATTTATTTTATGAATATACCATATATATGTATTGTTGAACGCCTTCTGTATCAGGCTGGCGTTGTGTTAGGCCCCTCATTGTTGTCCCGTATACAAAGAGTTAAAGATTTTTTCATCCAGGCTTCTGCTGCAAAGTATTATCAGTTCTTTTCATTCGTTTGTCGAATGCTATTTATGTTCTCCATCGGCTTGGAAACAGATGTTCCTTATTTAAGACGCAACATTCGCGTTGTAAGCATAGTTGCAGGAGGGGGATCAATTCTGGCCTGCTTGTTTGGTGGACCATTCTTCTGGTTACTTATCAAGGTATTCAATGTCACCAAGGAGCGATTTGCATTTTACCTTCTTACCTTGACTGTTTTAGCAAATTCAGCCTCTCCTATAGTAATCCGGATGATTGCAGAAACCAAGTTTGACACGGCTGATTTAGGGCGAATGGCAATTTATTCTTCCTTGGTCAATGAAATGTCATGTGTAACAATCGTCAGTACACTTAAAGCTTTCTCCTCCTTCGGAAGATTTGGAGGTGCAATCCTTATTACTCTTGTTACAGTGGCTGTTATCTTTGTGAACAAGTATCTATCATACTTTTTCAATAAACGAAATCGGAATAATAGATTCGTTTCGAACAAAGAAATCTTCGTTATAATGTTCCTTCTTACGTGTCTTGCTCTGTATGCCGAGTGGGTTGGCTACACAGCTATTTTCTGTTGTTTCCTGGTCGGCCTCATGTTCCCTAGAGAAGGCAAAACGGCTCGGACATTGTTGCACAAGCTCACTTACTCTGTAAATACCTTCATTCTTCCCGTCTACTTTGGCTACACGGGATTCCAACTTGATATTAGCAATATTTTCAATAAATTGACTCTTGCTCTCACTGTCCTCATGATCCTGGTGAGCGCTGGAACTAGAATTGTCGGCACCCTTGCTGCTTGTCACTATCTAATGATCCCGTGGAACGAATCTGTCATCCTTTCTTTGTTACTCTGCTTGAAGGGAAACTACGACCTTATACTCATTAATACAAACCCAAACCCCAATGTAAGCTTCTTCTCAATCTCACGTATGCTTGCATGCATGCATGCATTTGAGTCCTTAGAAAGCTTGCTGTTGAAGAAAGGAACACAGTCTTGACTTTATGCCGCCAAATTGTCATCTTTGCTTTCCTCAATGCTGATTTTCTTGTTCTCTTTTGGTTGCAGATGGTCTGGGCTGCAGATCTTCATGATTTCCTTTTGACTGTAGTAGTGCTAAACACATTGATCATCGGCCCAGTGGCTGCCATTTTACTGAACAGAGAAGAGTCTAGTGCTCAGTATCCTACCATACTGGAAATACTTAATCCAGAGAGTGAGCTCAGAATATTGGCTTGTGTATATGTCCCAAGGCATGTTTCAGGACATGTTAGCCTCATCTCAGCATTAGGCGGCTGTCCAACTGCACCCATCAAGCCATACATGGTGCATCTAGTAGAACTTCCAAAGAAAAGGAAAAGCAAATTGATGTACCATCAACTAGAAGATGGTGATCAATACAGCGATGAAGAAGAGTATGGAGGAAATGATGTGCTAGAGATCAATGACGCTCTTGATGCCTTCATCTCAGAGACCAAAATATTGGTCCACCAGAGTAAAATTGTAGCATCGTTTCTGACCATAAATGAAGATGTATGCAATGGTGCAGAGGACTTGCGGGTGTGTATTATATTCCTGCCGTTTCACAAGCACCAGAGAATAGATGGGAAAATGGAAAACAGCATGGAGGAAATAAGGGCTATAAATCAGAAGGTGCTTCGGCATGCCCCATGTTCAGTGGGCATCTTTGTAGACAGAGGGCAAACAGGGTTCCAACAACCACATGGTTCTCAATGCGTGCAAAATATAGCAATACTGTTCTTTGGTGGGCCTGATGATCGGGAGGCTTTAGCATGTAGCAAGAGAATTTTGATGCATAGTAAAGTGAATTTGACAGTCATCCGCTTCCTGCATAAAACGACAGCTAGTAGAAGCAGCAATTCATGGATTAACGATGCTTCCCAAAAGGATGAGGAGGTGATCATGGCAATATCAAATATTGGGACAGAGAACGAGATAGACAATGCCTTTGTGGAGACCTTCTATAACAGGTACGTACCGTACATGCATCCAACGGAATGAAAGCCTTAAAATAGATATATATGTTTTTTTTTTTTTTTTTTTGATATTGGCCACTCTTGTCTTGACTAGGTATGTGGCACAGGGTAGAGCCGGTTTCGTGGAGAAGTATGTGAGCAGTGGGCAGGAAACGGTAGCAGTTCTAAGAGAAATAGCGGATTCGTATTCATTGTTCATAGTTGGGAAGGGAGGGAGAGGAACATGCCCCTTGACATCTGGGATGAGCGATTGGGAGGAGTGCCCAGAGCTAGGGTTGGTTGGGGATCTTCTGGCCTCTTCAGAACTAGACATTAGCGGCTCCATCTTGGTCATCCAACGACATAGGCACTCTGAGGCTGAGGGAGGCTTCCTTGATGACTAGTTACTACTTTTGCTGCCTTACCCTTTTCCTCATTTACTGCAAATGTAGCCATACCTTCATGCATACATGTAAAATTAAAGTTTTCTAGATTAGTTTACTTGACCTGCCAAGGGTTCTGCTTTAGCTTTTTAAACTCCGGATAGATAGTGGAACTGTTAGGTACGTTAAAATTCAGTTCCTTGAGAATGAATGATCGAAGGTTGTTTTATTTTCCAGAAAGTAAAAATTAACAAAGAAAAGTACAAATTTATAACAAATTTGATTTGCCTGGTCGAGATTTGATAATAGTTGTGGCCATAATAAGTAGAACGCTAGGAAAATTAAACATACAAGAGTTGCTTACGCATTTTGAAATTAATCTACATTTATGGAGTCTTACTCAAGGAATCAACTTCAAGTTACAAAGAAAACAATATTTTAAGTCCAATCCCTTTTTAAGTCCAATCCCTTTCACTCAAATTGCAACTTTACATTTGTACACAAAGTTATTTGTTTCAATCTCTATCTTTCTACCAGTAATAGGTATCGGTATTTATTCGGATTTCGTTCTCTCATTATTAGGTGAGAAGGTCGAAACTATTCTATATAATTATTTTTATAGATAGTTTTCATGAATTAAAAAAAAAATCAAAAACGAATCCTATGATTTCTAAAATTGTTTGTTGTACAATGAAAAAGAAAAAAAAAAAGACTTAGTTTGATTCATACACTTTGCTCGCTCAATCACTTCACAAATGTCTTGATAGATCATATAATGAAGATAAAAATTCTCACACCTTAGTTTCCCAAATAAACAAAATAACTCTCAAAATCTTATATTTAGTCACCCATCCCTTGACACATTTTTTGTTCATCATATAAGCTTATTGAATGCCTTTTGTTCAACTTTTTAAAGGTGCAACTTACTCATAATTTGAATAACCATTCTTTCTTAGCTCTAATTGGAGAGAATGCATAAGACTTCAAATCTATTAAGACTCTTCCTTAGTGTTGTTATTTGCATGTGACACTCTCCTTGTGTCTAATGTTTGAAGAGTCCTCATAGATTCTTATTCATGGACCTAAACAAACCGTTTCTGCTACTGATTTGCAAATATAAAATGAAAACAATAATAGCCAAAAATTGACAACTAAACGTATTAAGTTATGGTTGGAAGTTGTGGATCTGTAACACCCCAAACCCGGACAAGACACCACGTCCGAATCTGGTATGCTACGGGGAAATCGTTTTTGAAAAGTTAGATTTTCCGTTTAAAAACTGAGTGAAAACACAGTGTGTTTGAAACAAATTTGAGTAGTCTCGTTTGAAGAACAGTTGATGTATTTGGAACCCAGAGATTTTGAAAACTTAGCCAGAATGTGTAGTTAAAATGAGTTTAAACCATTTAAAACCTCATTAGTTTCTTAGTGATACATAAAACACTTTTAACTCAGAAGAACTACAAGTTTGGATTGGGAACCAGTTGTATTTGTTTGTCAAAAAGACTTAGTGTGATACCCGATGGTATAGTTTAAAACACATTGCGTTATAGTTTTGAAATCGTTATCTTTCCAAGTTTTAGTAAAATTTATTCCAAGTTACTTTGTTAAGACATGTCAAAAAATCAACGTAAAGCGTAAACAACTTAAAACATAACTTTAAAGGCCTTTTACAAACCAAATAAACCCAATTAAAAGTAAATAAACCTAAGTACCCAATTAGTAGAGTCTGAGTAAAACTTTATTAAAGCATGGCATGTGCACCCCGAGTCCATCCCGGCTCCACGTCCGCAGCTACGAGTCACCTGAAATGTCAAAGGAGAGGGTGAGTCGAGTGACTCAGTGTGTAAATCCCGCTCTCGAAGAATCAACATGCTAACACACATCATACATAGCAACATGATTAATGCAACCCGATCCTAACCATCCATATCGCCTTTTCTACCCCGTGTGGTACCAAACCACTGGTGGTGCCAAACCACTGGTGACATATAGTCACAATGTGTTACCAAAACACTGGTGTCCCAAAGACACAATATCCGTCAATGTGGTACCAAACCACTGGTGTCCCAAAGACACAATGTGCTACCAAAGCACTGGTGACCGAAGTCACAAATCCAATGATGATGGGGCCAACCCATCGTGTGATACCAAATCACTAGCAGACGATCCCATATCTCAAGTGGGGCCAACCCACGGTGGTCAAACCACAGGGACAAGTCGCAATGAGGTGCCAAACCTCTGGTGTCCCAAAGACACAATGTGCTACCAAAGCACTGGTGACCGTAGTCACAAATCTGGTGATGGGGCCAACCCATCGTGTGATACCAAATCACTGGCGTCAATCCCGTATAATCATCCGTGGGGCCAACCCACTGTGGTACTGAGCCACTGGGACGAGACGCTGAGGTACCAAACCTCTGGAGGTGCCAAACCTCTGGTGACCCAAAGTCACAAAGTTGTGCTACCAAAGCACTGGTGCTCGTCAGCACAATATACCACTGCTCCCTCCTCTCGTATCACCCACACATATCATACTCATGGGATTATGCATCTCATACAAGCCATGCATATCATGCCAACATATCAAGCATTACAACTCATAACATGCATAACATAATTCATGATATCATATATTATCATTAATACTCATCATAGAACAGACTTACCCGAATCGTACACATACCCCATTTGGGTATTCATTTGTCCATCATACTGTTATAATTTTTAACAGGCAAACAGGTTTTATTAATAATCTTACTAAGTATCAGTGTGTTAGTTTACACACTTGATAATACGAGCCTAGAAATCCTGACCAAAGCGATCTAAGTCCCTCGCTTGCTAACTCCTACAATCGGCCAAACATAGGGGTTAGGCATCACTAACATTCGGCCAACATAGAGACACCAAAAAGGGTTAATGCTAGAACCCTTACCTTGCACCCGTTTGGTTTCCTACCAAACCCGAACCAATAGTGATTCCCTTTGACAATCGGCCTCCACCTGAAAAGAACCATTAATCCTTAATGGCTTGGCTAACCGAAATAAAAGAATCAACCAATAATATTGACCCTTACCAAACTTACCCCACTTGACTACTCAGAGAACGAAGACTTCCACCCGATTGTATCCAAAGTCCGAATAACCTAAAATGAAATCGGTTCCAAAACCAATGATTAACTTCCAGCAACAAGGCTACCTTCGGCTCTTAACCAAACCAAACGATCAAGAACAGAAAAAGAAAGAAATGGCCATTCGGCCAAAACTTACCACCACCAACGATTAAGGCCAGGCTTCCAAGACACCACTGATATTCGGTCAAGGGAGATTACTAGGGGGAAGGGAAATATTCGGCCAAAAAGATCACTAAAAGGGGGTGTATAGATTCGGCTAACACCTTGAATAAAAGAAGGAGAATTTGCTTTTTAGATGTTTAACACACCTGTGATCGGTTCTCAATGAAAGAAGAGAGAAAATAATTGTAATATGAGAGTAGAGTGGGAATGAAATTTCGGCAAGATGGTTTAAGAAAAAGAGAAAAATCGGCAACAAATAGAAGAAAGGTTCGGCTTAAGATTTTGGAAAGAAAAGAAATGATGAAAATAATTTGGGAGGTGACTTTCGGTTTACACAAATGAAAAGAAGAAAGAACTAGAAGATCATTCGGCTAGCAACCCAAAATGTAGAAAGACCAATTACACAATTCGGCAAGTAGAGTTGCTTTTGGACCTACGGCTTCAAGGAGAAAAATGAAGGAATTAGCTTGAGAATTCGACTTAGTATGACAAAAAGAAAGGAAAGAAATTTGACTCCTATTGACCGAATGTGCACACAAATGCCCAAAAAGAATTTCGGCTACCCCAATTACCACTTACCAACCAGCCAACCTCCTCCCCAAGCATCCAAGCCGTCACTTCCCCCCATTCCAAGCCCCAAATATTCGGCCATACCCCTCAATGCACTCACATCCACCCATTTCAAAAGTGTGGACCAAGTCTTTCTCCTCAAATTGCTCTCCACCTTTCATTTGAAAGGTAAGACTTGGTCCAACTGGGCTAGCTCCTTATTTGTGCTTCAAAACACCAATTAAAAATTCTTAAACCCTAGCTCTTCCAACTCCTCTCACCTAAGCCCAAAAATCAAATTTTTCCCATTCACTCAGGCACACACCTAGGCTACACTTAAGCCCCAAAAACATAAAAATAGCAACATAGCATACTAACAACACGCAGAACCTGCCATGACAAAAATAACCCCTAACCCGAGATATTACAGTTCTATCTCCCTTAAAAAATAATTTCGGCCTCGAAATTACCTGGTCAAAAGAGTTGCGGGTATTGCTGTCTCATTGCATCCTCGGGTTCCCACGTCGCTTCTTCTACACCATGATTCCGCCAAAGTACCTTAACCAAAGGCACAGACTTCCTACGCAGAACCTTCACATCCCGATCAAGAATCTGTACAGGTTCCTCTTCTATAGACAAGTCTGGATTCACCTCGATCTCTTCCACTGCTACCACATGCGACGGATCTGAACGATACCTCCGAAGCATCGAAACGTGAAAAACATCATGAATCTGGCTAAGCTCTGTTGGCAACTCAAGCTGATACGCCACTGGTCCAACTCGCCTCAACACCTTATACGGCCCAATGAACCTCGGACTTAGCTTGCCTTTCTTCCCGAACCTCAATACCTTCTTCCAAGGCGAGACCTTCAGAAACACTCGATCCCCAACAGCAAACTCTATATCTCTTCGCTTAAGATCGGCATAAGACTTCTGCCGGTCCGAAGCTTCCTTCAATCGAGCCTGAATCAACTTAACCTTATCCTCAGTCTCAGCTACCAACTCGGGTCCCAACAATTGACGTTCACCTAACTCTGTCCAACACGTAGGTGAGCGACACTTCCTACCATACAACGCCTCATACGGAGCCATCTTGATGCTCGCTTGGTAACTGTTGTTGTAGGCAAACTCAGCTAATGGTAGAAACTCCTCCCAACTACCTCTGAAATCCAGGACACAACCTCTCAGCATGTCTTCTAAGATCTGAATAACCCTTTCTGATTGACCGTCAGACTGCGGGTGAAAAACCGTGCTGAAATCCAAACGAGTACCCAGAGCCTGATGCAATTCCTTCCAGAACCTTGAAGTAAACCTGGGATCCCTATCCGAGATTATCGAAACTGGCACACCGTGCAACCTCACTATCTCTGAAACATACAGCTTTGCTAGCTTCTGAAGTGAGTAGTCAACCCTCACTGGAATAAAGTGAGCTGATTTAGTCAGACGGTCCACCACTACCCAAACTGAATCCTTCTTGCTTGGCGTAAGCGGTAGCCCACTGACAAAATCCATGGTTATCCTTTCCCACTTCCACTGAGGAATTTTCACAGGCTGAAGCAAACCCGACGGCAACTGATGTTCAGCCTTGACCTGCTGACAAGTCAGACACCTCCCAACAAACTCTGTCACCTCTTTCTTCAAACCAGGCCACCAAAACTGCTCTCTAAGATCCTTATACATCTTGCTACCTCCAGGATGCATAGCATGAGGACTGCTATGTGCGTCCTGAAGAATCTTCTGTCTCAGCTCAACATCTTTAGGCATACAAGCCTTACCTTGAAAACACAGAACCTTATCACCAGACAAGCTGTAACCCTCTAAACCACCATTCTGCACTTGTAACCTTCGCGCACTCAGAACCTCATCCTCTAACTGTTTTTCTCTGATCTGCTCAACCCAAGTAGGCTTAACCTGCAGCTCTGCCAGAATACTCCCGTCGTCATACAAACTTAAATGGGCAAACAATGCTCTTAAGTCCGAAACAACCTTACGGCTCAACGCGTCTGCTACCACGTTAGCCTTGCCCGGATGATACTCGATCGAACAGTCGTAATCTTTCAGCAACTCAACCCATCTACGCTGCCTCAAATTCAAATCCTTCTGAGTCAGTAGATACTTCAGACTTTTGTGATCTGTGTAGACTATAGATCTCTCTCCGTACAAGTAGTGCCTCCAAATCTTTAAGGCGAAAACTACAGCCGCTAGCTCCAAATCGTGCGTCGGATAGTTGACCAAAAGAACCGGCGCACCTCACGGTGAAACACTTGGCCTGATAAAACCTCGATCCAATAACTCCTGGATCTGAGCCTTAAGCTCCACCAATTCCTTTGGTGCCATCCTATACGGAGCAATAGACACTGGCGCAGTCCCGGGTAACAGATCAATCCCGAACTCTACCTCTCGATCTGGCGGCAAACCCGGAAGCTCCTCAGGAAACACATCAGCAAATTCCTTAACAGTACGAACCTTCTCAACAGCAGACTCTTTAGCCTCCAAGGCATACACATGAACCACATACGCTTCGCAGCCCTTCCTGACCATCTTCTCCGCTTTCAAAGCAGATACCACATTTGATAAGTAATCCCTCCTATTACCTATCATGGCCACTTCGTCACCACCAACCGTCTTAAGAACCATACGCTTAGCCGCGCAATCCAACCTCGCCTGGTACTTAACCAGCCAATCCATCCCAAGAATCAGATCGAACTCCCCAAACGGCAGTTCCATCAGATCAGCAGCAAACACTACCCCTTGAAGTTCTAGAGGTACATCTCTAAACAGTTTATCTACTACTACAGAGTGACCTAGAGGACTAATCACGGTCATCTGCCTAGAAGATATCTCAGAGTCTAAGTCCATTGTCTCTACTATACTACTGGCAACATAAGAGTGTGTAGAACCCACATCAATTAAAGCAGTATAAGGAGTACCAAAAATCAAAAACGTACCGGTTATGACGTCCGGTGTGTCGCCCTCCTCTCGGCGCCTCGCAGCATACACCAATCCAGGCTGTCTAGCATCAGAACTACCCGCACCTCTGCCCGGTGCTCCACGGCCCCGACCAGAACCATTACCACCTCTGCCATTACCACGGCCCCTCTGCGGTGGCGGTCCATTACCTCTGAACTGATTACGGCCCTGACTCTCAGACTGAATCCTGGCCATCCTACGCGGACAGTCCCTAATGCGATGATTCAGAGAACCACACTCGAAGCAACCTTTACCTCCAGTCCAGCAACCACCCCAATGAGATTTCCCACACTGATTACACTGCGGCGGTCCCTGCCTAGCAGCAACAAACCTAGCAGACTGATTCTGCCCACTCGATCTAGCCCTCTTCTGCGGATTACCCGACGAACCAGAAGACCCAAAGCTCCTCTTAAGCCTACTCCTGTCCATGCTCTGCCTTACCGACTCCTTAACACCCTCGGCTACCTTAGCCTTCTCAACTAAGACAGCAAACTCGCGCTCCTGCTGAGGAGCAATCAGCAGCCTCAACTCGTCTCGCAGACCATCCTCGAAACGAACACACCTCTCATGCTCAGTGGCTACAATACCCCTGGCATACCTACTCAGCTTCAGGAACTCAGCCTCGTACTCAGCAACAGATTTACTCCCCTGAACCAGCCTCAGAAATGCCTTTCTCTGGGAGTCGATGTAACTAGCCCCGATGTACTTCTTTTGATATGCAGTTCTGAAGTAATCCCATGTCAAATCCTCCGCGGCCACACTATCCCGAACCGTGAGCCACCACTGATACGACTCATCCCGGAGAAGCGATACAATACCCTTCAGCTTCTCTTCAGCCGTCAAGTCCAGATCATCCATGATCCGCTCAGTTGCCTCCAGCCAATATTCAGCAGTGCTAGGAGCAACACCAGATACGCCTCGAAAGAATTCAGCCCCATTAGCCCGGAGTCGCTCAGGAACTGATTTCCTAACTCCTGCACCACCACTTGCCCCAGC
The DNA here is from genome assembly GCA_005393395.2 of Gossypium australe. Lineage (NCBI taxonomy): Eukaryota > Viridiplantae > Streptophyta > Magnoliopsida > Malvales > Malvaceae > Gossypium > Gossypium australe. The sequence continues at coordinate 88,341,864 of CM016625.1, forward strand.
TACCCTTTCCAACACTCGCAGCATCGCCTGTGACACTGCGTCGTCCCCAGTCTGATCTTGGAACTCACCAACTCCAGCTGGTGGCGGAACCGGTATCTCATTTTCTGAACCCTGCCCAGATCCTACGGGCTCAGAAACCGTCATTCTACCCCTACCTCTACCACGAGTATTACGACCACGTCCACCTCGAGTGCTCATATCTAATCTTTCTACGTATCTGATTAAAGAATTTTTATGCATCAGTATTTATTCCACTTGTTTAAAAAGCAAGTCTTATGAATATTAAAGAGGATTTGTTTTCGCGAGTTCACAGAATCCTATCAGTTTCAATCTCTAAGGTAGCATACTATTGCTATTCATCAAATCATATAACATCCAATCAAATCACAAAGAATAGTCCGGGGTACTTACCTGGGCGAACTGGTGCCGGAGACTCGGTGCCATGCCTTTCAAACCATATATTCAAACTCAAAACACTTAAGACATCCTTTAAAAACATTTTGGGCCTCAGGCCCACAGCCGAGCCTTTGAACTTGGCTCTGATACCACAATTGTAACACCCCAAACCCGGACAAGACACCACGTCCGAATCTGGTATGCTACGGGGAAATCGTTTTTGAAAAGTTAGATTTTCCGTTTAAAAACTGAGTGAAAACACAGTGTGTTTGAAACAAATTTGAGTAGTCTCGTTTGAAGAACAGTTGATGTATTTGGAACCCAGAGATTTTGAAAACTTAGCCAGAATGTGTAGTTAAAATGAGTTTAAACCATTTAAAACCTCATTAGTTTCTTAGTGATACATAAAACACTTTTAACTCAGAAGAACTACAAGTTTGGATTGGGAACCAGTTGTATTTGTTTGTCAAAAAGACTTAGTGTGATACCCGATGGTATAGTTTAAAACACATTGCGTTATAGTTTTGAAATCGTTATCTTTCCAAGTTTTAGTAAAATTTATTCCAAGTTACTTTGTTAAGACATGTCAAAAAATCAACGTAAAGCGTAAACAACTTAAAACATAACTTTAAAGGCCTTTTACAAACCAAATAAACCCAATTAAAAGTAAATAAACCTAAGTACCCAATTAGTAGAGTCTGAGTAAAACTTTATTAAAGCATGGCATGTGCACCCCGAGTCCATCCCGGCTCCACGTCCGCAGCTACGAGTCACCTGAAATGTCAAAGGAGAGGGTGAGTCGAGTGACTCAGTGTGTAAATCCCGCTCCCGAACAATCAACATGCTAACACACATCATACATAGCAACATGATTAATGCAACCCGATCCTAATCATCCATATCGCCTTTTCTACCCCGTGTGGTACCAAACCACTGGTGGTGCCAAACCACTGGTGACATATAGTCACAATGTGTTACCAAAACACTGGTGTCCCAAAGACACAATATCCGTCAATGTGGTACCAAACCACTGGTGTCCCAAAGACACAATGTGCTACCAAAGCACTGGTGACCGAAGTCACAAATCCAATGATGATGGGGCCAACCCATCGTGTGATACCAAATCACTAGCAGACGATCCCATATCTCAAGTGGGGCCAACCCACGGTGGTCAAACCACAGGGACAAGTCGCAATGAGGTGCCAAACCTCTGGTGTCCCAAAGACACAATGTGCTACCAAAGCACTGGTGACCGTAGTCACAAATCTGGTGATGGGGCCAACCCATCGTGTGATACCAAATCACTGGCGTCAATCCCGTATAATCATCCGTGGGGCCAACCCACTGTGGTACTGAGCCACTGGGACGAGACGCTGAGGTACCAAACCTCTGGAGGTGCCAAACCTCTGGTGACCCAAAGTCACAAAGTTGTGCTACCAAAGCACTGGTGCTCGTCAGCACAATATACCACTGCTCCCTCCTCTCGTATCACCCACACATATCATACTCATGGGATTATGCATCTCATACAAGCCATGCATATCATGCCAACATATCAAGCATTACAACTCATAACATGCATAACATAATTCATGATATCATATATTATCATTAATACTCATCATAGAACAGACTTACCCGAATCGTACACATACCCCATTTGGGTATTCATTTGTCCATCATACTGTTATAATTTTTAACAGGCAAACAGGTTTTATTAATAATCTTACTAAGTATCAGTGTGTTAGTTTACACACTTGATAATACGAGCCTAGAAATCCTGACCAAAGCGATCTAAGTCCCTCGCTTGCTAACTCCTACAATTGGCCAAACATAGGGGTTAGGCATCACTAACATTCGGCCAACACAGAGACACCAAAAAGGGTTAATGCTAGAACCCTTACCTTGCACCCGTTTGGTTTCCTACCAAACCCGAACCAATAGTGATTCCCTTTGACAATCGGCCTCCACCTGAAAAGAACCATTAATCCTTAATGGCTTGGCTAACCGAAATAAAAGAATCAACCAATAATATTGACCCTTACCAAACTTACCCCACTTGACTACTCAGAGAATGAAGACTTCCACCCGATTGTATCCAAAGTCCGAATAACCTAAAATGAAATCGGTTCCAAAACCAATGATTAACTTCCAGCAACAAGGCTACCTTCGGCTCTTAACCAAACCAAACGATCAAGAACAGAAAAAGAAAGAAATGGCCATTCGGCCAAAACTTACCACCACCAACGATTAAGGCCAGGCTTCCAAGACACCACTGATATTCGGTCAAGGGAGATTACTAGGGGGAAGGGAAATATTCGGCCAAAAAGATCACTAAAAGGGGGTGTATAGATTCGGCTAACACCTTGAATAAAAGAAGGAGAATTTGCTTTTTAGATGTTTAACACACCTGTGATCGGTTCTCAATGAAAGAAGAGAGAAAATAATTGTAATATGAGAGTAGAGTGGGAATGAAATTTCGGCAAGATGGTTTAAGAAAAAGAGAAAAATCGGCAACAAATAGAAGAAAGGTTCGGCTTAAGATTTTGGAAAGAAAAGAAATGATGAAAATAATTTGGGAGGTGACTTTCGGTTTACACAAATGAAAAGAAGAAAGAACTAGAAGATCATTCGGCTAGCAACCCAAAATGTAGAAAGACCAATTACACAATTCGGCAAGTAGAGTTGCTTTTGGACCTACGGCTTCAAGGAGAAAAATGAAGGAATTAGCTTGAGAATTCGACTTAGTATGACAAAAAGAAAGGAAAGAAATTTGACTCCTATTGACCGAATGTGCACACAAATGCCCAAAAAGAATTTCGGCTACCCCAATTACCACTTACCAACCGGCCAACCTCCTCCCCAAGCATCCAAGCCGTCACTTCCCCCCATTCCAAGCCCCAAATATTCGGCCATACCCCTCAATGCACTCACATCCACCCATTTCAAAAGTGTGGACCAAGTCTTTCTCCTCAAATTGCTCTCCACCTTTCATTTGAAAGGTAAGACTTGGTCCAACTGGGCTAGCTCCTTATTTGTGCTTCAAAACACCAATTAAAAATTCTTAAACCCTAGCTCTTCCAACTCCTCTCACCTAAGCCCAAAAATCAAATTTTTCCCATTCACTCAGGCACACACCTAGGCTACACTTAAGCCCCAAAAACATAAAAATAGCAACATAGCATACTAACAACACGCAGAACCTGCCATGACAAAAATAACCCCTAACCCGGGATATTACAGGATCATAAAGTGGGCACATGTAACCTCACACTATTCTTGCACAACTTGCATCCTAAGTGTAACACCCCTAACTCGTATCCATCGCTGGAACAAGGTTACGGAACATTACCAGAATTTATAGATTAATTAACAGACATTTCATATCATCTAGCATACATATCAGAACCAATCAAATCATTGGAAATAAGTTGGAACTAAATCGGTTACTCAAAGAATTTTTCAAAAAACATCAAAATTTTTCAAAGGTGCAGGGGACACACGCCTGTGTGGCCAGGTCGTGTGACTCACACGGTCAAGAGACACTCCTGTGTCTCAGTCCATGTGGGTATTCGAAATAGGGATACACGACTGTGTCCCAGCCCGTGTCCAAACTTATGAGGTCTCTGACTTGGGCCACACGGCCAAGCCACACGCGCCGTGTGCTAGGCCGTGTGAGCATTCTGTTTTGTGTAAATTAAAGATACAGGGGACACATGGCCGTGTGTCACACACAGTTGAGACACATGCTCGTGCCTCTACCCGTGTGGACAAAATAGGACATTTTTCTAGCCACATTTCTCACCGAATTTGGCATCAACCTAACTCAACATTTTTGCACAATAAGCAGCCTTAACAAGACATTTAAAACAAGTCAAACTCAAATCTTATACATGAGATATCATCACATAAATCCAAATATCAAAACTTACCGAATTGACTAAATACACATATATGCATATTTTACCAAAATATATACCAATTCAAACCAACCATCAATATACCTATAGGATTTTCATCACTCAATCATTTCAAACACACATCAAACATGGTAAAACAACTTATACACACATCAAAAAATATCCATCACAAGCCATTCAAATGGCTAGTCTCAATAAAACATCTACTTGCCAACATTGGCTAAAGTAACCTATACATGCCATTATAACCAAAATTAATTTACTATTTATACCGAATGAGCCGTTGGATAGTGTGAATCTGCTCTGCCCAGCTTCCAACCAAAACAAGCTTCCAAATTACTATAAAACATGCAAAATAAAATAGAGTAATTATTTAAGCTTAGTAAGTTTGTATAACATGGAATTTAACTTACCATTTATTCACATTTAAGGTAAGCATACCAACATAACCAAACCAATTTGGCCAAAAGTCAAAACACATATCCTTAACATATTAGTCATGTAAACACATATAATAGCCCATAAACATGGATGAATATAGTCATTAAGCATGTTCCACATACATGTATCAAGCATATCATGCTTCAATATATAAAGTGATATCATTTCCATGTATTTCAGGTATATACCGGTAATAGTTCATTTTGAATTTATATGGTCTCATATCAGAACTTTGCCCGTTGAACCATTTAAAATATCGTTGGATACACGGGTAGTACACACGAAGTGTACAAATCTGTAATCTGTTAGTTCATATACACATATGCTCATACGAGCATGTCAACGGGAAGCTCTTCCAAGCCATATAATGGAAAGCTCATGTGAGCTAAGTAACGGGAAGCTCATACTAGCTATATATCGGGAAGCTCTTGTGAGCCAAATACCAAGAAGCTCATGAGAGCCAAGTATCATGAAGCTCAAGAGAGCTGTGGTGTATATGTAACACATGCAGGATTACAACCATATTGGGAACCCTAATGACATGTCATTTGTATCCTTCGAATTTCTAACGTTCAAACGGGACTTGATAATTATCGGATCTATGATCATAATTACACATGGAAATTTGTACAAATCACACACAACAATATTCAATTTAAAACATTTAAAAATATAATTTAGTTACACGAACTTACCTCGATAAGTATATGTAGATACGAAGGTTACTAATCCGATACTTTTTCTTTGCCTCAATATAACTCCGTATTAGGTCTATCCGGATCTATACGAATGAATTTAACTCAATTTAATATAATTCATATGCAATTTAATCCAACACACATCTCTGGAAAATTTATTATTTTGCCCTTATACTTTTAATTTATTGTAATTTAGTCCCTAGGCTCGAAAAATGAAATTCATACAATTTAATCCTTAGTAAAGTGTAGCCGATTTTCATACATATCAGTAGCAGCCCATGTATTTCACAAAAAATTAGAAATTTTTTCCATAAATTTTTCATATTTTCAATTTAGTCCCTAATTGACAATTTCATCAAAATTCTCTTTACAAAAGTTGTTTATCTAACAACAACCTTTAGTTTTCTATCATAAAACTTTAAAATTCAACTATACTCATCTATGGCGAAACCCCATTACTTTAAAGATTTTGCAAATTAATCCCCGATATATCTAGATTAAGCTATTACAATCTCGGAAACATAAAAATTATTAAAAACGAGACTAAAATACATACCTAATTAAGCCATATAAGTTTGCTAGAACTCAAGCTTCCATGGCTAGGGTTTCCATATTTTTGATGAAAGATGATGTGAATGAATGATAATAATAATTAGTTAATTCATTTGTCATCATTATTTTATCAACTTGCCAAAATTAGCCTTAACAATTTCTTAAATTTCCAATGATGAATTATCATTCTTATCTACTAACTACTCTAAATGGTCTATTTGCCATATAAGGACCTCTAATTAAAAATTCCATAGCTATTTGATACTTGTAACTACTAGAATTTAATTTTCACACTTTATGCAATTTAGTCCTTTTTATCAAGTTAAGAATGTAAACGGTAAAATTTCTTAACAAAATTTTTATATTATATTTCTATCATACTGTAGACTATAAAATAATATTAAAATAAATTTTCTTTTGACCTCGGATTTGTGGTCCTGAAACTACTATTTCAATTTCACTGAAAACGGGTTGTTACAACTCTCCCCGTAAAGGAATTTTTGTCCTCGAAAATCTTACCAGTAAAAAGGTTTGGATATTGCTTTCTCATAGTTTCTTCAAGTTCCAAGGTAGCTTCTTCTATTTCGTTTCGTTGTCAGAGGACTTTTACTAAAGCTACCTTTTTATTTCTCAATTCTTTCACCTCACGTGCTAGAACTCTGACCGGTTCCTCAATGTATGTCATGTCAGGATGAATTTCAACATCCGTCAGAGAAATAACATGTGAAGGGTGAGATCGGTACTGTCTTAACATACATACATGAAAGACATTATGAATTTGATGACGTCACGAACTAAATAGAATACGAAAAATGCTAGCGCACCTATCAAATGGTAGTATAGCTATGGTGAGTCCGGAATATCGTATCCACAAGGACTAAAAGTACTTGTATTAACTATATTTCTATTATTTAGCCTAATAATTAAGGGGATTGTTTTTAATCTAAATCTAAACTAATTAACTATGAACGCGACAGAGAGTAAAGAAAGTAATCGAATAAACCAATAATAAAGATAATACCTAGGAAAGAATCCACCTTGACTTAACTTATTCACTTGCCTTGATCCGTAGAAATCCCTAAATTATGTTAATATCTCTTTCGAGACTAAGAACAACTGACTCTAGGTTGATTAATTGAAATCTCTTTCTAATTAAAACCCCTATCATCGCATTAACTAAATCTATAGATTTCCTATTAGATTTGACTCTAATCCGACAGATTTATGTCGTCCTATTTCTAGGATTGCAATCAACTCTACTCAATTATGCTATATCTACTCTTAAATAGGGATTTTTGCTCCACTAAATAAGCAAATCAAACTTGAATATCTTGAAAATATTAAAGCAAGAATTAAGAACACATAATTAAGAACAAGAGAAAGTATTTATCATGTAATTCAGATAATTAAATAATAAGATTCATCATAGGTTTCATCCTCCCTAGGTATTTTAGGGAGTTTAGTTCATAATGTAAAAGGAAAACATCTCAAAATAAGGAAAACAACAAGGCATAAAGAACCCAAAACCTTCTAAGGGAATTTGATGCAGATATTCAATCTTGAATGAGATCCTGCTTCTGAATTGATTCCGACGGCTTCCCTCGAGTAATTTCTTCTTCTACTTTGCGTGTCTCTTTAGGTCTTCTTCTAGTGTGTTTTTATAGACTTTGGAATGCTCACAATACCTAAAAAAATGTCTTTTTCCACGTGAAAACAAAATAGGGTGCGGTAGGGACACGGGCGTGTGATCAACCTGTGTAATAATGCCCAGGCTGTGTGCAATACTGACATGGTTAGAAATCAACACGGGATGGCACACGGGCGTGTGGCCAGCCCGTATGTCTTCCACGGGAGTGTGAGAGGCCCATGTTAAGGTACCCAATCCATGTGTAATGCTGACATGGTTCGAGATTGACACGAGCTAGAACACAAGCGTGTTGCCAGCCTGTGTGTGATACTAAAATCGGCTCTTTTTGCTCAATTTTGGCTCGTTTTTCACTCCTTTCGCTCCCCTATGTATGCTCACCTAAGTATAGAAACATGAAATTAAAGGATTAGGAGCATTGAGTTCACAAAATTATATAATAAAACATCCAAAAACATGCTAAGCATGGGATAAAAATGTGTTACTTTTATGGTTTATAAAATATCCCCACACTTAAGCATTTGCTTGTCCTCAAGCAAAATCTTCAATTTACAATTAAAATTAAACTTTCTTAATTCATAATTCTCATCAATAATGTTTTATCATAATTCAAGAATAATCACACATTGATAATTCAACTAAAAGAGCACTAAAAAAAATGAAAACATAAGTGTTTGCCCTTATCTAAAGAATTACCTTTAGTCCAAAATCGACAAGATTTGACATCCTCACTAAAGATTCACTCAAATCACTCGAAGTGTTTAAGGTTCAAAAGTTAAGCACTCAAAAGTCAAACATGAAAAGTTATTACCATAGGCTTGCATGAAAATCAAATCTCCACCACTATAAAATGAGATGATACACAAATCAAAAGATCTTTAAAGGGTTGCAATGGGGCTTGGGTTAAAGGTATGGATAAAGGTTGAAAAAGAAGGTTTAGAATCGAGATCGTATTGATAAATTACCTAACTAGAAAAATAAATTACTACTGAAAAATTACATCAATTGAAATTATTAAAGAATAACACGAGTTTCTTCTTAGAATATGAAATTTTAAGCTCAAACCAAAGAACTAGTAAATAAATATGAATTTTTTTTTATAAGAGAAAATTTAACAACTGAAATAAAGGAACATAGTTAGGCAACTTAACCAAATCAAATCTCGACAAAAAGGGAGTCAATAAAACAGAAACAATGAATAAAAAGTGAGTTATGGGTTAAAAATAATGGGTGAATCAAGAACGGTTTGTTAGGCTCAAAGGGGTTCACTAAGGGTTAATTGTGAAGGTAAGCTTTTAATGGGATAAATGGGTTAAAACCTAAGTGCCTTTATCATCTCAGTATATCAAATCAAAGGTGTGGTCTCGACATGCATAATCGAAGCAAGTTCTAGAATACAAATCAATATTGACACACTCATAACCAATAATAAAGTGAGCAAGAAAAAGTATATGCTCTAAAGGCTCAAAATCTCACAAAACTTACAATTTTTTTATATCAATCTCGCAAATCTCAAACTTTTAAGGTAATATTTAAATTTAGGGAAACAACCTAACAAATTTTTAATTCTGAAAATAGACTTATCATCCTTGATTCTCTAATATCTTAAAGTTTAAATAATCAATGCACAATTACCTATGAATTTATCTAAAACACATCAATGATAATCACAAATCAATAGGGATTCATTCTAATAGTAATATGAGAAAATTACTTAATCACAAGACAAAATTTAGGGATTTTTCAAATAATCATATAAATAACCTCCCCACACTTAAGATGTACATTATCCTCAATGTACAAACAAATATAATCACAGTATAAACATAATATCATAAGAGAGGGAGAAAACTAAAACTGCCCTGAATAATGGATGAAATTCCTAGAATAGTGAAAAACGGAACGGTAGACAAAGCTAAATGTAGAGCATGATTCTAAGCAACTGATAAGAAAATAAACACAAATACTAAAGAGGATTAAATGATTAAAACTCGATTAGGAACAATTATTAGAAAGAAAAATATAGTTCAAAATATAAAAACAAAATAAACATGAACATAAAAAGAAATAGAAAAATAAAGATAAAAATTAAAATTAAAATTAAGACAAATGGACTTAATGGTCCTCATCATCAGACTCGTCGTGAGTCGTCGGCGCCGAAGATGAAATATGGAGATGGTGGCAAATCTGCTACAATGTAGCCTCAAGACTGTCGAACCGTTAGAAGCATTGCTGCTCGAAGCAAGTGAGATGCTCAGATATGTTTGTCAAAGTAGCAACAGAAGGAGGAGGTCGGTGACTCGGAGGTGGAGGTTGGTCCTCGTGAGAGGGAGGAACATCATCAGTGATGTCCTCGGGTTCATCCTAAGCATCAAAATGGGACAATCGGTACTGAGGAGAGTCTACTCCACGACGGCGCTCTATCATCCTCATGTGGATCATGGTTGATAGGCCTTGCGGAGACATCCGACCAACTAATGTGAGTAACGAGGATTGCGCCGGTGTGTCTAAAAGGCCAAAGTGTCTAGCGATACGAGTCACATAAGGACCTAAGCAGATAGGGCCCTTCCTGTGGCATTCGGTCTGATGGAGAAAAGCGAGGGCAATGAAGTATACCAAGTCAAATACATGCCTTTGTGCCATGCTCCATAAGAAATAAGCATCATGAGTATTGACGACACCGGTGCTCTCTCGCCGAACTGTCAAGGTGTGAGCTAATATTGCGTGAAGGTATCATAGAGTTGGAGAGAGAGACGTCACCTTTAAGCGACTCGGATCATAAGGGCCCATAGTGGCGAGAAGATCCGCCCAATAGGAGGACGTTGGGTAATGAATATGGCGGTGGAGGTGAGGGAATTTTCGGTACCCATAAACCCCTCTGTATAAAGCCCCAAGGCAACTCCGAACTCTGGGATACTCAGCTGGCGCACTAAGCCGCCAAGTCAGAATGTAAAGGTACCTGGCTCATCATGCGTCGACATGACTGACTATAGCTAGAACATCAAGCAAATTTCCAAAGTGGGCTCCATATATGTGGGCTCGACAATATCAAAGAAGCGGTCCCATGGAACTGTAGTCAGAAGGGTCCAAATGGGGTCTGTAACACCCCTAACCCGTAACCATCGCTGGGCTAGGGTTAAGAGGCATTACCAAATCATCGGAACACTTCACATTCATTTCACGACACAAAGTCAATCATCAATCAAGAATACTCAAATACAAGCATATAGTCCCTTATCGAGGTCTACGAGACCTTAAACACTTGTTAGAAAGAGGTCGGGACTAAACCGAACACTTATGAAAGTTTTCAGAAATTTAAACAGTTTTCAACACTACAGAGGTCACACGCCCATGCAGTCAGGTCGTGTGCCTCACACGGCTACCAGACACACCCATGTGTCTAGGCCGTGCCAAAACAGAGCATACATACTGACCTATCCCCACGGCCACTAGACACGCCCGTGTGCCATGGCCATGTGAAATTAGGCTAGCTACTGACTTGATCACACGGCCACCAAGCATGCCCGTGTCCCTTGGTCATGTATGCAAAATAGGCCATTTGCAAGGCCAATTTGCCACCCACACATAGGTCAACCCTACAAGCACATTTAAGCATATTTTCACACTCAAATTGACAACCAAATTAATGTTAAATGATCAACATATCATTCCATCTACTATGATTCTCTAATCATGTCAAATTATATACCAAATTTCACAACTAAAACACATACATTACCAAACATGATTCATCCTCAATATCACTAGATCATAATAGCATCAAACCATCACTACGCTTACCATTCTTAAGACATATGCATTGCCATCAAACCATACCAAAACTTACTTCATATACCATAACCATTCATGCATATTACCAACATCTTGTCTAGCCATATCGCATGGCTATTTACACATCTCAAACATGTTTCAAATAACTAGCCTATACATGCCATATTTAAATATACACATATTCAAAAGTACCACAATAGATTTGCCAATAGTGTGATAGAGATGCTGACGATTCCCGGATCCGAGCTAGCTTTACTGACACTGTAAAACAGAGAAACAATCACATAGTAAGCTTTCAAAAGCTTAGTAAGTTCGTAACATAATACATCATACCAAAACAAGCCATCACATAGATTAATTCACAATCACATATACCATACATCCAAAGCTAATATGTTCAATTAACTTTCCATAAACTCATTCATAGTTTCATCAACCACATAGGTTCCGAACGTACCTTAGCCAACACTTAGTTGTCGATTACATATGCTACTCAATACTCAATATTTCATTTCGATCAATTTTTGTCACTTCTTCGATTCAATCGCACACTTAGTGCCCAAATCATTAGCCGAAGCTTAATTAACATCGCACACTTAGTGCATCTATATCAAATCGATCTTAAATCAGTAGCGCACACACAGTGCCAACCACAAAGCCGAATCTTATACTATTTCGCACACACAGTGCTAATCATCTCAGTCACATTTCCGAATACGCACACTTAGTGCCACATAACTGGAGCCCTCACATAGCATTTACAATTCAATAATATCATACCATTCATTTCATAACATTAAACATAGTTAAATAAACTATTATGTCCGAACTTACCTCGGGCGTCGAAATATCGAAACAGTCGATTAATCGAGTACTTTTTCTTTGCCTCGATCTCGATCCGAACTTCTCCTCTCTTGGTCTATACACATTCAAATTCAACTCATTCAATCACCAATTCATTCAATTCAGTCCAAACACACATATTTAGGGTATTTTACAAAATAGCCCTCATATTTTTGCATTTCTACACTTTTGTCCCTATTTTAACAAATCAGAAAATACACAAAATTTCAAATCACATATGCTTAGCCGAATTCTTGCTTTGCTAATAAAAGCCCACACCTTTCATTTATTTCACATTTTAGTCCTCCAATTTACACTTTTCTCAATTACAACCAAATTGCCCAAATTCATCAAAACTCCAAAGACAAACTACATTAATCAACCACATAACTTTCATTTTCCACCATCAACATCCAAAAACTCACATATTCATCAATGGTACATTTCAAAAACATCATCAATTCAGAAAATTTAAGAATGGGTTAGGTAGAGCACGAAGCAACGATTACAAAAACGTAGAAATTATAAAAAATAGAACAAAAATCACATACCAATTGAAGATTGAAGCGGCCGAATATCACAAAGCTCCCAAACCCTTTCTATTTTTCCTATTTTCGATTGAAAAGGAACAAAGATGAACATGCTTCATCTTTTTGTTTTGTTTAATATTAACTAAATTATCATTTTACCAATTTGACCTTTTATTAATCATATAAGACAAATAAACATTAAGGTTATTATGCCATTTAACCGTCTACTAACTTAAATAATGAGCTAATTGCCTCATAAGACCACCACATTAATAAGACAACAACAATTAAGCACTTAACAATCAGCATACAGCTTTTGCATTTTATGCGATTAAATTTTTTTTCATAATTCGACACATAGTCGATACAATTTTCACACGAAACTTTCACACAGGCTCAATCACACATTATAAACATCAAAAATAATTTAAAAAATATTTTTATAACCTCGGGTTTGTGGTCTCGAAACCATTGTTCTGACTAGGGTCTAAACTGGGCTGTTACAGGGTCAGTAAGGTGGACCTACTCCAAAGCGGCCCAATCTATACATCGGCCTACGCCAAGTGGTCGTGCACAAAAAAGATAAAATAGATCATCCCGAGGTCCTACTGGGAATCACAAATAAGGGTGACGATCCTCGGTAGATGCGCTCGAAGAAGTCGCGCCAGGACCCTTTCGCTTTTTTGAAGCGAGGACAGTGACCTTGTATTTACCGAGTGTGTTTGTCATAGTATACCTAAAAAATGGAGCTGTAACACCCCAAACACGGCCTAGACGTTACGATCGGATCTAGCATGTCACATGGATAAGTTGTTTAATACCGCGTGCTCGTTGAAAACTCTGTATTCTTTCTTGGAAAACTTTGAGCTTTGTCGTTATTGTGATTCATATTTGCTTTTATGGTGATATCGTAAAAACGTTGTCATTACCAATAATGAAAACCTTGTTTATGAAAGAAAACCATTTTTAACAACTTACGAAGATGTGGTATTTTTTTTTTGAAAACACTTATTGTTGTTTTAAGAAGACTACATATTTATAAATCTAGCAGTCATTAAGGTGTAATCCCCTAATCGGGTATTAAGTGGGCCAGAGCCCATGAAATCAAATTGGGCCGAAGCCCTATGTAGTATCAATATGGGCCTTAGCCCTATACAGTATCAATTTGGCCCCACGACCCCAAAATCATGGTAATGCAAACAGAAAATGCAGCCCCCAACCTAATAGTCCATCCGCTACACTCCACCCGTACATGCCCTACACACTTGTGGGGATTTCTAAATCAACCCACCCATCCGCTACACTCGAAAAATGCAGTCGATCTGCCAGTGTAATCACAGCAAAGCTGCCAGTATCAGTATATTGTGGCATAGCCACCAGTAACAGTATTGCAGTAGAGCTGCCAGTAACAGTATTTGTGGCAAAGCCACCAGTATCAGTATTGCAGTAGAGCTGCCAGTAACAGTACACTTCCTCCTTTAACATAACCCAACCCTATGCATCATGTCATGGCATAATAACTTCGTGTATGCAATAATGTAACATCATGGCAAGTAATCAAAGTACACACAAACAAACCATATCTGATCCTAAGGGTATAATAGTCATTTCTACCTAATGAGGGTATCTCAGTAATTTACCCATCGAGGGTATTTCAGTAATTTTGCATTATCGACCTTTACGAAGGACTATTGTTGCCTCGAGTGACACGAGACCCTTTTCTAGGTCTCTATTGAGCTATTGGGCCTACAACCATTTCAGGCCCAAACGGGCTCACACGCTCGTGTGGCCCAAACGCGAGGTTTCAGTTCCGGATATGCAAATTCCGCATTTGGAACTATCTTTTGCTAGTTTCCCAACAATTTGGCCCAAATGGGCCGGAGAGCCTATTGGGCCCCCTTGGCCCATTTTGGCCCGATTAGGCCCGTTACAGTCTCGGTATCGCGAGAGTGTTCGTGACACTCTTATCGACTTAACGTCACGATTGGTTTCCCGAACTACCACTACAAACATTCACACGCTCGTGAGGTCATAGTTGCCGGTTTGCTGGCTTTTCGGCTTTTGGCCGATTCGCACAATACCACGAATAATCATTCAGGAAAGGGGTGTGAGATTACACACCTGTTTGTGATTAGAGGTATTCGGCACCCTTTCCAAACACCTGAGATTAACATTGACTAACGGTTAGTCTAGGACTTTATTACACTCCCTTTAAGTATTGAGATTGATTAACAGTCTACATCGCTTACCAGCACTCCTAGAATACTACTGCAAGGGATCGATGTTCAGTTGGCCTTCTGATTCAGCGTGTTGAGACCTTAGCAGTGTTTGGCACCAAAACAAATGTTAGCAACCCCCTAAAATAAGATCACAACCGAAATCAAACAGCCATTCGGCTGGAGTAAGAAATCAACCGAATAACACCACCCCCACACCACATTCGGCCACAACCTTACTTACCAATCCACTTCCAAAAACCAAAGGCTATAAGATAGTTGAAAGTGTCTGCTAACCCTCTGACAGATTCGTCCTTAGAAAAAAGAAACAGGGGGAAGATTTTGGCTTTTAGCAAAGGAGCAAGAAATGAAAAAGACAAGAATTTAATAGAAGAGTAATACTAACCTTAAATCAAAGATGAGCCAAATGGGGAAGAAAAGATTCGACCTTAGCAACAGTATACAATAACTCAAGGTTCGACTAAAGGAAGGAAAGGGTTAAAAGAGAATTCGGCTACAAGGATCAAAGCAGGTAGGGTGGCTATCGGTCAAAGAGAAGAGAAGAAGCAAGTGCTTAAAAGGGGTTCGGCTATAACATGCACAAAAGAGAAAGATGATGAGGGTTCGGCTATTAGCAAGAAGTAGAAGAAAACGTCTTCAAATTTTGGAGAAGAGAAGAAGAGGATGATTTCAGCTAGCAAACAAAACAAAGAAAGGAAAAGACCTGAAATGCCTTATGGGTAAAATGCACAAAACGTCAACAAGTGCTAAGGAAACAACTAAAGGAATTCGGCACAACACTCTTCAAAACCGAAAGCACCACTCCAAAAGACCACCCATTTGACCGAAACCCCCATGCACCATCCCATTTTCGACCAAACTCCTCCACTCTCCCCAAATCCCTTGATTTACTCCTTGATTTGCTCCACCAAGCCCTCTCCATCACTCATTCAAACAGGTTTGACCAGTTCAAATCTTCCCTGCTAGAGTCCCACGCCAACTCCACCTCTTCTCTACCTTGGGCACAAAATAAAAGCCACACTTTGTAGCATTTGGGATTTGAATCCCATCCCCTATTGCTTCTACAAGTGACGTCACACGACCTTTACACTTGCTCAACTTGTGCTAGCAGTTTACCAATAATTTCTCTTAAGCCTTGCCTCCAACAGTCCTCTCCCCTAAAGTGCCCAAAAACAAAAATTTTACCAGGGCTCAAACTCGACCTCATGCCTCCCCAGGCCTCCCTAGGGCCCCTAAACACCCTTAAACCACACACAGAACCATCATAACATGAAATAACACAAATTTTATAGACCCCTATGTTTTAGGATGTTACAAGAACACTCCAAAATTCAGTAAAATAAGAGCAAAAATATCGCCAATCAAACGCATTGAGAAACCTATGAGTAAACATGTGAATAAAGCAAGAACAAGACTTGAAGGATTCTAGTGTGATAAAATTAAAATGGCTGAGATGTAGAATATGTTCCTATATGCACTAATACCTAAACATGTAAGAACTAACAGCTTATTAATCTAAACTAACAGCCTACTAAACTAATCAACCAAAATAGCAAAAAGAAATAATATACTAAACGAACAGGGACACATCAATGCAAAGAAGAATGAAAATAAGTAGTTATATAAAGAAAACCCTAACATAATTAAAAAGTAACCAATCCACAAAACTGCCAAAGTAATAAAAATGACCAATGAAAAGAACATAGGGCAAGAAGTGTAACAACCCAATTTTGGGCCTAATCAGAATAGTAGTTTTGGGGCCACAAATCCGTTGAGGAAAATCTTATTTGTATTATATTTTTATAATCTATGATTTCACAAAAATATTTCGTGAAAATTTCGTTCAAAAATTTCGACGTTTGGGCACTCAATTTAGTCAAAAGGACTAAATTGTAAATAGTGCAAAAGTTGAGTTCTACATGTTAGAAGTGTCCAATTTCTATGAAATTTTAAATTAGAGGTCCTTAAATGGCAATTAGACCATTGGTTAAATTGTTGGACAAAAATGGACATTAGATAAGTGAAATAGGATATTTTTAAGTTAGAGGCATTTTGGTAATTTGGTAATTAAATGGACTAAAAGACAAAATAAAAGCCAAAAACCTTTGTCCATTTCCTTGGCCAAATTTATCATGGGGGAAGCCATGGCTAGGGTTTTTAAGCTTTCAAGCTCAATAGTAAGTGCATCCAAGCCCTATTTTTAATGTTATTTACATTTTTGAGATTCTCGTAACTCGGTTTAGCTATTTCTACCATTATTTTGAGCTAGGGTTTGTGTTAAAAAATTTACCCATGTATGACATGCATGTATTTTGATGATTTATGGAAGAATAAGGAAGTTTGATGTATGATAAACATCTTTTTCTAAGTAATTTTCATGAAAAATGAATAAAAGGACCAAATTGCAAAAATTATGAAATTGGTCATACATGAGTGAAATAGTGAAAATTAGGGGCTACTGTAGTTAAGAAAATGATTTGGCTAGGCTTGAAATACAAGAAATTTGAATGAAAATAATTTTACGAGCCTTGGGGCAAAACTGTAATTATGTGAAAGTTTAGGGGCAAAATTATAATTTTTTCAAAGTATGAATTATGATTCAATTTAATTAATGTGAGTATTGAACAAGTAAAATTGTTATCATAGATCAAGAAAAACGAAGCCCGGACCGAAACCGAGGCAAGGATAAAGTGTTGGACTAAATCGAGCATCCACACACATTTTGAGTACCGAGGTAAGTTTGTATGAATTTAAGGCTTTATAAGTATTTTCATTAACTTACTTATTATGTTATCTATTGTACATTATTCCCATGAGGTTGTTTAATAATGTTTAAATAAGGAATTAATGAGAATAAGTAAATGAAAGTCCCGGTTGAAGTTTTGGAATACAGAGGATGCCTATATCACAACATGAAACAAGGAAAGCCCGTGTAAGACCAAGTCAAGACATGGAATCGGCATTAAGGCAAGGAAATCATGTAAGTCCATGTCAAGACATGGCATTGATAAGATATTATAAGGCAAAGATCCCATGTAAGTCCAAGCCAAGGCATGGCATTGTTGAGTTCCTACGGCAAAGATATCATGTGTCCATATCAAGACATGGCATTGACAAGTTTCATGAGGCAAGGATACCACGTAAGACAATGTCAAGACATGAAAATAGTTAGTTTCCAAAGGAAACACACAAGGAAGGTCTCGTTTAAGACCATGTCTGGGACATGGCATCGACACCGAGTCAAGAGATCTCGTGTAAGACCATATCTGGGATATGGCATCGGCATCATGAGGCGATCCCATGAAAGACCATGTCTGGGACATGGCATTGGCATCGAGACCCATGTTTGATGAGATTAAGCATCCTCCATTATTCTGACTAATTCATCGGGCAAAAGAGTAAAGCATGAAAAATGTACAAGAAAGTTAATCAAGTAATGATAATAGCAAGTTAAGTTACTCAAAGTTGATTAAGAGCATTATTCAAGTTAAGAAGGATGAGAATTGAGTTTATGTTCGCATTAGAAAAATGTACTAATCTACGTGATTAAGTGATACAGGTACCATGATTATAATACAAGTATGAAATTATTATGTAACATGTGACGAGTAAGAACAAGTATGAGTAAGTAAGCCCAAGCATTTGAGACATATATTGTTGTTGATGTGTGAGTTGAATGGGCCAATGAATGGCTTGTAAATATTTGATAATGACTAGCTATTGGCATGGCTAACTATGGATATGCTTTAGTATTATAAGTGTGTAAATGAGAATTAATACAAAGAAAACATGATAGAGTAAAGTTAGCAACAAAACAGTTTGAACAGCAGCAGTTGTATCACTTTGAAAATTCACCAAAAAAGGTAGAAAATGAATTAGAAGTATAATAAGATATGAAATTAAATCTTATTGAGTCTATTTTTTCACAAAATAAACAGAATAAGCAAAAGAATTTCATATGATGAGATATTTGGATTTTAGTGAGACTGGGTCAAAATGATTTTGGAATCCCCTGTTCTGAATTGGGAAATTCATTAAAATTTATACAAAAATAATCAAGGGATAAAATTTATATGCTTGAATTTATTAATGAGTATATTTTCAATAGAAACAAATGGAAACATCATTCGAGTTCTTTACCACGAGAAAATTTATTTTTAGTGAAGAGTGATCAGAACTGTCAGACAGCAAAACAGGGGAGACTTTAAAGAATAAACTGTACTAATTGGCTGAACCAAAAATTCTGGAAACTTTTTGGTAAGAAGATTTGTGAGTCTAGTTTCAAGGAAAATTTGCGGATCTTAATTTGGAGTTCCATAGCTCCAGATAAAAATAATTTAGTGACTGTAACTCAAGTAGATAGCTCAAGATGAATAGGCCGTGTGTCCCCTGCAAGTTAGTGTTATAAGTCAGTGTCGACCACGGGCTAGCCACACGGGCGTGTGCCTAAGCCGTTGACCCTTATGAGGTTGCTGACGTTACAAACAGAATACTTAGGTTTTTACACACGAGTGAGGACACGGGCGTGTCTAGGCCGTATGGAACACACGGGCTAAGAACACGGGCGTGTGGCCCTGTTTTATGTCAAAATTTTCTATGTGTTTAAAAGTTCTGGTTTGGTCCCTTAACATCCAAAGAATATGTAACGGGTCTCGTAGACCCATGATAGGGACGTTATGATTGTAAAAGAAAAAGTTTTTAATTGGAACAAATTTAATAGCCCAAGGTTGTATGTTCAAGCAAGTTAAGTCTGGTAATGCCTCGTACCCTATTTCGGTGTTGAATACAAGTAAGGGGTGTTACAAGAAGCAACATGGCAAAATAATGAATCAAGCAGAATTCAAAACTGTTCCTATATGCACTAATAGTAAGAATAAGAAGTAAAAGACCACCAATAATATCTAATGATAATTAGAAATCTAAAACTAACAAAATAGTAATATTAATTAAGGATTAATAAAGAAATAATGATATAATAATAATGGTAATAATAACCAATAACAAATAAATAAATAAATAAATAAAATAAAATAATATAATAATAAGTACTAGTAATAATAATAATAATAATAATAATAATAATAATAATAATAATAATAATATGAAAAATGGGGAAAAAAACAAACCATCGGTCTGAGGAATGTGGCCGGAGGGAAGGGCGCGAAGAACGGTAGCTGTGGGTCGTGGTGGTGCCTTGGGAGGGGTGTGTGTGTACTAGGGGGAAAGGTTAGTGGGGGAGGTTAGGGAGAAAGGGGAGAGGGCCGACGGTGAAGGGGTTAGGCAAGGGGGTTGGGGGATGCGGCCGCGCAAGGGAGAGGGGGATGCGGCTGCGCAAGGGAGAGGGGGTCGGAGCTGGGGCAAAGGAAAAAGAAAGTGGAAGAAGAGGGGGTCGATGGTACGGTGGCTGAGGAAGTGGGATGGGTTTGGGGCAGTTGGCGGCTAGGGTGAAAGCTTTAAGAAAAAGACAAAAATAGGGATAAAAATTAGGGTTTGAGGGTTAAAAAGGGGGCGGTCGTGTGAAGCCCGTGTTGGGCCACACGGTCGTGTTACACGCCCGTGTGGACTTTCTTATAGCCCGTGTACGAAAAAACTTTAAACCAATATTTTACACAGCCTCGGACACGCCTGTGTGTCCAGGCCGTGTGGTTCACACAGTCGTGTCGCATGGCCTTGTGCAATCACATTCGCTTCTCCCACGCCCGTGTGACTTCTTCCATGCCCATGGGCTTCGGCCGTGTCTCACACACGGCCGTGTTTCTTCCTATCTTATTTTAAACTTGGGAAGTTTAGCTCCAGGGTTCACACGGCCTAAGACACACCCATGTGTCCAGGCCGTGTGTCAAACACGGCCGTATCACACAGCCGTGGGGATTAATTGTAGGCCGTGTCTATGTCATTTTTGGGAAAAATTTAAGTCCTATTTGTGCACGGCCAAGGACACGCCTGTGTGTCCAGGCCGTGTTGGTCACTATCGATTTTCTTAAAGTTTTAAAACTAAGTCATGAAAGTTACACGGCCGAAGACACGCCCAGATGTCTAGGCCATTGGGTCCACACGGCCAGGGGCACGCCCGTGTGTCCAGGCTGTGTGAGTTAAAAAACTTGCATTTTAAACACGAAGAATAGATGAAAAAAACTAATTAGTAGTGTTAGTGCTCGGGTTGCCTCCCGAGAAGCGCTTATTTAGAGTCTAAGCTCGACTTACCTTGTTTTTGCTCAGTTACGGTGGTTAGCGGAGTCGAGACTCCTCTTTCTCGGTATCAATTCTATCATCAACATATGGTTTGAGCCGAGTAATATATACCTTAAAAGTGCCAAATTTAGAGTGATTTACCTCGACTGTACCATATGGGAAAACATTCAGTACCGTAAGAGGAGTTGCTCCGTTTGGAATAAGCTCTGAAGTGGCAATTCGAGGGTCTTTTTTATCAAATAATACCTGGTCCCCAATCTTAAATTGAATCGTTCCATCCTTATGTTCGTCATGGTTTTGTTTCGGTTCTGCATCATGTATTTTTGGTCTCTCATTGACATGTGTCTGCCATTCGACTAGTTCATCGATCTGAAGCCTTCATTCTTCATGAGTTATTCTATTTTTGTTACTTGAGTTGGACTGTGGCTCCATCACCTTTTTCCGAGGAATTTCCTGCAAAGAAGGTTGAGCCGCAAGGTTACTCACATTAAAAGAACTTATAATATCATTTCGATCACTAGATATCCTAACAGAATCATGAGCTTGGAGTTTAATCGTGTCATCACCTACACGAAGTATCAATTCACCTGTACCAACATCTATAATAGTTCTAGCAGTTGCTAAAAAGGGTTGTCCTAAAATTAAAGGTACGTCACTATCCTCATCCATGTCTAGAACAACAAAGTCAACTGGGAATATGAATTTATCAATTTTTACGAGTACATCTTCAATAATGCCCCTAGGAAATCTAATGGTTTAATCTGCTAATTGAATGCTCATCCTAGTTTGTTTGGGTTTCCCAAGACCTAGCTATTTAAACATTTTGTAAGGCATGACATTAATACTTTATCCTCAAACGCAAACATACAAAGTTACCTAAACTTACATACATACTTGACCACATTTCATTCATACACAACTAGTTCAATACCATCTTAAAACATACCATAACTTGATTTATACCATTTCAACATAAACTTACCATTTTGAGCCATACCATTTGTGCAACATATGTACCAAATTGACACAATTCAACCATCATCAAAATGGTACCAAAACAACCAACTCATACATACCAAAATCAACATCTAAGCATTCAACTAAACATCAAACACAAGTCCACCTATACATGTCATTATAACCTTGGCCAACACATCAAAATCTATCGATATAATTGTTGGATAGTGTGATAGATCTCTGATGAGCTTCTAAACCAATCGAGCTTCCGATTATCTATAAAACATAGGAAAGAAAACTACGTAAGTACTTATTGCTTAGTAAGTTCTTAAAATATGAACATAACTTTCCATTTCAATCCATAACATTAAGATTAAGCATAACATAATCCAACCATAAGCTTGGCACAAGCCTAAGCACCATCAACAACACATGTTAGTGCATTCAAACATAATTCACTTGAATTAGCATAAAGTAACTCATTATACATGAACATAATTTGAACTCATCATTTTCATGAACAAAAGTATACTTCCATTGAAGCTTACCATTTCAATCATTTTCATAATACATGGTTTAGTTCATTTGAACACTTACCGTTCCTTTCCTTTTTATGCCTGTTGAACCATTTAGAATATCACCGGATACTTGGGAAAGCTCACACGAAGTGTGCTAAACATAAAACCATAACATTTCATTTACATTGTTGCTCACACGAGCTGTGGAGTATCCACAAGAAATGCAGGACCTCAGCCATCAGTAGGACATTCAAGACCAGCACTCAAAATATAAAAAGCCTAATGACATGTCATTTGTATCCTACGAATTCCTAAGGTTCAAACTGGGCTCGATAACCATCGTGACATCATTCGATATACATCATTTGGTTACATGAAAATTACCACATTAACATATAACTCATTATAACATTAAAACGATATTTAATCATACGAACTTACCTCGATGACAAAGACGTAGGAACGAGATCAACTAATCCGAGGCTTTTGCTTTTCCTCGATCTAGATCCATACGTGATCTATCTTGATCTAAATAGACAAATTCAATACATTTAATTCTTCTATTATTCAATTCAGTCCATTTTTTTAAAAAATTACAATTTTGCCCCTAATATTTTAACTTTTTACAAATTAGTCCTTAAGCTCATAAATTGAAATCTAAGCATTATCATTTGTTTCCCAAGCTAACCGATTTCTATAAGGACTTATATCAACTCATACAAACCACCATTTCATGAATTTAACTTGAACTTTTATTACTTTTAGAAATAAGTCCTTAAATTCAATTTCCATTAAAAATCACTTTACAAAACTTGTTTATTTGTTAACAAAGACTCATAATCTTTCAGTAAACTTCAAGAATCATGCAAGAACATTCATGGAAAACCCTAATTCTTTAACAATTTTTCAAATTGATCCCCGGGCTAGCTAAGCTAAGTTAAGCTACAACGTTATTGAAAACATAAAAATCATTAAAAACAGAATAAAAAATCATACCATGCAAGTGAACTTTAGCTTGGCCAAACCTAGCTCTTTCTTCCTTGAAGAATCGATGAAGAAGAAAGCAAATGGGAAAAAATGATGATTTTTTTCTTATTTGTTTTTATCATTTAATTACCATTTTACTATTTTACCCGTTAAAAACATTAAAAATTTCAATAAAACCTTGCCATAAACATCCACTAAGAACATAAATGGTCTAATTAGTATCCAAGTCCTTTCACTTTAAATTTTCATAGCCATTTGACCCTTTTAACTAAGAGAACTCTACTTTTGTACCTTTTTTATTTAGTCCTTATCACTTGATTACGCATGTAAACGTCGAAATTTCTTAACAAAATTTTTATACGACTTTACTAACATTCCATAGGTATTAAAATAATAAAAAATAATAATTTACTCATCAAATTTGTGGTCCCGAAACCACTGTTCTAATTTTACCAAAAACGGGCTGTTATAGGTGGTGCAGGTATGGCGATGGTGGAGATGAGGTGGTGGTGCGATTGTCGTGTGTGGTGGAGGAGGGGAAGATATTAGAGGAGAATTGGCTTCAAAGGTGGTGAAAAATGAAGAAAAAAAAGTTGAAAACATGTGGAGAAAGGGTGGTGGATGGAAAGAGAGGGGAGGAGAGGAAAATGGGAGTATCAAAATGAAAAATGGGGTTTAGGGAGAGCTAGGGTCAACCGTGAGTTGTCAAAGGCTCACTTTGGGTAAGTTTGGGGACAATGGGAGTAAAAAGTGGATCGTAAATAAAAAGGGGAGTGAAATGGGCCTTTTTTTACGATAAGTTGACTCAAACAAAAATGAAGGAGAATTTCCCCCTTTACGATAATGTTTGGATGGAAAAAGGGGGTTGACCTTTTAGAATGTTCAACAATTGCGGCTATGTAACACCCCTCACCCAGTTTGGTTGCCAGACCCGAGCAATAGAGTGCTACGAACAAATACCATACAATTACATCCAATTTATAATCCAAATTACAATTAATTAGTAAATAATCACATACGTGCATGCATAATTACATTATTTAAATTCATTCAAGGTAAATATTGACTATACGGAAGCTTAAAGACAACTCGGGACTGGACAAGGTTCAATTTAAATTAAAAACAAAAAGTTGAGAAAATTTTGAAACAAGGGTGGAAAAACTAGTACTAAAAATGAAAAAGACATACAGCCATGTTAGAAGGCCGTGTGTAGGACACGACTGTGTGACAACTAGAGTCCCAGGCCGCGTGCACCAAAAATGGCTTCTAAAACAAGACAAGTATTCATACATTCTTGAATACCAAGACAAACCTTAAAAAAAACTTATTCTAACAATTCAAATTCAAATATAGATTCATCAGCAAGTCCAATATGCCTTCCAAGGCACTTCAAAGCAATTAACATAGTAACCTCCTTTGACCATTTCAAACACCATACCAAAACCATTCAACCTAGCAATTACATATCATTTTCTTACCAACTCATTTCAAGCATATTACCTTTTTAATTTATAAGAAAAACACCAACCATATCCAACAAGATAACATTGCCATCATTTATATATAAGCACATAAACAAAGTTCTCAAAATGCCAACAAGATAAAAGTTAAGCATTCTTAAATCAATGACTCCTTAGGTACATGTCATGACCAAAATTAGATTATCACCAACACTTAAGTCTGGGGTTGTTGCTAGATGCTGAGTCAATGGCCGAGATGTAAAGTACCTAACCTGTGCACGAAAAACAAAATCGTATGCTGAGTATAACTCAGTGGTATTTCAATAATACAAAGAACATAACATAAGACATTTTAGTGACATAAGTTAAAAATGCATGATGTTATGCAGTTTAATGTCATCTAACCATTTCTCATATTCTTAAATCAAAACAAATACAATTTAGCAATAACGCCCCAAATTTTGGGCCTAGATGAATTGGGCTTTGGACTTTGGGTCTCATAATTTTTTTTAAAGAAAGAAAATGACAAATGACATGTTGGCTTTAAGGGTTTAATAAACTTGGAGTGTCTAGGGGTGTTGGAGAAGTTCTAGGTTCGAACTTTGACGAGAAGGAATTTGTAATTAATTATCAAAGGAACCAAGGTGGTGAGTAGGTGGGCTTTTGAATAAAAATAGGGAAAAATGGCATCAAAGAGCCTTGTGGTGGTGTGGCTAAGTGACGCCACTTAGGGTATAGGAAGGTGGCGTTATGGGCTAGCAAGGAGATCCTAGGTTCGAATCCTAGCTTAGTATTTTTGGGAGTTTAATTTTGGCCTTCCAGAAGGTTGGAAGTGGTGTGATGATGGACTCTAAGGAGAGTGATCAGAAGAGAAAATTTAGGAAAAGGATTGGGGAGTTATCAGGGAGAAAAATTAGGAGATGAGATGGGGAAGAGTTGGAGCCGATTGGGACTTTGGGGGTAGGCAGAGTTTTGGTTTTGTGTATAAATAGGGGGTGCCGAATTCCCTCTGTGCTATTTCGACAATTGGAATTCCCTTTGTGCTATTTTGGCAACTATAGTGCTCTGCCGAATTCTCCTTCACTTTTTCTGTTCTAAACCTCGCCTCTTCCTTATGTGTTTTCTTTCTTCTAAAGCCTTAAATCGAATATCATTCTCTTCTTTTTCCATTGCTTGTGCTGTCCCATCTTTATCTCAATTGTTGGGGACCAAATATTCGTGACATCAAAAGCCAAAAACCTTTGCTCTTGGAGTCGATTTCTTCATCGCCCCAAAACTTTTGCCGAATACTCTAGTGACCAAATCTCTGTCGTGCTGTCATCATTCCTTTGATTTTTGGTGGATCGGATCTTGGAAAAATTGGAATCAAGCTTGGATCTACAAGTCTTTGCTGAAAAGCTATCCATACGTTTCGGCTTTTGGGTAATTGTTCTTGATTTTGGGATAAGTGGGCCAAATAGCCTATAGTAAGGGAAAGGGTGACTTAAGTGGATACAAGTCACCTATTATTTTGTCTTTAACAATTAAGATTCATGCAGATCTAGGTAAGGTTATGGTAAGGCTTTGATTTTTGGTAAATATTGTGATTAAGTGTGTGATTGATTGGAGGTTGGTATTGGTTGTAGGTTCAAGGTCGAGGATAGTGTAACACATGTCATTTACCAGGTGTGTACATACATTTCACACACGACAAGCGGGAAAAGTTGAAATCCAAAAAAAGAACCGGAATGCCGAAAAGCTGAAAGGTTGGCGCTGGCAACCACACGAGCGTGTGAACATTCGTGTGGGAACACTGATACGACTACTGAGACCAAGAGAGCGATCTCGTGGTCTCAGGCCACTATTTGGCCAACTGAGCTAGAAGGGGCTAAATGGGCCTGCCGAGCTCGTGGGCCCAAATCGGCAAGAGTTGATATGTGAAATTGAATGATGGATTGATATGGATGGTTGTATGATTTGGTTATGATCGGGTCTAATGGGCTACATATACATGATTGGGCTTAATGGGCTATATGGACATGATTGGGCTTAGTGGGCCTTATGGGATATTAGAATGCATGCTAGGGTTTTAATGGACTCTAGGCTTAGTTCTGATGAATTCTTAAACATCATAAAACTTAATTTAATAATCAAACATGTCTGTGGACAAGTCACTAGGGTAGAGTGTGGCAATGGACATATGCATGTCTAGGATTGGATCTAGGGAGAGCTTGGTACTTAAGCGATCCTAGTGACCCACCTCCTCTTCTCTGGGATCCTACCTGGTGCGTAGTGTCTGTTCACTTTAGCCGCGAGGACTTGTTGACGGGCCAAGGTTCGTAATTAAGACCCATACTATTAAGAATTACTGAAATACCTCTATAGGGTAGGATTATAGAAATACCCCTGAATTGCAAAATTACCGAAATACTCTTGATTTGTGAAATGACTAAAATACCCTTATGTGTTGATTGTAAGATTTATGGATGTTACATGTGCATTTGCTACATTCATATGATATTCTGTTTAGGATGCATATGGGTGGGAATTATGGAACGGAGGAAGTATATGAGGATCGCATGGTTGCGTGACAACTGTGGATCCACCGATGGCTTTTTAAGCCCATTATATGATTAGCAGCTTTGCTGCAACATTTGGTAGTACCGCAACCGGGCTACCCTTGATGTGTATCAGATGGGTGGGTCGATTTAGAAATCCCCACACATGTGTTTCGGCGGGACGGAGATGATGTGTACCTGATTGATTATTTGGGGAGGGTTTGCATTGCATTGCATGTATGATGTTAATATGTTAATAATATGATATATATGCTATTTGTTTTGCGAGGGTCGTACACACTAAGTTTTCAAAAACTCACTCCCTCTTTTATTTTTGTCAGGTGATCCTCAGTAGGCGGTTCGACAGATGAAGGGACTCAGAGGTGGCCAAGTAGCAAGACGATTAGACCTATTTTTCTTAATATCTAAATTCTAGATTTTAAGTTATTTATTTTAATTTTTTTTTTCTGATTGTAATAAGGTTTTTCCCTCTAGTTATTGTTCCATTACTTCCACTATGCATTGAAATTTTGAAACAGAACCTGGATTTATTTCTTTTAAGCATATTTCAAGTTTTTGAAAATAATTGTATTCTAAGAACGAGCTTCCGCTGTCAAAGGAATTTTTTTTTGTAACAAGGAGATGGTTTTTGGCTACACCTTTGAAAGCGAACTGGATTTTACTTAACTTTTCTCTAGAAGGGTTTTCAATGAAAACAAGATTTTCGCAAAAACACTTCAATGTGAAATGCCGGATTCGAGCCTAACTTCTAGGCCGGGTTTGGGGTGTTACATAAACATAATTAATAACTTCACTTATCATTTGACATTTAAATTTATAAGATGTGACATTCCATTTCACTTTCCAATTACTAACCATTTGCCATATCAATATCAATTTCACATCTCTTGTAGCTTATTCAATCACTTGAACGTTAAGGACTCATCCAACATCAACATGTAATCAATTTCTTATTTATATAAATATACAGATACTCCACGTCTGTTCCATTAAACCCACATAAACATAAATCAATTCAAATCAATCCAATACATCTCACAATCATAAAATGTCTCACCTTATGTTTTTACCATGCACAAACAATTCAATATGCAACAATTAATTATGAGTAATTCGGGTTATGGAAACACAAATCGTATACTCTGAGCTATTTGTCGATGACTTTATCTTTCCCTTACTTGTATCAAAATACACTATATTCCATTCTATACTATTTAGTCCTCCATCATGAGAATAACTATTTCACCAAAAACTTAATTTCATCAATTAAACTATATATAGTTACTTCATAGCATTAATCAATTGCTACCTAGTCACTATCTATTTCACATATAGATATCTCATATTTTTTCTATTTGATCTCTCTTTTTTATGTCAAAACATTATATAATAACAATTCAATTAAGAAACATAACATTATAACACAAATATACCATCAATTAATAAAGTATCATATGAACATACTAGAAAAATCACAACCATAAAGTATCAGGGACTAATATGCAATTTCTCCTATTTCTTGATTAACTTCCAATTATTCAATTCCAAATCAATTAAAAATTGAAACCCCTAAAACCATTCGGTGTTCGTCCTTGTCCATTTTCTTTTTCCTTCGAATTGTTCACGCATGAAAAGAGAATGAAAATTTCTTTTTCATTCCACTGTATCATCTTTTAGTTTCTTTTAATTTAATTTTATTAATTTAACATTAATTTAACTAATTACTTAATGTTTTATATAATATAAATATACATATTTGTTTCATTTACCGTGCAAAATAGTTTCTAGGGATATATTTACTTCTTTAATCCCTATTTTATTTCCAATTAACAAAAAAAAATTGGAAATTAAACTTTTATCACTTTTATGATTTAGTCCCTATACTTAAATTAAGCACTAATTCGATAAAATTACCCTACCAAAATTCACTTAACTTATAACATAACTCCGTAAATATTTCTATTAAATATTTACAAATCTGATTTTCGAAAATGAGGTCCCAATACCTCAATTTCCAAAACCACTGACTTTACAACCGATACATTTATTCCTTGTCTAAGTTTCCAAATAACCAAAATTATTTGACCAAACTTCAATATAATATTGTAATACCCTTGTAAATATTAATAAATAATATTTACCGGTTCTATCATCAGAAAAAAAAATTCTAAACCACCATTTCCGACACCACTCACTTTTTGGTCTTTACAATTCTCCCCTCTTTTAAGAAATTTTGTCCCTGAAATTTACTCGGAAAGAGGTGGTGTATTAAGAATTCATTTACGAATTTAATCAATTCATTTGCTATCTTTCCTTATCAATACTCAGACTAGTGTGGGGGTTTGAACATGGGACCTCTAGGATTTAATTTAACACATTAAACCACTGAGACAATTTATTCCTTGTGATAGAAATATACGCAATTTAATAAATAAAATCTAGGGCGTGACATACATGATATTTCCTGTTCACTGAATATACCGAAGTGTAGCATTTATTGCAGACTACCATGTTATAATTACAATGCTTCTAGTGTGTTATCGGGGGTGAATGTAAAGCCTTCGGGTTTGGCACTTGGTGTTGAGGTGTGTTCTAGAGGGATGTTAGCCTTCGAGCTAGGCACTTAGGGCCGAGGTTTGTTATCGGTTAGATTAGCTCGTATGCATTTTTGGTTTGTTCTTGGATGGTTAACCGTGTACTCATATTCGTATATCATTGATCGAGCTATGTTCTAGTGAAAATGGATTATTATTAAATTGTGAAAAGGGCCTTATAAACTTCTGATAATTCTATGAATCGATAACGTATAATTGTATTTTTATTGAGTATTACTCACCTGTTCTGAACTGTGGTGGACAAGAAACTCTATTTAATAATTTTTTATTTGAATTACTATGTTTTATTCGGTAAGCTTTATTGTTTTATTCATCGAAGTCACTAAGCTGTAAAAAAGCTTACTCGTGTTATTTATCTTGCTTCCTTGTAGATAACGGTTATTGGAGAATCGGGCGATCAAATCAACTCAAAGAAATCACACTATTTAGAGACCTTTTGGTAGTAATGTACTGTTCATTATGGGTTACATGGCATGTAATAGGTGTTTTCTAAATGTTCTGAACTTGTATGCTCATTTATGCCTTGGCTTGTAGTTGTAAAAGTTTTTATGTATGCGTTTGTTTGTTTTTTTTTTATTTATGCTTCATGTGGAAGGTTAGACTATAGTTATAAGCTAAGTAGAGTGAATGAATAGGTTGAAATGGTAAGTTTAGCATGAAGTCATGAGTGGTGCTTTGGAGATGTATGTGTAACACCCCAAACCCTGCCTAGACGTTATGGTCAAATATGGTGTGTCGCATTGAAGTGTCTTCCAAAAATTGGACTCGTTGGTAAAAATTCGATTCTAAGTTTAAAAACCCCTTTATTGTTATTTAACAAATCATTTAGTCAAAGCATTTGCCTTATTATGTGCTATTGTTATAGTAGGTTGATTTAAAATCACGGAAGCTTTTGGAAAATCTAATGTTTAGATTTCGTGTCTTTGAAGACAGTAATTATTTTGACAATTCACCTTCTCCTAAACTAGTAGTTTAAAGTAAGTAAACAAGCCCAATTAAAAATTAAACAAACATAAATGGCCTTATTACATAAACAAAACCCGACATAAACTTTAAATTTAAATAAAAGAAAATGTAGAATAGCTGTAGTTGTGTGGCCACCTCCGATTCCCTCACAGGACCAAATCTCCTATGGCTAAGGATTACCTGTACAGTGAAAAAGGAAAGGGTGAGTTTACGAAAACTCAGTGTGTAATCCCCTATTAGTCAGTCAATATATAACATGCAGTAACAGTCTAGGCCTGAGCCCTATTCAATAACAGTACAGTGTGAGTCTTAGCCTAATACAGTAATAGTATGGGCCTTAGCCCAATACCATACCAATACAGAGCAATAATGCAACCAATCCCAATCCAGCCAACACACCACCCCGTACCACCAACACACCATGTGGGGATTAAATCGACCCACCTAGCCAACAACCAATATCACAGCAAAGCTGCTAGTAACAATATCGCAGCAAAGCTGCCAGTAACAGTATTGTAGCAAAGATGCCAGTAATAGTATATGTGGCAAAGCCACCAGTACAGTATACTTCCTCCATAACAGTATCCCAACCCCATGCAGTATGTCATGTCATAAATCATACGTATATGTAGAATGTCATACTCAGTAACAGTCATCTACAAATCATGAACACATCAGTCAACCTACCTTTAGGGGTATAACGGTCATTTCCATATATTAGGGGTGAAATAGTCATTTCACCCTTTAGGGTTATTTTGGTCATTTTACCTACTTTGGGGTCTCGGTACAGATATCGACCTCCCAAATGGTCCGCAGTCACCTCGAGCGACTTTAGTAACCTAAATGGTCATAACAGTGTAATTGGGCCCAAGGCCCATTACTCGGCCCAAGTGGCCCACATGCTCGTGCGGCCTGTTCAGCCCAGATTTCACCACAGCTATGAGACCTACGTAGCCCAGTCCAGTATTTGCCACGAATCGTGGATTTCATCTATGTGGGTCCCACAAACCCATTGGGCCCACACGGCCTAAGCCCATGAAAAAGCTCATGGAGGCCTCTACAGTCTATCACCCACGTCACGTGGGTTTGGCTTACCACACGAGTGATCGCATGCTCGTGTGATCTCAAACACCGTATTTTCGACTTTTCGACTTTTCGGCTTTTTTCGTTCTACAATTACAGTGGGGTGTTTACACACCTATTTATGCAACCGCTCCAAGTTTCTGAAGCACCCAACCTTGACTAAATAATATGCGATTTACTCCTCTTAGATCGCTAACTAAAACGATCGAATGCTACTTGCCGACTTACTACAATAATAACAAATCTCATCAGGTAGAATCATTCACAAGTGGCTTAAATCCATGAATATCAAACTTGTAGAAACATACGGATATTCGGCCTATGCTCAAGAACCAAGATAATTCTATTACCTTAACTGAACGATGAACGAAAAGGTTTTGATTTCTTCAGTCACTTGCACCCCTTCACTCCACTGAAATACCTAGTACCTAACAAACCACCACGCCACAAGGAAAGACAATAATCACAATTAGAACACGTAGAAAGAAGCATTCGACTTTCAGAAAAGATAGAAGAAAACAGATTTGAACACATAAAGAAATAACAGAGAATCAAAGGAGGGAACTTATGAGTACCTACCGATTCGTTAGAACTCTTGTAAGACCACAACCACAACACCACAGCAGAGTACGGAGACAGTCGGCCAAAACCCAAAAATAGAAGAACACCGAAAGAAAAACAGAGAAGGGCAAAAGGGATATACTATTCGGTCAAGGTTTGGGAAAGTAGAGGAGAGAAAAGAAACAGCAAAGAGAAGGGGAAGAAAATAGTGGATTCGACAGAGGAAAAGAAAGAACAATGCGAAAAGGAAAAAATGAGCAGATACAAAATGCCAAAAGAACCTACCACATTCGGCCAAAGAGAGAAAAAAACCTAAATGAGCAGTATACCTTTCTTGGATGAAATCTTGAGTGCCAGAGTCCCAATTCGGCACAAACTCCCTTCCCTCTCATCTCCTTGATTTTCTCCTAAAATCCCTCCTCAAACCTCTCCATGACCAGTTCAAACTCCATTCAAATTCTATTCAAACTCCCCTTAGCTGTGTTTCAGTCCAACTCCACTATCTACACATCTCAAGTAGCAAAATAAACACTCCATTGTGCAACCCAGGACTTGAACCTCAGACCCCACAGTTACACAACACGCCACCTTGCCATTAGATCACAAGTCCTTTTTGTGTCATAAAACAATCACTATTATTTATAAGGCCTTTATGCCAGTGTCCAGATTCATTTAAGAGCAAAACTAAAAATTCTACAAAAGTCAAGACTTGAACCCAGACTTCTCAAACACTCCCATACACACCCAAATCACTTAGCCATTAAAGCAAACAAGCAATTTGTGTCATATCATGCAAAAATTAAAGATTGAATTTTTGGGGCGTTACAGAATGTAAGTCATTTAGAAAGTGTGTTAGTAGTTTGAGTATCTAGCTAAAGTAATGAGTTG
Organism: Gossypium australe; assembly: GCA_005393395.2. Lineage (NCBI taxonomy): Eukaryota > Viridiplantae > Streptophyta > Magnoliopsida > Malvales > Malvaceae > Gossypium > Gossypium australe. The sequence continues at coordinate 88,375,703 of CM016625.1, forward strand.
TTTAAGTTTTTGAATGGAGGTGTCGTCGATGGTATATTGGTTAGGCCTTAGGTTGATTGTTTGGCATGCTTTTGAGTGTTTTGAAATGTATTTTAAAGTCTTGAGCTCATGTGTTATTTCATATATTTAGGTACCTAAGCATTTAGGAGTAAAAATGCCATGATTTGGGCTGATTTTGATGCACACGGTTGGGGCACAGGCTGCCACACCACCCTGTAACACATACGTGCAACCCACATGGGTGTGTGTGTAACACCCCTGACCCGTATTCAATGCCAAAATAGGGTTAAGGAGCATTACCAGACTTACAACTCAATTATACATACTATTAGCATACACTTAATCAATTCAAACATTCGTCAATCAACCTCAATCAATATGTCCCTAATACGAGCCTACGAGGCCCTATTCATGCATTGGAAGTGGTTTGGGACTAAACCAATAACCTTTAAAACAATTTGAGCACTCAGAAAATTTTTCTCCAAAATAGGGGACACATGCCCGTGTGACTAGGCCGTGTGTTTCACACGGCCACCAGACACGCCCGTGTCACAGGCCGTGTGGATATTCGAAATGGGATCACATGGCCGTATCCCAGCCCGTTCCTACCCTGTGTCCAAACAAGTGAGCTTATTGACTTTGGTCACATGGCCAACCACAAGCCCATGTGTCTAGCCCGTGTGCACTTCGAAGTGGCCACACACGCTCGTGTGCTAGGCCATGTGCCAACTAGGGGGTATACTGACTTGTGCCATACAGTCGATCACACGCTTGTGTGAGAGACCGTGTGGTGCATACTGACTTCATTTCAATTTCAACACCAGGGGACACATGGCCGTATAACATAACCATGTGTCACACACGGCTGAGACACACGCCCATGTCTCTGCCCATGTAGACAAAAATAGGCTATTTACCAAGCCATTTTGCCACCCATTTTGTGCATACCTAAACAAGCTCAAATGGTACCAATTCAAGATATAAATATGCAACCAAATACCAAAAACCATCAACCAAAGTTCAAATCATACCAATTCTTTACCATCAATAAAAATCACAATTATACCACATTTTGCCATATAATTTCATACCTAATTCCCATATACCATTCAATTAACTAAACCATTCCAAACATGCATGATAAACCGTAAAAGTAACATATTTTAGGCCCACATTTAGCATACTTTTGGATGATTTAAGCCTTGAATTGTGTAATTTGGTGCTCTTAATCCTTTGTTTTCATGTTTTATACCCAAGAGAGCACCAAAGGATGAAAAGAACGAGCAACGGGCCTAAAACGGAGTAAATGGGCCATATCACGAAATCCACACGGCTTGGGCCCAAGACCACACGGCCGTGCCTCATTCAACAGTCTCGAACACGGCCTGGCCACGATTCACGCAGGCGTGTGCCATGGGCATGTCCCTGCCGTGACAAAGAGAAGTTTAACTCGGAATAAGATACTTGGAGGCAACCAAACACATTCCAAAGCCTATTTAAACACCCTAGGAGGAATTCTACTCGAATTAGGATACTTAGGAGCCAAGTAAGGCATCTCAAAGCTTATATAAACACCCTAGGGGGCAACTTAAGCGGGGAGTTCGGCAGAAGCCTTCTGCTAGGGCTTTTGTCGGGGGAACCCAAGGCTTTAGTCAGGGGGCGTCCAGCTAGGCCAAAGAGGGTAGATTTGTGGGGATTTACTCGAAGATAGCCAGTTGATTCATCTCAAGAAGCCAGAATCATACTCAAGACGGAGGATCTCTCTTTCAATTCCTTCAGGGGTTTTAGGGATTTCTTATGTTTTGTTTTATCTTTTCTTCTGAGATGTTTTCTTTTATTGTTATGAACTAAACCCTCAGATACCTGAGGGGGATGAAACCTAAGATGAATCTTGTTATCGTTTGCTAAACTATATGATAAATATTTGACTTGTTCTTTATTATGTGTTCTTAATTCTTGTGTTGATATTTCCGGGATATTAATTCAAGTGTGATGTGCTTAGGTGGAGGAGCAAAAGTCCCTGCCTAAGAGTAGATCTAGCATAATTAAGCGGAGTTGATCGCACGCCTAGAGATAGGGTGACGAGATTTTGCCGGATTAGGGTGAAACCTAATATGGGAGTCCATAGATCGAGTTAATGCAATTCTAGGGGTTTTAATTAGAAAGAGATTTCAATTAATCAACCTAGGGTTAGACGTTAGTCGCCTCGAGAGAAGGATTAATATACATTAGAGAATCTTACGGATCAAGTCAAATGAATAAATCGTCTGGTTCAGAGTTAGATAACAAGTGAAGTCTAGGTGGATTCTTCCTTGGGTATCGTCTTAATCAATTGGTTTTTCCTCAAAGTTATTTTCCCAATTTCATTCTTCTTTGTCTTAGAGTCTATAGTTTAGTAGTTAGCTAATTTTAGATTAGATAAACAATTCCCTTAATTTTTAGGATAAATAATAAAAAGAGAGTTAGTATTAGTACTTTTGGTTCCTTTGGGTTCGACAATCCGGTCTTGCCTTAACTATTCTACTGTTCGATTGGTGCGCTTGCCTCAAATCATTGTCATAGTTAGTTTTCAGGTTCGACCATTCTTTATATAAATTTTTAAGACTTTGACAACGCATAAAACGACACGATCAATGCAATATCCATTCAACCTCAATCACTCATTATAGGTCAATTACCTAACTCAAAATAATACCATTTGCACATTTATAAACAACATCAAAATTCACCATCACAAGCCAACTCAAATGGCCTAAATACATGTTCATCAAACATACCAAAATGACTCAAGCCTATACATGCCATATACCATATATACACACTTTAAAAGTACCAAAATAGATGTCTGATAGTGCGATGAAGTCCTTGACGATCCTCGGATTCGAGCTAGCTTTGTAGAACTATAAAACATCGAAAATTAAACAAAGTAAGCTATAAAGCTTAGCAAGTTTGTATGTAAATATGAAATAATCTCAACAATCATTAACACTTCAAAATGGATAACATAATTAAAATTTAAATAATCAATCAATGTGCTAACATAAAGTTTAACCGTATTGTAACTCATAAGTCCTCAACTTCTTCTAACTCTTTACTAGAATAGTTTCAGTATATAACTGTATCGATACATATCTATTTATCACTAACTCTCTTACGAAATCATTTCGAGCTTATAAATGTTTACGATAAAAATATTTCCATTTTCCGATGCCATAGTCCAACTATGGTCTTACACATACATTGCCAAGGCCCTGTCGTGGTCTTACATTCACATGCCATAACCCGGTTATGGTCTTATTATTCTATTTGCCATAGCATAGCTATGGTCTTATTCAGCAACTCGTCCACTTAAAGCGTACATTTAAATTAAGTTCTACACATTTAACCATAGGATAAATACAATCTCAATACCATCCATCCATTGAATAAATAAACATTTGATTTCAAATGTACGAACTTACCTCGTGTACGGAAATGACGAAACGGACCGACTATTCAATTACTTTGCTCTTTCCCTGATCTAAGTCCGAATTCCCCTTTTCATGATCTATAAGTAATCAAAATGAACTTATTTATTCTTCTATTTATTCAATTCAATCCAAAACATCCATTTGAGCTATTTTACACATTAGCCCCTAAACTTTCATATTTTTACAATTAGTCCTTATTACACAAAATCACAACTTCATGAAATTTCAAGACTAACCTATGTTAGCGGAATTACCATAATGCCCCTACCAGCCCATATTTTTCATTTATTCACACATTTAACCCCACATTTTTTCATTTTCATAAATAAATCCCTATTTTGCATTTTACTCAAAATCACTTTATTGTTTAACTATCAACCAACATTCAAAATCTATCATCAATCATCAAAACTCATACATATTCATCAATGGAAACATTCAAAATCTTTAACAGTTTTGTAAATTAGTCCCTGGACTAGCTAGTACTAGCTGCAACAATCTCAAAAGCATAGAAATCATTAAAAACAGGACAAAACCGGACTTACAAATGAGATATGGAGCTTGACCGAATATGAAACCTAGCTTATGGATTTTCTTTCCTCCCAAATTCGGTTGATGAAGATGATAAATGCCTAAATTTTATGTTTTTTTATTTAATATACTTAAATAACCAATTTACAATACTAACCTTTAATATAAACCGTTAAAAACACCTTAATAGATGTCCATCTTTGTCCACTGATATTTCCAATGGTCTAATTACAACATACGGACCTTTAATTTAAGGTTCTATAGCTATTAGACACCTTTAACTATTAGAACTCAAGTTTTACGATTTACGCAATTTAGTTCTTTTTCTCAAATTGACAATTTAAACGATAAAATTTCTTTACGAAATTTTCACACATACATGCTATCATGCTGTAAACATTAAAATAATAATAAAATAAATATTTCGACTTTGGATTTGTGGTTCTAAAACCACTATCTTGATTTGACTAAAAACGGGCTGTTACAACTCTCCCCCTTAGGGATTTTCGTCCCCGAAAATCTTACCAGTGAATAGGTTAGGGTTCTATTTTCTCATAGCTTCCTCGGGCTCCTACATAGCCTCTTCGACTCCGTGTCGTTTCCACAAGACTTTCACTAAAGCTATGCATTTATTTCTCAACTCTTTGATCTCTCGAGCCAAAATTCTAATCAGTTCTTCATTATACGTCATATCAGACTGGATCTCAATTTCTAGCGGAGAAATCACATGTGAAGTATTTGATCGATATCATCGCAACATCGATACGTGAAACACATTATGGATCTTTTCTAACTCTGATGGTAAAGCTAGTCGATATGCCACTGGCCCTATTCTTTCGATGATCTCATACGACCTGATGAAATGCGGATTCAATTTGCCTTTCCGACAAAATCTAAGGATTTTCTTCAACAGAGATACTTTCAAAAACACTTGTTACTGATTTGAAATTCAATATCTTTTCGTTTCAAATCTACGTACGATTTTTGACGATCTAAAGCTGTTTTCAAAGAATCGCGAATTACTTTCACTTTCTCTTCGGTTTCTCTAATCAAATCAACCCCGTGAATCTATTTCTCGCTAAGTTTGGACCAATACAATGGTGTTCGAAATTTACGACCATACAAAGCTACGTACGGTGCCATTTTTATGCTCGATTGAAAACTGTTATTATACGCAAATTCAACCAGCAGTAAATATTTCTCCCAATTGCCTTCGAATTCCAAATCACAACATCGGAGCATATCTTTGAGAATCTGAATTACTCGCTCAGACTGACCATCAGTTTGCGGATGAAAAGCTGTACTAAAATTCAACTTCGTACCCAGAGCTTCTTGCAATTTCTTCCAAAACCGCAATGTGAATCTCTGATCTCTATCTGAAATAATCAGAACTGGCACCCCCGTGCAAAATAACGATCTCAGCAATATACAATTCAGCTGATCTAGTGAGTGAATAGTCAGTATGTATCAGAATAAAATGTGCTGACTTTTTCAGTCGATCAACGACAACCCAAATTGCATGTTTCTTTTTCGGAGTTAAAGGCAATCTCGATACAAAATCCATCGTAACTCTGTCCCATTTCCACTCTGGTATCATTATAGGCTAAATCAAACCCGATGGTACTTGATGTTCAGCTTTAACTTGCTGACACACTAAACATTTCACTACAAACTCTGAAATGTCTCGTTTCATACCTGATCACCAATATAACTATTTCAAATCATTGTACATTTTAGTGCTTCCTAGATGTACGGATAAACAACCACTATGTGCTTCGTTTAAAATCTTCTAAATAAGCTTGGGATTTCTCGGTATGCAAATTCTACCTCGGAACATCAAACAATCATCAGATCTGATTTGAAATTTTGAATCAGAAGTCAACTCATACTGAACTCCTTTAACTTGCAATTCTTTATCACATTTCCGGGCTTCACCGATTTGCTTAAGAAATAACAGTATTGCTTTCAACTCAGCTACAATTGAACCATCATTAGACAAAGCTAACTGTGTATTCATTGTACGCAAAGCGAATAATGACTTTCTGCTTGAAGCATCAGCAACTACATTCGCTTTCCTAGAATGATAATCAATTACTAGCTCATAATCTTTTAGTAATTCAAGCCATCTCAGTTGCCGCAAATTCAAGTATTTCTGAGTTATTAAATATTTTAAACTCTTGTGATCTGTAAAAATGTGGTATTTCTCACCAAACAAGTGATGTCTCTAAATCTTTAACGCAAACACAATCATGGCCAACTTTAAATCGTGCATCAGATAATTCTTTTCATGCGGCTTCAACTGTCTAGAAGCATAAGCTATTACTTTGCCTTCCTGCATCAATACGCAACCCAGACCGTTCAATGACGCATTACTAAAAATTACGAATTCTTTACCCGACTCAGGCTGTACTAACACTGGTGCCTCTGTCAATAACGCTTTTAACTGTTCAAAAATTTGTTGATACTTCTCAGACCATTCGAAATTTACATCTTTCTGAAGTAATCGAGTCATCGGTGTTGCAATCATAGAGAATCCTTTCACGAAACATCGATAATAACCAGCTAGTCCCAAAAAACTTTAGACTTCAGATACATTTCTCAGAGATTTCCAATCTATAATTGCAGAAGTTTTGCTCGGGTCAACTCTAATACCTTCGGCTGAAACGATATGCCCCATAAATCCAACCTCTTGGAGCAAAAACTCACATTTGCTGAACTTTGCAAACAATTTCTTGTCTCTCAAGGCCTGTAACACTATCCTCAAATGCTCGGCATGCTTAGACTCATCTCGAGAGTAGATCAAAATGTCGTTAATGAATACAACAACAAATCTGTCTAAAAACGGTCTAAAAATCTGATTCATCAAATCCGTAAAAATGGTAGGAGCATTAGTCAATCCAAAAGGCATCACAAGAAATTCATAATATTCGTACCTCGTTCTGAATGCAATTTTCGGCACATCTGAGTCTTTAACTCGCAACTGATAATAACCAGATATCAAATCAATCTTTGAAAACACTGTTGCACCTTTCAACTGACCAATTAAATCGTCAATTCTTGGTAGAGGATATTTATTCTTGATTGTCACTTTGTTGAGTTGTCGATAGTCTATACACATTCTCATAGAACCATCCTTTTTCTTTACAAACAACACTGGTGCACCCCAGGGAGAGAAGCTTGGTCTTGTGAATCCTCTATCAGTTAATTCTTGCAACTGAGTTTTCAACTCTTATAACTCTGTCGGAGCCATTTTGTACGGAGTTATCAATATCAGTGAAGTTCTCGGTACTAAATCAATAGTAAATTCAACCCCTCTAATCGGTGGCAAACCCGGCAACTCTTCTGGAAACACATCTGGATACTCGCAAACAATTGGTACTGATTCAATCTTTGTTTCTGACACTTTTGTATCAAGTACATATGCAAGATATGCATTGCATCCCCTTTTCACACATTTCTGAGCTAACATCGATGAAATTACAGCTAGTAAACCCTTCAAATCATTAGATTCGATTCGAAGAGTTTCATTATTCTGACATTTCAACTCAATTGTCTTTCGTCTACAATTTACTACTGCATTATGCGACGTCAACCAATCCATACCCAGAATAACATCAAACTCGTCAAATGGAAACAACATCAAATTAACCATAAAACAGTAACCTCGAATCATTAACGGACAATTCTTGCAAACTTTGTCAACCAGGACATATTTTCCTAAGGGGTTCGACACTTTTATAACAATCTCAGTAGAATCAACAAGTAAATTCTTACTAGACACTAAGTTCACACATATATATGAATGAGTTGATTCGAGATCTATCAATGTAACTACATTAGTGTCATAAAGAGAGAATGTGCCGGTAATAACATCTGGAGATGATGCTTCTTCGTGAGCGCGAATAGCATAAGTTCTGGCAGGTGCTCTAGCCTCAGATCTCACAGTAGTATCTCGTGTCGTACCTCTACCACCATTCACATTTCCAACATTACGGGATGGTCTTCCTCTCACAGTCATGTTGCTTGATCTTATATTCTGAGATTTATCTTTCTCATCTAACTCAGGAAAATCTGGAATGAAATGTTCAAGCGAGCCACATCTAAAACAGGCTTTATCATTTAGTCTACACTCTCTAAAATGTCGTTTTTCACATCGTCCACATTCAAGTTTATTCAATCTAACATTTCTCACACTTGCCACTGACATAGCTGGAGTTTTTGAACCCATAAATTGCTTCCCACGGTCTCTATTAGAGTACTCCACTGATGCATTTGATCGACTATATGAATCTTAGGATTTCTTTGATGAAGAGTGATAGGGTTTATTCATCACTCTCTTTCTCGAATCTCTAGCTTCAGAATCAGCCTTTTTCTTTTCTTTGCCCAGTTCTTCAGCTTTGCAAGCACACTCAACTAACACAACGAATTCTTTTAAAACCAATATCCCGACCAAAAGTTTAATATCTTCCTTCAACCCATCAACAAACCGTTTGCACATTATCTCTTCAGTTGGAACATACTCTCGAGCATATTTACTTAACCGTACCAATTCTCTCTCATACTTGGTTACAGTCATGCGACCTTGTTTTAGTTCTAAAAACTCTTTATGCTTTTGATCCAGAAATCATTGACTTATGTACTTTTTTTGGAACTCAGTCTGAAAGAACTCCCAGGCGACTCTCTCTCTCGGCACCACAGGTATTAATGTATTCCACCACTGGTATGCAGTGTCTCTCAAAAGGGATATAGCACACTTTAAACAGTCAGTCGATGTGCAGGAAAGTTCATCAAACATTTGGATCGTATTTTCAAGCCAAAACTCGGCTCTCTCAGGATCATCATCAACATTAGCCCTGAACTCATCAGCCCTATGCTTACGAATTTTATCGACTAGCAGCTTATTCAATTGTATTTGATCAATAACCTGAGGAACTATGGGGATTGATTAAGGATTTGGGGAGGATGGAGGTTGTTGAGCAGCCGAATTTATCCAGACATATTGAGTGAACCACTCGTTAATCATCTGGAAAAATGATTCTTTAGCCTTACCTCCATGACTACTCGGCACAGGTCTAGATTCGGAAGGCGCTATCCCGTGAGCGGGAGCTGGCGTATTACTCTCAACATCATCTGCTGCAGCTCGTTTGGGATCCATACTATACGAAAACATAGTTTATAATGTCAAGTTTCATCATACTATCACAGGTTATATATATGGCATGTATAGCTAGACTCTCACACATGCTACGTTAGTCCTAGAATCGACTAAATCGTAACTCTGATACCAATAAATGTAACACCCCTCACCCATATTTAACGCCGAAATAGGGTTAATGAGCATTACCAGACTTACAACTCAATTATACATACTATTAGCATGCATTTCATCAATTCAAACACTTGTCAATCAACCTCAATCAATATGTTCCTAATACGAGCCTACTAGGCCTTATTCATGCATTGGAAGTGGTGTGGGACTAAACTGATAACCTTTAAAACAACTTGAGCACTTAGAAAAATTTTCTCCAAAATCGGGGACACACGCCTGTGTGACTATGTCGTGTGTCTCACACGACCACCAAACACGCCCGTGTCACAGGCAGTGTCCCAGCCCGTGTCCTACCCCGTGTCCATAGAGGTGAGCTTATTGACCTGGGTCACACGTCCAACCATACGCCCGTGTGTCTAGCCTGTGTGCACTTCGAAGTGGCCACACACACTTGTGTGCTAGGTCATGTGCCAATTACGGGGTATACTGACTTGTGCCACACGGTCGAACACATGCCCATGTGTGAGACCGTGTTGAGCATACTGACTTCATTTCAATTTCAACAGCAGGGGACAAACGACCATATAACATAACCGTGTGTCACACATGGCTGAGACACACGCCCGTGTCTCTGCCCATGTGGACAAAAATAGGCTATTTACCAAGCCAATTTCCACCTATTTTGCACATATCTAAACAAGCTCAAATGCTACTAATTCAAGATACAAATATTCAACCAAAAACCATCAACTAAAGTTCAAATCATACCAATTCTTTACCATCAATATAAATCACAATTATACCATATTTTGCCATATAATTTCATACCAAATTCACATATACCATTCAATTAACTAAACCATTCCAAACATGCAATATCCATTCAACCTCAATCACTCATTATAGGTCAATTACCTAACTCAAAATAATACCATTTGCACATTTATAAACAACATCAAAATTCACCATCACAAGCCAACTCAAATGACCTAAATACATGTTCATCAAACATACCAAAATGACTCAAGCCTATACATGCCATATACCATATATACACACTTCAAAAGTACCAAAATAGATGTGCGATAGTGTGACGAAGTCCTTGACGATCCCCGAATTCGAGCTAGCTTTGTAGAACTGTAAAACATCGAAAATTAAACAAAGTAAGCTATAAAGCTTAGCAAGTTCGTATGTAAATATGAAATATTCTCAACAATCATTAACACTTCAAAATGGATAACATAATTAAAATTTAAATAATCAATCAATGTGCTAACATAAAGTTTAACCATATTGTAACTCATAAGTCCTCACCTTCTTCTAACCCGTTACTAGAATAGTTTTCAATACATAACTGTATCGATACAGATCTATTTATCAGTAACTCTCTTGCGAAATCATTTCGAGCTTATAAATGTTTACGATAAAAATATTTCGATTTTTCGATGTCATAGTCCAACTATGGTCTTACACATACATTGCCAAGGCCCTGTCGTGGTCTTACATTCACATGCCATAACCCGATTATGGTCTTATTATTCTATTTGCCATAGCATAGCTATGGTCTTATTCAGCAACTCGTCCACTTAAAGCGTACATTTAAATTAAGTTCTACACATTTAACCATAGGATAAATACAATCTCAATACCATCCATCCATTGAATAAATACACATTTAAGTTCAAATGTACGAACTTACCTCGTGTACGGAAATGACGAAACGAACCGACTATTCAATTACTTTGCTTTTTCCCCGATCTAAGTCCGAATTCCCCTTTTCATGATCTATAAGTAATCAAAATGAACTTATTTATTCTTCTATTTATTCAATTCAATCCAAAACATCCATTTGAGCTATTTTACACATTAGCCCCTAAACTTTCACATTTTTACAATTAGTCCTTATTACACAAAATCACAACTTCATGAAATTTCAAGACTAACCTATGTTAGCGGAATTACCATAATGCCCCTACCAGCCCATATTTTTCATTTATTCACACATTTAACCCCACATTTTTTCATTTTCACAAATAAATCCCTATTTTGCATTTTACTCAAAATCACTTTACAAAAATTGTTTAACTATCAACCAACATTCAAAATCTATCATCAATCATCAAAACTCATACATATTCATCAATGGCAACATTCAAAATCTTTAACAGTTTTGTAAATTAGTCCCTGGGCTAGCTAGTACTAGCTGCAACAATCTCAAAAGCATAGAAATCATTAAAAACGGGACAAAAAAAGACTTACAAATGAGATAGGAAGCTTGACCAAATATGAAACCTAGCTTATGGCTTTTCTTTCCTCCCAAATTCGGTTGATGAAGATGATAAATGCCTAAATTTTATGTTTTTTTATTTAATATACTTAAATAACCAATTTACAATATTAACCTTTAATATAAACCGTTAAAAACACCTTAATAGATGTCCATCTTTGTCCACTGATATTTCCAATGGTCTAATTACAACAAAAGGGCATTTACTTTAAGGTTCTATAGCTATTAGACACCTTTAACTATTAGAACTCAAGTTTTACGCTTTACGCAATTTAGTCCTTTTCTCAAATTGACCATTTAAACGATAATTTCTTTACGAAATTTTCACACATACATGCTATCATGTTGTAAACATTAAAATAATAAAAAAATAAATATTTCAACTTTGGATTTGTGGTTCCGAAACCACTGTTCTGATTTGACTAAAAATGGGTTGTTACAGTGTGCCCCTATTGTCCTAGGTGCATGGTTCACATGGGTTGGCACACAGCCTGCGACATGGCCGTGTGACCCAAGTCAGTAGCCAATTTGAGACTCCTTGCATTATAAAATGGTATTTGTAAAAAAATTGTAAAAATTCAAAACTCCTAAAGCCGATCTGAGGTAAGTTCTCTCTAGATTTGAAAAATTTAGACTGTGAAAACTATAGACTTTGAAAACTTTAGACTATAGACTTTGAAACCTTTAGATTATGAAAATGATAAATAGTGAGATAAGTGTTAATTAAAAGAAATACAACCTTGAATGAAATAAAAATTCAAGTGATAACTTATCCCTATTGGCAGACGTTCATAAAACTTAAAATGAGTACTCGCGGAGTTAGAACTCGAGGAATGAAAGCTCGTGGAGAGTAAAGTCAGGGAACCTAAGTCAGCACATCCACATCTTAAGTGTGAACCATTGAGCCAACAACAAAAAATGTTGAACGCACACCCACTGTTGAGGATAGTCAACATGAGCCTGCAAATAAGGTTGTATTGCAGGACATGCTTCAAGTATTAGAGTGAGTGGTGGGTGCTTAGACTGGAGTTAACAGTCGTGGCACTATTGCTCAGAGACTCCGTTCAAGTAGTGTAACACCCCTTACCCATATTCAACGCCGAAATAGGGTTACAGAGCATTACCAAACTTAGAAAACAATTAAACATCCATTTAGCATACATTTTCTCAATTCAATCATTCATCATTCAATCTCAATCAATTTGTCCCTTATACAAGCCTACGAGGCTCTAAACATGCTTTGGGAGTGTTTCGGGACTAAACCATTAACTCAAGAAACTTTCATGAAACTTTGAAAATTTTTCTCAAAACAGAGGACACACGCCCGTGTGACCAGACACACGGCCACCAGACATACCCGTGTCACAGGCCGTGTGGACATTCGAAATGGAAGCACATGTCCGTGTCCCTGCCCGTGTCCAAACAAGTGAGCTTACTGACTTGGATCACACGGCCAACCACACGCCCGTGTGTCTAACCCGTATACCCTTTAAAGTGGCCAGACACGTCCGTATTCCAGGCCTTATGTTAGGCTGTGTCAAACCTATAGAGTATACTGAATTATGCAACATGGCCAAGTCACACGTCCGTATGATAGGCCGTGTACAAATTAGGGGGTATACTGACTTGTGCCACACGACCGATCTCATGCTCGTATGTGAGACCGTGTGGAGCATACTGACTTCATTTCAATTTCAACACCAGGGGACACACACCCGTGTAACATGACTGTGTGTTGCACACGGCTGAGGTACACGCCCGTGTCTCTGCCCGTGTGGACAAAAATAGGCTATTTACCAAGCCAAATATGCCACCCAATTTGCATGTACCTAAATAACTCAAATGGTAACATTTCAAGACACAAATATACAGCCCAAATCATCAACCAATACACAATTCATACAATATTTATTTCAATAATTTCAATACTCAATTTAATGCAATTACCTACTCAAAAACCTATCAACTCAACTTGTTTTACAAGTCATAACTCACGTATACCATTCAATTAACAAAACATTCCAAACATGCAATATCCATTAAACCTCAATCACTCATTATAGGTCAATTACCTAACTCAAAATAATACCATTTGCACATTTATAAACAACATCAAATTCACCACCACAAGCCAACTCAATTGGCCTAAATACATGTTCATCAAACATACCAAAATGACTCAAGCCTATACATGCCATATACCATATATACACACTTCAAAAGTACAAAAATAGATGTCCAATAGTGTGATAAAGTCCTTGACAATCCCCGGATTCGAGCTAGCTTCGTAGAACTATAAAACATCAAAATTAAACAAAGTAAGTTATAAAGCTAGTAAGTTTGTATGTAAATATGAAATAATCTCAACAATCATTAACACTTCAAAATGGATAACATAATTAACATTTAAAGCATCAATCAATGTGATAACATAAAGTTTAACCATATCGTAACTCATATTTCATCAACTTCTTCTAACTTGTTACTAGAATAGTTTTCAGTACATACCTGTATCGATACATATCTATTTACCACCAACTCTCTCACCAAATCATTTCGATCTTATCAATGTTTACGATACAAATACTTCAATTTTCTGATGCCATAGTCCAACTATGGTCTTACACATACGTTGCCAAGCTCGTGTCGTGGTCTTACATTCACATGCCGTAAACCAGTTATGGTCTTATAATTCGATTTGCCATAGCCCAGCTATGGTCTTATTCAGCAACTCGTCTTGTAACACCCCTATCCCGTATCCGTTGCCGAACTATGGTTAAGGGCATTACCTGACAGATCAGAAACTTTATCAAACAATTCATAAATTAAACCATAATTTAGAATCATAGTGTCTCTTCGGTAGATCATCGAGACCTAAAACATGCTCAGAAGCAGGGTCAGGACTAAACTAGAGCACATACAAAAATTCTCAGGAATTTAAAACTTTCTCTAAGTTTCAGGGCTTACACGCCTGTGTTAGTAGGCCGTGTGCCATCCACGGTTGCTAGACACGCCCATGTGTCTCCCCCATGGTCGAATCTGACTTAACTCCACAGCCACCAAGCACGCCCGTGTGCTAAGGTCGTGGTCGAGTCTGACTTGACCACACGGCTACTAGGCACGTCCGTGTGCCAAGGTCGTGTACTCTTAATCAGGTACTGACTTAGACCCACGGTTGATAGGCACCCCTGTGTAACACCCCAAACCCGGCCCATACGTTTCGACCAGATCTGGTATGCTACGAGTTGTACATTGAAAACTTTTGCTTTGTTGGTTTTGGAAACCATAAGTTAATTAGACGATATTTGAATAATTAGGTGACATCTGAAAATAAAACCTTGTATTATTATTATTTTGAATAATTATACCTTTGACATTATTTCATAAGTTGCAAATATTAAAAACTACTTAATTGAATATAAACTATGGGGCCTTATTACATAAATATTCCCAAAATAAATAAAAAGAGAAACTTAAAGAAAAACCGAAATTAATCTATAGAATTAAAATTTGATGGCCCCTCGAGTCCGTCTTGGCTCCCATGTCCACGATCTACTGCTTATCTGCAAAGTTAAGGAAAAATAATAGGGTGAGTCACCAAGACTCAGTGTGTAAATCCCGAAGACAAATCAAAGGCTTGGCCCACAAACACATTATGAGCCCTGGCCCATACATAAAGGCATCAATCATAAATACATGAAAATAATGAAT
Organism: Gossypium australe; assembly: GCA_005393395.2. NCBI lineage: Eukaryota > Viridiplantae > Streptophyta > Magnoliopsida > Malvales > Malvaceae > Gossypium > Gossypium australe. Next base: position 88,390,971 of record CM016625.1, read on the forward strand.
GATGAATAGCCCAACCCATCCTAGAAATCCATCCTCTACACACAAACCCGTACCAACCATTTCACCTTGGGGATTTCTACAATCAACCCGCCAACCGCTACACAACATATCGACAGCTGTGCTGCCTGTCTTAAAGACTGATCACTGTGTGACCTATGTGGCAAAGCCACCGATCGCCATGCGACCTTAATAACACATCTAGCATTTCGACAGCTGAGCTGCTTGTCGTAAAGACCGATCACTATGTGACCTATGTGGCAAAGCCACCGATCGCTATGCGACCTTCTTCCCCTTCATCATATCAATCCCATCCCATGCATACATACATGCAAAATCAAACAATGTATTACCTAAGAGATTTCAGTTTATCGCATACATCGATACACATAGAGAGATTTCTATGATTACGTACTTGACATCCTTTGCCTACCCTTTTTGGGTAATACGACTGTTCACACAGCCTATTTTTCGGCTCTTAGCCCACAACACATATATACACATACAGATTTAATAGTGTGTTAGAGATCTACATACCTGATTACCGTTAGAACGAGACTTTCTAAGTCAATGCTATCCATAGCCGACACAACTGCTATCTACCTAAGGTGTTGTTCAGAAGCTTGAAATCCCGAAAAGTGATACGAGATTCAAGGACTAGTGCTTTCGGCTTTTAGATCTAAGAGTTCTACTTCAATTCCTGATGTCGCCCAATAAGAAAATACATAAAACCATTAAACCATTAGCTTTTCGGCTTTGTCTTCCAAAAACTGAAAGAAAAAGTGAAGAGATAGGAAAATCGGCACTCACCTTAACACAAAGAATTCGACTACCCCTTTGAGATTCTGGCTTTTTGAGAAGATCAGAAGATGATAGGAATGAGTCTATGTAGATTCGGCTTTTAATGAAGAAATCGGCAGGAAGAAGAAAAGAGAATTTCGGCAGACCAGATGTAGGTTCGGCTTTAGCAAAGATCAAAAGAAAAGAATGTAGAAAAAGGATTATGAGGTTTCAGCTTTTAGAAGAAAGAAGAGAAAAGAATAATGGAGTTTCAGCTTTTGAATCAAAGTTAAGATGAGGGAATAGGGTTAGGAATTTCAACTTTTACTCAAAGAAGAAGAGAAAGAAAAGATGGAAACCCTAAATGCCAAAAAATAAAGAAGAGAACCCTCACCTGACTATTTAAACTTTCGGCACTCCTTAGCCATATCAGAAACTGATTTCTCCTCCCCCCTCAGAGTTTGAAATTCGGCCACCACTTAGCCTTGCAGATAATTCGTCTATTTTCTCCTTTATCTTCCATATTATCAACTATAATATCTACATTATCCCATTCACATAAATCCTCCTATTTTTTAGCCCTGTTGCCGTCCACTCCACCTAACCCTAATGCCTAAAAATTAGCTAACTTAAATTAAAAGAATTGGGCTCTATGAAACTTAAATTTTGGCCCCTTACTCCCTTGTGTGGCGTCACCTCCTTGCTCTCTAAGTGGCGCCACTGACCACTAGGCCACAAGCCCATTTTGATATTTTAAACACAAATACCACCTTTTAAACCCTATAGTGCCCAAACAAAAATTTCACTAAGGCCTTGACCACATCCTGAGCCCAATTTGGACTCCTAACAATTAAATTAACACATTAAACATATCCACACACTAAACGCATCGGCCCATTAATTCAGGATGTTATAGTTTTACCTCCTTAAAGAAATTTTGTCCTCGAAATTTCCAACTAACTATTAATCGTACTACCCAAGTCTCACCACTATGCTTTCGTTGCGCACTCTAATTTAATAATATATGACCATTGCACGCATACAGTTTCTATACCCAAAAATATAGCATCCACACAAAACATACACGACTTAATGGTGATTGAACAATCCCGATGTAACAGACCAATTTTGACCCTAATCGGAACGGTGGTTTCGGGACCACGAATCCTAGCTTGAGGGATATTATAATATTATGTTTCGTGGTTGTTATGTGTGATTTAGTGAGTGCAAAAATTTCGTAGAAAATTTTAGCTATCTAAGTGTCTAATTTGCTAAGAAGGCTTAAATTGCAAGAAGGATTAATGTAGTGGGCATTAATGAAAAGGGAGCTAAATGAATTGTCCATAAAACATGGGAATTTGCATGTCAAATTTCCCACATTTGAACAAGGTGGACGGCAAGCATGCATAGATGCTCTCTTTTTTTTTATTTTTGTATGATATTTAGGCATTATTAAATTGAAGCATGCTATGAATATATGCTTTTTAATTATACATATATTGATTTTAGTAATATTGTAAGGAAAAGCATGCCATATTTTTTTTATGCTAAAAAGATAAAAACAAAAGGAAAATAATTTCCCTTCACTCATCCTCTCTTACCCGATTCCTACTTTGAAGAGAAGGGAAGAGTTTCATCCCCCTATTCGGCCTTGCATGCACTAGGATAGGTAAGAGCTTGATCTTGATTTTGAAAACTCACCTTGATATGGCTTAAATTCTTAATCTTTTCTTTTGAAACAAGCAAAAAGACTTTGTTAATATAGGTAGGCTTGATGAAATTCGGCCATGGGTGAGGAATGGTGGTTTGGGTTGTCAATAAACTTTGATAATATGAGAGGGAGAAGAAGCTTGAGTTTGTGAGAAAATGGTTTAAATTTAGGCATGGGGATGCCCTTATATTCGGCCGAATGTGAGACCACCTATTTTGAATCCTTTTCCCTTTGTGTTAATGTTCGGCTATACTTATATTGTATAGTGATTAGACATGGATGAATGGTTTTGCATGGTTGTGTTGGTAGCCTTACATACTATCGAGTTCTTGTGCAAAAATTTGAGAGTTAAGCTCTCCTTAGATTCGGCCATGACTTAGTTCTAAGGCCTTTTTCATATGTGATGAAAGCATGGTGGCTATGGTTGGTTACATTGTTTGATAGATAGTAAAAGAAAAGAAATGGTGGATACCTTAGCTTGATTTAATAAGTCTTATGAAGTAGTAATTGTTTGCTTAGGATGCTAATAGAAAAAAATCATGTTAAATTTTGGGTTTAGACAAGCTAATATTCGGCTGGAATTAGGATGAATAAGTTGTGGTTATCTAGCTTGTTTCTTGGTCGTATGTTGAAAAATTGCATGGGTACTTTAAATTGGCATATTCGGCCATAGGAGAGCATGAAATTGAGTTATTGAATTTGGGTACATAGGCACACTTTTATCAAGTTAATATATGGCCATGGACAGCAAGATAAGTTTTAAATTAAAGCACGTTGATGAGTTCATTATCAAAGTGTTCCCAAATATTTTGAATGCACTTGAACAAAGTAGTGCATGAATGCCGAATGCAAATGTTTATGTCTTGCAATTTATTTATTTTATAATTTTGCTTTTGAAATTGAATGGAAGTGTGGTTTAAATGGGTTTAATTGAACCAATTTAGATCAAGATCAAAAGGAGAAGAAGTTGGAGCGAGGAAAAGCTAAACTAAACGAATAGTTGGAGATTTTGAATCTATTTACTTTTAAGGTAAGTCCTTTAGTTAAATCATGTCAAAGAGTTAATTATGGTTATCTTGACTATTAAAAGTTTATGAATGCTAATGTCTAATTACATCTTGGCCGAATGTATATTGACATATTGGTTGATGATTCAAGTTGAGAATGTGATGGAAATTATTTTGGCTAATGCAAGGTGAATAAGTAAGTTTTTGAGCTGCCTTATATTTAAAGATTCCTTACATATCTAGTGAATGATATAAATTGTATAAGCTGGGTATAAAACCATGTACTGGTCGATTGTGATAGTGATGGATTTGATCGATTTCAAATTTATTAAATGCAATGGTAATAAAGGTATATGATTCGATATGTATAGTGAAAATGTGAAAAGCATGTAAAGACATTTTGACATTCGGGCTTTTATGCCTAGCAGGCCTTGTGCCGGTGTTATCTATCGGGCTTTTATGCCTAGCAGGCCTTGTGCCGGTGTTATCTATCGGGCTTTTATGCCTAGCAGGCCTTGCGCCGGTGTTACTTTTCAGGCTTCTACGCCTAGCAGGCTTGTTGCCGGTGATGTAATTTACTAAAGAGGAATGAAATCCTGGTCAAGAATATGGTTCGGGTAAGTATGTGAGGTTTGTTATGTTAAATATTACTTGTGCCAAATTGACATCGATGAAGGTAATTTGACGGAAGTCGAGCTTAGAAAATGCTGTCATGTGACAATCGATTTGCATGTATAACTGCTAAGGAAGTAGGCTATCGAATTATTAATATTTGACCTTGTGTAAACTAGTTGCTTAGTTGTTTATGTAGAATGCCACATATGTATTGTTGTATTTTCGTAAATAATTAAATGTTTTAATTTCTATGAGTTGGGACTTACTAAGCTAGTAAGCTTAATCGTGTGAGATGTTTCCTTTGTTTTATAGATTAGGAGCAAGCCACAAGCTCACCGGGATCGTTGGAAAGTCGCTCACACTATCAACCTACATTTTTGGGGTACTCCTTCATTTTGGGTTGGTTTTAAACGAAGGCATGTATAGGGTAGGCTTGGACTTGTTTGAGGAAGTATCACGGTTCATATGTAAACCCTAAAGGAATGGCCATGCGAATATGGCTAAATTTCTAGTTAAGTACGTTGTTGTATTGTTGATGTGTATGTTGGTTCTTGATGGCAAGGTTTATGCTTTCTAATCAAAGTTAAATCACTTTGTTAAGGAGATGTTTATATACGGAATGAATCCTTGAATTAGGAATGTAGGTAGGTTTGGTTAGAAGCTAGTCTTTCATAAATTGCGACAAAACAACTGGTAGTAACAGCAGCGATGCGAGTTAGAAAAATCACCAAAAATAGGATATATTGAATTTGGAGATGAGTGAATTATGAAATTGAACCTGATTGCGTCTATTTTTATATGGAGGAAATAGAGTAAGCAAAAGATTTTTATATTATGAGATAATTCAGTTTTAGTGAGACCTACTCTGAATGCATTCGCGAGTCACTGTTCTGTTTTGGAAAAATTGTCAAAAATTGTACAAAAATAATTAGGAAGCATGGGTTATATGTGTAAAACTCTTATTGAGTCTATTTTTCATTGGTATAAACTAGAACAGTATATGAAGATTGTGCAATGAGATAACTGCAGTTTTATAGGGACAGGTCAGAACCGTCCAGCAGTGTAATAAGGGTAACTTTGATGAATAAACTGTACTAATTGGCCACATAAAAAATTCTAGAAAAATTATGGTGAATAGATATATGAGTCTACTTTCAAGGAAAATTTACGGATCTGAATTTCGAAATTTGTAACTCGAGTTATAGCCGAATTAGTCGGCACAACGCAGTTTGACAGCTTTAAGATTTTCATGTTCTGAACTAGTAGTCAAGTCTAGTAATGCCTCTTGCTCAATTCCGGCGACGGTACCGGGTACGGGGTGTTACACCCGAGCCTTATGCTCCTCAGACCCGCATCTTAAACACGTTCCTGACTTCCTCCAACATTCACCCGGATGACGCCTTCTGCAATATTCGCACACCCGAAAGTTTGGACGTACCTTAACATACTTCACAGAACGAGACTGCAACCCTAGAAAACTACAATCTCTTTTTTTCTTACAGTCACGCACCTAACCCGAAGTGTTTCACCGATTTCTTTAACTTCCTTCAGTACCTCCCTAACTAGCTGAGTCAGCACATCAGTCCTAACACTTCCACGGCCTCGGTCGCGGCCTCTTTGTAACATCCCCCAAACTCGGCCCATTCACTACGACCGAATCTGGTTATGTTATTGCAGAAAGACGGTTGAAAAAAAAACTTAGTTAACTTAGCATAAAACATGAAAGAATTCAATTTTGAAAATCATGTTCATTTAAAGCAATATGAAAACCTTAGAAGTTATGATTTGTCTGAAAATACCTCATTAAACATGCTTTTAGAAGTAGGGTTCTGAAATTAAAACCATTTTCACATAGAAATCCAATTTAAACAAACCATGGTTAATACCAAAATAATAAAATGGCCTTTATTACAACCCAATAATTCAAATAAGGTACTTATATCAAAACCAAACATAAAATATTAAATCATCATCTTCGGCATGGGCCACCTTGTCCTCTCCGATCCCGGTCCAGCTTTATGCAATACCTGAAATGGTTAAAGGAAAAAGGTGAGTCACCAAGACTCAGTGTGCAACCCTTTTTCCCGGATTAGCAAAATCTCATATACAAACATAATCATGCTCATCATGCATCCAATCAATATGCACCCAATCCTAACCGTCCATACACCTTTTCTACCCCGTGTGGTACCAAACCACTGGTGGTGCCAAACCACTGGTGACATATAGTCACAATGTGTTACCAAAACACTGGTGTCCCAAAGACACAATATCCGTCAATGTGGTGCCAAACCACTGGTGTCCCAAAGACACGTTTGTGCTACCAAAGCACTGGTGACCGAAGTCACAGATCCAATGATGGGGCCAACCCATCGTGTGATACCCAATCACTAGCAGACGATCCCATATCTCATGTGGGGCCAACCCACGGTGGTATCAAACCACAGGGACGAGTCGCAATGAGGTGCCCAACCTCTGGTGTCCCAAAGACACAAATGTGCTACCAAAGCACTGGTGACCGTAGTCACAATAATCGAGTGATGGGGCCAACCCATCGTGTGATACCCAATCACTAGCAGACGATCCCATATCTCAAGTGGGGCCAACCCACGGTGGTATCAAACCACAGGGACGAGTCGCAATGAGGTGTCAAACCTCTGGAGGTGCCAAACCTCTGGTGACCCAAAGTCACAAAGTGTGTTACCAAAACACTGGTGCTCGTCAGCACAAAATATCATTGCCCCCTCCACTCGTACAACCCACATCAATCATGCACATGTATCAAAATATATCGTCATGAATGTTTAGCAATGCACATAGGTTTAATCATCAACCAATCAATATATCATATGCCAGATACATCATGCTCATCAAGAGCATCATATCAGGGACTTACCTGACCCCTTACCCCATACTACATTGGTATCCCATCCACCTTACCATGGATCCACATAACACACAATTCATATAAAGTCACATAGCAAAGCAGTGTAAATGTACACACCAAATAGTAACATTTTTATAAATAGAAAAGTGTGTGTTTGAACACACCTGCAAGCTTTAACCAAAGAACCAACTAAGTCCCTTGATAACTTCGACAACCTTGCTCCTAAAAATCGATTAGACAGAAGATTATCACTCAAACCATTCGGCCAAAACAAACCAATACACCAAGGGGTTAATGTTAAACTCTTTACCTTGCTATAGGTTTGGTTTCCTACCAAAACCGGAACCAACAATGGTTCTCCTTAGACAATCGGCCAACCCCTAAACAAGCAAACAGTTAGTCCTTTGCAACTTGACTTAACGAAACTTAAAAGGGTAAACCAACCACTACTTACCAACCTACCAATTGATCACCAACAGATATCGACTTCGATCGACTGCTTCGAAATCTCGATTGCCCCTACTCTAAACCCGATTGAGCACTACACAAGAGAGGTCCACCCCACTCCAATATTTGGCCAAGAGAACTACTAGGTGAGGGGTGAATATCCGGCCAAAATAAGAACAATTGCTAGAAAGGAATTTTGGCAATACCAGGGAGGGATTCGGCTAGGAAAAAGTGAAGTAAAAGAAATATGTGCTAATAGAGTACAATTTCGGTAAGATGGTATTAAGAAAAGAAGATGAATTTTAGGAGCACAAAGCACAATGGTTTCGGCTTAAAGAAATGACAAGAATGACATGAGGCATTCGGCTGAGAAGGTAACGAGGATTCGGCATCAAAGTTATAAAGAATGGAAATGAGAGAAATAAAGATCACCATATTCGGCTTCAACCATTTTTAAAGAAAAAGGGAGATGACATTCGGCACCAAAGGTTTAAGAGAAAGGAAATAGAAAAAGAATAAGGAGGGATATGTAGCTAAATTCGGCAACAAGAGAAATAAAAGAAACAAGCACAAGGTCGGCTAGTAGTACAAGCTACTTGAGGATTTCGGTTTCAAGAAAACATGAAAAGAAGTTTCGGCTTAAGGCACCCAAAAGCAAGGCTGACCGAACATCAAAATGTCACAGAGAAATTCGGCATTCTCCCCCCCTTAACACTTCAAAAACCGGCCACAAAGTCACTTGAAGACTCCACCAAACGTCCACCACCTAGAAACTCTCCAAGCCCCTAATTCAAATATGTTTGAACTAGTCAAACTCCACCAATCACTCTTTGCCGTCCAACTCACCCATAGACTAGGTCCAAGGCAGAGTTTGATCTGCCTACAAACTCTCCCCACCTAGGCGTCAAAAAGAAAGCCAAAAGGTGACCACTCCGCAACTCGAACACAAGATCTCTCCCTCCTGCAAATGACGCCATACACACAAGGCCTTAGTGGCGTCCCACCTGCCACTTTGCTAGCCCATCTTTTGTGACACAAAACTCCCAAATATTCTTTTAAGACCCCCACAAACCAAGCTCCCCTTTTACACCCTAAAAAAAATCAAAGATTCCCTAAAGCTTTTCCTACCATCCAAGGTTCTCCAAACCCCCTAAAAACATGCCTAAGCCCACAAATAGCCTACCAACACCCGAGATATGCACTAGGTGCATAACCCCTAAAACCGGGGTGTTACACTCTTCTTCTTCTCCTAGCACTCATCGTTGATTCTCGTAGTATCTGAATTAGAAATTTTATGAATTATTAATTTCTTTCATCGATTAATCATGAACAGTCTTATGAATAGTAGTTTGAGAGTAGTTCTTTCGAATTTGTACCTATCTACAGTTTCAGTCTCAGATTTATCTCCTAATTCTGGAAACCACATACATTCAACCATCACACATCAACAAACATATAACATCCATGAACTCACATTCATCACATAAGGGTATCTTCGTTATTTCACTACCAAGGGGTTTTTCCGTAGTTTTGCCCTACAAGGTATTTTCCAAAATAGAGTATCTTGGTGATTTTCTTCGAATTAGAGGTAATTTGGGTACATTTTTATTTTTTATTTTTTTATAAAGCAAGGGTATTTTGGAAAACAAGTTTTTTTAAACGTGGGTATTTTGGTAATTTCCTCAAAATGGGGTATCTTGGTTTTTTTTTTGTAAAGTAGGGGTACTTTAGAAAATTTAATTTTGCAAACCGAGTTACTGTTGTAAATCTAGGGGTTTTCAGGTAAATTTGCAAAACATGGGTATTTTATAAAATCACGGTTGTTTTGAAAATTTTCACAAACCAAGGGTATTTTGGAAATTTTGCCAACCGGGGGTGTTTCAGTAATTTCACAAATTTTGGTAATTTTACAAATCCAGGGTATTTTGGGAAATTTCACAAATCAAGTGTATTTTGGAAATTTTACAAAACTTGGGGGTATTTCGATTGTGAAATAGGGTGGCTGGTCCCTTTCGGGTTTTTAATTATAAATTTTGGCCCGTCAACAAGTCCTCGTACTAAGGTGAATAGTCACTACGCACCAGGTAGGATTCCAGCGAAGAGGAGGTGAGTCACTCGGACTACTTAAGTACCAAGCTCTCCCTGAATCCAATCCTAGACATGCGTATGCCTGTTGCCACACTCTAACCCAGCGATTTGTTCACGGGTTTGTTTGGATAGATTAAGTCTTATGAATTTAAAGAGTTGTTTAAGCTAAGCCTAAAGTCCATCAATGCCTAATATACTAGTCTACGTCCCTCAAGCACATCAAGCCCAGCATGCATAACACATCAAAAGTTAGAATACTTACCTGCGTGGATCGGGTGCCGGTAGACTCAAAGGCCATATCTTCAACCAAAACATTTTTCTGAAATTCACATCAAATTTTCAAAACACTACTAGACCCATTTCACACCCCGAGTTTTGAACTGGGCTCTGATACCAAAATGTAACACCCCAAACCCGGCCCATACGTTTCGACCAGAACTAGTATGCTACGGGTTGTACATTGAAAACTTTTTCTTTGTTGGCTTTGGAAACCGTAAGTTAATTAGACGATATTTGAATAATTAGGTGACATTTGCAAATAAAACCTTGTATTATTATTATTTTGAATAATTATACCTTTGACATTATTTCATAAGTTGCAAATATTAAAAACTACTTAATTGAATATAAACTATGGGGCCTTACTACATAAATATTCCCAAAATAAATAAAAAGAGAAACTTAAAGAAAAATAGAAAATAATCTATAGAATTAAAATTTGATGGCCCCTCGAGTCCGTCTCGGATCCCATGTCCACGATCTACTGCTCATCTGCAAAGTTAAGGAAAAATAATAGGGTGAGTCACCAAGACTCAGTGTGTAAATCCCGAAGACACATCAAAGGCTTGCCCCAAAAACACATTATGAGCCCTGGCCCATACATAAAGGCATCAATCATAAATACATGAAAATAATGAATGATGAATAGCCCAACCCATCCTAGAAATCCATCCTCTGCACACCAACCCGTACCAACCATTACACCTTGGGGATTTTTACAATCAACCCGCCAACTGCTACACAACATATTGACAGCTGTGCTGCCTGTCTTAAAGACTGATCACTGTGTGACCTATGTGGCAAAGCCACCGATCGCCATGCGACCTTAATAACACATCGTAGCATTTCGACAGCTGAGCTGCCTGTCATAAAGACCGATCACTATGTGACCTATGTGGCAAAGCCACCGATCACTATGCGACCTTCTTCCCCTTCATCATATCAATCCCATCCCATGCATACATACATGAAAAATCAAACAATGTATTACCTAAGAGATTTCAGTTTATCGCATACATCGATACACATAGAGAGATTTCTATGATTACGTACCTGACATCCTTTGCCTACCCTTTCTAGGTAATACGACTGTTCACACAGCCTATTTTTCGGCTCTTAGCCCACAACACATATATACACATACAGATTTAATAGTGTGTTAAAGATCTACACACATGATTACCGTTAGAACGAGACTTTCTAAGTCAACGCTATCCGTAGCCGACACAACTGCTATCTGCCTAAGGTGTTGTTCAGAAGCTTGAAATCCCAAAAAGTGATACGAGATTCAGGGACTAGTGTTTCCGGCTTTTTTATCTAAGAGATCTACTTCAATTCCCGATGTCACCCAACAAGAAAATACATAAAACCATTAAACCATTAGCTTTTCAGCTTTGTCTTCCAAAAACCGAAAGAGATAGGAAAATCGGCACTCACCTTAACACAAAGGATTCCACTACCCCTTTGAGATTCCGGCTTTTTGAGAAGATCAGAAGATGATAGGAATGAGTCTATGTAGATCGGCTTTTAATGAAGAAATCGGTAGGAAGAAGAACAGAGAATTTCGACAGACCAGAGGTAGGTTCGGCTTTAGCAAAGATCAAAAGAAAAGAATGTAGAAAAAGGATTATGTGGTTTCGGCTTTTAGAAGAAAGAAGAAAAAAGAATAATGGAGTTTCGACTTTTGAATCAAAGTGAAGATGAGGGAATAGGGTTAGGAATTTCGGCTTTTACTCAAAGAAGAAGAGAAAGAAAAAATGGAAACCCTAAATGCCGAAAAATAAAGAAGAGAACCCTCACCTGACTATTTAAAGTTTCGGTACTCCTTAGCCATATCAAAAACCGATTTCTCCTCCCCCTCAGAGTTTGAAATTTGGCCACCACTTAGCCTAGCAGATAATTCGTATCTTTTCTCCTTTATCTTCCATATTATCAACTATAATATCTACATTATCCCATTCACATCAATCCTCCTATTTTTGAGCCTTGTTGCCGTCCACTCCACCTAACCCTAACGCCCAAAAATTAGCTAACTTAAATTAAAAGAATTGGGCTTCATGAAACTTAAATTTGGGCCCCTTACTCCCTTGTGTGGCATCACCTCCTTGCTCTCTAAGTGGTGCCACTGACCACTGGGCCACAAGCCCATTTTGATATTTTAAACATAAATACCACCTTTTAAACCCTATAGTGCCCAAACAAAAATTTCACCAAGGCCTTGACCACATCATGAGCCTAATTTGGACCCCTAACAGTTAAATTAACACATTAAACATACACTAAATGCATAGGCCCATTAATTCAGGATGTTACAGCCCGTGTGCCACCACCGTGTGGCAAAATAGGCTATTTGTATGGCCAAATTGCCACCCACTTTGGGTCAAACATACAAGCAAATACCAATACAATCCATGCACATTTACTAACCTTAAACCTGACCATTTCTTACACTATCAGACCATACCAAACATACATCATAAATCACATTCATCAAAACATATTACGAACATATAACTAGCCAAATGACATGGCTAAGTTCACACCTTATTCTTATACAATTAACTAGCCTATACATGCCATATCTAGCTATATACATTTCCAAAATGTACCAAAACAAGATGAGTAGTGTGATGACGATCCTCGACGATCCCCGAGCCTTCAGTAGCTTTGACGACCTATAAAATAGAACAAACACATACACAGAGTAAGCTTTTAAAAGCTTAGTAAGCCAAAGTACAAATAAACTTAACATGAATTGCACATAACCAAAATGATGTAATAACCATAATGTTTCTCATAAGAAATTCATCTCATCCATTCTTTAGCTTATTTGCTTAGCCCAAAACTTACCACATTCTCAACTCAAATACCTTATAAGCACAGAGTTCATTTAAGCTTAGTTTCACATATCATCTCATCATTTCATTGCTCATATTCAAATTAGTAAGTTCATATAGATACTTACCTTTCATACACACCTTGTGTACTTATCGAACATACCTGAATCAGATAAACATTCACGTAATCATTCATAGCTCGAAATTGCCCGTTGAACCATTCGGAATCTAATAGGATATACAAAATGCTCAGAATAGTCGTACAATGCCAGCGTCCCAGACGTGGTCTTACATGTAATCAGATGTCAATGCCAATGTCCCCGACAGGGTCTTACTCGAATTAATACGATGCCAATGTCCCAGACATGGTCTTGCATGTAAAGCTCATATTGACGCCAATGTCCCAGACGTGGTCTTGTATGTAATCATATATCGATGCCTCTGTCCCAGACAGGGTCTTACACGTAATTAGATATCGATGCCACAGTCCCGAACAGGGTCTTACAAATAATCAAATATCGATGTCACTGTCCCAGACAGGGTCTTACACGTAATCAGATATCAATTCCACTGTCCCAGATAGGGTCTTACACGTAATCAAATATCGATGCCACTGTCCCGGACAAGGTCTTACAAGTAATCAGATATCGATGCCACTATCCCAGACAAGGTCTTACACGTAATCAGATATCGACGCCACTATCCTAGACAGTGTCTTACACGTAATCAAATATCGATGCCACTATCCCAGACAAGGTCTCACACGTAATCAGATATCGACGCCACTGTCACAGACAGGGACTTACACGTAATCAAATATCGATCACCTATGTCATAACATAGTTAATCCTATCTATTTCTATGTTCGAACGGAACTTCTCAGATGTTAACACTATGTCAATCTTATCTTAGAATTCATATATACACAAACATCTCATATGCATTCATCATTATCCATAGTCATATAAACATATGTAATTCAATACAAATACATTTATTTATATATCGACTTACCTCAAATTTGGATATTCTTTCCGTCTCGGTTATTCGACTACTTTCGTTTTCCCACGATCTAATTCTGTTTTCTTCGATCCTTGATCTTAATTTGAGCTTACAATGGCCGAATAACCTAGCTTCTTTCTTCTTTCTTTTCTTTGGTATTTTGGGCACTGATGGTATGAATATCATCACCATTTTTCATGTTTTGTTTTATTAACTATCATATTATTATACATTTTACTATATTAACCCTTTTTAATAATAAGAAACACATATATATAACATGGGCATATTTGACATTTGTCCATCCACTATCGACATATTGGCATATTTGCCTCCTAAGGCCACAAACATTCAAAACCACAACACTTAAGTAATTTAACAAATAGTATGCTGGTTTTGCATTTAATGCAATTTAATCCTTTTATCAAATTAAACATATAGGCGGACAAATTAACCTACGAAAATTTAACACATGCTTAGTCACATATCAACGGCACAGAATATAATATTAAAATATTATACAGACTCGGATTTGTGGTCCCAAAACCACTGTTCCAACTAGGGTACAAATCAGACTATTACAATTCTCCCCCCTTAGGGATTTTCGTCCCCGAAAATCTTACCATTAAACAGAGTCAGATATTGCTGTCTCATTGAATCTTTCACTTCACGAGCTAAGATACGAATCGGTTCTTCTTCATATGTCATATCAGATCGGATTTCAATTTCAGATGGGGCAATTACATGTGACGGGTCAGATTGATATTTACGGAGCATCGAGACATGGAATACATTGTGAATCATTTCTAACTCAGAGGGCAACCTTAATCTATATGCATCAGACCCAACACGTTCAATAATTTCGTATGGCCCCGATGAACCTTGGACTCAACTTGCCTTTACATCCGAAACGGAGTACTTTCTTCCATGGAGACACCTTCAGAAACTCTTTGTCACCAATCTCGAATTCTATATCTTTTCATTTCAAGTTCGCATAAGACTTCTGACGATCAGATGCTGCTTTCAAACAATCTCGGATCTGTTTCACTTTCTGTTCTAAATCTTTTATCAAATCGACCCCGTGTATCTTATTTTCCCTGAGCTCAGTCCAATACAGAGGTGTACGAAATTTACGTCCGTACAAAGCTTCATATGGTGCCATTCTATACGGAGCTATCAAAGTAGGTGTAGTATCGGGCAACAACTCAATACCTAATTCAACTTCACGTATCGAAGACAAACTCGGCAATTCGTCAGGGAATACATCAGAAAACTCATAGACAATAGGCACTGATTCAACTTTCTTTTCATACACTTTCGAATCAATCACATAAGCAAAATATGCCTCATATCCTATTTTCACATAGCTCTGAACTTTCAACACCGATATAATAGCAGGCAATCCATTCAAATCATTAGATTCAACCCGTACAATTTCATCATTCGGACATCTCAAACCAATAGTCTTCCTTTTACAGTTTACAACAGCATCATGCAATGTTAACTAGTCCATACCCATAATGATATCGAACTCATCAAATGGCAAAAGCATCAGATCAGTAGGGAAACAGATATTTCAAAACATTAACGGACATACTTTGTCAACCAGGACACTTTTACCTAAGGGGTTCGATACTTTTATAGCAAACTCAGTAGACTCTACAGACAAAGTCTTACTGAATACTAAATTCATGCATATATACGAATGAGTAGAACCAGGGTTTATCAATACAATCACAAAAGTATCATAAAGAGTAAATGTACTCGTAATAATATCTGAAGATGAAGCTTTCTCACAAGCTCGAGTAGCATACGCTCTAGTTGGCTCTCTAAATTTAGATTTTGCAACAGTATCCCTCGTAGATCTCTGACTATTACTGACATTTCTTGTATTTCGGGAAGGTCTATCTCTCTATGGGGCGTTATCTAATCTCGAATTTTGAGTAATCTCTTGTTCAACAGACTCTGGGCAGTCTCGAATAAAATGATCTAACGATCCACATCTGAAGCAAGCTTGATTATTCAATCTACAATTCCCCAGATGTCTTTTACCATAATGCTTACACTTGAGTCGTTCGGATCTGACATTTTCAACACTCGCCATCTTTGGGCAATCTCGAATGAAGTGATTTTGTAATCCACATTTATAACAAACTCTATTGTTATACTTGCTCCAACATTTTCCCACATGTTGTCTTCCATACTGTCTACACTCAGGTTTGTTGCTTTTAGTACTTCCATCATTTGATTCAATTGGAGCTTGAGTTCTCAGACCAAAATTTGATCTCATACGATCTCTACTCGTATGTCCAAATGAAACATTTAATCTATTGAATGCATCTCTATATTTCTTCGTCAAAGTTTGAGAAAAACTACTCATCGATCTTTTTCTTTCATTATGAGCTTCAGAATCGACTTTCTCAGTATTATCATCATTAGTAGCCCTAAACTCTCCAGCCTTATACTTACGAATTTTGTCAACAGGAGGCTTGTTCATCAAATTCAGATTCATAGTCGAAAGCATAGCAGATGTCTGAGGGAGGTTAACCGGGGGCGGAGGTTGTGAAACAGTCGGGTTATTTCTTACAAATTGAGTGAACCATTCACTCATCATTTGGAAGAAAGCTTGTTTAGCTTCTCCCTCTTGACCGTTCGTAGCCGTTCTTGAATCAGAGGGCGTTTTCCCTTGCGCGGGAGCAGGCGCATTACCCTTTACATCTCAGCTACGGCTCTTTCAGGATCCATCAGTATACAAAAATCACATTTTATACGTCAGGATTCATCACACTATCACAATTAAGATATATGGCATGTATAGCTAGACTCTGACACGCTACGTTAGCCCGAGAATCAACTAAACCGTAGCTCTGATACCAACAAAATGTAACACCCCTATCCCGTATCTATTGTCGGATTATGGTTAAGGGCATTACCTGATAGATCGGAAACTTTATCAAACAATTAGTAAATTAAACCATCATTTAGAATCATAGTGTCCCTTCGGTAGATTATCGAGACCTAAAACATGCTCAGAAGCAGGGTCGGGACTAAACCGGAACACATACAAAAATTCTCAGAAATTTAAAACTTTTTCTAAGTTTCAAGGCTTACATGCCTGTGTGAGTAGGCCGTGTGCCATCCACGGCTGCTAGACACGCCCAAGTGTCTGCCCCGTGGTCGAATTTGACTTAATTCCACGGCCACCAAGCACGCTCGTGTTCTAAGGTCGTGGTCGAGTCTGACTTGACCACACGGCTACTAGGCACGTCCATATGCCAACGCCATGTACTCTTAATCAACTACAAACTTAGTCCCACGGTTGATATGCACGCCCATGTGCCACAACCGTGTGGCAAAATAGGCCATTTGCAAGGCCAAATTGCCACCCACTTTGGGTCAAACCTACAAGCAAATACCAATACAAACCATGCACATTTACTAACCTTAAACCTGACCATTTCTTACACTATCA
The DNA here is from genome assembly GCA_005393395.2 of Gossypium australe. NCBI lineage: Eukaryota > Viridiplantae > Streptophyta > Magnoliopsida > Malvales > Malvaceae > Gossypium > Gossypium australe. Next base: position 88,408,093 of record CM016625.1, read on the forward strand.
AACCATACCAAACATACATCATAAATCACATTCGTCAAAACATATTACCAATATATAACTAGCCAAATCACGTGGCTAAGTTCACACCTTATTCTTATACAATTAACTAGCCTATACATGCCATATCTAGATATATACATTTCCAAAATGTACCAAAATAAGATGAGTAGTGTGATGACGATCCTCGACGATCCCCGAGCCTTCAGTAGCTTTGACGACCTATAAAATAGAAGAAACACGTACACAGAGTAAGCTTTTAAAAGCTTAGTAACATGAATTGCACATAACCAAAATGATGTAATAACCATAATGGTTCTCGTAACAAATTCATCTCATCCTTTCTTTACCACATTCTCAACTCAAATACCTTATTTGCACATAGTCCATTTAAGCCTAATTTAACGTATCATCTCATCATTTCATTGCTCATATTCAAATTAGTAAGTTCATATAGATACTTACCTTTCATACACACCTTGTGTACTTATCAAACATACCTGAATCGAATACACATTCACGTAATCATTCATAGCTCGAAATTGCACGTTCAACCGTTCAAAATATAATAGGATATACAGAATACTCAGAATAGTTGTACAACGCCAGCATCCCAGACATGGTCTTACATGTAATCAGATGTCAATGCCAATGTCCCCGACAGGGTCTTACTCGAATTAATACGATACCAATGTCCCAGACATGGTCTTACACGTAAAGCTCATATCAATGCAAACATCCCAGATGTGGTCTTGTATGTAATCAAATATCGATGCCTCTGTCCTAGACAAGGTCTTACACGTAATCAGATATCGATGCCACTGTCCCGGACAGGGTCTTACACGTAATCAAATATCGATGCCACTGTCCGAGACAGGGTCTTATACATAATCAGATATCGATGCCACTGTCCCAGACAGGGTCTTACACTAATCAGATATCGATGCCACTGTCCCAGACAGGGTCTTACACGTAATCAGATATCGATGCCACTGTTCCGGACAGGGTCTTACATGTAATCAGATATCGATGCCACTGTCCCAAATAGGGTCTTACATGCAATCAGATATCGATGCCACTATCCTAGACAGGGTCTTACACGTAATCAAATATCGATGCCACTGTCCCAGAAAAGGTCTTACACGTAATCAGATATCGATGCCATTGTTCCATACAGGGTCTTACACGTAATTAGATACCAATGCCGCTGTCCTAGACAGGGTCTTACACATAAACAAATATCGATCACCTATGTCATAACATAGTTAATCCTATCTATTTCTATGTTCGGACGGAACTTCTCGAATGTTAACACTATGTCGATCTTATCTTAGAATTCATATATACACAAACATCTCATATGCATTCATCATTATCCATAGTCATATAAACATATGTAATTCAATACAAATACATTTATTTATATATCGACTTACCTCAAATTTGGATATTCGTTCTGTCTCAGTTATTCGACTACTTTTGTTTTCCCGCGATCTAATTTCGTTTTCTTCTATCCTTGATCTTAATTTGAGCTTACAATGGCCGAATAGCCTAGCTTCTTTCTTCTTTCTTTTCTTTGGTATTTTTGGCACTAATAGTATGAATATCATCACCATTTTTCATGTTTTGTTTTATTAACTATCATATTATTATACATTTTACTATATTAACCCTTCTTAATAATAAGAAACACATATATATAACATGGGCATATTTGACCTTTGTCCATCTACTATCCACATATTAGCATATTTGCATTTAATGCAATTTAATCCTTTTATCAAATTAAACATATAGACGGACAAATTAACCTACGAAAATTTAACACATGCTTAGTCACATATCAACGGCACAAAATATAATATTAAAATACTATATAGACTCAGTTTTGTGGTCCCAAAACCACTATTTCGACTAGGGTACAAACCGGACTATACACGTCCACTTAAACCGTACATTTAAATTAAGTTCTACACATTTAACCATAGGATAAATACAATCTCAATACCATCCATCCATTGAATAAATACACATTTAAGTTCAAATATACAAACTTACCTCGTGTACGGAAATGACGAAACAGGCCACTTATTCAATTACTTTACTTTTCCTTGATCTAAGTCTGAATTCCTCTTTTCTTGATCTATAAGTAATCAAAATCAACTTATTTATTCTTCTATTTATTCAATTCAATCCAAAACACACATTAGGGCTATTTTACACATTTCCCCTAAATTTTCACATTTTTTTACAATTTGGTCCTTATTTCGTAAATTCACAAATTAATGCAATTAAGTCTCTAACCATGATAGCCGAATTTATCTTATTACCATAGCAGCCCATATTTTTCATTTATTTCACTATTTAACCACAAAATTTCAACATTTCTCAATTTAATCCTTAAATGTCAATTTTTTCAAAAATCACTTTACAAATGTTGTTTATCTAACAACAAGCATACATTTTCTATCATCAAACATCAATATACACATGTATTCATCAATGGAAAAACCCTAAACCTTTAAAATTTTTGCAAATTAGTCCTTGGGCTAACTAGATTAAGATGCAACGACTCCAAAAGCATTGAAATCATTAAGGATGGAACAAAAATGAACTTACATGCACCTAGGATAGTTGGCCGAACCTTGAAACCCTATCTATGGATTCTCTCCTTTCAATTTTTGGTGGAAAGATAACATGAAGAAGTTATCAAATTTTATGTTATTTTACTTAAGATTATTTATTGAATTACATATTTAACCTCGGTTATAAAACATTAAAATTACTTAATGCATGTCCATAAATGTCCACTAACATTAATAATGGTCTAATTACCACATAAGGGCCTTCACTTTAGTATTTCATAACTATTAGATTCCTTTAGCTAATAGAACACAAGTTTTACACTTTACGCGATTTAGTCCTTTTTATCAAATTAAGCATTTAAACTATAAAATTTCTTAACGAAAATTTCACACAATCATACTATCACGTTGTAGACATTAAAATCATAATAAAATAAATATTTTGACTTCAGATTTTTGGTTCCAAAACCACTTTCCAATTTGACTAAAAACAAGTTGTTACAACTCTCCCCCATTAGGGATTTTCGTCCCCGAAAATCTTACCAGTGAATAGGTTAGGGTACTGTTTTCTCATAGCTTCCTCAGGCTCCCACGTAGCTTCTTCAACACCGAGTCATTGCCAAAGTACTTTCATGAGACCTATTCTTTTATTTCTCAACTGTATAACCTTACGTGATAGAATTCTGATCCATTCTTTGTTATATGTTATATCAGCTTGAATTTCAATCTCTGACGGAGAAATCACATATGATGGACCAGATCTATATCGGTGCAACATCGACACATGGAATATGATATGAATCTTTTCTAACTCTTATGGTAAGGCTAATCGACATGCTATTGGCCCTATTAGTTCAATAAGCTCATACGGCCCAATGAATTGCGGACCTAACTTGCCTTTGCAACCGAAACGAAGTATTTTCTTCCATGAAGATACTTTCAAGAACACTTTGTCGCCAATCTAAAATTCAATGTCTTTTCATTTTAAATCTGCATATGATTTCTGGCGATCTGAAGCTGCTTTTAAACAGTCGCGAATTACTTTCACTTTCTCTTCGATTTCTCTAATCAAATCAACCCCGTGAATCCGTTTCTCGCTAAGTTCAAACCAATACAATGGAGTTTGTTACGACCATACAAAGTTTCATGCGGTGCCATCTTTATGCTCGATTGAAATCTATTATTAACGCAAATTCAACCAGCGGCAAATATTTCTCCCAGTTGCCTTCGAACTCTAAAGCACAACATCTGAGCATATCTTTGAGGATATGTATTACTCGTTCCGACAGACCATTGATTTGTACATGAAAAGTTGTACTGAAATTTAATTTCATACCCATAGCTTCTTGCAATTTCTTCCAAAATCGTGACGTAAACCTCGAATCTCTATCTGAAATACTTGAAACTGGTATGCCTTGCACTCTCACAATTTTGGATATGTACAATTCAGCCAATTTATCAAGTGAATAGTCTGTATGTATTGGAATGAAATATGTTGATTTTGTTAATTTATCAACGACAACCCAAATTGCATCTTTCTTTTTTGAAGATAGGGGCAACCCCGATACGAAATCCATCGTAACTCTATCCCATTTCCACTCAGGTATCATCACTGGCTGAAGTAATCCTGACGGTACTTGATGTTCAGCTTTAACTTGTTGACAAAACTAAACATCTCGATACAAACTCTGAAATGTCTCATTTCATACCTGACCACCAATATAACTGTTTCAAGTCATTGTACATTTTAGAGCTTCTTGGATGTACGGATAAACAACCACTATGTTCTTCGATTAAAATGTTCTGAATAAGCTCAGAATTTCTCGGTACACAAATTCTACCTCGGAACATCAAACAATCATCAGATCTGATTTGGAACTCTGAATCAGAAGTCAACTCACACTGAACTCATTTAACTTGCAATTCTTTATCACATTTAACTTGCAATTCAACTGTTCACATCTTTCTAAATTAATCGAGTCTCGGTGTTGCAATCATAGAAAATCCTTTCACAAAACTTCGGTAATACCCAGCTAGTGTAACACCCTTAACCTGTACTTATCGTCAGATTAGGGTTAAAGGCGTTACCGGATAGATCGAAAACTTTTACAGACATTTCATATTTCAAATCACCAATTACAATCAAAGTGTCCCTTTTATAGGTCAATGAGACCATAATCATTGACCAGTAGTATAGCTCAAAACTAACTAGTATTTCGACAAAGGCAAACACACCTATCGAACAGTAGTATAGCTGTGGTGAGTCCGGAATATCGTATCCTCAAGGACCAAGAGTACTAGTATTAACTATCTTTTTATTATCTAGCCTAATAATTAAGGGGATTTATTTTTAATCTAAAATTAACTAACATCAATTTTAGTTCTAACAGTTGCTAAGAAGGGTCTGCCTAAAATTAAAGGGACATTATTGTCTTCATCCATGTCTAAAACAACGAAGTCTACTGGGAATATAAATTTATCAATTTTTACTAGTACATCTTCGATTATACCCCTAGGAATTCTAATAGTTTTATTAGCTAATTGAATGCTCATCCTAGTTTGTTTGGGTTTCCCAAGACCTAGCTGTTTAAACATTTTATAAGGCATGACATTGATGCTTGCCCCAAAATCAGCCAAAGTGTTATTAACGGATAAACTACCAATTAAGCACGAAATTGTAAAACCCCCTGGATCTTTTAACTTTTGTGGTAGTTTATTTTGTAAAATTCCCGAGCACACTGCATTTAGCTCCACATGCGACGCATCGTCTAACTTTCGTTTATTTGTCAAAAGCTCTTTTAAAAATTTTATTGAATTGGGCATCTGCGAAAAAAGCTTCAAGAAACGGTAAGTTAATATGTAATTTCTTTAGAAGTTTAAGAAATTTACCGAATTGTTCATCTGTGCGGTCTTTCTTCATCGCATTGGGGTATGGTACATGAGGTTGGTACTCTGTAATTATCGGTTTTTGTTTATCATGGCTTACCTCAACCTTACCTTCCTCTACCACATTCTCTTGCCTCAATTTTGGTTCATCTAACCCTTCATTATCGTGAGCTGTTATGGCTTGAAGTTGCTCCTTTGCGTTAGTTTTAGTGTTGTTTGGCAAGCTACCTTGTGGTCGTTCTGAGATCAACTTAGCAAGCTGTCCTAATTGGTTCTCGAGCCCTTGAATTGATACCTGTTGATTTTTAAGTGTTGTTTCAGTGTTTTGGAAGTGTGTCTCTAACACCTCGATGAACTCTCCTCAAGGTTCCTATTTTTCTCTTGTGGGTAGGATTGCTGTTGAAAGCCTGGATGAGGTTGTTGTCTTTGATTTCCTTGGCCCCTCCATGAGAAATTTGGGTGGTTCCTCCAACTTGGATTGTAAGTGTTACTATAAGGGTTATTTTGAGGTCTAGAATTGTTACCCATATAGTTCATCTGTTCTCTTTCTATGCCAAGGTTGTAGGATTGATATTCTATATTGCTCATCCCTCCTCCATTTGTATCGCACTGCATCACTGGATGTACCTGCGAAGAACCACATAAACCATCAATTTTCTTACTTAAAAGTTCTACCTGATTTGATAGCATGGTTACTGCGTCGAGGTTGAAAACACTGGCGGCTTTTGTTGGCTTTGTCCTTGTAACTTGCCACTGATAGTTATTCAGTGACATCTCCTCTATAAACTCATAAGTCACTTCAGGGGTTTTGTTATTTAGGGTTCCACTGGCGGCTGAATCAATCAACTGCCTAGTCGAGGGGTTCACACCATTGTAAAAGATTTGAACCTGTAGCCACAAGGGTATCCCATGGTGAGGGCACGTTCTTAGTAAATCCTTGTATCTCTCTCATGCATTGTAAAGAGTTTCTATATCCATCAGCACAAAAGAAGAGATATCATTCCTCAACTTAGCCGTTTTAGCCGGTGGAAAATATTTTAACAAAAAAATTTCGGTCATTTGTTCCCATGTAGTGATTGATCCCCGTGGTAACGAGTTCAACCACTGTTTAGCTTTGTTTCTCATTGGGAAGGGAAACAACCGAAGATGAATGGCATCATCAGAAACGCCATTAATTTTGAACGTATCGTATAATTCCAGGAAATTTTCCAAGTTGTTGTTTGGATCCTCATCCTGCAAACCATCAAACTGAATAAATTGCTGAATCATCTGTATAGTGTTAGGTTTCAGTTCAAAATTATTTGCAGCTCTAGCAAGTCTAACAGTTCTTGATTCAGTTCCTGTTAAATTAGGTTTAGCATAATCATACATAGTATGAGGAGCAGGATTTTGATTCACCGGATTCGCGGCAACCATAGGAGGTAGCAGATTATTGTCGGCCATCTCTTCAGTAGTATTATTATCGTCCTCTTGCTCTTCTTCTATCTATTGTAGACTTCACCTTATTTCTCTTCTATCTCTGTGAATGGTACCTTCTATATCACTGTCAAAAAGTAATGGTCCTGACAAGTTCCTTCTAGTCATAAACTAAAATTTCCTACCAGAAGAAAATAAAAGAAAAATTAGCAAAGTTAAAAATAAAACAAATATAAATTGCAAATAAATAAAATGACTAAAGTAATAAAAATTTAGTTTTCGTAATATCTTAGTCCCTGGCAACGGCGCCAGAAACTTGATGGAGCACGAAACTAACAATTATTTCGATAAAGGCAAGCACACCTATCGAACAGTAGTATAGCTGTGGTGAGTTCGGAATATCGTATCCTTAAGGACCAAGAGTACTAGTATTAACTATCTTTTTATTATCTAGCCTAATAATTAAGGGGATTTATTTTTAATCTAAAATTAACTAACTAATTTAACTAACTATGAACGCGACAGAGAGTTAATTGGGAAAATACTTTTAGACAACTTTATATGAGATAGGCAATACCTAAGGAAGAATCCACCTAGACTTCACTTATTACTTTTGATTCATACAATTTATTCACCTGGCTTAATCCGTAGAAATCCCTGATTTATATTAATATCTCTTTTAAGACTAAAAAAACTGACTCTAGGTTGATTAATTGAAATCTCTTTCTAATTAAAACCCCTATTGTCGCATTAACTCGATTTATGGATTCCCTTATTAGGTTTGACCCTAATCCGGCAGATTTTCGTCGCCCTATTTCTAAGGTTGCAATCAACTCCGCTTAATTGTGTTGATCCACTCTTAGACATGGACTTTTGCTCCACTGAATAAGCACATTCAACTTGAATCAATAACCTAAATTACCAAACAAGAATAATAACTCACAATTAAGAATAAACACAAGTATTTATCTCATAAATCAAATAATAATAAGATCTGTCTTAGGTTTCATCCCCTTAGGTATTTAAGGGATTTAGTTCATACTAAAAGAAGGAAACATATTAGAATACGGAAAACAAGAAAACATAAGAAAACCCAAAAACTCCTAAAGAACTTGATAGGAGATCCTCAGTCTTGATGGAGATCCTTCTCCTAAGTTGTTCCCGACAGCTGTCTTGGAGTAATTTCTGCCTTCTACTCGGCGTCTATTCGACGTCCTGTCGACCCCCTCTTTTAGGTTGCCCCTAGGGTGTTTATATAGGCTTTGAGATGCCTTACTTGGCCCACAAGTATCCTATTCTGAATAGAATTCATCTTGATTTCAGCAGGGACACGCCCGTGGTAGACTCCTTCTGCCGTGCTCGATTCTGCTCGCCACAGGCGGGCGGGTTGATCTGCCCGTGGACGATGGTCCAGGCCGTGGTTGATCCTGCTCATAACACGCGACCATGTCCAATGGTCCAGGCCGTGTTGATTTCCTAGGTAGGCCCATTTTTCCCCTTTTTGGCCCGTTTCTCGTTCTTTTCGACTTTCTAAGCTCTCTTGAGTATAAGACATGAAATTAAGAGATTAGGAGTATCGAATTCATCAAATCCAATGGAAAATCATCCAAAATTAAGACAAGCATAGGGTTAAAATATGTGTAAATTATGGTTTATCATAGACACACCCATGTGTCTTGGCCATGCCAAAACAGAGCTTGAGTACTGACTTATCCACACGGCCACAGGACACGCCCGTGTGTCATGGCCGTGTACCCTTAGGCAAGATTCTGACTTATTCACACAGCTACCAGGCACATCCGTGTACCATGGCCGTGCACACTTGGGCTAGCTACTGACTTAATCCCACAGCCACTAGGCACGCCCGTGTTCCACAACTGTGTAGGCAAAACATATCTTTGACCATATCTTTGACCATTTCATTAGCTATCTAGCCATACTAAAACATGCATCATTTTTCATATATGCCCAAACATATTACCAATCCTTATCTAGCCACATCTCATGGCTATTATGTAACACCCCTAACCCGAGATCGTTGTCGGAATAGGGTTAAGAGGCGTTACCAAACAACCACAATAATTCACATCCATTCCACGACACATAGTCTATCATCAATCATACATGCTCAAATACAAGCATACAGTCCCTCATCTAGGTCTACGAAACCTTAATCAAGTGTTAGAAAGGGGTCGAGACTAAATCAAAAAATTACGAAAGTTTTGAAAATTTCAGACATTCTTCAATAATGTTGAGGTCACATGCCCATGCAGTCAGGCCGTGTGCCTCACACGACCACCAGACACACCTATGTGTCAAGGCCGTGCCAAAACAGAGCATGTGTTCTGACTTCTCCACACGGCCACCAGGCATGCCCGTGTGTTATGGCCATGTACTCTTAGACAAGATACTGACTATTTCACATGGCTATTAGGCACGTCCGTGTACCGTGGCCCCGCACACTTAGGCTAGCTACTGAGTTTATCCCACGGTCTCTTGGCACGCCCGTGTGCCACAACCGTGAAGGCAAAATAGGCCATTTGCAAGGCCAAATTTCCTCCCACAATAGGATCATACCTACAAGCATCAATACAATACCAATCCATGCTTTCAAATGCATTCAATCATAACATTTCATGCATTATTCAATCACCAACTAAACCATTTACTTCCATACTCATTATCATCACAACTAAAGCCATTCAAAGTGACAAATGTACATCTCAAAACATATGTAATTCAAACATCATGTAATCCATATCAAAGTTCATCTTCAAACCACATCTTTCCCAATCAACTAAGTCATGAAATATACCACATTCATAGCTCATTCATCAATTCTACATCGTTCAACTTCCAAGCCAAATCACATGGCAAGGATTAAACCTTTCAAAACATATCATAACATCTAGCCTATACATGCCATTTTTCATCTATATACATCTTTCCAAAAGTACCAAAATAGATTGTCGATAGCGAGATAGAGATGCTGACGATTCCCAGATCCAAGCTAACTTTATTGACACTGTAAAATAGAGAAACAATCACACAGTAAGCTTTCAATAGCTTAGTAAGTTCGTAACATAATACATTATACCAAAACATGCCATCACATAGATTAATTTACAATCACATATATTATACCATCCAAAACTATTATGTTCAATTAACTCTTCCATACACACATTTATAGTTTCATCAACCACATAGGTTCCGAACGTACCTTAGCCAACACTTAGTTGTCGATTACATATGCTATTCGATACTCACTATTTCATTCTGATCAACTATCGTCCTTTCTTCGATTCAACTGCACACTTAGTGCCCAAATAGTTAGCCGAAGCTTAATTAACATCACACACATAGTGCATAAATATAGAACAAATCTTAAAATCAATATCGCACACACAGTGCCAACCACAAAGCTGAAGCTTACATTATTTCACACACAGTGCTAATCATCTCTATCACATTTTCGAATACGCACAGTTAGTGCCACATATCTCGAGTCTTCACATAGCATTCACATTTCAATATCATCATACCATTCATTTCATAACATCTAAACATAGCTATATACGCATATTATGTCCGAACTTACCTCAGACGTTGAAATACCGAAACGGTCGATTAATCGAGCACTTTATCTTTGCCTCGATCTCGATCTGAACTTCTTCTCTCCTGGTCTATATACATTCAAATTCAATCCATTCAATCACCAAATCGTTCATTTTAGTTCAAACACACATATTTAGGGCATTTTATAAAATAGCCCTCACATTTTCACATTTTGACACTTTAGTCCCTAATTCATAAAATCATCAAATTCACATAATTTCTTTCCACATAAGCTTAGCCAAATTTCCCTTATTTTCATTCAAACCCTCAAAGTTCATTTATTTCACATTTTAATCCTTCAATTACTCATTTTCTCAATTAAGCCTAAAATGCTCAATTTCACTAAAAATCCCAATACAAAATATGTTAACCCAACACCAAGTTTTCATATTTCACTATCAACTAGCACATAGCTCAAGCATTCATCAATGGCTTATCACAAGAACATCATCAATTCTCAAAATTACAACATGGGTTAGCTAGAGCACAAAGCAACGATTACGAAAACATAGAAATTAACAAAAACTGAGCTCAAAACATACCTTGATTTTGAACAACTATGGTCAAATACCCCAAAGCCCTATTCCTTTCTTTTTCCTTCAAATTTTTGGCAAGAAAGATGATAATATGTATTCATCTTTCTTTTGGTTTTAATTATTATTAACTAAATTATCAATTCACCAATTTGCCCTTTTATTAGTCATATAAGACAAATTTACCTTATGGTTATCTTGTCATTTAAACATCCACTATCTTAAAAATGGATTAATAACAACATAAGGTCTCCACCTTAAAAAGTCATCAACAATTAGACACTTCTAGATCAGCACACAACTTTTATACCTTATGCAATTAAGTCTTTTCTCTTAATTCGGCACACAATCGATAAAATTACCATACAGAACTTTCACACGGACTATATCACATATAACCAACACCAAAAATAGTATTAAAATATTATTCCAACCTCAGATTTATGGTCTGAAAACTACTATTCTGACTAGGTCTAAACTGGGCTGTTACAAATGTAACATCCAGATTTAGGGCCTAGTCGAAATAGTGGTGCGAGACCACAAATCTGAAGTAGAAATGTGAGTTTTAAGGTTTATGATATGTTTGCATGATCATATGAAAGTTTCATGAAGCAATTTTGTTAAATTGTGATTGAATTATCCATTAGGACTAAATTGCAAAAGTGGCAAAATGTAAGATTCTAGACGCTTTTAGTATGAAATAGCTTTGGATTATTAATTGGAGGTCCTTAAATAGCAATTTGCCCAATTTCTAATTTTTGGACAAAATGGGCATGAGTGGGTAAAATTTGAAAGTTTGACAAAAAAGGCATTTTGGTCATTTGTCAAATAAATGATTAAAATGATGAAATAAGTCAAAATTTATGTTCATCTTCCTCCCTAAGTGCTGAAAATTTGAAGAACCCCATATCTAGGGTTTGTTCATCTTTTAAGCTTGCTAGTAAGTGCATCTTAGCCCCGTTTTAAATATTCTTCGTATTTTTAAGATCTCTGTAACTTGAATTAGCTATTTTTAGCTATATGTTGAGCTAAGATTCATGTTCAAAAATATACCCATGTATGACATACATGTATTTTGATGTTTTATGGAAGATTATGAGAGTTGGATGTGGAATAAACTTCTTTTTCTAAGTGAATTCCATGAAAAATGCATGTAAGGACTAGTTTGTAAAAGTCTTGAAAATGGTCATACATGAGTGATTCAGTGAGAATTGATGGTTGCTATAGTTGAGAAAATGAATCAGCTGAGCATGAAATATTAGAAATTTGAATGAAAATCACTTTACGAGCCTTGGGGTAAAACTGTAAATATGAGGAAGTTTTGGGCAAATGGTAATTTTGCCAAAATATGAGTTATGAGTCAATTTAGTCAATGTGTGTATTGAATGAGTTGATTTATCATTATAGATCAAGAAAAAAGAAGCCCAGATCGAAATCGAGGCAAGAGCAAAGTCGTGGACTAGATTGCACGTCTTCATACATTTTGAATACCGAGGTAAGTTTATGTGTAAACAATGCATTTATACTTATACATTGTTGATGCTAACTAGTGTGTAGCATGATTGAGAACCTATATGGTTTAGGTGGATTGAATATGATAGCTATTGAGTAATTGATGTATGAATTACAAATTAGATGTGTGAATGTGTAGTAATGATACATGATGGTGGGCTATGTGCGATACCACCTTAATACTTAACTATGATGGGCTGTGTGCGATGCTATCGTTAAGTATATTATTTAGTGGGCTATGTGCGATACCACTATGATTACCTTTTTTTTGGTAGGCTATGTGCGATACTACCCTATTATCTAATTGTGGTGGGCTAAGTGCGAAACCACCGAGTGATTTAACTATGTAGTTGGATTAGTGAGAAAATATGATGTGTTGTATCACGAGTAATTATGATGTTTAGAGCAGGTGTGCAAATGAATGAAGGTAAGCATTTGACTTGTGATGTGGTGGAAATGTGGTAAGGGATAAAATGAGTAAGCATAGTTGTGGACGTGATTTATTCTTGTTTAGTATAATGCTATTTGTTGTTTAGCTCATACTATGATGCAAATTGTTTATACGTAGACTTACCAAGCTTAAAGCTTACTCCCCTTTCTTTTCCCTTGTCTTATAGAGCTAAAGAGTTGAATCGAGATACGTGGATAATTTGGAAGATCGCCCATACTATCAGCTCTCTTTGGTATATTTAGACTTGGTGCTTTTGTATATGGCATGTATAGAGGCTAGACAAGTTAGTTTATTTTGTTGTATTGCCAAGGGTGTGTTGACTCTTTAGATGGATAAACTATTTTGTATAATGCCTTGGTTGATGGTTTACCTTGTTATATGAAAAGATGTAGTTATCCATGTGAGTTTATATTTCAAAGTATGAATTGTGTGATGATATGATGAATGGATCAATATTATGTGAGCTAGAGGGGTGAAAAGAGCTTGGGAAATAGCCTTTTTCTTGTCCATGTGGGTAGACACACGGGCATGTGTCTAGGCCATGTGTGACACACGGTCAGCCCATGGGCATGTGATTTGGCCGTGTGTCCCCTGCATGTTATAGTTTTAATTTAGAATAGACCACGGGCTAGCCACAAGACGTGTGCCTAGACTTTAGGCCGTGTGAGATGGTCAGTGTGCACCACGGGTGAAGAACATGGGCGTGTTCTTAGATCATGTGAGACAAACAAATTACTTAAGTTTTTATACACGGTTAAGGACATGGCGTGTGTGACTACACGACCTAACCCCACAGGCGTGTCCAATTTCACATGGTCGTGTGGCCCTTGATTAGGTGAAAACTTTTAAGATCGTAAAGGTTTCCGGTAGGGTTTCAAAATCCCTTGTATGTATGTTTAAGGCCTCGTGAGTCCTTATGTGGCGTTGTGGTGACTACAAAGAGTTGTCAAGTTGGGACTAAAGCGAATTAAGTCCGGTAATGCCTCAGGCCCAGTTTCGATGTAGAATACGGGTAAGGGGTGTTACAACAACTCTCCCCCTTAAGGATTTTCGTCCCCTAAAATTTTACCGATGAATAAGTGTGGATATTGCTCTCTCATAATGTTCTCAGGCTCCCACGTAGCCTCTTCTACTCTGTGTTTGTGCCACAACACCTTCACTAAGAAAATCCTTTTGTTTCTCAACTCTTTGATCTCTTGTACCAAGATTTGAATCGATTCTCACTATACGACAAGTCAGACTGAATTTCAACCTCAGTAGGAGCAATCACGTGAGACGAATCAGATCTATACCATCGAAGCATCAACACATGAAACACATTATGGATCTTTTCTAATTTAGGTGGCAATAGCAATCTATAAGCCACCGACCTAATTCTCTTAATGATCTCATACGGTCCGATGAACCTTGAACTCAACTTGACTTTCCGGCCAAATCGAAGTATTTTCTTCAACGGAGACACTTTCAAAAATACTTTATCGTCAACTTCAAATTCAATATCCTTCCGTTTCAAGTCTGCATAAGACTTCTGACGATCTGAGGCCACTTTCAAACTGTCACGAATCACTTTCACTTTCTGCTCAGTCTCTTTTATTAAATCAACCCCGTGAATTTTATTCTCACTCAGCTCAGTCCAATACAATGGAGTTTGGCATTTACGACCGTAAAGAGCCTCATACGGTGCCATTTTGATACTAGTTTGAAAACTGTTGTTATACGCGAATTAAATCAACGGTAAGTGTTTTTCCCATGTAGTCTCGAACTCAAGTATACAACATCTCAACATATCTTCAAGAATCTAAATGATCCGCTCGGATTGTCCATCCGTTTGCAGATGAAATACAGTACTAAAATGTAGCTTCGTGCTTAAAGCCTCTTGCAATTTCTTCCAAAACCGCGAGGTAAATCTCGGATCCCTATCAGATACAATAGATAGTGGTACTCCGTGCAATCTCACAATTTCAGTAACATACAATTCAGCTAATCTATCGAGTAAATAATCTGTTCTCACTGGAACAAAATGAGCTGATTTCGTCAATCTGTCAACTATCACCCAGATCGCATCTTTCTTTCCCGAAGATAAAGGTAACCCCAACACAAAGTCCATTGTAATTCTTTCCCATTTCCACTCAGGAATCATGATCGGCTGTAACAAACCGGACAGAACCTGATGTTCAGCTTTTACTTGCTGACATATTAAACATTTCGACACAAAGTCAGAGATGTCTCATTTCATACCATGCCACCAATAAAACTATTTCAAATCATTATACATTTTCGAACTCCCCGGATGAACATTCAAACGACTATTGTGAGCTTCATTCAAAATCATCTGAATCAACTCTGAATTTCTTGAAACACAAATCCAATCTCTAAATCTTAGACAATCATCACTTTCAACTCGAAATTCTGAATCGACATTCAATTCACACTGAGTGCGTTTAGCATTCATTTCAACATCACTTTTCTGGGCATCACAAATCTGACGTACAAACATCGGTTTTACTTTTAACTCGGCTAAAACTGTACTATCATCACACAGATCTATCTGAGTACTCATAACTCGCAAGGCACATAATGATTTTCGACTCAAGGCCTCAGCTACAACATTAGCTTTACCCGGGTGGTAATCTATCACAAGCTCGTAGTCTTTCAACAATTCTAACCATCTTCTCTATCACAAATTCAACTCTTTTTGAGTCATCAAGTACTTCAAACTCTTATGATCAGTATAAATGTGACATTTCTCACCAAATAGATAGTGACGCCAAATCTTCAACACAAACACAATCGCGGCCAATTCAAGGTCGTGCGTCGGATAGTTCTTTTCATGCGGCTTTAGCTGCCTCGAAGCATAAGCAATAACTTTGCCTTCTTGCATCAGCATACAGCCCAAACCATTCAACAATGCCTCACTGTAAACTATGAATTCTTTACCCGATTCCGGTTGAACTAACGTTGGTGCTTTCGTCAAAAACACTTTCAACTGCTCAAAACTCTGATGACACTTTTTCGACCATTCAAAATTAACATCTTTCTATAGCAACTTCGTCAACAGAGTTGCAATCATCGAGAAGCCTTTCACAAACCGTCTATAATATCCCGCTAGTCCCAAAAAACTACGGACTTCAGACACATTTCTCAGAGGCTTCCATTCTAATATAGCAGAGATTTTACTTGGATCAACTCTTATTCCCGCAGCTAATACAATATGTCCCAAAAATCCAACCTCGCTCAACCAAAATTCACATTTTCTGAATTTAACATACAATTGTTTCTCACGTAGAGTCTGTAGCACAACTCTCAAATGCTCAGCATGTTGTGTCTCATCACAAGAATAAATCAAGAAATCATCAATGAACACCACAACAAAATGATCTAAATACGGTCTGAATATCTGATTCATCAGATCCATAAACACTGCAGGAGCATTTGTTTGTCCGAAAGGCATCACTAAGAATTCATAATGTCCATACCTTATTCTGAAAGTAGTTTTTGGCACATCAGATTCTTTAACTCTCAACTGATACTAACCCGATCTCAAATCTATCTTAGAAAACACTGTAGCTCATTTCAGCTGATCAAACAAGTCATCAATACGAGGCAATGGATATTTGTTCTTTATCATCACTTTGTTCAACTGTCGGTAATCAATACACATTCTCATAGTACCATCTTTCTTTTTTACAAATAACACAGGAGCACCCCAGGGCAAGAAACTCGGTCTTGCAAACCCTCTATTAGTTAACTCTTGCAACTGTGACTTTAACTCTTTCAATTCTGTGGGTGCTATTCTATACGATGCTATCGAGATAGAAGCCATTCTCGATACCAAATCAATGCCAAATTCAACTTCTCAAATTGGAGGTAATCCTGGTAACTCTTTAGGAAACACATCTGGAAACTCACAAACCAGAGGCATAGATTCAGCTTTCTTTTCTGCCACTTTTGTATCAATCACTTATGCCAAATAGGCTTCACAACCCTTTCTCACATAGTTCATAGCTTTCATTGCAGATACAACAGCTGGTAACCCTTTCATATCACTGGATTCAATTCGAACTATCTCACCATTCTGACTTCTCAATTCAATACTCTTTCTTTTACAATTCACAATGGCATTATGCAGAGTGAGCCAATCCATACCCAGAATTATATCGAACTTATCAAATGGTAGCAACATCTAATTGGCCGGAAAACATAAATCAAGAAACATCAATGGGCATTTCTTGCACACCTTATCCACCAAGACACACTTGCCTAAGGGGTTCGATACTCTAACCACAAATTTAGTAAATTCAACAGGTAGAGTCTTATTCAATACTAAACTCACACACACATAGGAATGAGTTGAACCCGGATCTATTAATGTAACCACATCAGTATCAAATAGAGTAAAAGTACCAGTTATGACGTCTAGAAATGATGCTTCCTCTCGTGCACGTATAGCATAAGCTCTGGCAGGTGCTCTTGCCTCCAATCTCACTGCTGTATCGGTGGTCCCTCTCTGGCTTCTTGTAACGCCCCAAATTTTTGGGCCTAGTAGAATTGGGCCCATTGGGCCTTGGGCACGGGAGCGTTTAAAATTTTTGAGAATAAGAGAGCAGCACTAATGCAAGTTGGACCCATTAGGTGAGTCATTTTAAAAGGTTAGGGGGCTTCCATGAAGTCTTTGGTCTTAGGTGAATAAAACCCTGGGAGTTAGTAAGTAGGCTTTAAGAATAAAATATGGAGAAAAAGACACAAAAGGAGTTGTGGTCTAGTGGCAAATGGCGCCACATGAGAGACAAGGAAGTGACGCCATAGAGGAAGCAAGGGGTCCAAGGTTCAAGTCTTGGTGCTTGCAATTTATTTTGATTTCTTTTTAAATGAGCTTAGACTTTGGCCCACAGACTTATATTTAGTTGCGCATGATTTTAGACACAAGAGGAGCTTGTGTTGTGGTGACATGTAGCGCCTGGAGCATAGGAGAGGGCAAGGGTTCGAATCCCATTGCAAGCAAAAAGGGATATTTATTTTGCTAAGTTGGTGCGACAGGTGGTTGTGTTGGAATTAAACTCTACTGAAGGAGGGATCCCACATCGGAAGCTTTTGCATGAGGGAAGGTGAGAAGCTGGCTTTAAATAAGAGCAATCTATGAGGAGAGTGAGGATACCTTGGTTGGAGTTTGGGCATAGGAGTGTTCGGAGCGCGGATCAACTCCAGATTCCTATCAGGTGTGTATTTTGCACTACTCTAGCTGTAAAGCGGCAAATGCTGAAATGCCGGTCACACGATAATGGTAGCCACACGAGCGTGCGAGCGCACGTATAGGAGCTTCGACGTGATAGTTAAGGCCATCATGGGTGTTCTTGTGGGTTTAGGCTATTTGGGCCACAACGGGCCGCAATGGGTCAAGTGGGCCCAATGGGCCTGTGGGTCCATATGAATAAATTGTATGATTGTGTAGTTGATATTGAACTGGTCTATGTGAATCTCATATCTGTGGCTAGATTTGGGCTAATTGGACCACACGAGCGTGTGGGTCCATTTGGGCCGAGAATGGGCCCTAGGCCATTCACATCGTTATCTGTGTTTAAAATACCCTTGGTTTAAAATTACTGAAATACCCTTGGTTTACAAATTACTGAAATACCCTTGGTTTACAAAATTACTGAAATACCCTTAATTTGTGAAATTATCGAAATACCCCTGATTTGTGAAATTACCGAAATACCCTCAGATTGTAAAGTTACGAAAATACCCCTAATTTGTGAAATTATCGAAAGACCCCTGATTTGTGAAAATACTAAAATACCGTCATATTGCAAAATTACTGAAATATCTCTGATTTGTGAAAGTACCGAAATACCATCAGATTGTAAAATTACTGAAATACCCCTGATTTGTGAAATTACCAAAATACCCTCGGATTACAAAAATTAATAAAATACCCCTGATTTGTGAAATTACTGAAATACCCATGGTTTACAGAATTATCGAAATATCCTGGTTTGCAAAATTACCAAAATACCGTTGGTTTGCAAAATTACTAAAATACCCTCTACGAGTAAAGTTACCAAAATACCCTTTATGGGTAAAGTTACCGAAATACCCTCGACGGTTACCAAGATGCCCTTACGAGGCGAAATGATCGTTTTACCCCTAACCAATTAAATGACCGTTGTACCCTCGTGGTAGTACTAGTGTTGAATGTGTTAATTGTATGATTGATTATGTTTGAGATGCACTGCATACATGGATTAGTTATGAGTAGAATTACCAAATTATCCCTGTAGGGTAGGATTACTGAAATACCCTTATAGGGTAAAATGACTATTTTTACACTGAGGTTACAAGACTGATTTTGTGCCATGATTTGACTGTGATCGTATGACTGTGTTTAACTAACTTGACTGTGGTTGTATGACTGATATGCTTTTATTACATGTTTAAATGACCGTTACTAAGTATGGTCATTTTGCATACACCTGTGATGATTGAGCATGACATACACGACATATTGCATGGGGCTGGGAAAAAGTTACGGAGGAAGTGTACGGCCCATTGTCGTCTGTACAAGGCTTTCAGCCTTTTTACGATAAATATGGCTCCGTGCCATCTTGATTATGGCTTTGTTCCAACCGTATTTACCCGTGGCTATCTGCCTAACATATATATTTATGACTCTTTGTCGATCATAATTACTTGTGGCTGTGTGTCGATTATATTACCGTCGCTGATAGCTATGTGCCAAACTTATTACTGTCACTGATAGCTTTGTGCCATCCTGATTATGGCTCTGTGCCATCCTGATTATGGTTTATAACCATTCTATTTACGGCTTTTAGCCATTCTGTTAACTGGCAGTGTTGCTGCGATATTTATGGCTTTTAGTCATTCTGTCTACGGCACTGAGCCGTTCTGTTGACTTAGTGCTGCAATCGGTGCTAAGCTTGGTGTGTTGGCTGGGTGGGTCGATTTTATCCCCACATGGTGTGTTGGTTGGTACGGGTGGTGTGTTGGCTGGATCGGGATGGGATGCATCCTCATACTGTTGCATATCTGTTTATGAGATTTGTCACTGTACTAGGCTTAGGCCCACTTGTTCTGTTATTGGTTTGGGCTAGGCCCAATTGATTCTGTATGGGCTGTGACCCAAATGATATGGTAGTAGGCTATGGCCCACGTATGCTTTGAACTGGATTGTACTGTTACTGTTACAGGGCTTTGGCCCAAACTGTTTCAGTTTTTATTTCTGTATACTGACTGTTACTCGAGTAAGGGGATTACACATTGAGTTTTCGTAAACTCACCCCGTTTTTAACTGTGCAGGTAATCCCTAGTCTTAGACGATTCGGAGCTGCGAGGGACTCAGAGGTGGCCACACGTCAGATATGCTCAAAGTTAAACGTAGCGACTTTATTTCATTTTCTTTTAATTTATCGGGTTAATAATTTTGTAATAAGGCCTCTTTATTTTTAACTTATTATTTTTTATATTTATTTATGATGTTTTCTAACTGCTAAAGGTGGAATCCGATTTCCAAAACGGTAACTATTTTCAAAACACTACGTTTCCGTAACGTTTTCAAAATGCTTCTGCAACTCTATTTCTAGACATCACATTTTCGTAAATTGTTTAGTTTAAATAGATAAGGTTTTAAAAGTAATTCAACTTTCAAGTGGATAGCATTTGCTGAAGTGTTTTGAGTTTTAACAAAGAGGTTTTAACTCTCAAACAAGTTTTACCAACAAGAAATAGGGTTTTCAAAAACACTTCCATGTGACACGCCAGATCCGGGCCTAACTTCTAGGTTGGGTTTGGGGTGTTACACTTCCACTCACATTCTTGGCATTTCTGGGTGGCCTACCCCTAGCCATCACATTACTAGATCTCACATTCTGAACATTTTTTTCCTTAGCCATCTTTGGACAGTCTCGGATAAAGTGATCTCGGGATCCACATTTATAGCAAACTTTATTGTTGTACTTGCCCCAGCATTCTCCCATATGTCTTCTTCCACACTGTCTACACTCAGGTTTGTTACTTTTGACACTATCAACTCTTGATTCTATTGGAGCTTGAGTTCTCAAACCAACACTTAGTCTTGCGCGGTCTCTATTCGGATGCCCAAATGAAGCATTTGATCGATTACCTGCATCTCTAAATCTCTTCGTCGAAGGTTGAGAAAACTTACTTGTCGATCTTTTTCTTTCATCACGAGCTTCAGAATCAGCTTTCTTCTTTTCTTTACTAAGCTATTCAGCTTTGCAGGCTCTTTCAACTAACATAACAAATTTGTTTATATCAAGAATCCAACTAACAACTTAATATCTTCATTCAGCCCCTCTATAAAGTGTTTACACATAGTAGCTTCGGTCGAAACACATTCCCGTGCATACTGGCTCAATCTCACAAATTCCCGCTCGTACTCAGTAACCGACAAACGGCCCTGTTTCAACTCTAGAAACTCTTTACATTTCTGATCAATGAATCGTTGACTGATATACTTTTTTCTGAACTCAACTAGAAAGTAATCCAAGGTGATTCTCTCTCTCAGAACCACAGATGTCAACGTCTTCCACCAATTATAAGTTGTATCTCTCAACAACAAAACAACACATTTTATACGTTCTTCAGGAGTTAATGACATCTCATCGAATACCCAAATTGTATTCTCGAGCCAAAACTCAGCTCGCTCAGCATTGTTATCAACTGTGGCCCTAAACTCTTCGGCCCCATACTTATGAATCTTATCCACATGAGGTTTATTCGTTCGAACGAACTCCGAAAGCCACTCACTCATCATACAGAAGAAGGCTTGCTTAGCCTCTCCTCCCTCACTACTTTCATTCGGCCTAGATATGGCCGGCGCTGTCCCTTAAGAGGGAGCAGGCGCGTTACTCTCTACATCGTCAGCAACTGCTCGATCGGGATCCATTACTATATGAAAACACATTTTCATCAGTCAGAATTCATCACACTATCGCAATTTCATATATGGCATGTATAGCTAGACTCACTCACGCTACATTAGTCTGAGAATCGGCTAAACAGTAGCTCTGATACCAAAAAATGTAACACCTATAACCCGAGACCGTCGTCGGAATAGGGTTAAGAGGCGTTACCAATCAACCACAATAATTCACATCCATTCCACGACACATAGTCTATCATCAATCATACATGCTCAAATACAAACATACAGTCCCTCATCTAGGTCTATGAGACCTTAATCAAGTGTTAGAAAGGGGTCGAGACTAAACCGACCACTTACGAAAGTTTTCAAAATTTCAAACATTTTTCAATACTGTTGAGGTCACACGCTTGTGCAGTCAGGCCTACACGACCACCAGACACACCCATGTGTCAAGGCCGTGCCAAAACAGAGCATGTGTTTTGACTTCTCCACACGGCCACCAGGCACGTCCGTGTGCTATGGCCGTGTACTCTTAGACAAGATGCTGACTATTTCACACGGCTGCTAGGCACGTCCGTGTACTGTGGCTGTGCACACTTAGGCTAGCTACTGACTTTATCCCACGGTCTCTAGGCACGCCCGTGTGCCACAACCGTGTAGGCAAAATAGGCCATTTGCATGGCTAAATTGCCTCCCACAATAGGATCATACCAACAAGCATCAATACAATACCAATTCATGCTTTCAAATGCATTCAAGCATACCATTTCATGCATTATTCAATCACCAACTAAACCATTTACTACCATACTCATTATCATCACAACTAAAGCCATTCAAAGTGACAAATGTACATCTCAAAACATATGTAATTCAAACATCATGTAATCCATATCAAAGTTCATCTTCAAACCACGTCTTTCCCAATCAACTAAGTCATGAAATATACCACATCCATAGCTCATTCATCAATTCTACATCATTCAACTTCCAAGCCAAATCACATGGCAAGGATTAAACCTTTCAAAATATATCATAACATATAGCCTATACATGCTATATTTCATCTATATACATATTTCCAAAAGTACCAAAATAGATTACTGATAGTGCGATAGAGATGCTGACGATTCCCAGATCCGAGCTAACTTTACTGGCACTGTAAAATAGAGAAACAATCACACAGTAAGCTTTCAATAGCTTAGTAAGTTCGTAACATAATACATTATACCAAAACATGCCATCACATAGATTAATTTACAATCACATATATCATAACATCCAAAACTATTATGTTTAATTAACTCTTCCATACACACATTTATAGTTTCATCAACTACATAGGTTTCGAGCGTACCTTAGCCAACACTTAGTTGTCGATTACATATGCTATTCGATACTCACTACTTCATTCCGATCAACTATCGTCCTTTCTTCGATTCAACCGCACACTTAGTGCCCAAATAGTTTTTCGGTTTCCATCAAGACTGAGATCTCCCATCAAGTTCTTTAGAAGTTTTTGGGTTTTCTTATGTTTTGTTGTTTTCCCTATTCTAATATGTTCCCTCTATTAGTATGAACTAAATTCCCTAAATACCTGAGGGGATAAAACCTAGATGAAGCTTATTATTATTTGATTTATAAGATAAATACTTGTTCTTATTCTTAATTGTGAGTACTTATTCTTGTTTTGATAATTCAGGTTATTGATTTAGGTCGAATGTGCTTATTCAGTGGAGCAAAAGTCCCTGTTTAAGAGAAGATCAACACAATTAAGTGGAGTTGATTGCAACCCTAGAAATAGGGTGACGAAAATCTACCGGATTAGAGTCAAATCTAATAAGGGAATCCATAGATCGAGTTAATGCGACAATAGGGGTTTTAATTAGAAAGAGATTTCAATTAATCAACCTAGAGTCAATTGTTTTTAGTCTTGAAAGAGATATTAACATAAATCAGGGATTTCTACGAATTAAGTCAAGTGAATAAATCGTATGAATCAAAAGTCATAAGTGAAGTCTAGGTGGATTCTTCCTTAGGTATTGCCTAACTCATAAAGTTTTATTAAAGTATTTTCCCAATTCACTCTCTGTCGCGTTCATAGTTAGTTAAATTAGTTAGTTAATTTTAGATTAAAAATAAATCCCCTTAATTATTAGGCTAGATAATAAAAAGATAGTTATTACTAGTAATTTTAGTCCTTGAGGATACTATATTCCAGACTCACCATAACTATACTACTGTTCGATAGGTGTGCTTGCCTTTGTCGAAATAATAGTTAGTTTTGAGCCCATCAAGTTTTTGGCGCCGTTGCCGGAGACTAAGATATTAGGAACACTAAATTTTTATTACTTTAGCCATTTTATTTACTTGCAAATTATTTTTTATTTTATTTTAACTTTGCTAATTTTTCTTTTATTTGCTTCTAGCAGGTAATTTTAATTTATGACTAGAAGAAACCCGTCAGGACCCTTGACTTTTGACAGTAAGATTGAAAGTACAGCTCGCAGAAACCGAAGAGAAATAAGGCGAAGCCTAAAATACAAGAAGAAGAGAAAGAAGACAAAATCAATACTACCGAAGAGATGGCTGATAATAACCCGCTACCTCCTGTGGTTGCCGCAAACCTAGTGAATCAAAATCTTGCTCCTCTTTCTATGTATGATTATGCTAAACCTAATTTAACAGGAACCGAATCAATTATTGTTAGACCTGCTATTGATGCAAATAATTTTGAACTGAAACCTAACACTATACAGATGATTCAGCAATTTGTTCAGTTTAATGGTTTGCAGGATGAGGATCCAAACAATCACTTAGCGAATTTTCTAGAATTATGCGATACTTTCAAAATTAATGGCGTTTCTGATGATGCCATTCGCCTTCGGTTGTTTCCTTTCTCATTGAGGAACAAAGCTAAACAATAGTTGAACTCGTTACCATGAGGATCAATCACTACATGGGACCAAATGACCGAAAAAGTTTTGTTAAAATATTTTCTGCCGGCTAAAACGGCTAAGTTGAGGAATGATAGTTCTTCTTTTGTACAGATGGATTTAGAAACACTCTACGATGCATGGGAGAGATATAAAGATCTACTAAGGAGATGCCCTCACCATGGGTTACCTTTGTGGCTACAGGTTCAAACTTTTTATAATGGTGTGAACCCCTCAACTAGGCAGTTGATTGATTTAGCCGTCAGTGTAACCCTAAATAACAAAACCCCTGAAGCGGCTTATGAGTTTATAGAGGAGATGTCACTGAATAACTATCAGTGGCAAGTTACGAGGATAAAGCCAACAAAAGCCGCCAGTGTTTTCAACCTTGACGCGGTAACCATGCTATCAAATCAGGTAGAACTTTTAGGTAAGAAAATTGATGGTTTGTGTGGTTCTTTGCAGGTACATCCAATGATGCAGTGCGATACTAATGGAGGAGGGATGAGTAATACAGAATATCCATCCTATAACCTTGGAATAGAAAGCCAACAGATGAACTATATGGGTAATAATTCTAGACCTCAAAATAACCCTTTATAGTAACACTTACAATCCAAGTTGGAGGAACCACCCAAACTTTTCATGGGGTAGCCAAGGAAATCAGAGACAACAGCCCCCTCCAAGCTTTCAATAACAACTCTACCCACAAAAGAAAAAGCCGAACCATGAGGAGATGCTAACATGCTTTTGGATTATTGAACCCTTGAATTGTGTAAATTGGTGCTCTTAATCCTTTGTTTTCATGTTTTATACTCAGAAAAGCACCGGAGGATGAAAAGAACGAGAAACGGGCCTAAAATAGAGTAAATAGGCCATATCATGAAATCAACACGGCCTGGGCCCAATACCACATGGTCGTGCCTCCTCAAACGGAATCGAACACGGCCTGGCCACAATTCACACGGTCGTGTGCCATGGGCGTGTCCCTGACGTGAGAAAGAAGAGTTTCAGTCGGATTAGGGTACTTAGAGGCAAAGAAAGTCATTCTAAGAGCCTATATATACACCTTAAAGGCCAACCTTCAGGGGGCGTCCAGCTAGGCCAAAGAGCCGAGCCAGAGGGGTCAGAATTGTGGAATTTACTCGAAGAAAGCCAGCTGATTCATCTCAAGAAGCCGGAGTCATACTCAAGATGGAGGATCTCTCTTCAATTCCTTCAGGGGGTTTTAGAGTTTTTCTTATGTTTTGTTTTATCTTTTCTTCTGAGATGTATTCTTTTATGATTATGAACTAAACCCTCAGATACCTGAGGGGGATGAAACCTAAGATGAATCTTGTTATTGTTTGCTAAACTATATGATAAATACTTGATTTGTTCTTAATTATGTGTTCTTAATTCTTGTTTTGATATTTTCTGGATATTGATTCAAGTGTGATGTGCTTAGGTGGAGGAGCAAAAGTCCCTGCCTAAGAGTAGATCTAGCATAATTAAGCGGAGTTGATCGCACGCCTAGACATAGGGTGACAAGATTTTGCCGGATTAGGGTGAAACCTAATATGGGAGTCCATAGATCGAGTTAATGCGACTCTAGGGGTTTTAATTAGAAAGAGATTTCAGTTAATCAACCTAGGGTTAGACGTTAGTAGCCTCGACAGAGGTATTAATATAACCTAGGGAATCCTACGGATCAAGTCAAGTGAATAAATCATCCGGTTCTGAGCTAGATAACAAGTGAAGTCTAGGTGGATTCTTCCTCGGGTATTGTCTGAATCAATTGGTTTTTCCCACAAGTATTTTCCCCAATTTCGTTCTCTTTGTCTTTGCGTCTTTAGCTTAATAATTAGTTAATTTAGATTAAATAACAATTCCCTTATTCCTTAGGCTAAATAATAAAAAGAAAGTTAGTATTAGTACTTCAGGTTCACTTGGGTTCGACAATCCGGTCTTGCCACTAGCTATACTACTGCTCGATAGGTGCGCTTGTCTTAATCGTTTTCACAGTTAGTTTCTAGGCTTGATCATTCATTATATAAATTTTTAAGACTCTGACAGCACACATCAAGTTTTTGGCACCGTTGCCGAGGAACCAGAATATTAAGAAAGCTCAATTTTTATTACTTTAGTCATTTTTTTATTTTCTGCAATTTCTTACTTTGTTTTTTTTTATTTTTGCTTCTTTTCGTTCTTTTACTCCCTTCAGGTACCTCTAGTTTATGACTAGAAGGAACCCGACAAGACCCCTACTTTACAATAGTGATATTGAAGGAACTATTTGCAGAAATCGTAGAGAAATAAGGCGAAGCTTAAACTACATAAAAGAAGAGCAAAAAGCCAAAATTAATACCACCGAAGAGATGGCTGAGAACAATCTGCCACCTCCAGATATGGCCGAGAATCATGCTCCTCGAACTATGTATGATTATGCTAAACCTAATTTAACAGGAACTGAGTCAAGTATTGTTAAACCTACTATTGCTGCAAATAATTTGGAACTGAAACCTAACACTATACAGATGATACAACAGTTTGTACAGTTTGATGGTTAGCAGGATGAGGATCCTAACACACACTTAGCGAATTTTCTAGAATTTTGTGATACCTTCAAAATAAATGGCGTTTCTGATGATGCCATCCGTCTTCAGTTATTTCCCTTCTCTTTGAGGAATAAAGCCAAACAGCAGTTGCATTCTCTTCCACGAGGGTCAATCACTACATGGGATCAAATGATAAAAAAATTTCTGCTAAAATATTTTCCGTTGGCCAAAACGGCCAAGTTGAGGAATGATATCTCTTCTTTTGTGCAGATAGATTTAGAGACACTTTACGATGCATGGACAAAGATTTATTGTGGAGGTGTCCACACCATGGATTACCCTTGTGGCTACAGGTCCAAACTTTCTACAACGGTGTGAACCCTTCAACAAGGCAATTAATCGATTCAGCAGCCGACGGAACTCTGAATAACAAAACTCCTGAAACAGCCTACGAGTTTATGGAGGAGATGTCATTGAATAACTATAGTGGCAAGTTACAAGGACAAGGCCAACAAAAGCAGCCGGAGTTTTCAACCTCGACGCAGTAACCATGGTAACAAATCAGGTAGAGATGTTAAATAAAAAGATTGATGGTTTTTGTTCTTCGCAGGTACATCTAGTTATGCAATGCGAAACAAGTGGAGGCATGGCGAATCTTGAGTACCCACCCTACAGACAGGGCATGGAGAGTGAACAAATGAACTATATGGGTAACAATTTCCAATCTCAAAATAACCCGTATAGTAATAGTTATAATCCAGGTTGGGGGAACCACCCCAAGTTCTCATGGGGTGGTCAAGGGAATCAAAGACAACAAACCCCCTCAAAACTTCCAACAACAACCCTACCCACAGGAAAAGAAGCCGAACCTTGAGGAGATGTTGACAAAATTCATAGCAGTCTCAGAAACACGTTTCCAGAATTTAGAAACAAAACTTGAAAATTAGCAAGCTTCAAGACAGGAGATCAAAGATCAAATTGGGCAACTTACTAAGTTAGTTTCTGAAATGCGACCAGAAAGCTTACCTAGGGAAAAATAGCAGGTAAAGGCAGTGACGCTAAGAAGTGGAAAGGAGTTAGTCGAAATGAAGAAAAAGATACCACACGAAATTGATAAGGAAAATGCAACCCCGATCCGTGAGGAAATTAAACCTCCGATCCCGTATTCAGCAAAGTTGAAGAAAGACCGCTTAGACGCACAATATGGTAAATTTCATAAACTTTTCAAACAGCTGCACATTAACTTACCTTTTGTTGAAGCTATTTCGCAGATGCCAACATATGCAAAATTTTTAAAGGAGCTTCTAACAAATAAGAGGAAGTTCGAAGAAATTTCAACAGTGGAACTTAATGAAGATTGTTCAACTATCATCCAAAACAAGATGCCAACCAAATTGAAAGATCTAGGAAGTTTCACTATTCCCTATTTAATTGGTAGTTTGAACATAGAGAAAGCACTTGCTGATCTAGGTGCTAGTATTAATTTAATGCCTTATAGAATGTTTAAGCAACTTGGGCTCGGGGAACCTAAACCCACTAGGATGAGTATTCAGTTAGTTTACAAATCTGTTAAATATCCTAGGGGAATTATCGAAGATATTTTGGTAAAAGTTGATAAATTTATATTTCCTATTGATTTTGTTGTACTTGACATGAATGAGGACGTAGAGGTACCTTTAATTTTGGGACGACCCTTTTTAGCTACTATTAGGGCTGTCATTGATTTTGGTGATGGTAAACTTGCGCTAAGGGTAGGCGAAGAGGAAATTATTTTTCAGATTTACGATGCTATGCGATATTCTAGAGAACAAGATGATTCTTGTTACTTTGTTGATGCCACTGATCACATTATTCAAGAGTCTTTGCAGGAAATCATGCACAATGACATGATGGAACTGTGTCTTACACAAGGTGAGGGGATAGATGACGATATCGATGAATTGAATCCTAATACATCCTCCTTTAGACAGACAAAAATAGAGGGTATTGAAATTAATGACGAACTAAAACAAAAACCCTCTATTGATAAGCCACTAAAATTGGAATTATAACAGTTGTCAAAACACTTAGAATATGCATTCCTCGGGGATAATTCTACGCTACCAGTAATCATCTCTTCAGAACTAGAACCCAAAGTGAAAGAAGAGTTGCTAAAGGTACTAAGGGAACATAAAAGAGCCATAGCTTGGAAAATGTCTAACATTAAGGGAATAAGCCCATCGTTTTGCACCCACAAAATTTTAATGGAAGATGAATATAAACCGTGTGTGCAACCTCAGAGACGATTGAACCCCAATATGAAAGAATTTGTCAAAGCTGAGCTAATTAAACTTCTAGATGCAGGATTAATTTATCTTATTTCTGACAGTACTTGGGTAAGTCCTGTGCAGGTAGTTCCAAAGAAAGGAGGTATGACTGTTGTAGCCAATGAAAAGAATGAATTGATTCCTACAAGAACAGTTACAGGTTGGAGAGTCTGTATTGACTATAGAAAACTGAACGACGCCACCAAAAAAGATCACTTCCTTTTGCCCTTTATTTATCAGATGTTAGAAAGATTACCTGGGCATATGTACTACTACTTCTTGGACGGACTCTCCGGTTACTTCCAAATTCCAATAGCCCCTGAAGATCAAGAAAAGAAAACATTTACATGTCCATATGGTACGTTTGCTTATCGTAGAATGCCTTGTGGATTATGTAATGCTAGCCATCTTTGACGAACTTGTGGAAGACATTATGGAGGTATTCATGGATGACTTTTCGGTATTCAGTAATTCTCTCCATCTTTGCCTTAAGAATTTAAAACGAGTTTTAATGAGATGTGACTTGTTTTAAATTGGTAAAAATGTCACTTTATGGTGCGAGAAGGAATTGTGTTGGGACATAAAATTTTTAGTAAAAGGATTGAGGTAGATAAAGAAAAGGTTGAAACCATAGAAAAATTACCTCCCCCTAGTTCAGTTAAGGCCATTAGAAGCTTTTTAGGACATGCTGGATGTTATAGAAGATTCATTAAAGATTTCTCAAAAATAGCTAAGCCTTTGACAAAATTACTAGAAAAATATGTACCTTTCAATTTTGATCAGAAGTGTTTAGATGCATTTAATATCCTCAAAGATAAACTAATAAATGCTCCGATTATAATTGCCCCTGATTGGAATCTACCCTTTGAGCTAATGTGTGATGCGAGTGATTTTGCAGTAGCTGCAGTTTTGGGACAGCGAAGAGACAAGCATTTCCAGCCAATTTATTACGCTAGCAGGACATTGACGCCCACACAAGAAAACTACACGACCATAGAAAATGAATTGCTAGCTGTGGTTTTTGCATTTGATAAATTTAGACAGTATTTGATATTATCTAAAGTTGTCGTTTACACTGACCATTCAGCTCTTCGTTATCTTTTAACTAAATCCGATGCACAACCTCGACTCATACGATAGATCTTACTCTTACAAGAATTTGATTTGGAAATTCAAGATAAGAAGTGAGCTAAAAATCTTGCAGCAGATCATCTTTCTAGGCTTGAAAATCCACATATCGAAGAACTAGATGAGAGTGAGATAAACGACTCATTTTCCGAAGAACAACTATTCATTATATCTAACTCTAAGGTACCTTGGTTTGCAGATATTGCGAATTATTTAGCTGCTAACATCCTTCCAAAAAGGTTAACACACCATCAAAAGAAGCGATTCTTTGCTAATGTGAAAAATTATTTTTGGGAGGATCCTTTTCTTTTCTGTGTATGTGCAGATCAGGTAATTCGGAGATGTGTTACACAAGCAGAAGCAAGTAAAATCTTAGAACATTGCCATTCAGGACCATCAGGAGGACATTACAGTGGGGTCAGGACAGCACACAAAACGTTCGAATTACTTTTTATTGGCCAACCTTGTTCAAAGATGCTAACAGGTATGTTGCTTCATGCGATAAATGTCAGAGAACATGTAATATTTCTAAACGCGGTGAAATGCCTCAGACATACATGCTATCATGTGAAATTATTGATGTATGGGGTATTGATTTTATGGGGCCATTCCCTAGCTCATTTGGGAATAAATACATCCTAGTAGCAGTGGACTATATGTCAAAATGGGTGGAAGCTCAAGCTCTACCCACTAATGATGCCAGAATGGTAGTGAAATTTCTTAAGAAACTTTTTTCTCGATTTGGCAATTATTAGTGATAGGGGTACTCATTTTTGTAATACTTAATTTGACAAGGTCTTAAAGAAATATGGAGTACACCACAGGACATCTACCCCTTATCACCCTCAAACTAGTGGACAAGTGGAAGTAGCAAATCGAGAACTTAAGCGCATTCTAGAGAAAACAGTTGAATCAAACAGGAAAGATTGGGCGTTAAAAGTAAACGATGCTTTATGGGCCTATAAAACAACGTTTAAAACCCCTTTAGGAACATCCCCGTACAAACTTGTCTACGAAAAAAGTTGTCATCTACCATTTGAGTTAGAGCACAAAGCTTACTGGGCTATAAAATTCCTAAATTACAATCTTAAAACCAAAGTTGAGAAGTGGATGATGCAGTTGAACGAGCTAGATGAATGGCGAGTTGAGGCCTATGAGAACTCACGATTATATAAGGAGGTGGCAAAGCGACACCGTGATGCTCGTCTAAAGCAATCAAAGCAATTCGAAGTAGGAGACTTAGTTTTGTTATACAATTCAAGGCTCAAATTGTTTCCTGGGAAGCTGAAATCAAGATGGTCGGGTCCGTTCATAATCAAAACTATCTTTCCCTACGGCATAATCGAGGTAACTCATCCAACCCGTGGCACATTCAAGGTAAATGGTCATCGATTAAAACTTTATAATGGTGAAGATTTCAAGGAATTAAGAGAGGAGCCTCAGCTCCGTGAACCTTCATTTAAGAATGAAAACATGGTGAGTCTAGCTTAAGACTTTAAACGAGTGCTTCTCGGGAGGCAACCCAAGCACTAACTTCACTAACATTATATTTTTGATTTTTTAGCATCTAACTCCAAACTAACCAATTCAGTGAAGTGCAGATTCTCATGCCACACAGCCTTGCACACGGCCGTGCCCGTGGCTGTGTGGATGCCATGGGACGAAAAACAGGCATGCCGATAGTCGTGCAAGATAAAGAAGAAAAATTTCCCAACACGGGCTGCAATAACGGGACGACGACCGTGCGATACAGCTGTGGTCTATCCTGAGTAGCTCATGCTCGTGCCTACCAACCGTGTGAGACACTGGCTACATGAACATGGGGGTGGGAGAAGCGAACATAATAGCACACGCCCAAGGAACACGGGCGTGGGTAACATCTCAAACATGCCCAAATTTAAAAATCACGAAAAACACAGGCTGAATAAAAGAAACACAAGCGTGGTACCTACCCGTGCCCCCTTCCCTATTTAAAGAACACAGCCCCCATTTTCCCCAAAACCCTCCCCCAAACTCCCAACCCTAGTCGTTTCCCTCAAAACTCTCTACCCCACTCCGGCCACCATCAAAGAAACCCCCACCATTGACTTCCCTTATCCTTTATCTCCCTCCCTCTTTCACATACACATCAAAAACCAGTCCACGCCCGTGCCAACAGAGTACACGCCCGCCCAAAGGTGTTCCACCACCGTGTTTCCCCAACTATTTGTAGCACACACCCGTGTCTCAACCTTACACGTCCGTGCTCCGCCCAACCACTCCGCCACTCTCCAAAAACACTACTGGTCACCTCCCATTGTTACATTTTTTTCCTTCATTTAACTGTTTTATAATTAGAATTGTATTTAGTTAAAGTTTATTCTTATTACTTAATATTAGTTTATGCTTATTAGTTTACCACTATTAGATTGATTTAGTCATTTAATCTCTGTTTAAATTATAATGTTTAGAATTAGATGGAATCATTCGTTGTCAAGTTCTCGCTCATGCTAAATATGGTTGAACTATTTTATTATGAGTTTAGCTTTTGTGTATTTTGGATATTGAACGAAGCATTGATATATCTTGGTAGGAAATATTACTTGAATCATAGATTATCTGATATTTTCAGGACCACAATGTCATCGTCCCGAGGCAAGAAAACCGCAGTCCCTAGTTCCAAAAAATGAAAGGGACCCGGTTCGTCATCAGCCAGCGCATCCGTCGAAGTACGCCACCCATTCTTACGATTTCCTCTAAGACCCCAAGAGGACCTTTATAAGATACTTCAGGCTCGACCACTCGGCATAGGGAGATGTATTGATTGGGCTGCTTTGGAGCAGGTCCAACTAGCCGACAACGTACGGGCTCTCCTAACTACAGACCCTTGGAACCAATTCTTCAACATCATCGAGCCCACATATCTAGAGCTCACTTTGGAGCTCTGTTCAACATTCCACCTTCAGACAGTGATGTCGCGCCACGATGACCTCGGTACGATCCAATTCCATCTCAGAGGCATTGTATGAGAACTAAATGTACCACAATTTGGGGCCGCATTGGGACTCTATACCGACGAATTCATGGAGGAAAATGATCTCTCGGAGCTTCATCACCATATACATAACACCCCCACAAGATATTGGTACAATATAGCCCCCAACAATAACAATTATGACACTAGCCGCTCCAAGGCAACGGCCCTTGCCCCATCCCTGAGGTACGTGCATGCGCTTTTAGCTCATACACTGACAGGTCAGCGAGAGAGCACCGGCGTCTTCAACACTCACAGTGCCTACTTCCTATGGTGCATGGCAAACGACCACGTTTTTAACTTAGCCTATTTCATAGCTCGAGCCATTCAACATCAGACGGAGCAGCATAGGAGAGGGGCCATATCTATGGGTCCCTACATCACACGTTTGGCTCGATATTTCGGGCTCCTCAACACCGACGCTCAGATCTCCTCCCTCACACTAATAGGTCAGATGTCCCCACAGGGCATCCAGATGATGCTACACATGAGGATGATTCAACATCGACGTGGGACCGATCCCCCCCAATATCGACCAGCACCTACCACCGACGAGGAGGATCCTGAGGACATTACTGAAGATGTTCCTCCACCATAGGAAGCACCACAACAGAGCCATCGGCCAGTTCATTCGGCTGTTTCACTCTCAGACATTTCTGCACGTCTCACTTAGTTCGAGCATTACTGTACGCAGCAATTCAATGACACTGCTCGAAGATTCGACGGCATTGAGGCGACTCTTCAGCAGCTCTGTCATCACCTTCATATCTCTTCGCCACCACCACCTCACGACCCAGCTGATGCAAAGGACCTCTGAGTCCTTTTCTTTTTCTTTTTCTTTTTCTTTTTATTTTTACCTCTATTTTTATTTCTACTTTTATTTATTTTGCTTCTATTTTAGTTTATTGTCTAAAGACATGAAAGTTTCATTAGTACTATTGATCTCACTTCATCACTGGCTATCTAACCCTAAGTTTCCATAACAACATCCATTCCCTAAATTTAATTGATGACTTCGTAGATTAAATAGATTAAATATACCACTCAAAGAACGAAAACATCACTTATACCTAGTCATCACATTCGTCATGGAACATCCTCCAAGGATTTAATCTATAATTCAGGAAGTTTCACTTCTGTAACATCCTGAATTTTTGGGCCTATGCGTTTAATGGGTGAACATGTGTAATGAGTTAATTTAAGTGTTAGGGGTCCAAATTGGGCTCAAGCTTAGGCAAAGGCATTGGTTAAAATTATCTGTTTGGGCATTATAGGGTTTAAAAGGTAGTATCTGTGTTTAAAACATCAAAATGAGCTTGTTGCCCAGTGGTCAGTGGCGGCACTTAGGGAGCAAGGAGGTGATGCCACACAAGGGAATAAGGGGCCCAAATTTAAGTTTCATGGAGCCCAATTCTTTTAGTTTAAGTTAGCTAATTTTCGGCATTTGGGTTAGGTGGAGTGGATGGCAACAAGGCTCAAAAATAGGATGAATTATATGAATAAGATAATGTAGATATTATAGTTGATAATATGGAAGATAAAAGGAGAAAAGATAGGAGCTATCTACAAGGCTAGGAGTTAGCCGAAATTTCTATAAATAGGGAGGGTTCTCTTCTCTATTTTGCGACAATTAGGGTTTCCACCTTTTCTTTCTCTTCTTTCTTCTAAAAGCCGAAAACTCCATTATTCTTTTCTCTTCTTTCTTCTAAAAGCCGAAAACCCCATTATTCTTTTCTCTTCTTTCTCCTAAAAGTCGAAAACTCCATTATTCTCTTCTTTCTTCTAAAAGCCGAAAACTCCATTATTCTCTTCTTTCTACTAAAAGTCGAAAACTCTATTACTCTCTTCTTTCTTCTAAAAGCCGAAAACTCCATTATTCTCTTCTTTCTTCTAAAAGTCGAAAACTCCATTATTCTCTTCTTTCTTCTAAAAGCTAAAAACTCCATCATTCTCTTCTTTCTTCTAAAAGCCGAAAACTCGATTATTCTCTTCTCTTCTTTCTTCTAAAAGTCGAATCTCTATAGATTTCTTCGAATCATCTTCTCTTCTTGATTTTCGCAAAAAGCTAGAATCCTCTGGGAGTAGCCGAATCTTCTCTAGTAAGTAGATCTCTTAGATCTAAAAAGCCAGAAACACTAGTCCCTGAATCTCATATCTCTTTTCGGGATTTCAAGGCAGATAGCGGTGGTGTTGGCTATGGATAGCGTCGACTTAGAAGGTCTCGTTATAACAGTAATTAGGTGTGTAGATCCTTATCACATAAGTTTTATTTTGTATTATACTTGTTAGGGGCTGAAAAGCCGAAAAATGAGGCCGTATGAACAGTCGTGTGTAGATCCTTATCACATAAGTTTTATTTTGTATTATACCTGTTAGGGGCTGAAAAGCCGAAAAATGAGGCTGTATGAACAGTCTTGTGTAGATCCTTATCACATAAGTTTTATTTTGTATTATACCTGTTAGAGGCTGAAAAACCGGAAAATGAGGCTGTATGAATAATCGTGTGTAGATCCTTATCACATAAGTTTTATTTTGTATTATACCTGTTAGGAGCTGAAAAGCCAGAAAATGAGGTTGTATGAACAGTCGTGTGTAGATCCTTATCACATAAGTTTTATTTTGTATTATACCTGTTAGGGGCTGAAAAGCCGGAAAATGAGGCTGTATGAAAAGTCGTGTGTAGATCATTATCACATAAGTTTTATTTTTTGTTATACCTGTTAGGGGCTGAAAAGCCGGAAAATGAGGCTGTATGAACAGTCGTGTGTAGATCCTTATCACATAAGTTTTATTTTGTATTATACCTGTTAGGGGCTGAAAAGCCGGAAAATGAGGCTGTATGAACAGTCGTGTGTAGATCTCTAGCATACTAATAATCTGTATGAATATATATATGTTATGTTATGGGCTAAAAGCCAAAAAATGGGCTGTATAAACAGTCGCGATACCCAGAAAGGGTAGGCAAAGGATGCCAGGTATGTGCCATAGAAACTTCTCTATGTGTATCGATGTATGTGAAAGACTGAAATCTCTTAGGTAGTATATTGTTTGATTTTGCATGAATGTATGCATGGGATGGGTTTGATATGAAAAGGGGAAGAGCATGATTGGTCACATGGTGATTGGTGGTAGAAAACCCACCTAATGAAATGTTAGATCACGTGGTGATCGGTGGTAGAAAACCCATCTAATGAAATGTTAGATCACATCGTGATCGGTGGTAGAAAACCCACCTAATGAAATGTTAGATCACATGGTGATTAGTGCTAGAAAACCCACCTAATGAAATGTTAGATCACATGTAGATCGGTGGTAGAAAACCCACGAAATGAAATGTTAGGTCACTTGGTGATCGGTGGTAGAAAACCCACGTTAAAATTCCTGATTGATAGGAATAGGCAGTACGGCTGTCGTTTTGGTGTGTAGCGGATGGAGGGTTGATTGTAGAAATCCCCAAGGTGTGATGGTTGGTACGGCTTGGTGTGTAGAGGATGGAATTCTAGGATGGGTTGGGCTTTGCATCATTTATTATCTGTCATGTGATTATGATTTTTGCCATTGTGTATGGGCCAAGGCTCATAATGTGTTTGTGGGCCCAAGCCTTTTATGTGTTTTTGGAATTTACACACTGAGTCTTGGTGACTCACCCTATTATTTTTCCCTAACTTTTTAGATGAGCAGTAGATCATGGACATGGGAGCCGAGACGAACTCGAGGGGCCATCAAGTATTTATTTCTATAGATTATTTTCGGTTTTCCTTTAAGTTTTGTTTTGGGAATATTTAGGTAATAAAATTCCATTATTCTCTTCTTTCTTCTAAAAGCCGAAAACTCCATTATTCTCTTCTTTCTTCTAAAAGTCGAAAACTCCATTACTCTCTTCTTTCTTCTAAAAGTCGAAAACTCCATTATTCTCTTCTTTCTTCTAAAAGCCAAAAACTCCATTATTCTCTTCTTTTTTCTAAAAGCCAAAAACTCCATCATTCTCTTCTTTCTTCTAAAAGCTGAAAACTCCATTATTCTTTTCTCTTCTTTCTTCTAAAAGCCGAATCTCTATAGATTTCTTTGAATCATCTTCTCTTCCTGATTTTCGCAAAAAGCCGAAATCTTCTGGGAGTAGCCGAATCTTCTCTAGTAAGTAGATCTCTTAGATCTAAAAAGCTGGAAACACTAGTCCCTGAATCTCATATCTCTTTTCGGGATTTCAAGGCAGATAGCGGTGGTGTTGGCTACGGATAGCATCGACTTAGAGGGTCTCGTTATAACGATAATCAGGTGTGTAGATCCTTATCACATAAGTTTTATTTTGTATTATACCTGTTAGGGGCTGAAAAGCCGGAAAATGAGGCCGTATGAACTGTCGTGTGTAGATCCTTATCACATAAGTTTTATTTTGTATTATACCTGTTAGGGGCTGAAAAGCCAGAAAATGAGGTTGTATGAACAGTCGTGTGTAGATCCTTATAACATAAGTTTTATTTTGTATTATACCTGTTAGGGGCTGAAAAGCCAGAAAATGAGGCTGTATGAAAAGTCGTGTGTAGATCCTTATCACATAAGTTTTATTTTGTATTATACCTGTTAGGGGCTGAAAAGCCAAAAAATGAGGCTGTATGAACAGTCGTGTGTAGATCCTTATCACATAAGTTTTATTTTGTATTATACCTGTTAGAGGCTGAAAAGCCAGAAAATGAGGCTGTATGAACAGTCGTGTGTAGATCTCTAGCACACTAATAATCTGTATGAATATATATATGTTATGTTATGGGCTAAAAGCCAGAAAATGGGCTGTGTAAACAGTCGCGATACCCAGAAAGGGTAGGCAAAGGATGCCAGGTATGTGCCATAGAAACTTCTCTATGTGTATCGATGTATGTGAAAGACTTAAATCTCTTAGGTAGTATATTGTTTGATTTTGCATGAATGTATGCATGGGATGGGTTTGATATGAAAAGGGGAAGAGCATGATTGGTCACATGGAGATCGGTGGTAGAAAACCCACTTAATGAAATGTTAGATCACGTGGTGATCGGTGCTAGAAAACCCACCTAATGAAATGTTAGATCACATGGTGATCGATGGTAGAAAACCCACCTAATGAAATGTTAGATCACATGGTGATTGGTGGTAGAAAACCCACGCTAAAATTCCTGATTGATAGGAATAGGCAGTACGGCTGTCATTTTGGTGTGTAGCGGATGGGGGGTTGATTGTAGAAATCCCCAAGGTGTGATGGTTGATACGGGTTGGTGTGTAGAGGATGGAATTCTAGGATGGGTTAGGCTTTGCATCATTTATTATCTGTCATGTGATTATGATTGTTGCCATTGTGTATGGGCCGGGGCTCATAATGTGTTTGTGGGCCCAAGCCTTTTATGTGTTTTCAGAATTTACACACTGAG
The DNA here is from genome assembly GCA_005393395.2 of Gossypium australe. Taxonomy (NCBI): domain Eukaryota; kingdom Viridiplantae; phylum Streptophyta; class Magnoliopsida; order Malvales; family Malvaceae; genus Gossypium; species Gossypium australe. The sequence continues at coordinate 88,447,315 of CM016625.1, forward strand.
TCTTGGTGACTCACCCTATTATTTTTCCCTAACTTTTCAGATGAGCAGTAGATCGTGGACATGGGAGCCGAGACGGGCTCGAGGGGCCATCAAGTATTTATTTCTATAGATTATTTTTGGTTTTCCTTTAAGTTTTGTTTTGGGAATATTTAGGTAATAAGGCCCCATAGTTTATATTTGCCTAAGTAGTTTTTTAATATTTGCAACTTATGAATTTATGTCAGGGATTTATTTATACCAAATAATAATAATATAAGGTTCTTTTCAAATGTCACTTATTTATTCAAATATTGCCTAATAACTTATGATTTTCTAAAACCAACTTAGCAAAAGATTTTAACGTTCAACCCGTAGCATACCAGATCTGGTCGAAACTTATGGGCCGGGTTTGGGGTGTTACAACTTCTCTCCTTATCTTATGATTTTATTATGCTATTATATATCTTTGTACATTGAGGGCAATATACATCTTAAGTGTGGGGGGTTAACTATAGTATTATTTGAAAATCCCTGAATTATGCCTTGTTGTAAAGCAAGTTTCTCATATTATGATTAGAATAAAATTTCCCCTGATTTATGATTTTTATTGATGTGTTTTGGATTAAGTCATAGTTAATTGTGCATTGATTATTAAATTTGAAGGATACTAGAGAACCGAGCATGATAAGTCTATTTTTCAGAATTAAAATTTTTGCTAGGTTGTCTACCTGAATTTGAATATTACTTTGAAGTTTGAAATTTACAAGGTTGACATTAAATACCCATAATTTTTGTGAGATTTTGAGCCTTGTAAAGCATATATTCTTTTTCTTGCTCACTTTTTGATTATGAGTGTGTCAACATTGATTTGTTATTCTAGAACTTGCATTGATTATACATGTCGAGACCACACCTTTGATTTGATATACAAAGATGATAAAGGCACCTAGGTTTTAACCCACTTACTCCACTAAAAGCCTATCTTCATAATTAACCCCTAGTGAACCCCGTTGATCCTAACAACCCATTTATTGACTCAACCACTAATATTAACCCAAAACCCTTTGTATTTGTTATCACCATTCCTTTTGATTACCTTTTTGTCGAGATTTGATTTGATCGGTTACCTAACTATGATATTTATTTCAGTAGTTAAATTTATCCTTTATTATGTACTTGATTTGTTCTTAAAAAAAATCAAAGTATATTCATTATTAGTTATGTGATTAAATGAGCTTATACGTTTAAATTCCAATTGTTGAAGAAGAAGCTCGTATTAGAGTATTGTTAGTAGTACAAGTTTTCAAAGGATGTAATTATTTATAATCAGTTCGTTGTTTCTATTTAGGTAATTTGTCAGGTCAATCTCGATTCTAACCCTTTAATTCAGCCTTTATCCACACCTTTAACTCAAGCCCCGTTACAACCTTTTCAAAGACCGTTTGATTTGGGTATCATCTCATATTAACTCTTCATGTTTGACTTTTGAGTGCTTCATTCTGAACCTTAAACACATCGAGTGATTTGAGTGAATCTTTAGTGAGGATGTCAATTGTTGTCAGTTTTGAATCATAGGTAATTATTTAGATGGGGGGAACACCTATGTTTTGTCCTACAAATGTATGACTTAGATTGTTTGAATCTTTAGAACTCTTTGAGTTAAATTATCAATGTATGAATTAACTTTAAATTATGATGAAACACTATTGATGAATATTATGAATTGAGGGAAGTTTGTTTTATTTGTGAGTTGAGAATTTTGCTTGAGGACAAGCAAAAGCTTAAGTGTGGGGGTCTTTGATAAACCGTAATAGTAACATATTTTAAGCCCACATTTAGCATGCTTTTGGATGATTTAAGCCTTGAATTGTGTAAATTGGTGCTCTTAATCCTTTGTTTTCATGTTTTATACTTAGAAAAGCACCGGAGGATGAAAAGAACGAGAAACGGGCCCAAAATGGAGTAAATCGGCCATATCACGAAATCAACACGGCCTGGGCCCAATACCACACGGTCATGCCTCATCAAACAGACTCGAACACGGCATGGCCACAATTCACACAGGCGTGTGCCATGCGCGTGTCCCTGACGTGAGAAAGAAGAGTTTCAGTCGGATTAGGGTACTTAGAGGCAAAGAAAGCCATTCCAAGAGCCTATATATACACCCTAAAGGCCAACCTTAAGGAAGAGTCCAGCTAGGCCAAAGAGCCGAGCCAGAGGGGTCAGAATTGTGGAATTTACTCGAAGAAAGCCAGTTGATTCATCTCAAGAAGTCGGAGTCATACTCAAGACGGAGGATCTCTCTTCAATTCCTTTAGGGGGTTTTAGAGTTTTTCTTATGTTTTGTTTTATCATTTTTTCTGAGATGTATTCTTTTATGATTATGAACTAAACCCTCAGATACCTGAGGGGGATGAAACCTAAGATGAATCTTGTTATCGTTTGCTGAAATATATGATAAATACTTGATTTGTTCTTAATTATGTGTTCTTAATTATTGTTTTGATATTTTCGAGATATTGATTCAAGTGTGATGTGCTTAGGTGGAGGAGCAAAAGTCCCTGCCTAAGAGTAGATCTAGCATAATTAAGCGGAGTTGATCGCACGCCTAGACATAGGGTGACGAGATTTTGCCGGATTAGGGTGAAACTTAATATGGGAGTCCATAGGTCGAGTTAATGCGACTCTAGGGGTTTTAATTAGAAAGAGATTTCAATTAATCAACCTAGGGTTAGGCGTTAGTAGCCTCGATGGAGGTATTAATATAACTTAGGGAATCCTACGGATCAAGTCAAGTGAATAAATCGTCTGGTTTTGAGTTAGATAACAAGTGAAGTCTAGTTGGATTCTTCCTTGGGCATTGTGTTAATCAATTGATTTTGGCCACAAGTATTTTCCCCAATTTCGTTCTCTTTGTCTTTGTGTCTTGTAACATCCTGAAAAGGGCCTATGCATTTTCGGTTTAATTGTACGAAATGACATGTCTTAAGTATTATGAATAAATTTTGAATATTTTTGGAAACCCAGAAATGTATGGAAAAGATGTAGAAATGAACATTTTAGAAACCTGAAAATGTATGGAAATGTTAAGTTTAAAAATGGAAAGTGAACATTTTTGGAAACTAGGAAATGATTTGGAAATGATTCAAAAGAGGAAAGTAAACATTTCTGGAAACTTGGAAATGTAAGGAAATGTCAAGTTTAAAGAGCCAAACGAAAATTTTTGGAAACTTAGAAATGACTTAGAAATGTCGAGTTTTAAAGTTTAAAAGAGGAAACTAAGGCAGGGTGGCCTTAAGAGAAAAAGTATGTGAAATTTGACACACAAACAGGCTTGGAAAAGTGGCCTGAAGATGTCACTTAGGGCCTCTGGAAATGGCGCCACATGCAAGGGTGTTGGGCCTGAGTTCGAGCCACATGGGAAGCAAATAAAAGAAGTTTTATTTTTGCTTCTAGAAACACAGAGGTGGACGGCACAAGGCTTGCAACAGAGGAGTTTTATCCTCTTTAAAATTCGGCTAATAAGGATAAATAATGGATTTTTATTTCAGATTATTTTTCAAGGAGATAATGAAGGATTATTCTTTAATTATTAAGGAGATAAATGTTGGATAAATTCTTCTATTTTGTGATAATTAAAGGATAAAGCTATCAAATAAAGAAGAGTGTTGGCCAAGTAAGGGATTCTAAGTGATAAATTCGGCTATAAAAGGAAGAACATAGGGCTACTCATCAATTTTTTCTCCTCTTCTCTCTCTCTGCCGAATTTCCTAAGCAACATTCTCTCTTCTCTTTTATTTTTTTTTGTCAAGCCAAAGTCTACTCCTTCTCTATCCCTCATTGTCAATTCTTTAAGCCTCAAGGATCCAAAGTGTTGACACACCTCTAGGCCATAGTCGACTAGTCTTTAAGACTCCATAGCCGAATACTGCTAAGGGTTCAAGCAAGAGTTCTATCGATTTCTCCAAGTAAGGGTAAGATCTAGATTCGGTTTCCTTACTTTTCTTTTTAAGCCTGTCGAAATTTAGGGACTAATCTCTATTATTGGTTTTGGCCGAATTTGGAAGGGTGTTTTCGGGATTTAAGAAATTGTCAACTACAGGAAGGTATCTTTCGGGACTTCAAAGATCTAAGGTAAGAATACCATTCGGCCATAAGCTATATTATTATGATTTAATGTTAGATTAGATCTAACATGGGTACATAGGGTTTTCGACAGAGGTATACAAGGATCCGGGATTTGAGGATTTCAAGGTAAGTCCCTATACACATTCGGCCAAGGCCTTAATTGTTGGTTAAGATATATTCCTTATTTTTGCAAAGGCTGAAACTAATTTGTTTAATTGATTCAATGCTTGGCCGAATGCAAGCAGAGTGTAACAGAGATTTTGGGACTTGATTCTTAAACCAACCAGCAACGAGGTAAGTTTTAAGAATACAAATCCTACTAGGATTTGGTTTTATAGCCAAATAGGCTCTATGCTAAATAGTAAGTGATTAATCAAATGTAGGGATTAAGGATCTAAGCAGTAGATCAGATTTCGGGATCTCAAGGAATTTATTAAGCGAATCAGGTGTGTACCCCACACTATCTTTTAATACGTTATATGGCGTTATGTAATATATGTATGTATAAGAATGTGAATATGGCTAAGTACCCTAATGTGGTACAAAGTACTCAGGTACGTTTCCTACTCCTACTAGGATTACGAAATATGTTATATTTTAACATGTGAAAAGTGACATGAATGTGAATTTAAGTATGATATGCATGATATGAATAATATGGGGCATTCGGGTTATATGAGAAAGGGGAAGTGAATGTGGTGACTTCAGTCTCACTATCTGAATGTGGTGACTTCGGTCACATTATCTGAATGTGGTAACTTTGGTTACATTATCTGAATGTGGTGTCTTATGACACAATTATTTAATCTGGTGGCTATGCCACGAATTTATATGGGCGATGAGCACGTCGACTGCAGCGACTGCCTTCGATTGTGTGTAGCGGAAGGAGGGTTGACTTAGTAGTCCCCACGGTGTGCAGGTTGGTACGGGGATGTGTAGTGGATGGCATCTAGGTTTGGGTTTGGGATTGCATCATTATCTTGAATTATTTTGTGAGCATGATATGTATGGTATGCCTAAATCTATTAAATTTTAGTGTTGGTTCACACATTGAGTCTGTTGACTCACCCCGTTGTGGGAACATTTTTCAGGTGATGAACAGTAATGGACCGGGACGGCAGGACTTGTGGTGGCCATGCTCAACTTGAAGTTTTATTCAATATGGACATTTTATTTTATTTAAGTACTTAAGAATTTTATTTTGGGTTTTTACTTGATGTAATAAGGCCATAGTTTTATTTCTCTATTTCTATCTTCAATTTTTTTTTTATGTTTACGAATTATTATCAATCAAAGTTTGAGTAAAATTAATTTTTTTAAAAAAAATAAACCCTAATTGTTTTGTCACTTTAATTAAATAGATTTCAATATAAGATAAGTTGGTTTCCAACACAAGCCCAACCCAAAACAATATTTTTCTTAAAATCGCGTAAGTTTTTCCCAAGGAACAAAAGAATTTGAGACTGGTTTACTTAAGGAACATACCAAATCTGGTCAAAGCTCGTGGGCCGAGTTTGGGGTGTTTCAGTTTGGTATCAGAGCCCAGTTTTGAAACTCTCGGCCTGTGGGCTAAGGCCCTAAACGTTTTCAAATCGAGCCAAGTAAGCTTTATGAAAGTATTTTATGAAATAAGCAGGTTTTATGGCATGGCACCTAAGTCTCCGACCCGCAGTCCACCAGGTAAGTATCCCTAACCATCTGTGTGATTATGTGAATTATAGAAGGGGTAGAAAAGGAATGGAACGTAGAATAGTATGATAGGAACTTGAACTCTAGGACTAGTCTACTCAAACACAAATACATAAGACTTAAGGACCACTAAACAAACCTAGGGCTAAGTCAATCGAGTTAGGGTGTAGTAACCCCTGTGCGCATGTCTAGGATTGGATCCGGAAGAGCTTGGTATTTAAGCAGTCCTAGTGACTCACCTCCTCTTCGCAGGAATCCTACCTGGTGCGTAGCTTCGGTTCACCCTAACCCAGAGGGTTCAGTGGTGTGGCAACCTCTGTGCGCATGTCTAGGAATGGTTTCGGTGGGAGCTTGGTATTTAAGCAGTCCGTGTGACTCACCTCCTCTCCACTCGAATCCTGCCTGGTGCGTAGCTTTGGTTCACCCTGACCAAGGGGACTCGGTCATAGGCTAAATACAATAATTAAAACCCGAAAGGGAACTAGCCGTGTTTTTATGGAAACCCTAATTTTAAAACTCTTAAAATCATTTCTCTTTAATTTGTGAAAACTATCTCAAAAAAAAAAAACAAAAATTTCGAAAAAAAAATTCATGAAATTACAAAAATACCCCTAGTGGTAAAATTACCAAAATGCCCTTGATTTATAAAATGACCAACTACTCAACAGTTTCAGCCAAAATTTCATCATTTTATAAATGTTCAAAAACCCTAATTTGTAAAATATCAAAATACCTTGATTTTTGGAAAATTACAAAATTGCCCCTAACTTACAAAATTACCAAAATGACCCTGGTTGTCAAAATTTTACAACATCACCGTTTTGGAAAGTACAAGTCTCAAAAAGAACTCTCAAAGTTTTGTAAAGTTGGGAAATACCCTGGAAATATTAAACTTTACCAATTTACTCTGGTTTATTACCAAAATACTCCCAAGGTCCAAAATTACCGAAATACCCCCGGACTTCAAAAATTTTCCAAAAATACCCCGGGAATTCAAAATTATCAAAATACTTTGTGACAAAATCACCAAGGAACTCTTTCTTTTGAAAAAATTACGAAAATACCCCTATAGGACAAATTACAAAAATACCCCTAGGTAGTGGAGAAACAACAACAATGAAAACTACAACGTTTCTCTGAATGAACGAAAGTTCATAATTGTTTGATGGATGTATGAATGAATGAAAAGACTGTGTGCATGTATGAATACGAAAGAACCACTCCTAAAACTCTTTTCATAAAATTTCTTCGCGGATAATCAAGTGAAACAAAAGTACTAATTCATAAATCTTCTTAATCAGGTCTCGACGTTAGAAATGAGCTCTAGAGGATGTGGTCGTCGTGGACGCGGTAGAGGAAGAATGACTAGGTCAGAACCCGTTAGATCGGGTCAAGGGTCTGATAATGAGGTACCACCGCCACCACCACCCCCCCAGCTATTGGTGTTGAGCAGCAGGCTCAGACGGGGGAGGATGCTGTGTCGTAGGCTGTGCTGCGAGTTTTGGAGTTGGTGGCTGGTGCAGGAGGAAATTCGGGAAATCGAAAGTCTGTGCCTGAACGGCTTCGAGCTAATGGAGCCGAAATGTTTCGTGGAGTATCTGGTGTTGCACCCAGTACAGCTGAGTACTGGTTGGAAGCAACTGAGCGCATCATGGATGAGCTTGATCTGACCCCTGAGGAGAAGTTAAAAGGAATGGTGGCACTGTTACGCGATGAAGCGTATCAATGGTGGCTAACTGTGTGGAACGGTGCCACAGTTGAGGATCTGACCTGGGAATATGTTAAGGAAGCGTATCAAAAGAAGTATGTTGGAACCAGGTATACTGATGAGCAAAGGAAAGCATTTCTGGGGCTGGTTCAAGGGAACAAGCCCGTTGCGGAATATGAGGCTGAATTTCTGAGGTTGAGCCGGTATGCTCGAGGAGTAGTGGCAACTGAGCATGAGCGCTGTGTCCGTTTTGAGGATGGACTAAGGGATGATCTGAGATTTTTGATAGCACCGCATCAGGAGCGGGAATTTTCTGCGTTAGTGGAAAAGACTAAAGTGGCTGAAGGAATCAAGGATTCTACCAAGCAGGCTATGGACCGGAATAGGCCCAAAAGAAGTTTTGGATCGTCTGGAAAGGTTCAAAAGAGGCCTAGAGTTGATGGGCCGCGAAATCAGCAAGCTGGTACAGGATGGCAGTATCGCCCTTGTGATCATTGTGGAAAGAAGCACTTATGGGAGTGCTGGAGAAAGACGGGAGGATGTTTTAAGTGTGGGTCCAAGGACCATATGCTCAAGGATTGTCCTAAGAAATCAGATGAAAGTCGACCAGCAGCTCAGAATGTTAATCAGGCTGGTAGAGGAGGACAGCAGCCTCAACGAGGTCGTGGTTTGAATAACAGAGGTAATGGTGCTGGCAGAGGACGTGGAACACAGGGCAGAGTGCTGCTAATGCTGAGGCAAGGCAACCGGGTTTGGTTTATGCGGTTCGTCGAAGGGAGGATGGAGACGCGCCGAATGTTATAACCGGTACGTTCTTTATTTATGACAAGCCCTATTTTGCTCTGATTGATGTGGGTTCGACCCATTCTTATGTTGCATGTAATGTAGTGGAAACACTAGGCCTAGACTCTGAACTTTCTGATAGGCAGATGACTGTAGTAAGCCCATTAGGCCAAACTATAGTAGTGGATAAGATCTTTCGAAATGTACCCCTAGAGATTCAGGGAGTGAACTTTCGGGCTGACTTAATGGAACTACCCTTTGGTGAGTTTGAATTCATACTTGGAATGGACTGGCTAGTAGAGCACCAAGCCTTGTTGGATTGTGCGGCTAAACGTATGGAACTCAGGACTTTGGAAGATGAAGTAGTAGTGATAATCGGAGAAAGGAGAAACTACCTGTCTAACGTACTTTCGGCGTTGAAGGCAGAGAAAATGGTTAGGAAAGGGTGCAAGTCATTTTTAGCCTTCGTAAGCGCGTTAAGTGGAAAGAAAGAAGGTGTCAGTGGAGTTAGAACAGTAAGGGACTTTGAAGATGTGTTTCCAGAGGAATTACCAGGAATACCCCTAGATAGGGAGGTGGAGTTTGGGATAGATTTGCTACCGGGAACAGCTCCTGTGTCAATTGCCCCGTATCGAATGGCAGCAAAGGAGTTGGTGGAGCTCAAGGCTCAAGTTCAAGAGTTGTTGGATCGTGGGTTCATTCGACCCAGTGTGTCTCCATGGGGAGCACTGGTTTTGTTCATGAAGAAGAAGGACGGAACTATGCGTATGTGCATAGACTATCGTCAGTTAAATAAGCTGACCATTAAGAACAAGTACCCGTTGCCAAGGATCGATGACTTGTTCGATCAGTTGAAAGGGGCCGCAGTATTCTCGAAGATAGACTTAAGGTCGGGATATCATCAGTTGAAGGTGAAGGAGGTAGATATCCATAAGACCGCTTTTAGGACAAGATACGGCCATTTTGAATTTGTAGTAATGTCGTTTGGGTTGACGAACGCTCCAGCCGCGTTCATGGATATGATGAACCGGGTTTTCCAACCCTACTTGGAAGGTTCGTCGTTGTGTTCATCGACGATATTTTGGTGTACTCCAAGTCTGAAGAGGAGCATGATGAGCACCTACGGGTTGTGTTGGAAGTATTAAGGGAGAAGAAGCTTTATGCCAAATTCAGCAAGTGTGAATTCTGGCTTAAAGAGGTGGCATTTTTAGGGCATGTGGTATCCGCAGAGGGAATAAGAGTGGATCCTAGGAAGATTGAAGCAGTGTTGGATTGGAAACCACCTAGGTCTGTGGCTGAGATCCGAAGTTTCTTGGGTTTGGCAGGCTATTACAGAAGGTTCATGGAAGGGTTCTCGTCAATAGCCGCGCCTTTAACAAAATTGCTAAGGAAGGAAGTACCCTTTGAATGGACTGATAAGCAACAGGAGAGCTTTGAAAAGCTTAAGAGAGTGTTGACGGAAGCTCCAGTGTTAATTCAGCCGGAGGCAGGAACTGTGACGCTTCTCACACGGGATTAGGCTGTGTGCTAATGCAAGAAGGAAAAGTAGTCGCTTATGCGTCTCGACAGTTAAGGCCGCATGAGGTTAACTACCCAACCCATGACTTGGAATTAGCAGCAGTGGTTTTCGCCCTTAAGGTGTGGAGGCACTATCTCTATGGAGAAAGGTCGGTGATCTACACAGACCACAAAAGCCTTAAGTATCTGTTGACTCAGAAGGAGTTGAACTTGAGGCAGCGAAGGTGGGTGGAGTTGTTGAAGGATTATGATTGCTCGATAGAGTACCACCCGGGCAAGGCAAATGTAGTAGCTGATGCCCTAAGTCGGAAGGTTGTGTCGGATCTAAGGGCTATGTTCGCACACTTAAATTTGTATGATGATGGAAGCCTATTGGCAGAATTGCAAGTCAAGCCCACGTGGTTTAATGAGGTGAAAGGGGGACAGTTGGCAGATAAGGACCTAAGTGTTAAGTTACAGCAAGTACAGAACGGAGAATTAAAGGATTATGGTGTTAATGATGAAGGAGTATTGTGTTACAAAGGAAAAGTCTGTATGCCGAGGGACGAGGAGTTAAGACAAAGAATTCTTCGGGAGGCGCATAGTAGCCCTTATGCTATGCATCCCGGAGGCATTAAGCTGTACAGAGATCTAAGGGAACAATTTTGGTGGCCTGATCTTAAATGGGAAGTGACTGAATTCGTGGGAAAATGTCTGACGTGTCAGCAAGTTAAGGCTGAACACCAAGTTCCATCGGGATTACTTCAGCCAATCGAGATTCCACAATGGAAGTGGGAGAGAATTACCATGGACTTCGTTAGTGGGCTTCCCCTTACGCCTACTAAGAAGGACTCGGTATGGGTGATAGTGGACCGTTTGACCAAGTCCGCGCACTTCATCCCGGTAAGAGTTGACTATTCTCTTCAGAAGTTAGCCAAGTTATATGTGGCGGAAATTGTAAGGTTACATGGAGTGCCGGTGTCAATTATTTCGGATAGAGACCCAAGGTTTACGTCTTGTTTTTGGAAGGCACTTCATCAAGCCTTAGGTACTAAGTTGGACTTCACTATGGTCTTTCATCCACAATCAGACGGGCAGTCTGAACGGGTTATACAAGTGTTGGAGGATATGTTGAGAGGCTGTGTGATGGATTTCCGAGGAAGTTGGGAAGATTACTTGCCTTTAGCTGAGTTCGCCTACAACAACAGCTATCAGGCTAGCATTCAGATGGCCCCATATGAAGCATTGTATGGTCGGAAGTGTAGAACTCCTACTTGTTGGACTGAGTTAGGAGAACGTCGCGTGTTGGGTCTAGGGTTAGTAGCAGAAACTGAAGAAAAGGTTGAGATAATCAGGGCACGGTTAAAAGAAGCCTCTGATAGGCAGAAGTCGTACGCCGACCTTAAGTGAAAGGAAATAGAGTTTGAAGTGGGAGACCAAGTGTTCCTTAAGGTTTCGCCTTGGAAGAAGGTAATGAGGTTTGGTCGCAAAGGGAAGTTAAGCCCAAGGTTTATAGGGCCCTATCGAGTACTGAAGCGAGTTGGGCCAGTGGCATACCAATTGGAGTTGCCACCAGAGTTGTAGCAGATGCACGACGTATTCCATGTATCCATGCTATGTTGTTATCGATCCGATCCGTCTCATGTGGTACCAGTTGAAGAAGTGGAGCTAAGGCCAGACTTATCGTACGAGGAAGAGCCGATTCAGATATTGGAGCGTGATGTGAAGGTGCTACGGAGGAAGTCAGTTCCTCTAGTCAAAGTATTATGGCGCAATCATGGATCGGAAGAAGCTTCGTGGGAACCAGAAGAGACAATGCAACAGCAATACCCTCAATTATTTTAGCTAGGTAATTTCGAGGACGAAATTATTTTAAAGGGGGTAGAACTGTAACATCCTGAAAAGGGCCTATGCATTTTCGGTTTAATTGTACGAAATGACATGTCTTAAGTATTATGAATAAATTTTGAATATTTTTGGAAACCCAGAAATGTATGGAAAAGATGTAGAAATGAACATTTTAGAAACCTGAAAATGTATGGAAATGTTAAGTTTAAAAATGGAAAGTGAACATTTTTGGAAACTAGGAAATGATTTGGAAATGATTCAAAAGAGGAAAGTAAACATTTCTAGAAACTTGGAAATGTAAGGAAATGTCAAGTTTAAAGAGCCAAACGAAAATTTTTGGAAACTTAGAAATGACTTAGAAATGTCGAGTTTTAAAGTTTAAAAGAGGAAACTAAGGCAGGGTGGCCTTAAGAGAAAAAGTATGTGAAATTTGACACACAAACAGGCTTGGAAAAGTGGCCTGAAGATGTCACTTAGGGCCTCTAGAAATGGCGCCACATACAAGGGTGTTGGGCCTGAGTTCGAGTCACATGGGAAGCAAATAAAAGAAGTTTTATTTTTGCTTCTAGAAACACAGAGGTGGACGGCACAAGGCTTGCAACAGAGGAGTTTTATCCTCTTTAAAATTCGGCTAATAAGGATAAATAATGGATTTTTATTTCAGATTATTTTTCAAGGAGATAATGAAGGATTATTCTTTAATTATTAAGGAGATAAATGTTGGATAAATTCTTCTATTTTGTGATAATTAAAGGATAAAGCTATCAAATAAAGAAGAGTGGTGGCCAAGTAAGGGATTCTAAGTGATAAATTCGGCTATAAAAGGAAGAACATAGGGCTACTCATCAATTTTTTCTCCTCTTCTCTCTCTCTGCCGAATTTCCTAAGCAACATTCTCTCTTCTCTTTTATTTTTTTTGTCAAGCCAAAGTCTACTCCTTCTCTATCCCTCATTGTCAATTCTTTAAGCCTCAAGGATCCAAAGTGTTGACACACCTCTAGGCCATAGTCGACTAGTCTTTAAGACTCCATAGCCGAATACTGCTAAGGGTTCAAGCAAGAGTTCTATCGATTTCTCCAAGTAAGGGTAAGATCTAGATTTGGTTTCCTTACTTTTCTTTTTAAGCCTGTCGAAATTTAGGGACTAATCTCTATTATTGGTTTTGGCCGAATTTGGAAGGGTGTTTTCGGGATTTAAGAAATTGTCAACTACAGGAAGGTATCTTTCGGGACTTCAAAGATCTAAGGTAAGAATACCATTCGGCCATAAGCTATATTATTATGATTTAATGTTAGATTAGATCTAACATGGGTACATAGGGTTTTCGACAGAGGTATACAAGGATTCCGGGATTTGAGGATTTCAAGGTAAGTCCCTATACACATTCGGCCAAGGCCTTAATTGTTGGTTAAGATATATTCCTTATTTTTGCAAAGGCTGAAACTAATTTGTTTAATTGATTCAATGCTTGGCCGAATGCAAGCAGAGTGTAACAGAGATTTCGGGACTTGATTCTTAAACCAACCAGCAACGAGGTAAGTTTTAAGAATACAAATCCTACTAGGATTTGGTTTTATAGCCAAATAGGCTCTATGCTAAATAGTAAGTGATTAATCAAATGTAGGGATTAAGGATCTAAGCAGTAGATCAGATTTCGGGATCTCAAGGAATTTATTAAGCGAATCAGGTGTGTACCCCACACTATCTTTTAATACGTTATATGGCGATATGTAATATATGTATGTATAAGAATGTGAATATGGCTAAGTACCCTAATGTGGTACAAAGTACTCAGGTACGTTTCCTACTCCTACTAGGATTACAAAATATGTTATATTTTAACATGTGAAAAGTGACATGAATGTGAATTTAAGTATGATATGCATGATATGAATAATATGGGGCATTCGGGTTATATGAGAAAGGGGAAGTGAATGTGGTGACTTCGGTCTCACTATCTGAATGTGGTGACTTCGGTCACATTATCTGAATGTGGTAACTTTGGTTACATTATCTGAATGTGGTGTCTCATGACACAATTATTTAATCTGGTGGCTATGCCACGAATTTATATGGGCGATGAGCACGTCGACTGCAGCGACTGCCTTCAATGGTGTGTAACGGAAGGAGGGTTGACTTAGTAGTCCCCACGGTGTGCAGGTTGGTACGGGGATGTGTAGCGGATGGCATCTAGGTTTGGGTTTGGGATTGCATCATTATCTTGAATTATTTTGTGAGCATGATATGTATGGTATGCCTAAATCTATTAAATTTTAGTGTTGGTTTTCACATTGAGTCTGTTGACTCACCCCGTTGTGGGAACATTTTTCAGGTGATGAACAGTGATGGACCGGGACGGCAGAACTTGTGGTGGCCATGCTCAACTTGAAGTTTTATTCAATATGGACATTTTATTTTATTTAAGTACTTAAGAATTTTATTTTGGGTTTTTACTTGATGTAATAAGGCCATAGTTTTATTTCTCTATTTCTATCTTCAATTTTTTTTTTTTATGTTTACGAATTATTATCAATCAAAGTTTGAGTAAAATTAATTTTTTTTTTAAAAAATAAACCCTAATTGTTTTGTCACTTTAATTAAATGGATTTCAATATAAGATAAGTTGGTTTCCAACACAAGCCCAACCCAAAACAATATTTTTCTTAAAATCGCATAAGTTTTTCCCAAGGAACAAAAGAATTTGAGACTGGTTTACTTAAGGAACATACCAAATCTGGTCAAAGCTCGCGGGCCGGGTTTGGGGTGTTTCATGTCTTTAGCTTAGTAATTAGTTAATTTAGATTAAATAACAATTCCCTTATTCCTTAGGCTAAATAATAAAAAGAAAGTTAGTATTAGTAATTTAGGTTCCCTTGGGTTTGACAATCCGGTCTTGCCACTAGCTATACTACTGTTCGATAGGTGCGCTTGCTTTAATCATTGTCATATTTAGTTTATAGGCTCAATCATTCATTATATAAATTTTTAAGACTCTGACAGCACACATCAATTACATATTAACTTATCGTTTCTTAGAGCTCTTTCCTAGATGCCCAATTTAAGGAAATTTTTAAAAGAGATTTTGACAAACAAACAGAAGTTAGATGATACGTAGCATGTAGAGCTAAATGCAGTGTGCTCAGCAATTTTACAAAATAAACTACCACGAAAGTTAAAAGATACAAGGAATTTTACAATTCTATGCTTAATTGGTAGTTTATCTATTAATAATGCTTTAGCTGATTTAGGGGCAAGCATCAATGTTATGCCTTATAAAATGTTTAAACAGCTAGGTCTCGAGAAACCTAAACAAACTAGGATGAGAATTCAATTAGCTGATAAAGCCATTAGAGTTCTTAGGGGTATAATTGTGGATGTACTAGTGAAAATTAACAACTTCATATTCCCACTAGACTTTGTTGTTTTAGATATGAATGAGGATAATGATGTTCCTTTAATATTAGGACAGCCCTTTTTAGCAACTGCTAGAACTAAAATTGATGTTGGTACAGGAGAACTCACGCTTCGTGTAGGTGACGAAACGATCACTCTTCAGGCTCTTGACTCGGCTAGGACATCGAGTAATAAAGGTAAGAACATAAATTCTATTAATGACCTTTTCGTTCAGCCTTCTTTTCAGGAAGCACCACGAAATTACATAACTGAGCCATATCCTAGACCTCGTGCCAACAAAGAAATAACTTATGAGGAGCAA
This sequence comes from Gossypium australe, assembly GCA_005393395.2. Taxonomy (NCBI): domain Eukaryota; kingdom Viridiplantae; phylum Streptophyta; class Magnoliopsida; order Malvales; family Malvaceae; genus Gossypium; species Gossypium australe. The sequence continues at coordinate 88,462,662 of CM016625.1, forward strand.
AGGCTTCAGATCGATGAACTAGACGAGTGGAAGCCACATGTCAAGGAGAAACCAAGAACACACGAAGCAAAACTGAGGCAACTCCATAACGAACTTAAAGATCAAGCAAACTACTTCAAGGTTGGAGATCGAGTTCTAACGGATAATCCAGATCCTCGTGTTGCCACTTCTGAACCTAATGGAATAACTCCTTTCACAGTACTTAATACTTTCCTATACGGTACAGACGAGGTATCACATTCTCAATTTGGCACCTTCAAGGTAAATCGTACTCGTCTAAAACATTATTTTAATACAATTGATAGCAAGATTGAGGAGTTTCAACTCCTTAAACCACCATGATTATGTGAATGAAAGGTAAGTCTAGCTTAAGACTTTAAACAAAGTGCTTCTCGGGAGGCAACCCGAGCACGAACCCTATTAATTTTCATATTTTAGATTTTTAGCACCTAACTACAAATTAACCAATTTAATAAAACACAGGTCTCCTTACCACATGGCTTTGCACACGGGCGTGGCCGTGGCCGTGTGGACACCACGAATAGGTACATTAGCGTGGACAACAATTTTTCCAAAACACGGGCTGCGATAACATGCCACGACCGTGCGATTCGACCGTGGTCGACACTCATTAATCAAAATGGGAGTGGAAACCTCTACACAGGCGTGGGAGAAATGAACGAAGCACCACACGACCGTCTGATATGACTGTGTTAACTAACACGCCCATGGCACACGGGCGTGGGAAGCAACCAGGTCCCTGATTCCTATTTAAAACCCCCCTTCTTGTCACTTTCTCCCCAAATTCTTCTTCTTCAAAAACCTAGCCACTACACCCCTTCCTTGTTCTATTGTCTTTTTCCTTTCATTTTCCTTTCCCTCTCTCTCGCATTCTTCCTTTACACCACCATCCCCATGTCGAAGAAGCGAAAGGACCCTAGCAAAGTCTCACCGTGCGAGACCAATCTACATAAGTTCATGCCGGCCTTTATTTTTTCTTTTTCTTTTATTTTCATTTTTAAATTTTGTCCCTTTATCTTTCTTGTCTTTAAATTATATTACTATATTTTGTTTTCTTTAATTAGGTTTAAAGGGCTATTAAAGAACGGCCACACCTCCACTAGAGTATCCACCTCCACGTTCATCTATGCCTAACTTTCCGTTTCTTTTCCTTGACTCCATCCAAAATTCAGGAAGTTCACTTCTCTCCCTATCTTATGATTTTATATATTGTAGATATCTATCTTTGTACATTGAGGATAATGTACGTCTTAAGTGTGGGGAGGTGTCAACAATACTGAATTATATCTTGTTCTTAAGTATCTTTCTCATATTTACTATTAGAATTAAACTTCTATTGATTTATGATTTTCATTGATATGTTTCGGATTAAGCCATAGATAATTGTTCATTGATGGTTTAAACTTTAAGATATTAGAAAATCAAGCATGATAAGTCTATTTTCAGAATTAAAAATTTTAATAGGTTGTTTCCCTAATCTCAAATATTACTTTGAAGTTTGAAATTTACAAAGTTGACATCAAAAACCATAATTTTTGTGAGATTTTGAGCCTTTTAGAGCATATATCTTTTCTTGCTCACTGTATTGATTATGAGTGTGTCAACATTGATTTGTTATTCTAGAACTTTCTTCTATTATACATGTCATACCACATTTTTTATTTGATATACTGAGATGATAAAGGCACCTAGGAATTAACCCACTCACTCCACAAAAACCCTACCCTCATAATTAACCCTTAGTGAACCATTTTTAGCTTAATAAACCGTTTCTTGACTCACCCATTAATTTTAACCTAAAACCAAATTATTAATTCCCCTAATCTTTTGACGCCCTTTTTGTCGAGATTTGATTTGAGTAGTTGCCTAACTATTTTCGGTATTTGAGTTGTTAAATTTTATCTTATTATTGTAATTACTTATTCTTAAAAAAAGTTGAAAGTATATTCATTATTAGTTCCATGTTTTATGAGCGTAAACAGTTAAATTCACATCTTTAGAAGAAGCTCTTGTTATTAATGTAACTATTCATTATTAGTTCATTGTTTCTAGTTAGGTAATTTGTCAAGTCAATTTCGATTCTAACATTCTAATTCAGCCTATATCCACACATTTAACCCAAGCCCCATTACAACCCTTTAAATACATTTTGATTTGTGTATCATCTCATTTTATAGTGGTGGAGATTTGATTTTCATGCAAGCTTATGGGATTAACTTTTCATGTTTAACTTTTTGAGTGCTTAATTTGAACCTTAAACTGTAACGCCCCGAAAATTGGGCCTTAGAATAAATGGGTTTTGTGTGTCGAGAGAATGGATTTTGTCAATCGAGAAAAAAAAGAACGGGAGTAATGAATTAAGTGTGTTTAAAAAAATTATGATTGCATGTTTAGTTTAATTTTTAGGTGATTTAGGAAGGGTTGGTAGTGTTGGAAAAGTCCTGGGCTCGATCTAGGGCTTTAGCAAAAATTTTGTTTTTACCCTTAAGTGAGGTTGGTGTTAGTCAGAAGGCTTTTAAAATATTTTTGGGTTAAAAGATAGCACAAGGAAGTAGGTGGTCTGGTGGCCTGAGGCGTTCTGAACAAGCTGGTGGTCAAAGGTTCAAGTCCTGGACTTGGCAAAAAAATTTTATCGTGCATATGTTAGTATGAAGGCTAGAATTTAGGCCTTATAATTAGTTGGGTCTGATTCACGACACAAATAATCGTCTGGCCCAGTGGCAAAGGCGTTAGGAGCAGGAGGAGGAGCAGGGTTCTAGTCATGGCGTGCGCTAAATGTTGGTCATTGGGAAATAGGCCTTAAAAGAAGTTGAGAATGGAACATATCACAAGAAGAGTTGTGGTGCAATGGCGAGAAGCGTGCTATGGATCCGAGTGGTCGCAGGTTCGAATCCCAATGGTTGGTAGTGTGTGGTGGTGCCTGGAGGTCTTGGTTTTGAGTTGCCTTGCGTGCAATAACCTGCTATTTTGCTACTGGCGTGGGGAAGGTGTTTGAAGTGGACCGAAACACCAAAGGATGGTTGTTGTTCGGGGAAAGCAATTTGAATGTAATTCAAATTTAATTTTTGGCTAAATAAAGGAATTTTTGTATGGGGATGAAGATAAAATTTGGAGAAAATAAATGAATTTAATTGGTGATAAGTTTGAGTCGACTGGGGAGTGTAGGTTTATTTTATTTATTTATTTTTATTTTTTTAGTATATATATATGTGTCGTACGGGTAAGTAGGGCATTTGTTGCTTTTGTGTGCTTTAGTTGATTAATTAGGGGAAAATTCCTTCCAATCTCCCAATTCTTTTTAGTTTCTTTCCCTTTGGCAAATACCCGAGTAATCACAATTTCTTTCTTTTCCCAAACAAAAGCGCCTAGACCGAATTCTCCTTCCCTCCCACAATATTTCTTCTATTGCCGAATTAGAAGAGAAATTCTCTCATTGGGGTTTCATTCTTTGTCAAACCAATTTCTTCTTCTCCATTTGTAAAATCGAATCTCACTTCTAAAAATCGTACTCTATAATCTAAAATCTTGTGGGCAAGTAATCTTGTGGCGGTAAAAGAGCAAATCTTTCTTTATTCAAAAAAAAGGGGTAAGTTTTAATCACTTTATTATCTTATTCTTAGCCAAAACCCCTCATTGTATCTTTCACTCATTCTCTTGACTAGGCCGAACCCTTGTGTTTCTCTACCGAATCGTTGTTGTTTCTTTGACGAGGTACTCTCCTCGCGCTTTGGGTTTTGGTGTGGTAAAGTCCCTAGTCAATCGGTAAGTGTACTCATCTATAATTATTGGATTAATTGTTGGTCGAATATGGTTAGGATCGGTTAAGAGTGACTTTTGATGGATGTAAATCACTTGGTTGTGCAGCCTTTGATAGTTAAGGTTCTTAAACGCAGATCTTGGAGTCAATTGTGGTTAGCGAATAAGTGAAGGGTTGATAGGCTTAATCGTTCAAGGTAAGGGATTGGTATGTTTTCAAATTTTAATAAAAAGGGAGAAACGATACTAAGCGTATGATTAACTGTTAGTTTTGATTGATCATAGGTTCATGGCTAAGGAATCGTAGCGTGCTTTACAATTAAAGGTGTGTACATACACTACACACACACAAGTCGGCACTAAATGGGCCTGCCGAATTCATGGGCCCACGTGGACTAGAGTTGATATGTGAATGATGGTTTGATATGAATGTTGTATGATTTGGTCATGATTGGGCCTAATGGGCTATATGAACCTGAAATGGGCTTAATGTGTTATATGAACACGAAATGGGCTTAATGGGTCTTATGGGGTCTTAGAAAAGTATGCTAGGGTTTATAGACTCTAGGCCTAGTTCTGATAAACTCTTAAATATCATAAAACTTAAGTTAATAATCAAGCATGTCTGTGAATGAGTCGTTAGGTTAGAGTGTGGCAATGGATATATGCATGTCTAGGATTGGATCTAGGGAGAGCTTGGTACTTAAGCGGTCCTCTCCTCTTCTCTAGGATCCTACCTGGTGCATAGTGTCTATTCACTTTAGCCACGAGGACTCGTTAATGGGCCAAAGTTCATAACTAAAACCCGAGAGGGAACTAATACCCCTGATTTGCAAAACTACCAAAATAACCCTAATTTGCAAAATTACCATAATACCCTTAATTTGAAAAATTACCAAAATACCCCTAATTTGCAAAATTATCGAAAAGCCCCTAATTTGTAAAATTACAAAAATACCCTTGATTTGAAAATTACCAAAATACCCTTGATTTGTAAAATTACCGAAATGCTCTGTAGGGTAGATTTACGAAAATACCCCTAAGTAGTGAAATGACTAAAATACCCCTAAGTGCTTAATGTGTGGAATGCGTGTGTTGCATTCATGAGATATATATTGCACTTGGGTGGGTTTGATGATACGGAGGAAGATATGTGAGGATCGCTTAGTCGCTTGACGACCATGGATCCACCGGTGGCTTTAAGCCCATTATGTGCTGTAACGTTTGAGTAGTGCCGCTATTGGTGCTACCTTTGGAGTGTAGGGATGGGTGGGTTGATATTTATATCCCCACAAGAGTGTAGGGTTGGAAGGGAAATGGAGTGCAGGGTTGGATTTGGGATGGGAAGCATTGCATTCATGTGATACTGATGTGATATGAGGTCATCATGGGCTAAGGCCCAAGACCACCGTTTTGATAGGGCTTAGGCCCAATGTGATAATTGCATGTTGATTGGGTTACCAAGGGTCGTAGACACTGAGTTTCGAAACTCACACCCTTTTTATTAAATGTTTCAGGTGACCCTTAGTAGACGGCTCGATGTGGAAGGAGGACTCAGAGATGGCCACACTACAAGCTATTTAGAAGTATTTAATTAGTTTCAAAAGACTTCATTTTAATTACTTTATTTTCATTAGATGTAATAAGGCCTTGTATCTCCAATTTGACTTTACATTTGGGTTTCCTTATGTTTTCAACTGCTTAATTGTTAAACTTGAATAAATTTTTGAAGTTTTACCATGGTTTTCTTAAAACATGGGCTTTTATCGTTACTTAACAAGTTGCATAGATTTTGGGTTTCTAAGCTTTAAACTCAAGTTTTAAATAAGCGAAGTCATTTTGAATTATCCCTTTGATGTGACATCACCGGATTCGGCCATAACGTCTGGGCCAGGTCTGGGGGTGTTACATAAACACCTTGAGTGATTTGAGTGAATCTTTAGTGAGGATGTCAATTCTTGTCGGTTTTAAATTAGAGGTAATTATTTAGGTAAGGGGAAACACCTATGTTTTCATGCTATAAAAATTTATGACTTAGACTGTTTGAATCTTTAGGACTCTTTTAGCTAAGTTATTAATGTATGAATTATCTCTGAATTATGATGAAACATTATTGAGAAGAATTATGAATTAAGGAAGTTAATTTAAATTGTGAGTTGAGGATTTTACTTGAGGACAAGCAAAGGCTTAAGTGTGGGGATATTTGATAAACCATAATTTACACATATTTTAACCCTATACTTGGCTTAATTTTGGATGATTTTCCATTGAATTTAATGAATTTGATGCTCATAATCCTTTAATTTCATGATTTATACTTAGGAGGGCTTGGGAGTCGAAAAGAACGAGAAACGGGCTAAAAAGGGACAAAATGAGCCTACACGGCCTGGACCACCGAACACAGGCAAATCCACACGGTCGTGTTTGCTAAGCAGAACCGAACACGGCCTGGACTATCGACCACGGGCGTGTCCCTGTCGGACTCGAGTTTAATTCTATTCAAAAAAGGTTACTTGTGGGCCAAAAAAGGCATCTCAAAGCCTATATAAACACCCTAGGGGGCAACCTAAAAGAGGGGGTCGATAGGACATCAAATAGACACTGAGTAGAAGAAGAAAATACTCCGAGACAGCCATCAGGAACAGCTTAGGAGAAGGATCTCCATCAAGACCGAGGATCTCCCATCAAGTTCTTTAGAAGTTTTGGGGTTTTCTTATGTTTTGTTGTTTTCCCTATTCTAATATGTTTCCCTCTATTAGTATGAACTAAATTCCCTAAATACCTGAAGGGATGAAACCTAGATGAATCTTATTATTATTTCATTTATAAGATAAATACTTGTTCTTATTCTTAATGGTGAGTACTTATTCTTGTTTTGATAATTCAAGTTATTGATTCAGGTCGAATGTGCTTATTCAGTGGAGCAAAAGTCCCTATTTAAGAGAAGATCAACACAATTAAGCGGAGTTGATTGCAACCCTAGAAAAAGGGCGACGAAAATCTGTTGGATTAGGGTCAAATCTAATAAGGGAATCCATAGATCGAGTTAATGTGACAATAGGGGTTTTAATTAGAAAGAGATTTCAATTAATCAACCTAGAGTCAGTTGTTTTTAGTCTTGAAAAAGATATTAACATAAATCAGGGATTTCTACGGATTAAGTTAAGTGAATAAATCGTATGAATCAAAAGTAACAAGTGAAGTCTAGGTGGATTCTTCCTTAGGTATTGCCTATCTCATAAAGTTTTCTTAAAGTATTTTCCCAATTCACTCTCTGTCGCGTTCATAGTTAGTTAAATTAGTTAGTTAATTTTAGATTAAAAATAATCCCCTTAATTATTAGGCTAGATAATAAAAAGATAGTTATTACTAGTAATTTTAGTCCTTGAGGATACGATATTCAAGACTCACCATAACTATACTACTATTCGATAGGTACGTTTGCCTTTGTCGAAATAATAGTTAGTTTCGAGCCCATCAGTCGTACAATGCCAACGTCCCAAACGTGGTCTTACATGTAACCAGATATCAATCCACTGTCCCAGACAAGGTCTATCACGAATCAATACGATGTCAATGTCCCAGAAATGGTCTTCCACGTAAGTTTCATATCGATGCCATCATCCCAGATGTGCTCTTACACGAAATCTCGAATCAATGCCAACGTCTCAGACGTGGTCTTACATGATATCACATAACAGACACCTATGTCATGACATAGTTAATCCTATCTATTCCTAGGTTCGTACGGGACTTTTCGAATGTTAGCAATGTGTCTATCTTATCTCGGATTTCATATATTCCACATCTCAAATGCATTCATCATTATCAATAGTCATATGAACATACATAATTCAATACAAATACATTTATTTGTATATCGACTTACCTCGGTTTCGGTATAACGGAAACGTACGGCTATTCAATGATTTTTTACTTTCCTCGATCTAAATCCGTTTTCTTTGGTTCTTGATCTATACATATACAGATTTAACCAATTCATCCATCAAATCATTCAATTAAATCCAAAACACATATTTAGGGCTATTTGTAACTTAGCCTTCACATTTGCACATTTTATCAATTTAGTCCATTTTCTCAAAACACCAAATATACACAATTTCATATTACCCATGCCTAGCCTAATGCACATGTATCGTATACAAGTCCAAACATTTCATTTATTTCACAAATTAGCCCTTCAAAATGCTATTTTCACAATTTAGCCCTAATTAGCTAAATTCATCAAAAATTCAAGAACAAAACGTGTTCATTAAACACATATCTTTCATTTAAAACCAATACTCATCACAAAGCTCACCATTTCATCAATGGCACATCTCACAACCATCACCAATACACAAAATTGAGACATGGGTTTCAAAGTATACGAAGCAATGATTGCAAAAATATAGAAATTATCAAGAACTGAAATCAAACATACCTTGAATCAAGCCAAAAGAGTGTCGAATGCCCTAACTTTTTATTTCTTTTTCTTTTGTTTAATTTTCGGTGGAAGAACATATGAAGACATCCACCATCTTTTAGCTTGTTTTTATTATAACAATATTATCCATTCTTTTACCATATTAACCTTTCATAAAGCATATAAAATTTATACATTTTAATGGCATAATCGTCCCTTAACTAGCAAAATGGCTAATTATCACCTTAAGGACTTCCTTTTTAATAAGACATGACAAATAGATTCCTTCTTATAAAGCATGCTAATTTAGTTCATTCACGATTTAATCCTTATGCCAAAATTAAGCACACAATAGGACAAATTAATTCACAAAAAATTCACACATGCTTAATCACATATCAAGGGCACAAAAAATAATATTAAAATATTTCACTGACTTGAATTTGTGGTCCTGAAACCACTGTTCCAACTAAGGTCTAAATTGGACTGTTACAGCTAGTCCCAGAAAACTTCAAACTTCAGATACATTTATCGGTGTCTTCCAATATATAATTGAAGAAATCTTGTCCGGGTCAACTCTAATACCTTCAGCTGAAATGATATGCCCTAAAAATCCAACCTCTCGGAGCTAAAATTCACATTTATTAAACTTTGCAAACAATTGCTTATCTCTCAAGGTCTGTAACACTATTTTCAAATGCTCAGCATGTTCAGATTCATCTCAAGAATAAATCAGAATATCATCAATAAATACAATAACGAATTTGTCTAAATACAGTCTGAAAATCTGATTCATCAAATCCATAAAGATAGCAGGAGCGTTAGTTAATCCAAAAGGCATAACAAGGAATTCATAATGTTCGTACCTCGTCCTGAACATTATCTTCGGTACATCAGTATCTTTAACTCGCAACTGATAATAGCCATATCTTAAATCAATCTTAGAAAACACTGTAGCTCCTTTTAACTGATCAAACAAATCATTAATTCTCGGTAGAGGATATTTATTCTTGATTGTCACTTTGTTGAGCTGTCGATAGTCTATACACATTCTCATAGAACCATCCTTTTTCTTTACAAACAACACTGGGGCACCCCAGGGAGAGAAACTTGGTCTTGCGGATCCTCTATCAGTTAATTCTTGCAACTGAGTTTTCAACTCTTTTAACTCTTTTGGAGCCATTTTGTATGGAGTTATCGATATCGGTGAAGTTCTTAGTACTAAATCAATAGTAAAGTCAACCCTTCTGATCGGTGGCAAACCCGGTAACTCTTCTGAAAACACATTTGGATACTCGCAAACAACTGGTACTAATTCAATCTTTGTTTCTAACACTTTTGTATCAAGTGCATATGCAAGATATGCATTGCATCCCCTTTTCACATATTTTTGACCTAACATCGACAAAATTACAACTAGTAAACCCTTCAAATCATTAGATTCAATTCGGAGAGTTTCATTATTCTGACATGTCAACTCAATGGTCTTTTGTCTATAATTTACTAGTGCATCATGCAACGTCAGCCGGTCCATACCCAAAAGAACATCAAACTCATCAAACGACAACAACATCAAATCAACTATAAAACAGTAACCCCAAGTCATTAACAGACAATTCTTGCAAACTTTGTCAACTAGGACATATTTGCTTAAATGGTTTGACACTTTTATAACAAACTCAGTAGAATCAACAAATAAATTCTTACTAGACACTAAGTTCACACATATGTATGAATGAGTTGATCCGGGGTCTATCAATGCAACTACATCAGTGTCATAAGGAGAGAATGTACCGATAATAACATCTGGAGATGACACTTCTTCGCGAGTACGAATAGCATAAGTTCTGGCAAGTGCTCTAGCCTCTGATCTCATAGTAGCATCTCGTGTTGTACCTCTACCACCACTCACATTTCTAACATTACGGAATGGTCTTCCTTTTGCAGTCGTGTTGCTTTGTCTTGCACTCTTAGATTTATCTTTCTTTTCTAACTCAGGACAATATCAAATGAAATGTTCATGCGAACCACAGATAAAATAGGCTTTATCATTCATTCCACACTCCAAAAAGTCGTTTTGCACATCGTCCACATTCAGGTTTATTCGGTCTAGCATTACCTATACTTGCCATTGATTTAGTTGGAGTTTTTGAACTTGTAAATTGCTTTCCATAATCTCTATTAGAGTACTCCACTAATGCATTTGATCGGCTATATGAATCTCGGGATTTCTTTGATGAAGAGTGATAGGGTTTATTCACCAATCTCTTTCTCAAATCTCTAGCTTCAGAATCAACCTTTCTCTTTTCTTTGCCCAGTTCTTCAGCTTTGCAAGCACACTCAACTAACACAACAAATTCTTTCAAATATAATATTTCGACCAGAAGTTTAATATCTTCGTTCAACCCGTCAACAAACCGGTTGCACATAATCTCTTCGGTAGAAACATACTCCCGAGCATACTTACTTAATCGTACAAATTCTCTTTCATATTCGGTTACAGTCATGCGACCTTGTTTCAGTTTTAAAAACTCTTTATGCTTTTGATCCAAAAATCGTTGACTTATGTACCTTTTCCAGAACTCCGTTTGAAAGAACTCCCAGGTGACTCTCTCTCTTTGCACCACAGATATTAATGTATTCCACCACTGGTATGTAGTGTCTCTCAAAAGGGACATAGCACACTTTAAACATTCTGCTGGTGTGCAGGAAAGTTCATCAAACACTAGGATTGTATTTTCAAGCCAAAACTCGACTCTCTTAGGATCATCATCAACATTAGCCCTGATCTCTTCAGCCCCATGTTTACAAATTTTATCGACTGTCAGCTTGTTCAATCGTATTGGATCAATAACTTGAGGAACTAAGGGAATTGGTTGATGAATTGGTGGGGGTGGAGGTTGTTAAGCAACAAGGTTCGTACGAATGTATTGATTGAACCACTCGTTTACCATTTGAAAGAAGGCTTCTTTAGCCTTACCTCTGTGACTACTCGACACGGGTCTAGATTCAGAACGCACTGTCCCTTGAGTGGGAGCTGGCGCATTACTCTCAACTTCTCCTGCTACAGCTCGTTCAGGATCCATACTATACGAAAACATAGTTTATAATGTCAGGATTCATCACACTATCAAAAGTTATATATATGGCATGTATATCTAGACTCTCACTCATGCTACGTTAGTTCTAGAATTGATTAAACTGTAGCTCTGATGCCAATAAATGTAACACCCCTCACCCATATTCAACGCCATAATAGGGTTACGGAGCATTACCAGACTTACAAAATAACTAAACATCCATTTAGCATACATTTTCTCAATTCAATCATTCATAATTCAATCTCAATCAATTTGTCCCTTATACGAGCCTACGATGCTCTAAATATGCTTTGGGAGTGGTTCAGGACTAAACTGATAACTCAAGAAACTTTCACAAAACTTTGAAATTTTTTCTCAAAATAGGGGTCACACGCCCGTGTGACCAGGCTGTGTGTCTCACATGGCCATCAGACATGCCCATGTTACAGGCCATGTGGACATTCAAAATGGAAGCACATAGCCGTGTCCTAAACCCTGTCCTACCTCGTGTCCAAACAAGTGAGCTTACTGACTTGGGTCACACGGCCAACCACACGTCCGTGTGTCTAGCCCGTGTACCCTTCGAAGTGGCCACACACACTCGTATGCCAGGCCGTGTGTTAGATCGTGTCAAACCTGTAGTGTATACTAACTTATGCAACACGGCCAAGTCACAAGCCTGTAATGCCCTAAAAATATAGGGTGGTGTGTTGGCTGGATTAGGGTGGGCTGCATATTTTCACCGTACTGATACTGTATTGGGCTTAGGCCACATTGTTACTGTAATGGGCTAAGGCCCTCACTGCACAGTTACTGAATAGGGCTCAGGCCCAGACTGTTACTGCATATATTGTTATTGTCTAACTGATAGGGGATTATACACTGAGTTTTCGTAAACTTACCCTTCCTTTTTTACTGTACATGTAATCCCCAGCCTTAGGCGATTTGGAGCTGCGAGGGACTCGGAGGTGGCCACATGATCGCTGATGTTCTGCTTTAGACTTAGTTATTTAATTTTAATTTTCATATTGGGCTATTGGTTATGTAATAAGGCCATTGGTGGATTTAATTTTTAATTGGGTTTGATTTCTTATTTTAAACTGCCAAACAGACACAAAAAAGTTTTCAAAATTACAACTATTTTAAAGAAAAACACGCATCTTAAACTTCAAGGTTTTTAGTCAGAGAAGCTTCCGCAGTTCTATTCAGTTAAGAAATCAACGGTAATAAATATGGCAATCGTTTTGATAAGCTAGTTTCAGTTGTAACTCAAGCAATAAAAAATAAGTGGGTTTTAACTTAAATACGAATTTTTATCAACAAGTCTAAATTTCGAAAATCACTTCGATGTGACACGTCAGATTCGATCGTAACGTCTAGGCCGAGTTTGTGGTGTTACATTTAGTGGTATCAGAGCCAAGTTTCAAAACTCGTCTGTGGAATGGGTTTTTGAAAGGTTTTTTTGAAAATGGATTTTAAAGGTTTGAAACGTTTTGGAAGATTCACAAGTGTGGCACATCGAGTCTCTGGCACCAAATCTGTAAGTTCTCTAATATTGTTTACTATTATGGACTGAGACGTTATATTGAGAAACTACTATGGATGGCAGGACTATATTGTGAAACTCTAAATAGAGGAAACTGAGACTGTATAAGACTGGAAACTGTAGTGAGATCTCGATCTATGAAAACAAACCCCTAATGACTGTCTTTCATAACACATTTTGTTAATAATTACTAAAATTAGAAGCTAATGCATAAGACTTTTAAAAAATATAAAGCGTACATCGAAATAAGCATAAGAGATACTCGCTGAAGGGGTACACGGGGCCGCGGTAGAGGCTGAGGAAGTGCTCGGGCTGGGTCTTCGGCATCGGGCCACATGCCTACTAGGGAAGCACCAACGTCACCAGTGACTGAGATAGGATCATATGATCAAGCGGCTGGGGATGATGCCCTGTCCCAAGCTATGCTCCGCATTTTAGAGAGGGTTGCTGGATCTAATACTAGTGCGGTGGGCCGAGGGTCAATTTCAGAGCCACTCCGGTCTAATGGAGCGGAAATTTTCAGGGGTATTTCTAGAGTAGCCCAAAATGTGGCAGAATATTGGCTGGATGCCACTGAAAGAATAATGGACGACCTCGACTGTATTGTGGAACAAAAGTTAAAAGGAGCAGCGTCCTTACTGCGAGACGAGGCCTACCAGTGGTGGCTCATCGTGAGAGAGGGTACGCAGGTCGACCGGTTGACATGAGATTTCTTTAAAGCGGCCTTTCAAGGGAAGTATGTAGGTGCAAGTTATGTGGAGGCCCGAAGAAGGGGATTTTTAAGCCTAACTGATAAACCATAATTATAACATATTTTAGACCAACATTTAATATGTTTTTGGATGACTTATCGATCAATTTATGTAAAAAGGTGCTCTTAATCCTTTCTTTTCATGTCTTATACCCAGGAAAGCACCCGAGGATGAAAAGAACGTAAAACGAGCCCAAAACGGAGTAAATGGACCATATCACGAAATCCACATGGCATGGCCCAAAGAGCACACGACCGTGCCTTGACGAGCATCTAGAACACGGCCTCACCCCGATTTACACAGCCGTGCCTCAACTTAGAAATCCGAACACGGCCTGAAGACGAGTCACACGGGCATGTGACATGGCCGTGCCCCTGTCGTGGACTTAGACAATTTCAGTCAGAAAAGGATACTTAGGGAGAAAGAATCGCATTCCAAGAGCCTATAAATACCCCCTAAGTACCAATCGTTGAAAGGCGCGTCGAGCTAGGCCTAGAAGCCAAGCCGGAAAGGTCAGAATTGAGGGAATTACTCGAAGTTAGCCAGTTGATCCATCCCAAGAAGCCGAGATTCTACTCAAGACGGCAGATTTCTCCTTCAATTCCTTCAAGGAGTTTTAGGGATTTCTTATGTTTTGTTTTATCTTTTCTCTTGGATGTTTTATTTATTTGTTATGAACTAAACCCCTCAGATACCTGAAGGAGATGAAACCTAGATGAATCTTGTTATTGTTTCATGAATTATATGATAAATACTTAGTTTGTTCTTAATTATGCATGCTTAATCCAAATCTGATGTGCTTAGGTGGAGGAGGAATAGACCCTGCTTAAGAGTAGATCTAGCATAATTAAGCGGAGTTGATCGAACTCCTAGAGATAGGGTTACAAGATTTTGCTGGATTAGGGTGAAACCTAATATGGGAATCCGTTGATCGATTTACTACTATTCTAGGGGGTTATTATAAGAGAACGAGAGTTTCACTAATTAACCTAGGGTTAGACGTTATTCGCCTCAAGAGAGGGTTTAATATACGTTAGGAAGTCCTACAGATCAAACTAAGTGAATAAATCGTATGGTTCAGTGTTAATTAACAAGTGAAGTCTAGGTGGATTCTTCCTGAGGGTATCGTCGTAATCAACTGAGTTTTTCGTCAAGTTATTTCCCAATTCGTTCTTTTTGTCTTTGCGTCTTTAGCTTAGTAGTCGTTAATTTAGATTTAAAGCAACTTCACTTTATTTTAGGCTAAATAATAAAAAGAAAGTTAGTATTAGTACTTTTAGTTCCTTTGGGTTCGACAATCTGGTCTTGCCTAAGCTATACTACTATTCGATAGGTACACTTGCCTTTAATCATTGTCAGAGTTAGTTTCCAGGTTTAATCATTCGTTTTGTAAATTTTAAAGCTCTGATTTCAGCGATCAAGTTTTTAGCGTCGTTGCCGAGGAACTAAAATATTAAGAACGCTCTATTTTTATTACTTTAGCCATTATTTATTTTATTTTTCGCAATTTTATTTTTTTAGGTTAAATTTTAGTTTTTGCTAAATTTTCTTTCTTTTCCTAGCAGGTACCTCTAGTTTATGACTAGAAGGAACTCGAGAGGACCTTTTGTATTCGATAGTGAAATTGAAGCTACCGCTCGTAGGAATCGCAAAGAAATCAGGTGAGCCCTAAATTACACAGAAGAAGAGCGAGAATCCAATCCTACTGAAGGGATGGACAAGAACAATCCACCACCACGAGATGTGGGGGAACATAATGCTCCACGTACAATGTTTAATTATGCTAAACCACATTTAACAGGAGCAGAATCGAGTATTGTTAGGCCTGCTATAGCTGCTAACAATTTTCAATTAAAGCCTAACACAATACAAATGATTCAACAATTTGTTCAATTTGATGGTTTACAGGAAGAAGATCCAAACACGCATATAGCTAATTTTTTAGAGTTCTGTGATACCTTCAAAATAAATGGCGTTTCTGATGATGCCATACATCTTCGATTATTCCCTTTTTCATTAAGGAATAAAGCCAAATAGTGGTTAAACTCGTTACCATAAGGGTCAATTACTAAATGGGAACAAATGACCGAAAAGTTTTTATTGAAATATTTCCCACCGGCCAAAACGGCTAAATTACGGAATGATATCTCTTCTTTTGTGCAGATGGATTTAGAGACATTATACGACGCATGGGAGAGATACAAATATCTCTTGAGAAGGTGTCCACACCATGGTCTACCCTTGTGGCTACAAGTCCAAACTTTCTACAATGGTGTAAATCATTCCACGAGGTAACTAATTGATTCAGCCGCTGGTGGAACTCTGAATAACAAGACTCCTGAAACACCCTACGAGTTCATTAAGGAGATGTCACTGAATAATTATCAGTGGCAAGTTACAAGGACGAAACCGACAAAATCAGCTGGAGTTTACAATCTCGAGGCGATAACCATGCTATCAACACAGGTAGAGATGATGAATAAAAAGATTGATAGTTTGTGTTCTTCGCAGGCACATCCAGTCATGCAGTGCGACGCAAGTGGAACTGTGGCGAATTCTGAGTACCCACCCTACCAACCGGAAGTAGAGGGCGAACAGATGAATTAGATAGGTAATAATTCTAGATCTAAAAATAATCCTTATAGTAATACTTATAGTCCAGGTTGGAGGAACCACCCAAATATTTCATGGGGAGGTCAAGGAAATCAAGGAAATCAAGGCAGCAACCTTCTCAAAACTTCCAAAATCAGCCCTATCCACAAGAGAAGAAACCAACCCTTGAGGAGATGCTGACAAAATTCTCGGCAGACACAGAAAAACGTTTCCAAGAAACTGAGAGAACAATTAAAAGCAACGAGAACAAAATCGGGGAAATTACTAAGTCCGTCAAGGAAGTCACCAATGCAGTCGAACAACTCGCAAAGCTGATGTCAGAACGACCGCAAGGACGTCTACCAAGTAACACCGAGATTAACCCTAAGGAGCAAATTCAAGCCATCACAGCTCAGGATAGTAAAGGGTTAGATGAACCTGATCCAATACCAGAAAACAAGGGAGACGAAGGTAAAACAGATGTAACGCAAGAAAAACTAAAACTGGTAATCAAAGAGTACCAAACTCGCATACCTTATTCCAAAGCAATAAAAAGAGACGATTCAGAGGAACAGTTTGGTAAGTTTCTTAAACTTTTAAAGAAATTACATATTAACTTACCTCTTCTCAAAGCTCTTTTTCAGATGCCAGACTCGAGGAAATTTTTAAGGCAGCTCTTGACAAACAAGCGCAAAATAGATGAAGTGCATCATGTGGAATTGAACGCAGCATGTTCAGCAATGCTACAGAATAAACTACCACGAAAGCTACAAGATCCAGGGAGTTTTACAATTCCATGCTTAATTGGTAGTTTAACTATTGATAGTGCGTTAGCTGATTTAGGGGCAAGTATAAATGTCATGCCTTATACATTGTTTAAACGATTAGGTCTAGGGAAGCCCAAGCAAATTAGGATGAGCATTCAATTAGCTGATAAAACTGTCAGAATTCCTAGGGGCATTATTGAAGATGTTCTTGTAAAAATCGATAAATTTGTTTTCCCAGTAGACTTTGTTGTCTTAGACATGGATGAGGATAATTCAATCCCCCTAATTTTAGGAAGACCTTTTCTAGCAACAGCCAAGACTAAAATTGATGTGGCCACAGGCGAACTCATACTTTGTGTAGGTGATGAATCAATTAGTCTTCAAGCTCTTGACTCGGCCAGGACAACAATCGATGAAGGTAAGGAAGTCACTTCAAATAATAATCAAATTGTTCAACTTTCATCGCAGGAAACATCACAAGGACCCAAACCTGAGCCGACTCATAGACCCCAGATCAACAAAGAGGAATTACACGAGGAACAAAGCCTTAGGGTCGACAAATTAGAAGAGCAGAAGACACACGTCAAGGAAGAACCGGAACCACATGAAGTAAAACCGGAGGAACCACTAGAAGAACTCGTAGGAACATCAAATCACTTCAAAATAAGAGACCAGGTACTGTTAGATAAAGCCGACCCGTATATCACCACAACAGACCTGAAGGCAAAGGGAGAAATTCCTCTTAAGGTACATGATATCTTTCCCCACGGAACAGTCGAGGTAAGCAATCCCACATTCAGCACTTTAAAGGTAAACACTTTTCGACTTAATCTTTGTCAAGAAAATAGAACCGTAAGCATGAGGGAAGATATTCAAACCTTTAAACCTCCCTGATTTCTTTCAATTCCAAGGAAAGTCTAGCTTAAGACTATAAACGAGTGCTTCTCGGGAGGCAACCCGAGCACTAACACTATTTCCATTCAAATTTATTTTCAGTTTCTTTATTTTCCTTCTTTCTTTTCTCTTAAAACTAACCAAAAGTGTAGAATTTCAAGGACACACGATCTTACACATGGCTGTGTCCGTGACCGTGTGGACCACCAAAATCTCCATACTGACTTATCAGAGGCCGTGCAAATCAGTCCCAACCACTTTTCAACGTCATGGATCCAACTACTACCCCACGGGCTCCGTAAAAGTGGCACACTCGTGTCTATCGACCGTGTGAAGCTACTGACTTACACACCACGGGCAGAACACGCCCGTGCCGCCCAACCGTGCTAACATACTGACTTCACATACACGGGCGTGGTTAGCAGAAGAACGGCCAAGAAGATTCAACACGCATAGACACACGACTGTGCGAGACGGCTGTATAAATCGACACGCCCTAGGTCCACGGGTGTGGGAACATGCCAGAGCTGAATTTCTATTTAAACCCCACAGCCCTTTCCCTTCTCCCCATCCAATTTCTTTCTTTTCTTCTTTTCCACCTTCTCCCTCTCAGACTTTTCACTCCATATATCAAAACTCTAGATCCTTGAGCCATCCCACATCATGTCAAAGAAGCGAAAAAGGCCAACAATAGTCTTCTCGAAGAAGAACGATCAACATGAGTTCATGCCGCCAGCTTCATCTCAACACCAAGCCAAGGTTCTTTGAGACCAATTAGTTTTTATTTTTCTTTCGTCTTTTGCTTCAATTTCCTTCTCTTTAACAATCTTATGCTTAGTTTAGTTTAACCTATTTTAGTTTCTTACCGTCAGGTTCGCCAGGCTGCTTGGGAATCACGCCGACCACCACGATAACCACGTCACTTCCGCCACCGCCAGCACCTCCGCAGCCCTAGAAGTCATACCCACCTCGCTAACCATCCGTCAATAAGGACCTCTCAGTCCATTAGTATTTTCTTTTCATTTCAGTTTTCTTCTTAGTCTCCTTCCCTTTAGCTTGCTTTTCTTTATATTTATAATTTGTCTATTTTAATTATGTTTCAATAAACCATGGCTAATCCCCTACGAGCTCCCCAATTTCTTCATCTAGCGCAGAGCTTGTTAGCAACTGCCCCACCAACAAGACGGCACCACCCTCGACCTCTACCATCCTCCAGAGACACCATCCAAAATTCAGGGAGTATTATTTCCCCTTCTCTTTTGATTTATCCCATAAAAGTTATATCTATCTTTGTACATTGAGGGCAATGTACATCTTAAGTATGGGGGTAAAAGTGCCAAAATTTTTTCATTATTCTCAAAACCCTGAATTTAACCTTGTTTTTAAGTAAATTTCTCATATTACTAATTAGAATGAAATTTCTAAATATTTATGGTTTTTATTGACATGTTTTTGAGTAAGTCATTGATAATTGTGCATTGATGATTATATTTTAAGATACTAGAGAATCAAGCATGATAAGTCTATTTTTCAGAATAAAAATTTTTGCTAGGTTGTTAACCTAAATTTGAATATTGCTTTGAAATTTGAAATTTATGAGATTGATGTCAAAAACCCCATAATTTTTGTGAGATTTTGAGCCGTATAGAGCATATATTCTTTTTCGTGCTCACTTTTTATTATGAGTGTGTCAACATTGATCTGTTATTCTAGAACTTGCCTTGATTTTACATGCCGAGACCACATCTATGATTTGATATACAAAGATGATAAAGGCACTTAGGATTTAACCCACTCACTCCACTAAAAAGCCTACCTTCATAAATTAATCCCTAGTGAACCTCGTTGATCCTAACAACCATTTTTATTGACTCATCCATTAATAACCCAAAAACCCCTTTGTATTTGTTATCACCATTCCTTTTTAACTACCCTTTAATCGAGATATGATTTGATTAGTTACCAAATTAAATTAGAGCATGAGTCGAATTCATCTAGCATTATTATTAGTTTGTTCTTAAAAAAAATCGAAGTACATCCAGTATTAGTGGTGAGCTTATAGACTTAAAGCTTATTTTCTTAAAGAAAAGCTCGTATTATTAGGATTATTATTTTCAGTTGATGTAAATATTATTTCAAGTATTCATTAGGTAAGGTACTTGTCAATTCAATCTCGGTTCTAACCCTCTAATTTCAGCCTTTATCCACACCTTAACCCTAGCCCCGTTACAACCCTAACAAAGACCTTTTGATCTATTTATCATCTCATTTTACAGTGGTGGAGATTTGATTTTCAGGCAAGCCTATGGGATTAACTTTTCAGGTTCAACGTATGCGTGCTTCTTTTCCTAACCCTTAAACACTTGGAGTGATTTGAGTGAATCTTTAGTGAGGATGTCAACTCTTGTCGATTTCGAATCAAAGGTAATATTTCAGATAAGGGGAAACACCTACGTTTTCAAATTAAAAATAAATGACTTATCTTTGTTTGAATCTTTAGGACTCTTTGAATTGAATTATCCATGTATAAATGATGAGGCGTTGTTGATAGGAACCATGAATTATGGAAATTTCGTTTTAATTGTATGTTGAGAATTTTGCTTGAAGACAGGCAAAAGCTTAAGTGTGGGGGTATTTGATAAACCGTAATTATAACATATTTTAGACCCACATTTAATATGTGTTTGGGTGATTTACCGATCAATTTATGTAAAAAGGTGCTCTTAATCCTTTCTTTTCATGTCTTATACCCAGGAAAGCACCCGAGGATGAAAAGAACGTAAAACGAGCCCAAAACGGAGTAAATAGACAATATCACAAAATCCACACGACCTGGCCCAAAGAGCACACGGCCGTGCCTTGATGAGCATCTAGAACACAGCCTCACCCCGATTTACACAGTCGCGCCTCAACTTAGAAATCTGAACACGGCCTAAAGACGAGTCACACGGGTGTGTGACATGGCCGTGTCCCTGTCGTGGACTTAGACAATTTCAGTCAGAAAAGGATACTTAGGGAGAAAGAATCGCATTCCAAAAGCTTATAAATACCCCCTAAGTACCAATCGTTGAAAGGCGCGTCGAGCTAGGCCTAGAAGCCAAGCCGAAAAGGTCAGAATTGAGGGAATTACTCGAAGTTAGCCAGTTGATCCATCCCAAGAAGCCGAGATTCTACTCAAGATGGCGGATTTCTCCTTCAATTCCTTCAGGGAATTTTAGGGATTTCTTATGTTTTGTTGTATCTTTTCTTTTGAGATGTTTTATTTATTTGTTATGAACTAAACCCCTCAGATACCTGAAGGGGATGAAACCTAGATGAATCTTGTTATTGTTTCATGAATTATATGATAAATACTTAGTTTGTTCTTAATTATGCATGCTTAATCCAAATCTAATGTGCTTAGGTGGAGGAGGAATAGACCCTGCTTAAGAGTAGATCTAGCATAATTAAGCGAAGTTGATCGAACGCCTAGAGATAGGGTTATGAGATTTTGTTGGATTAGGGTGAAACCTAATATGGGAATCCATTGATCGATTTACTGCTATTCTAAGGGGTTATTATAAGAGAACAATAGTTCCACTAATTAACCTAGGGTTAGACATTATTCGCCTCGAAAGAGGGTTTAGTATAGTTAGGGAGTCCGATGGATCAAACTAAGTGAATAAATCATAGCGGGAGCGAGACTTTGCTGCCCTTGTAGAAAAGGCAAAATTTGCTAAGGATGTGAAGTGCTCTGAGCACCAGAACCACGAGAAAGATAGGGGCAGAAATAAGAGGGATTCTAGGCCCTCAGGTTCTGTTGGAAGGCCTATAAAGAAGACCAGGTTTGATGGGCCAGTTCGGGCTGGAGTTCCTGTTGCTAGACCGCAGCCTTGCACTGATTGTGGGAGATCTCACTAGGGTGAGTACTGGAAGAGAATTGGGGCGTGCTTCAGATGCAGTTCTATTGATCATCAAGTTAAGAATTGTCCTCAAAGGCCTGTTCAGATGCAAGCTGTAGGACAGGGTTACATTCAGCCAGTGAGAGGTGGTCAGCAGCCACCGAGAGGCCGTGGGCAAGCCAGAGGTGGAAACGGTATGGGACGAGGTCGTGGAGCACCAGGAAGAGGTGCTGGTAACACTGAGGCAAGATAGCCAGCTCTGGTCTATGCTGCTAATCGCCGAGAAGATGGTGACACTCCAGATGTTATAACCGGTACGTTCCTAATTCATAATGTACCTTACACTACTCTGATTGATATAGGGTCTATGCATTCATACATCACATGTACTGTGTCTGGCACTTTGGGGATCATGTGTGAGAGTAATGTTAATGAGATGACTGTGCTAAGTCCACTGGGACAGTCGGTAAGAATAGACAAGTTGTTCAGAGATGTGCCCCTAGAGGTCCAAGGAGTTATATTTCCAGCGGATTTGATGGAGCTACCGTTTGGTGAATTCGACCTAATCTTGGGGATGGATTGGTTGGTAAAACATCGTGCAAGTTTGGATTGTGCTGTTAAGCGTATGGTATTGAGGACTACGGATGATGAGGAGGTGGCTATGATTGGGGAAAGAAGGGACTTTCTGTCTAACGTGATCTCTGTACTAAGGGCTGAAAAACTGGTTCGCAAAGGTTGTGAGGCGTTTCTAGCCTATATTGGCGTATCAGATTTTGAGGGTCCTTTAGTTGGAGATATCAGAATAGTTAAGGATTTTTCTGACGTATTTCCTGATGAGCTCCCTGGGTTGCCTCCGAACCGCAAAGTTGAATTTGGTATTGAACTTTTGCCTGGAACAGCTCCAGTGTCTATCGCTCCTTATAGGATGGCACCAAAAGAACTGGTGGAGTTAAAAGCTCAAATTCAAGAACTGCTGGACCGAGGATTCATTCGACCGAGTGTGTCTCCATGGGGAGCACTAGTGTTGTTTGTGAAGAAGAAGGATGGATCCATGCGCATGTGTATCGATTATTGGAAGTTAATAAACTGACTATCAAAAATAAGTATCCCTTGCCGAGGATTGACGATCTGTTTGATCAGCTGCAAGGAGCGTCGATCTCCATTCTGGGTAGCATCCCCTGACTATGTTTGAACCTTAGGCCACTAGGCGAGCTTTATACTTGTCGACAGTCCCATCGGCCTTCCTTTTTACCTTAAACAGCCATTTGCACCCAACAGCCCTTCGGTAAAGAGTAAGAGAGCACAGATGCCATGTATTGTTTTTAAGGAGAGCCTGTAGCTCACTGTGTACTGCTACTTGCCAACACTCACTCTGCATTGCTTCATGAATGTCAACAGATGTATCACTTGTTAAGCAATCTACCCTGGTTAAGTATGCCTTAGGTTTAAATATGCTTGCTTTGCTGTGTGTGATCATGGCATGAGAGTTGGGTAGAGTAGTAGTTGAGGGGCAGGAGGTTGGTTAGTAGTAGGTTGAGGAGAAGTAGGTAGAGGTGATGGTGTAGTTGAAATAATACATGGTATTTGGGAGGGAGTGGGGTTAAACAAGGGTGTAGCTGTACTAGGGGATGAAACCAAGGAAGTAGAGTGATTAGAGTTGGTTGGTGAGTTAGGTAGCTCACTGTGTGTTGGTGTGGTTGTAGGTGGACGAGTAGAGGTCATGATAAGTAATTTAGAGCTTGATTGTGAAGGGGTTGTGGTGGGGTTAGACTTGGTGTTGGCAGTTTTGAATGGAATAGATGACTCATGGAATGTAACATGGCGAGAGATGTATATTTTGCCATTACCATCTTGACAATGATAACCTTTATGTAAGGGTGAGTAGCCTAGAAACGTGCAGGGTGTGGAGCGAAACTGAAGTTTGTGAGTGTTATGTGATCTGAAGTTTGGGAAGCATAAACAGCCAAATACTCGAAGGAAAAAGTAGTTTGGTTGGGTCTGAAAAAATTTCTCGTAAGGTGACACATTGCCTATTAGAGAGGAAGGTAACCTGTTTATAAGGTAGACAGCACTGCTGAAGGCATCGTTCCAGTAGTATAAGGGCATAGATGTATGAGCTAGCATGGACAGACCTACTTCCACGATCTGCTATGTTTTCTTTCAACTAATCCATTCTGTTCAGAATTTTTAAGGACATGTAATCCTTTGTTGAATGCCTTGTTGAGCCAAGTAGCTCCGCAACACTTGGAACCCTCTACCCCCATCGGTTTATAGCTCTAAAAACTTGCAGCCAAGAGTCTGTTCTGCTTGCTTATGAAAGAGTGGGGAAATATGAAAAACTTCTAATTTTTTCTTCAAAAAATATAGCCATGTATATCTAGTATATGCATCAATAAGAGCAACATAGTAACGAAAGCCATTAGAAGAAATTGGAGTAGGGACCCAAACATCTACAACAACTAGTTGTAAGGGCTTATTATATTCAGTTACAGACTTAGGAAATGGCAACTTGTGTTCTTTCCCTAAGTGACAGGCAACACAGTCAAGAGAAGCTGGAGATGAACAAAAGTCTATATTACAATGGTATAATGCCTTTTTGAGTGTAGCAGTACAAGGATGTCCTAGTCTAGAATGCCATAGAATGAGAGGAAGGGAAGCAGTAGTAGCAAAGCATCGAGCTGAAGAAGAAGAGCCAGCTGCATGGGACGAGTCAGATGAGTCAGGTTTGTACAGTCCATTATGCACTGAACCTCGAAGCAGAACCTCATTGGTTTGTAGATCACGAACTTGACACTGTGTAGGAAAAAGTCCAACATTACCTTGTTATCCTTTGTGAACTTGGACACAGATAACAAATTTTTGGTTATTCCAGGTACAAACAATAGGGACTTCATGAATAAAGGACGTGATCGAGTAAGGAAAGAAGATTGTCCAGTTGACTGGATAGGGAGAGCATTACCATTGCCCATATACACCTTACCTGATCCATTGTATGGTGTACTGTCAGACATTGAAGTAGAAGACTGGGTGAGGTGGTGTGATGCTCCTGAGTATGGATACCATGTGTTATCACCTACAGTTTTAGGTGTAGCAAGAAGAGCTTGAGGGTTAGCTTGCAAGTGAGATGGTGTTCACCCCGAGACAGGTGCACTGACATGCTGCATAGGATTGACAGCAAATGGATTAGTCCAGGCATGAGGATGTGCTGGGGGAGCAAACCAATTCTGTTGTGAGTAGGGAGGCACAATGGGGAGAGAAGTTGACACCCAAGGATTGAGGGATGGACCATTGCCAGGCATGCAGATGTTGGCCTAAAGAGAGGAAGGAGGCCTATAGCCTGTGCTCTTATAGAAGGTATCAAATCGATAATAGCAGCGATCAATAAGGTGACCAGCTTTCCCACACAACTGACACTGGAAGCGAGAGTTGGAGGAGCGATCATGCCCACGACCACGACCACCTGAAGAGGGTCGATAAGTTGGTGTAGAGACACTGTTACCTTCAGTAACAATAGGCTGGTGAGTGACCATATTCGTAGAACTGGGAGCATCAAGTACATTGAGATGTTGGCGAGCTTCAGCATCAAGTAACATAGTGGTAACACCATGAACAATGTAGGGCACCGGACTTGCAGTAATGATTGTGAGAACCGACTCATACTTAGATGATAAGCCATTAAGGATAGTTGTAACAAGTTCACACTCACTGACAACTTCCCCGCAGCTAGCAAGACTGTCACAATAGCCTTGGATTTTCATCAAGAATTCTTTCATGGAAAGATCAGCCTTTTGCTGAGAATGTAATGCTCTTCTATAGAACATTAACTGAGAAGTGGTCTCACTGCCAAACAAACTAACAAGTGCATTCCAAATTTGAAGACTTGTATCCAGGCCAATAAGATGAGGAAGAACAAAAGGACTTACTGAGGACAATAACCATAAGGCTAGGGCACTATCTTGCTGTTCAAAATGAGCAAACTCAAGGTTTTCTTGCAAGACACCAGCATCATCAAGAATGGATTGAGGAAGAGGAACAAATTGCGAATCAATGTATTTATGAAGTTTAAATGTCTTGATGGCAAGAAGAACCTACTGACACTGCAATAAGTAGTTATTATCATCAAGAAGCACACTGATCTTCTTGGTGGAGATTAATCGACTATCAACTACTTCATCTTGAAGGGTGGACAACATTGTTGGTACAACCGATTGTACAACAGACGGGCTAGAGGGAGAACTCATGAGAGATTGCTCCAAGACGGAATTGACATCTGATACCATGTTAAGACTACACTAGGAAGATTAAGAAAGCTGGTATAGAGAGAAACATGAAAGAGATAGTGAATTATATTATTGTTTAACTAAGGAGCTGTGCATGTTTATATAGAAAAGCATGTAGACTATAACTGCTGATAACAACTAACAACTAATAGTTATTAGCAGACTTAATAGAATAATAACAGACGACGGTTACTAGATCAGCTATTATCCTAACACTACTCTCCAGTAGATAATGTGAATTTTAGGTAGCGTCTTCAGCTTCCAAATGGTTCTCCAAAAGGAACGGTGCGGACCATGGCCAACCTGTTTGAGAATAAGCCAAGAATATACAGACTTGGATGTATAATAACCATAGGGGTTATGACACCACCCTCTTCTGTCTCTCGAACCATTAGAAATAATGGGAATTTTACAAATCTGCTCCCCCATGTTTTGACCATTATCTCATGCACCCTTTCCACATTCCATCCCACGTTGTTATTGCACCAGAGGTCACGAGATTTTTGTTCATGGATAGTCAACTCATTTGAACATATCAAATCACTGTTCAGACCCTCAAAACCCCAATTGTCTCTCCAAATATTAATGGTTCTCCGATCTCCCACCATCCAACCAAAGCCATTCGTTAAAGATCTTGCAGCCGTGGCAATACTTTGCATATGTAAGAAGGTTTATCAATGCAATTGGGTTTTTAAAATGTCACAATTAGGAAATTATTTTGAACTTAACACTTAGTGGTAGAAAGTGTCATT
Source organism: Gossypium australe (assembly GCA_005393395.2). Taxonomy (NCBI): domain Eukaryota; kingdom Viridiplantae; phylum Streptophyta; class Magnoliopsida; order Malvales; family Malvaceae; genus Gossypium; species Gossypium australe. The sequence goes on from CM016625.1 coordinate 88,489,409, forward strand.
GCAAGTAATAAGCTGGTACACTTGTCTACCTAAAAGGGCCAGATTGAACAACCAAAAGCCCCTAAACCCGAGGCCCCCATGCCTTTAGGGAAACAAACCCTCTCCCATGCAAGCATAGACCAACTTTGGTTTTTGTCATTTCCCCCACCACATACGACTGGTTTTAGATTATAAATCCTCAATAATACGTTGATGTGTCTAAAACTAACTATGATCACAATAAAGGCAAGCATACCTATTGTTCAATAGTATAGTTATGGTAAGACCGGTAATATCGTATCCACAAGGACCAAGAGTACTAGTAATTACTATCTTTTTTATTATCTAGCCTAAGAATTGGAGTGATTTATTTTAAACTAAAATAATTAAGAGCACCACAGAGAATGAATTAGGAAAATACTTTTTAGACAACTTATATGATAAAGGCAATACCTAAGGAAGAATCCACCTAGACTTCACTTATTACTTTTGATTCATACGATTTATTCACTTGTCTTAATCCGTAGAAATCCCTGATTTATGTTAATATCTCTTTCAAGACTAAAAACAACTGACTCTAAATTGATTAATTGAAATCTCTTTCTAATTAAAACCCCTATTGTCGCATTAACTAGATCTATGGATTCCCTTATTAGATTTGACTCTAATCTAGCAGATTTTTGTCACCCTATTTCTAAGGTTGCAATCAACTCTGCTCAATGTATTGATCTACTCTTAAATAGGAAATTTTGCTCCACTGAATAAGCACATTCGACTTGAATCAATAACCTAAATAAGAATAAGAACTCACATTTAAGAATAAGAACAAGTATTTATCTTATAAATCAAATAATAATAAGATCTGCCTTAGGTTTCATCCCCTCAGGTATTTGAGAGGTTTAGTTTATACTGATAGAGGGAAACATCTTAAAATAAGGTAAGCAACAAAACATAAGAAAACCCAAAAACTTCTAAAGAACTTGATGGGAGATCTTCGATTTTAATGAAGATCCCCTTTCCAAGCTGCTCCCGATGGCTGTCTTCGAGTATTTTCTGCCTTCTACTCGGCATCCTCCTTTAGGTTGCCCCTTAGGGTGTTTATATAAGCTTTGGGATACCTTTCTTGGCCCACAAGTACCCTTTTTTGAATAGAATTAAACTTGGGTTCGGCAGGGACAGGCCCGTGTAACACGCCCGTGCGTGATGGCTTGAGCCGTGCTCAATTCTGCTCGTCATCCACGACCGTGTGGTCTGCCCGTGTACAGAAGTCTAGGCCATGTTGATTTCCAAGGTAGGCCCACTTTGTCCCTTTTTGGCCCATTTCTCGTTCTTTTTGACTCCCTAAGCTCTCCTGAGTGTAAAAACATGAAATTAAGGGATTAGGAGCATCGAATTCATCAAATCTAATGAAAATTCATCCAAAAATAAGCCAAGCATGGGGTTAAAATGTGTAAATTATGGTTTATCATGCCTTTTCGGGCAAGGAACACGGAGAAAGCATAAGTCGGGATGGATTCGAGAATGAATTACGACAAGAGCCTCTTTGACCAGCTGTTCATTCTACACGAAATACGATTAGAAATGCTTTTCAAGGCAATAGATTTTTTCTTCCCGACTGTGAGCGGGAAGCCAAGGTAATTATCAAGCTTGTCCACCACTCTTATATTACGTAAGCCACTAAAATAGTGACGTTGGGACACAGGGGTGTTAGGGCTGAAATATACCATGGACTTGTCGAGATTAATGCTCTACCTCGAGATTTTTTCAAACGCACCAAGAATCTTCATGATAGCTTCCACTTCACTTTTCTTGTTCCTGATAAAAAAAGGGCATCATCAGCAAAGAAAAGATGGTTAATACTAGGGCCATTTTGGCTACTCGAATGCCCTTGATAGTTTTAGCATTTTGAGCATGAAGTAACATACTAGAGAAAGCTTCCATTCAAAATAAGAAAAGATAAGGGGAAAGGGGATCCCCTTATCGAAGGTCCCTTTCCGGAATAATAATATTAGACAGGACCATATTACATTTAAACATATAACGAATAAAACGTACACACCACATAATTTTCTCAACCCAACTAGACTTAAAACCTAATTCTTTCATGACTTTCTCAAGAAAATTCCATTCGACCCGGTCATAGGCCTAACTCATGTCGAGCTTAACAACAAAACCTTTGTTCGGGCCATTTTTCAAGCTCTGAATATAATGCATCAACTCGTGCGCAATTATAATGTTGTCATGGATCATACGTCCCGGGACAAAGGCACTCTGGTTCTAGATAATACAACACGGAAGGACTTCTTTAAGGCGGTTTGCCAAGACTTTGGAAATAATTTTATAAACAACCCCGCACAAACTTATAGGAAAAATATTTGTCATATCAGTAGGGTCCTTAATTTTTGGAATTAAGACAAGAAGAGTATCATTAAGGCAAGTAATATCTTTGTTTCCATTGAGCACATCGTGACACAACTTTAACATGTTTTCCCAACAATCGCCTAGTGCTTTTTAAAGAAGCAGCCCAAGAGGCCATCAATCCCCGGACCTTTGCATGGGTCCATATGGTTAAAAGCAGCGGTGATATCTTCATCAGTAAAGTCCTTTTCCAATCTAGAGTTCATATTATCAATAATGCACGTCTGGATGTAATGCAAGTCAGGCTCATCATTTGAAGCTGTGGTTGACTGAAAAAGATCATGAAAGTAGTCCCATGCAACTTTACAGATGTTCTTTTTGTCATTTTTTCCAACGTTTCTGCACCAATAGGGCCTAAGTTGTCGATGTTGCTTGATGCTTTTGCACATCCGAGGCACCAAGATGCCGATGGTGCCCGATGACCCCGCACCACGAGATGGCCTATGCTACTGATGGTGCCCTAGGCTCTTGCATATGTCTAAAATGGGGAAAATTTTTTTATAGGCCACTTCCACCTTGTATTTTTAACTGAAAATTTTAATGTTGGCCCAAAACAAATACAAGAAGTCTAATGTTGGGTCCCAAATCTTTGGTAGGAGAAATAAGAGAATTCACTTTGGTGCAAGTATTAAGATAACCTGATATATTTAAGGTAAGTACGGGATGATCTTGAAAAGCTTTTCGAGACAATGGCATGAGTTCGCGATGCTCCATAAAATAAGGCATGATGACACGACACTACAGGACATGGCAGAAAATTGAATAAGTGCCTGGAGTCGACTATTGGTGGGGAGCTCGCACCCGCACCACCAAGGCCCGCATTATGTCATATTTCCCAATGAGGGCAGCACAACCAAGTGTTTAACTCCACACACAAAATTCCCCATCTGGGGAACCCAGGCTCGGGTCGTGCAAAAGAACGAGAGGGGGATTGGATTAATGATAGGGGAGGGATGAATCGAAGTGAAAAAGGGCTGAATCTTAGTGGATCATGGTAGTAAGGCCACTCTACCACTTACAATATCCCATCGCATATTTAAGTCGTCTGGAAAGCATTCTACCCACTGCTCGGTGGGAATTACGCTCCAAGGAGGCACCCGCGAGTTGTCTGCCATGGTTGCTGTACCTACAACACGTGCCCTTGGGGGCCAGAGGCCCCTACTATGGGTCGGCAATCAGGCAACGAACACGTGCATTGGTTTTAGCCCAAATTTTGACTTAGAGGCATTCAGTCATAATCCAGCACAGGGTAGCTTTCCGCCACTGGCTTTTCAACCAAGTGCGATGACCAATTGTGCGAATCAACGGTTCCTTTCGTACTAGGTTGAATTATTATCGTGACGCAGCCATCAGTAGGGTAAAACTAACCTATCTCACGATAGTCTAAACCCATATCACGCTCCCTATTGGTGGGTGAACAATCCAACAGTTGGTGAATTCTGCTTTACAATGATAGGAAGAGCCAACATCAAAGGAACAAAAAGCAACGCCGCTATGAACGCTTGGCTACCACAAGCCAGTTATCCATATGGTAACTTTTCTGACACCTCTAGCTTTAAATTCTGAAGCTCTAAAGGATCGATAGGCCAAGCTTTCATGGTTTGTATTCGTACTGGAAATCTAAATCAAATGAGCTTTTACCCTTTTGTTCCACACGAGATTTATGTTCTCGTTGAGCTCATCCTAGGACACCTGCCCTAGCCAAACTCCCCACTTGATAATGTCATTCGCCCGGATCGGCCAGCCGAAGTGAGCCTTGGGTCTAAAAAGAGGGATCGTACTCTGCCTCTGATTCATGGAATATATCAAATAATGTTAAAAGTAGTGCTATTTCAATTTCGCCCGAGAGCTCCCACTTATACTACACCTCTCAAGTCATTTCACAAAGTCGAACTAGAGTCAACCTCAACAGGGTCTTGTTTCCCCGCTAATTCTGCCAAGCTCGTTCCCTTAGTTGTAGTTTTGTTGGATAGTAGACAGAGACAATGGGAATCTCGTTAATTCATTCATGCGCATCACTAATTAGAAGACAAGGCATTTGGCTACCTTAAGAGAGTCACAGTTACTCCCGCCGTTTACCTGCGCTTGGTTAAATTTCATCACATTGAAATTCAGAGCACTGGGCAGAAATCATGTTGCGTGAGCATTCGCAAGGACCATTGCAATGCTTTGTTTTAATTAAACAGTTGAATTCCACTTGCCCATACCAGTTCTGAGTCAATTGTTCGTCGCCCGAGAAAGGCCCTCGAGGGAGACGTTCCCAGTTCATCCTCCGATCGGCACATGACAACCCGCTCTCACCGCAGGAGCAGCTCGACCAGTACACCGGTAGCTGACGGGTTCAAAACTGGGACACTTGTACCTAGCCCTCAGAGCCAATTTTTTTCCCAAGGATATGAATCCATTTTGCCGACTTTCCTTGCTTACATTGTTCCATTGACTAGAGGCTATTCACCTTGGAGATTTGATGCAGTTGTGAGTACGAACGGGCCTGGATGGCACTCGATCCTCCAAATTTTAAAGGTCCACCAGGGGCACACTGGACACCATGTGACACGTGGTGATCTTCCAACCGCTGGACCTTACCTCTGGCTGAGCTATTTCCAGGGTGGACAAGTCGTTAAATAGAAAAGATAACTCTTTCGAATGTCCCCTCCGACATCTCTGGACTCTCAAATGTTGTCGTCAGCCGTCGCGTCCCGGTTCAAGAATTTTAACCCGATTCCCTTTCAAAGCTCACGCTAGACACACTATCGGACAAGCTTCCACCGTCTCTTAAGATCGACTAACCTATGTGCAAGTGTCATTCACATGGAACCTTTACCCTCTTCAGCCTTCAAAGTTCTCATTTGAATATTTGCTACTACCACTGAAATCTGCACCGACGGTAGCTCCACTCACCGGGCTCTCGCCCCAGATTTTGTGGTGACTATCGTGCCCTCCTACACATCAAGGCCTGGCCCTTGCCCCGACGGTTAGTTATAGGTCGTGCGCTTAAGCGCCATCCATTTTCGGGGCTAGTTGATTCGGCAGGTGAGTTGTTACACACTACTTAGCGGATTTCGACTTCCATGACCACCGTCCTGCTATCTTAATCGACCAACACCCTTTCTGGGTTCTAGATTAACGTGTAGTTGGGCACCGTAAACTGGCTTCTAGTTCATCCCACATCGCCAGTTCTTCTTGCCAAAAATGGCCTACTTGGAGCTCTCGATTTCGTGGTGTGGCTCAATGAAGTAGTCGCACCGTCCTACCTATTTAAAGTTTGAGAATAGGTTAAGGGCGTCGCACCCCCGATGCCTCTAATAATTGGCTTTACCCGAAAAACTCGCTAAGGGGTCCAGCTATCCTAAGGGAAACGTCGAAGGGAACTAGCTACTAAATGGTTTGATTAGTCTTTCACCTCTATACCCAAGTCAGATGAACGATTTGCACGTTAGTGTCACTGTAGGCCTCCACCAGAGTTTCCTTTGGCTTCGCCTAGCTCAGGCATGGTTCACCATCTTTCGGGTCAGATAGGCATACTCTCACTTGAACCCTTCTTAGAAGATCAAGGCAGATCGACGTGCACTCGTGAGGGATCCCACCAATCAGCTTCCTTATGCCTTATGAGCTTTCTAGCCTGTTGACTCGTACACATGTCAGACAACTTGGTTCGTGTTTCAAGACGGGTTGAATGGGGGTACACAGGCTGATGCCCAAAGCATGCAAGTGTCGGAGCACGTCGAGACTGGGTTTGCTGGATTCTACGATCCAGGTGACGATGTCTCCATGGATGTATCAAAGTCTCAGGCTTGGGCCACCACCACGACCCGTGTCGATCCACGCCCCAAGCCAATCAATGGACTGGCTCTCACCGTTCCACATCCGATTGAGGCGCATCGCCGGCCCCCATCTGCTTCCCTCCCAATAGTTTCAAGCACTCTTTGACTCTCTTTTCAAATTCCTTTTCATCTTTCAAAGTCCGTATTTAGCCTTAGATGGAATTTACCGCCTGAGTAGGGCTGTATTCCCTAACAACCCGACTTGTAGAAAATGCCTCGTGGTGCGACAAGGTCCAGGCATGACGGGGCTCTCACCCTCTTCGGCGCCCCTTTCTAGGGTACTTAAGCTCGGTCCAAACCTGAGAGAGCTTCTCCAAACTATAATTTGGATGCTAATGGTGCCCGATTCTCAAACTGGGCTTTTCTCGGTTCGCTCACTATTACTAGGGGAATCCTAGTAAGTTTTTTTTTTCCTCCGTTTATTGATATGCTTAAACTCAACGGGTAATCCCGTTTGACCTGTGGTTGCGATACGAACACTGTCCTTGCGAAGCGAAAGGGTTCAAGGGTCTCGATTGACAAATGCGCACGACTCTGAATGAGGTTGCTTACAGCATTACCACCGATCATCCTGACGATGATGTCGTCGAAGACGCAAATTTAGGCCAACTGCTGGCTATGAGCGCACGAGAGGCCAATTTCTACCCGCAGTCCAATCAAGGCCTGATGGCTCGGGGTTGGATGGGGCGACAATGCATGACACCCAGGCAGATGTGCCCTCAGCCTAACGGCTTGGGGCACAACTTGCATTCAAAGACTCGATGGTTCACGAGATTATGCAATTAACACCAAGTATCGCATTTTGCTATGTTCTCTATCGATGTGAGAGCTGAGATATTCATTGCCGAGAGTCATTCTTTATACTTTACGATAAAAGAGCAAAATCACTAATGTACCGACACTGCAAACAGTGCAGCGACAGAAGACGTGCCTCTTTTTTTCATTTCAATTCCTTGGCACGATTCGCGTTGGGGGTTTTTTGTTTTACCTTGAAGAGGTTGATGTTGGCATCTCACCCTACCCAATAGGCAAAGGGATGACAAGACCAACCGCTCTGAGACGCGGCGGTGGCAAGAGGCGAGGATGCACCCGCACCACCTCCAATGTTGTTTACAACACGTTCATGGGTAATTTTGCTAGGCAGGTTTCGACAATGATCCTTTCACAGGTTCACCTACGGAAACCCTATTACGACTTCTCCTTCCTCTAAATGATAAGGTTCAGTGGACTTCTCGTGACATCGCAGGCAACAAGCTGCCCACGTCACCGCGATCTGAACATTTTACCGGACCATTCAATTGGTAGTAGGGACGGAAGGTGTGTACAAAGGGCAAGGACATAGTCAACGCGAGCTGATGACTCGCGCTTACTAGGAATTCCTCTGTAACATCTCGAAATAAGGCCTAAACGAAACAGTGGTTTCAGGACCACAAATCTGATGGTGAGAAATTTATTTTATTTAGACTTTTATGGTCTACAATTTCACGGAATGATTTCGTGAAAATCTCATTCGAAAATTTTGACGTTTGGGCACTCAATTTAGTCAAAAGGACTAAATTGTGAAAAGTGCAAAAGTTGAGTTCTACATGTTAGAGGTGTCCAATTGTTATGAAATTTTAAATTGGAGGTCCTTAAATGATAATTAGACCATTGGTTAAGTTGGTGGACAAAAATGGACATGGATGGGTATGTTTCAAAAGATTTTTTAAGGGGCATTTTGGTAATTTAGTGAATTAAATGAATTAAAAATAAAATTTTAATGCCAAATATGTCCATCTTCTTCATTAGGATGAAATTAAAAGGGTTCTCCATAGCTAGGGTTTGTTTTAAGCTTCCAAGCTCCATAGTAAGTGATTCCAAGCCTCGTTTTTAATGTTCTTTACGTTTTTGGAGTCCTGGTAACTTGATTTAGCTTATTCTAGCAATAATTTAACCTAGGGTTCATATCTGGAAAAATACCATAGGTGAAATGTGTTTATTTTGATGTTTTATGATAGAATATGAAGGCTGAAATAATGTTAAACAACTTTTACTAAGCGATTTTACATGGAAACGAGTAAAATGACATAATCGGTAAAAATACCTAATGTTCATAAGTACATGTTAGAGTGAGAATTTGATGTTGCCATAGAAGAGAAAAATGATCAGCATATTATTAAACATAAGAATAAGGGTTGAAGTTTAATTTTCGAGTATTGGGGAAAAAGTGTAAATATGTAAAAGTTTAGGGGTAAAATTGTAATTTTATAAAAGTTGAGTTAAGCACCGTTTTGAATAGTACTTTAATTAAATAAGTGAAATGTGATGTTTTAAACCCCGAAAAATGAGATTTAGACCTAGAACGGGAGGAAAATTGAAAATCGGGAAAGTTGGTAAAATGGCCATTTTGATATCGAGGTAAGTTCATATGTTTAATAAGCATTTAATGATGCAAGTTTGAATGTTAAATTGAAATTTTAGTTATGAATACTTTAGTATTGATTTTCCAATATAATTATAATGTTCGATATTGACTCGACATTTTAATGGATGAATTGGTAAAATGTTGAAAAGTGGGAATTCTCGGTAGAACCTTCGGAATAGAAAAGATACGAATGAGGTAGCTAGGTCATATGTGTGGTACTACGTGTAGGCCACTATGTGTACAAGAGAGCTACGAGATGGTTTTAGGTCACATGTGTAGTACTAAGTGTAGGCTACTACGTGTACCAGACGGATAGGTCGCATGTGTAGTACTAAGTGTAGGCTACTATGCATACCCGATAGTTTCGGTCACATGTGTGGTACTAAGTGCAGGACACTATGTGTAAGTGATGGTTTTGGTCACATGTGTAGTACTAAGTGCAGGCTACTATGTGCACCAGATAGCTTCGGCTACAATGGTGGTACTATGTGCAGGCCACCGTGTATCTATTATTATTCCGATGAGTTCAACAGGAAATTGACTAAGTGAAAATACAATGTGGCTATGTAACGACTAAGTGTAATTGAATATGATTATGTGATGAATAAGTGCAAGTATATGCGTGTAAACTTATGAGCAATGTGCTCGATATGTGATCGAACTTTGGTAAGATTGATACGGAGTAAGTGTTCCAATGGAAGTTACTATAAAGAAAACATGAAAGAGTGAAATTTAGAAATAAAACAGTTTTGGACAGCAGCAGTAGAGTAACTTTGCAAAATCACCAAAAATGGTATAAATGAAATTAGTAGTTGAATGAGATATGAAATTAAAGCTTATTGGGTCTATTTTCATATAAAAGAAACAAAGAAAGCAAAGAAATTTTGTATTTTGAGATATTTAGATTTTTGTGAGACTGGTTCAGAGTGATTTCGAGATCCCCTATTCTGACTTGGAAAAATCGTTAAAAACTGTAAAAAAATAATTTTGGGACATAATTTATATGGTTAGATTCCTTGATGAGTCTAGTTTTAAATGAAACAAATTATAACATCATTTGAATTCTTCACAAGGAAAAAATTGATTCGTAGTAAAAAGTGGTCAGAATAGTTGAACAGTGAAACAGAGGAAATTTTAATGAATAAACTGTACTAATTGCCTAAGCCAAAAATTCTGGAAGTTTTATGGTATGAAGATATGTGAGTCTAGTTTTAGGGAAAATTAGCGGTTTGAAATTTGGAGCTCTGTAGCTCAAGAAACAAATAATTTAGTGACAACGATTCAAGTAGACAGATTAATGTGAACATGAGTAATAAGGTATAAGCATGTGATTTAATGATTGTATCAATTTGAGAACTTGTTGTGAGGATTTGTCATGTTGAAGCTTTGATAAGGCTACAAATTAGTAAGTTGGGAAAGTAAGAACTTAGCATTGTTTATGCAAGTTATGACAGCTTAGTAGTAAGCTAAATTCATTGCTAATGCTTATTATTTTTACATGTGAACTTACTAAGCTTTATAAGCTTACCCCCTTTCCTTTCCCATGTTACAGAGTCCTACTAAACAAGCTCGGGTTGGAGGTCGTCGGAGATCGCTTCACACTATCAAGCTATCTATGGGTATCTTTATTTATAAATGATTTAAGTTATGGCATGTATAGGGACTTGACTAAGTCATTTTATATATGTGTTAATTAATTTGACAAAATGTATTGTTAAGTCTGGTAATGCCTCGTACTCGGTTCTAGCATAGGATACGGGTAAGGGGTGTTACATCCTTGTTGAAGACAAACAATTGCAATGATCTATCCCGATCACAATGAAATTTCAAAGATTACTCGGGCCTGTCGACCAAGGCTATAGACTCGTTGAATACATCAGTGTAGCACACGTACGGCCCAGAACATCTAAGGGCATCACAGACCTGTTATTGCCTCAAAATTCCTTGGCCTAAAAGGCCATAAACCCTCTAAGAAGCTAGCCATAAAGGATCACGTCCGTGTAGCTAGTTAGCAAGCTAGGGTCTCGTTCGTTAAAGGAATTAACTAGACAAATTGCTATACCAACTAAGAACGGCCATGCACCACCACATATAGAATCAAGAAAGAGCTCTCAGTTTATCAATCCTTACTATGTTTGAACTTGGTAAGTTTCCTCGTGTTGAGTCAAATTAAGCCGTAGGCTCCAATCCTACTGGTGCCCTTCCATCAATTCCTTTAAGTTTCAGCCTTACGACCATACTCCCCCTAGAACCCAAATACTTTGATTTCTCATAAGGTGTCGACGGAGTCCTAAAAGCAACATCTGCCGATCCTTGGCCCGTATCGTTTATGGTTGAGACTAGGATAGCATTTTATTATCTTCGAGCCCTCAACTTTTGTTCTTGATTAATGAAAATATCCTTGGCAAATGCCTTCGCAGTTGTTCGTCTTTAATAAATCCAAGAATTTCACCTCTGATTATGAAATACGAATGTCCTTGACTATCCCTTTTAATCATTACTCCTATCGCGAAGGCCAACACAATAGGATCAAAATCCTATGATGTTATCGCATGGTAATGTATATAAGCGTAGGCCTGCTTTGAGCACTCTAATTTCTTCAAAGTAATAGCACCAGAGGAATGACCTGGCCAATTAAGGTCGAGAGCGCATCATCAGCAGTAGGGACGAACAAATCGATGCTCACTATGAGGCAGACTAGCCGACCCACCCCTAGGTCTAGCTACGAGCTTTTTAACTGCAACAACTTAAATATACGCTATTGGAGCTGGAATTACCGCGGCTTCTGGTACCATACTTGCACTCAAATAGACCTTTGCTAAGGGATTTAGATTCTACTCATTCCAATTACCAGACTCATAGAGCCTGGTATTGTTATTTATTGTCACTACCTCCCTGTGTTAGGATTGGGTAATTTGCACGTCTACTGCCTTCCTTGGATATGGTAGTTGTTTCTCAAGCTCCCTCTCTAGAATCGAACCCTAATTCTCCATCACCAGTCACCACCATAGTAGGCCACTATCCTACCATCGGAAGTTGATAGGGTAGAAATTTGAATGATGCATCATCGACACAAAGGTCGTGCGATCTATCAAGTTATCATGGATCATCAGACCAACGGGCAAAGCCCGCATCGACCTTTTATCTAATAAATGCATCCCTTCCAGAAGTCGGGGTTTGTTACATGTATTAGCTCTAGAATTACTACGATTATTTGAGTAGAAAATGCCATCAAACAAACTATAACTGATTTAATGAGACATTTGCAGTTTCACAGTCTGAATTTGTTCATACTTACACATGCATGGCTTAATCTTTGAGACAAGCATATGACTATTGGCAAAATCAACCAGGTAGTATTCCTCCGCAACGTCAGTACTGCATGGCCCTCAACATGCCACTTGAACAACGAAGAGGTCATAATAGAGTGCGAGCATCATTTGTGTCAAGAGACAAAATGCATAGGCATCGAGAGATAAGGGCCTGAACCTTACTCTCAAAAAAAATTTCCACATCTGAAAGCACGATCGAGCACTAGTGCACTGACGAGGCCACGCCAATTTAAGGGGGCACACTTGGGAAACAAGGCACGATTGAGGTCCACCACGTACCCCAAAGGGCACAAGATTGAGAGAGGACTACAAAACATCCATAATTCCATCTACTTGGGTACACAACACAGGATCTCGATCGCACCCCTTAAGTTCAATTAGAACAAGGGGAGATTATAAAAAGGAGTACAGCTTGACAGTTTGATGCGAATAGCATGGAGCCTACCAATACACACAACCAAAACACCACTTATATGCCCATTGCGTACTAGTAGTAGCATCCACGCACACCGACCAACAACCTACCCAACCAATGTATTGGTAGGGGAGCGGAAGGAATAATGAATTAGGGCACACCACAATCATTTGGAACGAGAACTATGAGGGGAAAATCCTACTAGGACTTGGTCGAGCCAAGATGGAGCCTACAAACTTAACTTACGCCTTGAGTGAGCCATTACCGTCAAAGAGACTTGGTATTAGGGTCACGGGCAGCTTCGAATGTAGGCAAGGGCTTAGAAAGGCCACGACGTCATGTAGTTTACGACTTGGAAGGCACAAGGCATCCCTAATATGACAGGGGGAATGGGCAAGCTAAGCTCGAGCCTATAGCAATGCATAAGCCACCCCAAGAGATCTTTGCGTAATATAGGGAACTTGGTCCTAGAGTCGTTGCCAACATTTCTATGGGCACAGGCTTGACTGGCCAAAAAATCATCACCTCGGTCACTAGCACTGGCAATCGACTTACCACCATTAATGAGTCATTGTGGAACAACCCGAGCCCCATGGGGGAGGGACGCACCCCACCTCGAAAGGGGCGGATGTCGGGGGGCAACGAATCATTACCCTTTAAAGAGCTAAAACAACTTTATCAATGCGGTACCAGACGTCATTTGTAACAGCCCAATTTTTGACCCTAATCGAAATAGTGGTTTCGGAACCACAAATCCGAGTCAGTAAAATATTTTAATATTATATTCGATGCCTATGATATATGATTGAGCATGTGTTAAAATTTCGTGAGTTAATTTGTCTTTCTATGTGTATAATATAAGGAAAATGACTAAATCGCACAAGTGGTAAAAGTAGCCTTTTACTTAATTGAGTGATTAAATTGGTATGTCTTTATAAAGAGGAGGCCTTATGTTGTAAATTACCCTTTATGCAAGAGTAGTGGACGGCAACATGCATATATATTATGCATTTATATGTTTATTATATATGTTAAGTTAATAATAATAATAAAATCATTTTTATAAGTTATATTATAATAAAACATAAAAGAAAAAAAAACATGCATGTGTTCATCCATCTTGACTGAAAACAAAAGAAAAGAGAAAGAAAAAGACTTAACTCCATTCGGCCTTGATTAAGCTTGATTAAGGTAAGTGTTTAGCTCGGTTTTTGATAATTTTTACATTTTTGAGATCGTTGCTTTGTGTTTTAGCTAGCCCATGCTTGAACTTTTGAATTGGTTGTGTATTTTGTGAGTTGCCATTGAAGAAAGCTTGTTGTTCTTATTTTTTGATGATGAAATATTATTTATATGTGTTAGGTTAACAAGTTTTGTCTTTGAATTTTTGATGAAATTGAGTAGTTAGGACTAAATTGTAAAAATAAATTTTTGAGGGGCTAAAATGTGAAATAAATGAAATGTATGGACTTGTATGAGCATGGGTAACATTTGGCCTAATCATGGTATGTGCAAATTTTTGCATATTTTGTGTTTTATGCTATAGGGACTAAATTGTAAAAAGTGTAAAATGTCAGGGGTAAAAATGTAACTTTTGGTTTATGTGTTTTTGGACTAAATTGAATGAAAATATGTTGAATGAGCTTAATTTGAAATTTATTTAGATCAAGAACAAAAAGGATCAGGAGTGGATGGGGGAAAAGCGAAGTTAATTGAATAGTCGGGAAATCTAGTCGTCGATATCCGAGGTAAGTTTTTAAGAAATTGGGTTGAATTGAATTTTTATCTATATTGATGTACATGTATTTAATAGAGGTAAGTATGTATAATGTCTTAATGCCGAATGTGATATTGATTGAGAGATGTATTTAGCCGAATGTGAGGTAGACATATAAACCTTTGATTCCTCTGAATAGAATGTGTATATTTATCAATGATATAGCTAAATGTGGTATTGAATTGAGAGATGGTTGTATCCAAATAGGGTGTGTATATATATGTATTGAATGTGCCGAATGTGATAATGTTTTCTGAGATGAATAAGTTGATTTGGAAATGTATATATATATGATTAAACAAGATTATATGTGTTTGTTTGAATGGGGAGTAAATTGAATAATGAGCACTAAGTGTACGAATTAAATTTCTGAACACTAAGTGTGCGAAATCAGATAATGAGCACTAAGTGTGCGAATTAAATTTCTGAGCACTAAGTGTGCGAAATCGGATAATGAGCACTAAGTGTGCGAATTTAACTTCCGAGCACTAAGTGTGCGAAATTGGATAAAGATCTTTAAGTGTATGAATTGAACTTCAAAACATTTTGAGTGCAAAAAAATTCGGGTAATGAGCATTAAAGGGAAGGGTAAATATGAATTTAAAGATTGAATTTGGTAAGTCCCGATGCTATGAGAGATTATCATTTGAATGGTCGGTATAAATTTGATAAGTAATATATGTATAGGAAATTAATTGCTAAGTTTATGTATAATCGGTTTTTGGAACTATGAAAGGTGATAGTTAAATATGCATTTGTTTAAAAGTGAGGAATGGATTATAAATCTATGTGAAACTTATCATTGAATGTTGGGATATTCGGTCTAAGGATCATGAAATGTGTAAATTTTCTAATTTAATGTTTTAAGGCATGGTTATGTATTTGCTTATAAGTTACTAAGCTAAGATAACTTACTTTATGTGGTTGTTGTGTTGTTTATTATGTTTTGAAGTCCAGACTTGAGCTCGGGGATCATCGTCAAGTCTATCACACTATCAACTAACCTTGGTACTTTATAAGTAGTACTTCTTTTGAAACTATGGCATGTATAGGCTATGTCACTTTTGAGTTGATTTTGAATGGTGTGTATTTGTATAAATGCCATGCGAAAATGGCTAAATTGTGGTATTATGGTTTTATATAGATTCGGCTATGGTATTAACTTAATTTGGAGTATAAACCTTAATGTGTTTATGTTTGGTATTTGGTTAAGAGGATTGAATGAATTGAGTTAATCATAGTGTGAATATTTGGTCATGGTATTTGTATGATATAGTAGATATACTTTCATGATTGGTATGAATAGCATTATAGGTTATGTCTTTGGGGTGTGCATATTCGGACATGATATGTATTTGTATATGTATGAAGCTTGATTTTATATGTTTAGGTTATGGTAAGATATGTATGAATTGGATAATTTGGCTACAATGATTATAAGAAATATGATCTATAGTATAGTTGAATGTTTTTGGCAATTGGTATGATTTTTGGTACATCCTAGTTTCGGTTAAGTAAGGTTTTGGTATATAGATATTTTTTTTGTGGTCTTTAATAATTGAGAAATCGTTTAGCAAAATGATTATAAACATGAGCATATTCAGCTAATGGAATTTAAATGACCAAATGAATAGTGACCTTTGCTAATTGTTGAAAAATGCTTGTATATATATATATATGTATTAGTTTTATAGGTTTAAGCTAAGTGCATAAATGTTTAAGTATTCTCTGAAAGTATATCATTAATTACTATGTATTCAGTTATGACTATTTAAATAGTATTTATTTTGCTATGATATGTGCTAAGTCTAGTAATGCCCTGTAATCCTAATCCGGCGACGGATACGGGTTAAGAGTGTTACATTTTATTGGTATCAGAGCTACGATTTAGTCAGTTCTCGGACTAACGTAACGCGTGTGAGCTATACATGCCCTAAATATCTTTATTATGATAGTGTGATGACTTCTGACAATGAAATATGTTTTTTCTCCTTTTATATAGTAAATTGATCCTAACCCCGAGTGGCTTGTAGCTGATGATGTCGAAAGTGTGGCGCCTGCTCCTGCACAGGGAACCGCTCCGGTTGAATCTCAACCAGCTACGAGTAAACAAGATGAGGGGGATAAACAAGCTTTCTTTATTATAATGAATGATTGGTTTAATTAGTATATTCGGACCAGTCCGGCTGTTCAACAACCCCCAAACCCTGATAATCCACCAGTAATACCACAGGTACCCCCGACCATTAATCCTGAGAGGTTAAATAAGCCTCCTATTGATAAAATCAGAAAATATGGAGCTCAAGAGTTCAGAGCCATAGCGGATGATGATGCTGAACGAGCTGAATTTTGGCTCGATAATAGAATTCGTGTTTTTTATGAGCTATCATGTACACCTGATGAGTGCCTGAAATGTGCTATATCTTTATTACGGGATTCTGCCTACTATTGGTGGAACACTCTAGTTTCGGTTGTTCCGAGGGAGCGGGTCACTTGGGATTTCTTTTAGACAGAGTTTCGAAAAAAGTATATTAGTCAGCGATTCATTGATAAAAAACGCAAGGAATTTCTCGAGCTTAAACAAGGTCGTATAACCGTATCCGAGTATGAAAGCGAGTTTGTGAGACTCAGCTGATATGCCCGTGAGTGTGTTTCATCTAAGGCTGCTATGTGTCGAAGATTTGAAGAAGGGTTGAACGAAGACATAAAATTGCTCGTTGGTATACTTGAAATAAATGAGTTTGTGGTACTAGTTGAGCAAGCCTGCAAAGCCGAAGAGCTAGGAAAAGAGAAACGAAAAGCTGAGTTTGAAGCTAGAGATTTTCGTAAGAGATCAGCGGGAAAAACTTCTCATCGGCATCGAAGAAGTTCAGAAATGACAGTAACCGATCTAAGACTAATGCTAGATTTTCTAAACGAGAGTAACCACCAGTGAGTTCACGAGCCACCTCTAGAACTAGTGTTGGCAATACTCGACCGAATAAACCCGAGTGTCAGTAGTGTGGTAGGCGACATCTTGGTGAATACTGGGGCAAGTTCAACAACCGAGTTTGCTGCAAGTATGGTTCGTAGAATCATTTCATTCGGGACTGCCTGGAAGTAGCTGAGAAGGATAATGCTCAGAGTGTGAGATCAAGTGGTGCTGCAATTAGAGGTAGGCCAACCCAAAATGCGGGAGGTAGAAGCGGTACTCAGATAGGGACTTCAGATATAGCTATTCGATCCAAGGCTCATGCGCCTGCCAGAGCCTATGCCATTCGTGCCCGAGAGGAAGCTTCATCTCCAGATGTTATCACTAGTATATTTACCCTCTTTAATACTAGTGTAATTACTCTGATTGATCCTGGTTCAACTCATTCCTATGTGTGCAAAGCATTAGTATCCAGTAAGACTTTACCTATTGAGTCTACTGAGTTTGTGATTCGGGCTTCGAACCCCTTAGGCCGGTGTGTGTTAGTTGACAAGGTGTGCAAGAATTGCCCTTTGATGATTCGAGATTCATGTTTTTTGGCTGATTTGATGTTACTACCATTTGATGAGTTTGATATCATCCTCGACATGGATTGGTTAACCGTGCACGATACTGTGGTAAATTGCAGATGAAAGACTATTGATTTGCGGTGCCAGAATAATGAGATAATTCGGATTGAGTCTGCTGATATAAATGGGCTACCAGCAGTGATATCTTCGATGTTGGCTTGGAAGCATATGAGGAAGGGTTGCGAAGCTTACTTTGCTTATGTGATTGATAGTAAAGTGACTGAAAAGAAGATTGAATCTGTACCTGTTGTATGTGAGTATCCGGATGTGTTTCTGGAGGAATTGTCGGGACTGCCACCTGTTCGAGAGATAAATTTTGGTATTGAGTTAGTGCCAGGGATGACTCCGATCTCGATAGCTCCGTATAGAATGGCACCGACTGAATTAAAAGAGTTGAAAGCCCAGTTGCAAGAGTTGACAGATAGAGGTTTTGCTCGACCGAGTTTTTCTCCCTGGGGTGCGCCAGTGTTATTTATGAAGAAGAAAGACGGAGCTTTGAGGATGTGCATTGACTATCAGCAGCTTAATAAAGTGACCATAAAGAATAAATACCCGTTGCCGCGCATTGATGATCTATTTGATCAGTTAAAGGGAGCCTTAGTATTTTCGAAGATTGATTTAAGATCGGGTTATTATCAGTTGCGAGTTAGAGACTCTGATGTGCCTAAGGCTACTTTCCGAACGAGATACGGCCATTGCGAGTTTTTGGTGATGCCATTCGGACTCACTAAACCCCTGTTGTTTTCATGGATTTGATGAATCGAGTATTCAGACAGTGTCTGGATCGGTTTGTAGTTGTGTTTATAGATGACATTCTGATCTATTCGCGCAACAAAACTGAACATGCCAAACACTTGAGACTTGTGTTACAGATTTTGCGTGATAAGCAGTTGTATGCGAAATTCAATAAATGTGAGTTCTGGTTACGCGAAGTTAGCTTCCTGGGGCATGTTGTTTCAGCACCAGGTATTCGGGTTGATCCGAGTAAGATTTCGGCTATACTTGATTGGGGACCCCCGTGAAATATTTTCGAAGTTTGGAGTTTTCTGGGACTTGCCGGTTATTACAGAAGCTTTGTGAAAGGTTTCTCGATGATTGCAACTCCGATGACATATCTACTTCAAAAAGATGTTAAATTCGAGTGGACGGAAAAGTGCCAGAAGAGTTTCGATCAGTTGAAAACTTTATTGACTGAAGCTCCAGTGCTTGTTCAGCCAGAGTCAGGTAAAGAGTTCGTTATCTTCAGTGATGCGTCCTTGAATGGTCTAAGCTGTGTTTTGATGCAAGAGGGTAAGGTTGTAGCCTACGCCTCAAGACAGTTAAAGCAGCATGAAAAGAACTATCCGACGCACGATCTTGAATTAGCCGCCATAGTTTTTGCTCTGAAGATATGGTGCCACTATCTATTCGGTGAAAAATGCCAGGTTTATTCCGATCATAAAAGCCTAAAGTATTTAATGACTCAGAAGGATCTGAATCTGAGACAACAACGATGGTTGGAATTATTAAAAGACTACGAACTTGTGATTGATTATCACCCAGGAAAAGCTAACGTGGTTGCGGATGCCTTAAGCTGAAAATCACTGTTTGCTTTGCATGCTATGAATACACGTATGGATATGTCTGATGATGGTGCGATTATAGCAGAGTTAAAAATGAGACCATTATTTGTTCAGCAGAATTATGAAGCTCAGAAAGTGGATAATGACTTGATAGCGAAAACAAATCAATGTGAGTCGAATGTTAGCTCGAAATTTCAAGTTGATGCTGATGGATGTTTGCGGTTTAGAAACCGAATATGTGTACCGAAGAATCCTGAACTAATTCGAATGATTTGTAACAAGGCTCATAATAGTAGACTATCTTTTCACCTGGGTAGCACAAAGATGTTTAATGATCTGAAACAGTACTATTGGTGGCACGGTATGAAAAGGGATATTTCAGATTTTGTGTTGAAATGCTTGGTATGTCAGCTACTAAAAGCTGAGCATCAGGTATCGTCGGGATTACTTCAACCAATTATGATACCCGAATGGAAATGGGATCGAGTCACGATGGATTTCGTATCTGGGTTACCGTTGACACCGAGCAAGAAAGATGCAATCTGGGTTATTGTTGATAGATTGACGAAATCGACTCACTTTATCCCGGTCTGTACAGATTACTCGCTCGAAAAGCTAGCTGAATTGTACATTTCTCAGATTGTACGATTACATGGAGTACCTATTTCTATTGTTTCGGATAGAGATCCAAGGTTTACATCGCGGTTTTGAAAGAAACTGCAAGATGCATTAGGTACTAAATTGCATTTTAGCACAGCTTTTCACCCTCAGACGGATGGCCAATCGGAGAGAATTATTCAAATACTTGAGGATATGTTGAGATGTTGTGTTCTCGAGTTCGAGGGTACGTGGGAATGATACTTGCCTCTGGTTGAGTTTGCGTACAATAATAGCTTTCAATTAAGTATCAAAATGGCACCTTACGAGGCTTTGTACGGTCGTAAATGTCGTACACCTTTGTATTAGACCGAGCTAAGTGAAAGCAAGATACACGGGGTTGATCTAATCAAAGAGACTGAACAGAAAGTAAAAGTGATCCGCGAAGGTTTGAAAGTAGCGTCAGACCGTCAGAAATCTTATGCGGATTTGAAACGTAAAGATATAGAGTTTCAGAATGGTGACCGAGTATTTTTGAAAGTCTCGCCATGGAAGAAAATACTTAGATTTGGTCACAAGGGCAAGCTAAGTTCGAGATTTATTGGGCCGTACGAGATTATTGAACGTATCGGGCCGGTTGCGTATAGGTTGATGTTGCCACATGAGTTAGAAAAGATCCACAATGTTTTTCATGTTTCGATGCTTCGACGATATAGATCCGATCCTACTCATGTGATTAGTCCGTTAGAGATTGAGATTCAATCTGATTTGACCTATAAGGAAGAACCAATTCGTATTTTGGCTCGCGAAGTGAAAGAGTTGCGTAATAAAAAAATCTCGTTGGTGAAAGTATTGTGGCATAAGCACGGGGTCGAGGAAGCAACGTGGGAGCTTGAAGATTCAATGAAAGAACGTTATCCTAACCTATTCACCGGTAAGATTTTCGGGGACGAAAATCCCTAAGGGGGGAGAGTTGTAATAGCCCGATTTTTGACCCTAATCGGAATAGTGGTTTCAGAACCACAAATTTGAGTTAGTAAAATATTTTAATATTATATTCGGTGCCTATGATATATGATTGAGCATGTGTTAAAATTTTGTGAGTTAATTTGTCCGTTTGTGTGCTTAATTTAAGGAAAATGACTAAATCGCACAAGTGGTAAAAGTTGCCTTTTACTTGATTG
Source organism: Gossypium australe (assembly GCA_005393395.2). Taxonomy (NCBI): domain Eukaryota; kingdom Viridiplantae; phylum Streptophyta; class Magnoliopsida; order Malvales; family Malvaceae; genus Gossypium; species Gossypium australe. The sequence goes on from CM016625.1 coordinate 88,510,441, forward strand.
AGTGATTAAATTGATGTGTCTTTATAAAGAGGAGGCCTTATGTTGTAAATTACCCTTTTTTCAAGAGTAGTGGACGGCAACGTGCATATATATTATGCGTTTATATGTTTATTATATATGTTAAGTTAATAATAATAATAAAATCATTTTTATAAGTTATATTATAATAAAACATAAAAGAAAAAAAACATGCATGTGTTCATCCATCTTGACCGAAAACAAAAGAAAAGAGAAAGAAAAAGACTTAGCTCCATTCGGCCTTGATTAAGCTTGATTAAGGTAAGTGTTTAGCTCGGTTTTTGATAATTTTTACATTTTTGAGATCGTTGCTTTGTGTTTTAGCTAGCCCATGCTTGAATTTTTGAATTGGTTGTGTATTTTGTGAGTTGCCTTTGAAGAAAGCTTGTTGTTCTTATTGTTTGATGATGAAATATTAATTATATGTGTTAGATTAACAAGTTTTGTCTTTGAATTTTTGATGAAATTGAATAGTTAGGACTAAATTGTAAAAATAAATTTTTGAGGGACTAAAATGTGAAATAAATGAAATGTATGGACTTGTATGAGCATGGGTAACATTCGGCCTAATCATGGTATGTGCAAATTTTGCATATTTTGTGTTTTATGCTATAGGGACTAAATTGTAAAAAGTGTAAAATGTCAGGGGTAAAAATGTAAATTTTGGTTTATGTGTTTTTCGACTAAATTGAATGAAAATATGTTGAATGAGCTTAATTTGAAATTTATTTAGATCAAGAACAAAAAGGATCAAGAGTGGATTAGGGAAAAGTGAAGTTAATTGAATAGTCGGGAAATCTAGTCGTTGATATCCGAGGTAAGTTTTTAAGCAATTGGGTTGAATTGAATTTTTATCTATATTGATGTACATGTATTTAATAGAGGTAAGTATGTATAATGTCTTAATGCCGAATGTGATATTGATTGAGAGATGTATTTAGCCGAATGTGAGGTAGACATATAAACCTTTGATTCATCTGAATAGAATGTGTATATTTATCAATGATATAGCTAAATGTGGTATTGAATTGAGAGATGGTTGTATCCGAATAGGGTGTGTATATATATGTATTGAATGTGCCGAATGTGATAATGTTTTATGAGATGAATGAGTTGATTTGGAAATGTATATATATATATGATTGTAAACAATATTATATGTGTTTGTATGAATGGGGAGTAAATCGAATAATGAGCACTAAGTGTGCGAATTGAATTTCCGAGCTCTAAGTGTGCGAAATCGAATAATGAGCACTAAGTGTGCGAATTTAACTTCCGAGCACTAAGTGTGCGAAATTGGATAAAGATCTTTAAGTGTATGAATTGAACTTCAAAACATTTTGAGTGCAAAAAAATTCGGGTAATGAGCATTAAAGGGAAGGGTAAATATGAATTTAAAGATTGAATTTGGTAAGTCCCGATGCTATGAGAGATTATCATTTGAATGGTCGGTATAAATTTGATAAGTAATATATGTATAGGAAATTAATTGCTAAGTTTATGTATAATCGGTTTTTGGAACTATGAAAGGTGATAGTTAAATATGCATTTGTTTAAAAGTGAGGAATGGATTATAAATCTATGTGAAACTTATCACTGAATGTTGGGATATTCGGTCTAAGGATCATGAAATGTGTAAATTTTCTAATTTAATGTTTTAAGGCATGGTTATGTATTTGCTTATAACTTACTAAGCTAAGATAGCTTACTTTATGTGGTTGTTGTGTTGTTTATTAGGTTTTGAAGTCCAGACTCGAGCTCGGGGATCATCGTCAAGTCTATCACACTATCAACTAACCTTGGTACTTTATAAGTAGTACTTCTTTTGAAACTATGGCATGTATAGGCTATGTCACTTTTGAGTTGATTTTGAATGGTTTGTATTTGTATAAATGCCATGCGAAAATGGCTAAATTGTGGTATTATGGTTTTATATAGGTTCAGCTATGGTATTAACTTAATTTGGAGTATAAACCTTAATGTGTTTATTTTTGGTATTTGGTTAAGAGGATTGAATGAATTGAGTTAATCATAGTGTGAATATTTGGTCATGGTATTTGTATGATATAGTAGATATACTTTCATGATTGGTATGAATAGCATTATAGGTTATGTCTTTAGGTTGTGCATATTCGGACATGATATGTATATGTATATGTATGAAGCTTGATTTTTATGTTTAGGTTATGGTAAGATATGTATGAATTGGATAATTTGGCTACGATGATTATAAGAAATATGATCTATAGTATAGTTGAATGTTTTTGGCAATTGGTATGATTTTTGGTACATCCTAGTTTCGGTTAAGTAAGGTTTTGGTATATAGATATTTTTTTTGTGGTCTTTAATAATTGAGAAATCGTTTAGCAAAGTGATTATAAACATGAGCATATTCGGCTAATGGAATTTAAATGACCAAATGAATAGTGACATTTGCTAATTGTTGAAAAATGCTTGTGTATATATATATATATATATATATGTATTAGTTGAATAGATTTAAGCTAAGTGCATAAATGTTTAAGTATTCTCTGAAAGTATATCATTAATTACTATGTATTCGGTTAGGACTATTTAAATAGTAATTATTTTGCTATGATCTGTGCTAAGTCTAGTAATGCCCTGTAATCCTAATCCGGCGACGGATACGGGTTAAGGGTGTTACATCATTTTTTTTTTGTCAAAAAGACCAAAAAAGTCAAAGCTCATTTAATATAATCACCAAGTACAAGATCATGGATTTCCTTAGGATAATCTATAGCAAAGGTCCAATTACAATAATTTACAATAGATTTTTTGCAAATAAAATTTGCAACCTTATTACTGCTACGGTTGGCCCAATTTACAGCAACTCAGTTAAAACTGTCCATACTTTTATAAGCTTCGTCAATGCAATAGCCTATAATAGTGATATCCTTTCCATGTTTCTTCACCATGTTCACCAAACTAGCACAGTCAGTTTCAAATATGGCTTTTGTAATATTAAGGGAACACACAATTTTTAGACTTTCCTTAAACGCGTAAAGCTCCACCCATTCGGTCGACATAACTTCATCCTTGAAACCCCCACCGCCTCCAAGAACGAAACCATCAGAATCTCGGATGACCACACTATAACCAGTTTTATTATTAGAAACAGTAGTACCGAAGTTAACTTTCGTAAAATTGTAGAGTGGCTTCTCCTAGTTTTTACAAGCAGGGGTAACAGGTAGCATTGGCTTGTTGACCAGAATGTGGATTCGAAAATTCTGGCAAAGAGTTTTAGCTCTATCCAATATGACTCTCTCTTCTTCCTCCTTGCCCCGAAAAACGTAGTTGTTGCGATTGTTCCAACTATTCCACAGTGTCGTAATAAAGTCAGCTACAACTTTCTTGTCCAAAACACGCATGATGTCTTTAATCAAGTCAATGCAACAGGAATAATCCCTAACGAGAAGCCTGTTATAGAGACCATCGAGAGTAAAAATGGCCCAAGCTGTTAGGTAGTCTTTAAGGGCATGGATGAGGGTTTTTGCACTCACATCGCACATAGGGCACTCATTCCTAAAGTCTTGACGAATAAAGGAGATCTTGGCATTCGTAAGGAGAAGCTCATGTACCACACGCCAAATGAAAACACTAATTTTAGGGAGGGTTTTGAGCTTCCAGATTGTTTTCCAAAATAATCTGTGAGGGCCGAATCCCACCTGCTTGAGAAGGAGGCAAGAGTACGCAGACTTGGAGGTGTAAAATCCACGAGGGTTACGAAACCACACCATTCTATATCTCGGTCCATTAGTAAAAAGAGTTAAATTACATATTTGGTCCCCCTCAAAACTGTCATATAAATCACGCACCCTATCTTTGTTCCAACTCTTTTGATTATTGGTCCATAAGTCATTCACCTTTCTCTCATGAAAAGTCAAAGTAGTAGAGCTTAGGGAATCACCGTTTAAGCCTTCAAAGCCCCAGTTGTCTTTACGAATATCGATACTATTTCCGTCATCAGCCTACCAACCAAACCCATTTTCGAGGACTTTAGTAGTCGTAGCGATGCTAGTCCAAGTGTAAGTCGATTTTTCAAAGGCTTTGGGGTGGAAGAGGTTGCTACTAGGGAAGTACTTCGAGCTGAGCACTTGATAGCACAACATATCTTTAAATGTGAGGAGTCTCCAAACTTGTCTACCAAGGAGAGCCAAGTTAAAAAGGTGAAGATCACGGAAGCCAAGCCCTCTCATTTCCTTGGGATGGCAAACTCCTTCCTATGCAAGCATTGACCAGCCTCTTCCACTCTCTTTGCTAACCCACCACATCTGACATATTTTGGATTGCATGTCCTCTAAGATACCCCTAGGAGCAAGAAAAATCAAAAATGCATAAGTCGGGAGTGATTGTAAGACAGCCTTAATGAAAATTTCTTTACCGCTGTAGGAGAGAAGCCTCTTTGACCAACTGTTTATCCTACAAGAGAAACAGTTAATAATGCTATGAAAAGCCATAGTCTTATTTTTACCAACAGGGAGGGGTAAGCCAAGATAACTATCCAACTTGTCGACCACTCTCATCCTAAGCAAGTCACCATAATGTTGACGTTGGTCCATAGGAGTATTTAGGCTAAAGAACACCATTGATTTGTCAATGTTTATTTTCTGACCTGAGACTTGCGCAAACTCCCTAAGAATTTTTAAAAAGGCATCGACTTTACTTTTTTTTCCTAACAAAGAGAATGGCATCATCAGCGAAAAATAAATGGTTAATACAGGGGCCGTTTCGGCTAGCCCGAATGCCCCTAATACTATTAGCACTTTGAGCATGTAAAAGCATTCCAGAAAAAGCCTTTATGCAAAACATAAAGAGATCAGGGGACAGGGGGTCCCCTTGTCAAACCCCCTGCTCGGGAACTGTGAAAAATATAAGGTCGGTAATGACAATATATCGCAAAGAAAAAAAAAAGAAATAGAAATAAAAATAAAGAACACACAAATTTTACGTGGAAACCCTTTCGGGAAAAACCACGGGTAGAGGAGAAGAAAAATTCACTATGTCGAATTCGAATCAATTACAAGAGGAATAGACCATGTCTATTTATAGGCTTATAAAGCCATATTCAATAGGAGTGTAGTAAGATTGAAACTCCTTATTCTAATCAATATCAAATAGATAGAGTTTAATAAGGTTTAAAAAACCTTATTTAAAATAAAATAAAAGAAGTGTAATTCTATAGGGATTCTTCGTTTATTTTATTTAAATAAGAATTTGGGTCACTTAATTCTAACAATCTCCACCTTGACACAAATTCTCAATGAACAAGTTCTTCATCGCGAACTCTCAACGAATAAGTTCTCCACCTCTTCCATAAAACCCCTTAAGGGTTTAACTTCAACAATGAACACCAACCAAGTCTAAGCAATGCTCAAACTTGGTTATAGGAAGTGACTTAGTCATCATATCTGCAGGATTTTCATGAGTACTAATTTTGCTCACAACAATATCACCACGAGCAATAATATCACGAACAAAATGATACCGAACATCAATGTATTTTGTTCTCTCATGAAACATTTGATCTTTTGTAAGGAAGATGGCACCCTGACTGTCACAAAATACTGTGCTGATTTGAAGGTCTTCATTGAGCTCACTAAAGAGTCCCTTCAACCAAATAGCTTCTTTACAAGCCTCAGTAATCGCCATGTACTTAGCTTCAGTGGTAGACAAAGCGACTGTAGTTTGCAAAGTAGCTTTCCAACTGATTGCACAACCTCCTATTGTAAAGACATACCCAGTAAGAGATCTTCTTTTATCAAGGTCTCCAGCAAAATCAGCATCAACATACCCAATGACTCAATCTCTAGTTCTTCCAAACTGTAAGCAAACATCTGTAGTACCTCGTAAGTATCTTAAAATCCACTGAACTACTTTCCAATGTTCTTTACCGGGATTCGCCATGTATCTGCTAACTGCACTGACTGCATATGATAAATCTGGACGTGAACAAACCATAGCATACATGAGAGATCCCACTACACTAGAGTATGGAATATGTGACATGTACTCAATCTCATCATCTGATTGTGGAGACAAAGCCGATGAAAGTCTGAAATGGGCTGCTAAAGGAGTATTAACAGGCTTAGCACTCTGCATATTGAACCTGCAAAGAACTTTCTCAATGTACCCCTTCTGACTTAGGTACAATTTACTTTCTTTTCTATCTCTGAGAATCTCCATACCAAGTATCTTCTTTGCTGGTCCCAAATCTTTCATCTCAAATTCTTCACTTAGTTGGGCTTTGACCTTTCTTATCTCTCCTTTATCTTTTGCTGCTATCAACATGTCATCAACATAAAGAAGTAGATACACAAAAGAACCATCACTGTTTTTCTTAAAGTAAACACAGCTGTCAAAACTACTTCTTTTAAAATCATGAGAAGTCATAAAGGAATCAAACCTCTTGTACCACTGTCTTGGTGACTATTTCAAACCGTAAAGAGACTTTTTCAGCAAGCAAACATAGTCCTCTTTTTCTGAGACTGTAAAACCCTCTGGTTGTTGCATGTAAATATCTTCCTCAAGTTCTCCATGCAAAAATACAGTTTTTACATCTAACTGCTCAAGCTCCAAATCATGCATGGCCACAATACCAAGCAAAGCTCGAATCGAACTATGCTTCACAACTGGGGAGAACACATCTGTGAAGTCCACTCCTGGAATTTGACTGTAACCCTTTGCAATAAGCCTTGCTTTATATCTGGATTCTTCAACTCCTGGAGTCCCTTCTTTCTTTTTAAACACCCATTTACAGCGAACAACCTTTTTACCTTTAGGAAGTTTCACAAGATCCTATGTTCTATTTTTGTGGAGTGATTCCATCTCCTCTTGCATAGCACACATCCACTTTTCTGAGTCTTCACAGCTAACCGCCTCAGAATAATTAGACGGCTCTTGGTTTGCATCTATATCTTCAGCCACATTTAAAGCATAAGCAACTAGATCAGCCTCGGCATACTTCTTTGGAGGTTTAATTTCCCTTCTAGTTCTGTTTTTGGCAATAGAGTATTGTGGTGAAGAAGCAACTCTATTCTCAATTTTTGTACTGGCTTGAGGAGTTGTCTCTGTATTAATCTGATGCTCCACCTGCTTTTGATTTTCTTTATTGGAAGACTCTTTAAGAGATAAGTTAGGTAGCATAGCAGTTTCATCAAAAATAACATCTCTGCTAATCACAACTTTTCTATTTTCAGGACACCATAACTTATACCCTTTTACGCCAGCTTTATAACCAAGAAAAACACATTTAATAGATCTCGGTTCCAATTTTTCATTATCAACATAAGCATATGCAGGACACCCAAAGATCTTTAAATCAGAATAATTAGCAGGATTACAAGACCATACCTCTTGTGGAGTCTTTTTCTCAATGGCAATGGATGGAGATCGGTTGATCAAAAAACATGCAGTAGAGGCTGCTTCGGCCCAAAACGACTTTGGTAAGTTGGCATTTGACAACATGCATTGAACCTTCTCCATGATCATTCTGTTCATTCGTTCTGCAACGCCGTTTTGTTGTGGAGTATGACGAACTGTCAAGTGTCTCACGATCCCTTCTGACTTGCACAGTTTATTAAACTCATCAGAACAAAACTCTAAGCCATTGTCTATGCGGAGGTATTTTATTTGTTTTCCTGTCTGTTTTTCAATCATAGCTTTCCAAGACTTAAATGCGGAAAACACATCGCTTTTCTGCTTCAAGAAGAATGCCCAAACTTTTCTAGAAAAATCATCAATAAAAGTTAGCATATAATTAGCTCCACCTCTCGAAGGCACTCTTGATGGCCCCCACAGATCAGAATCAATATACTCCAACGTTCCCTTCGTGTTATGGATTCCTCTGGTGAATCGGACTCTCTTTTGCTTCCCAAATATGCAGTGCTCACAGAACTTTAGTTTGCAAATTCCTTGCCCATCAAGAAGTCCTCTTTTGCCCAATTCTGCCATGCCATTCTCACTCATATGCCCTAGGTGCATATGCCAAAGTTTAGTAATATCATCATCTGACAAAAAAGAGGAAGCGACAGCTGCATCACCAATAACAGTAAAACCTTGCAAAACATATAACTTGGCAGTCTTTCTCTGCCCCTTTCATCACAATGAGGGAACCTTTGGAAATCTTCAAAATCCCACTTTCAGCTGTGTATTTGTACCCTTTTGAATCAAGAGTACTCAACAAAATTAAATTTCTCTTCAATTCTGGAACATGTCGTACGTCACTAAGTGTTCTGACAACTCCATCAAACATTTTAACTTTAATTGTTCCAACACCTGCGATTTTACACGAAGCATTATTTCCCATCAAAACAACACCTTCAGACACCGTTTCGTAATTTGTAAACCAATCCCGATTGGGACTCATGTGGAAGGTGCAGCCCGAATCAAGTATCCACTCCTCGCTCTCTTTAGAATTGTTGACAGAAGCGACTAGAAGTTCACCATCACTGTAGTCTTCTACAATATCAGCTTCACCGGAATTTTCTGGTTGTTTTCCCTTTTGATTCGCAGCCTCCCTTTTAATCTTGTTCTGTAGCTTATAGCACTCAGATTTAATGTGCCCTTTCTTCTTGCAGAAGCTACAAGTTTTACCTCTGTTTGAGGACTTCGATCTCCCACGAACAATGAGACCCTCTCCCTGGGAGTCGGGTTTAACCACAAGATGCTTCATCTTATCATACGAGGTCAAAGAATCATAAACCTCATCAACTGTGAGAGACTCACGGCTATATAAAATCGTGTCTCTAAAGGTTGAATAAGACGGGGGCAACGAACAAAGTAGAATCAACCCTAGATCTTCCTTATCATACTGAACCTCCATGGCCTCCAAATTTGAGAGAATTTCTTTAAACACTGTTAAGTGTTCGTGCACAGACGCACCTTCCTCCAAATGATGAACATAAAGACGTTGCTTCATATGCAACTTGCTAGTTAGAGTTTTCGACATACATATTTGTCCTAGCCTCTTCCATAATGCTGCGGCAGTCTTTTCCTTCATCACATCCTGCAAAATTTCGTTAGATAAATGCAGATGTAACTGTGTTAATGACTTTCGATCCTTGCACTTCTTATCTTTCTCCGTCAATGTCGAAGGCATCTTATTTACCCCTAGCAGGGCTTCCTCTAAATCCATCTGTGCAAGAACTGCCTGCATCTTTATCTGCCACAACGCAAATCTGGTGTTGCGATCCAACAGCGGAATTTCATACTTTAAAGACGCCATTACTGTGATCGAGATGAAAAAAAAAAACCGGAAGCTCTGATACCAATTTGTGAAAAATATAACGTCGGGAATGACAATATATCGCAAAGAAAAAAAAGAAATAGAAATAAAAATAAAGAACACACAAATTTTACGTGGAAACCCTTTTAGGAAAAACCACGGGCAGAGGAGAAGAAAAATTCACTATGTCGAATTCGAATCAATTACAAGAGGAATAGACCATGTCTATTTATAGGCTTATAAAGCCATATTCAATAGGAGTGTAGTAAGATTGAAACTCCTTATTCTAATCAATATCAAATAGATAGAGTTTAATAAGGTTTAAAAAACCTTATTTAAAATAAAATAAAAGAAGTGTAATTCTATATGGATTCTTCTTTTATTTTATTTAAATAAGAATTTGGGTCACTTAATTCTAACAGGAACAATAACCTCCGAGAGAATCATATTACACTTAATCACGTAACTCACCAACCGAACACACAGAATAATCTTATCAACCCAAGCATCCTCAAAACCCAATTTCTTCATGACTCCCTCAAGAAAATTCCACTCAATGCGGTTATAAACCTTACTCATGTCGAGTTTTATGACGAAACATTTGTTCAGTCCATTTTTAAAACTCTGAAGGTAGTGCATCAACTCATGAGCTATAATAATATTATCATGTATCAAACGGCCCTAGACGAAAGTACTTTGGTTTTGACTAATGCAAAAAGGAAAGGCAGCCTTGAGGCGATTAGTTAGGACTTTGGATAAAACTTTGTATAACACCCTGCACAAGCTAATTGGACGAAAGTTAGTCATGTCATTAGGATCCTTAATCTTAGGAATAAGGATGATCATTGTATCGTTAAGGCAAGAAATGTCCTTGTTTCCATTTAGCACATCATGACAAAGCTTAAGAACTTCTTTACCCACCACCTCTCAATTCTCTTTAAAGAAAATACCCGAAAGACCATCAATCCCAGGGGCTTTGCGCGGGTGGTCGGTCTGATTGAAGGCTTCAAGAATCTCCCCATCCGTGAAGTCCCTAGCTAGCATGTTGTTAATGTCCTGGGTGACGTTCTTTTGTATGTAACTCAAGTTAAGCTCACCATGAGAGGAAGCTTTCGACTTAAAAAGACTATGAAAATACTCTCATGCGACCTTACAAATATCATTATTGTCATTCATCCAAATACCATTTGAGTCCTTTAGTCTATCGATTTTGTTTTTCTTCAACCTACTGGTGGCACAGACATGAAAAAAACGTGCGTTTCTATCCCCCTGTTTGAGCCACTTAATGCATGATCTTTGTGCCCAGTAACTTTCTTCTTTGGCATAAAGGTACCCAAGCTTAAGACGGGCAGTTTTCAACATATCAACACTATTATCCCGATGAGCGCCAATGAGCTTGTCAATCCTCCCACCAGCTCACAAATTTGATTGTTCATCCTTCTATAACGACCATGTTGCCACGGGCCAAGCTCTACAGGCACTTTCTCAAGCTTCTTGATGATATTTGTATCATTACTGTCCAAGCTTTCTTAATAATGTCTTTGGCTTCCTTCTTTTTCTCCTAGCACGCATCATATTTAAAGAAAAGTCTCGGGTCTTTAAAGTTCTCTCTAGGTTTGTGCCCCAAAGTATCCATCAAAATCGCATCATGGTCGGAGCTTGTTTGTCTCACCACTATAGTCGCAAGAAAAGGGAATTTGTCAATAGCGTTAGCAAAAATAAGGAACCTGTCCAACTTCTCTTTGACCATGTTATTCCCATCACGATTATTGACCCACGGGAACCAGCCTTTGTCAGTTTTTATGTCAATAAGAGACAACTCCTCCATAACATCTTTAAATTCCTCCCTGGTTGCCCTAGATTTCCTCCTGCCCCCCTCTTTTTCAGCATCGTTATGATGGCATTAAAATCACCACCCACAACCCAAGCCTCCCTAACCGAGCTGCCCACAGTTACCTCTAGTTTTGATATTCTTTTCCAGAATTGGGGAGCAAGATTCAGATTTCTCTTCCCCAACTCCATCACAGCTACCTTGGGTTTATCATCTTTTCCAGAATTTTGATCCCATTTCTCCAGTTACCTCTAGTTTGGGTTGACCCTCCTAACTGAGCTCTAAGCCAACTCCCATATTGGAAGCTGAGGTTGTTCGTTTCAAGGTGTTCTTCTTTTCTGTTACATTTTTGTGTAGTGTATCCAATAAGGCCACATATGTAACAGAAGGCATGTAGCCTTTCATATTTGATCGTACAGACAGTCTCGGTGCCCTCGCTGCCAACTAAATGAACCACCCTTATAAAGGGTCTTAGCACATCTATTTTGACCCTAATTCTAATTTAGTCAGTCTACCCCCATCTCTATCTTGCTAGTCAATAGCCACGAGCTCCCCAATCGCCTTTCCCACGTCCATGGCCACCTGTCTATCCATTTGCTCAAAGGGGATGTTGTAATCCTTATCCAAAATGGAGTAATATTAAACACATAGTCATCCAATTCTTGACCCTTAATGGATGGTTGGAACGCAAACATACTTTGATCAAAGAGCCATGGGGTCAGGTTTAGAATTCTCGTTCTATCATTGATGTTACCAATTTTCACAAGTATCACACCATCAGTTGAGGCCACAAAGCTAACTTCTTCCTTGATGAACCATAAGGATTGAAGAACACGATACATAGATTCTCTGTTAACTTTTTCCCCAGACATGATCTTTCTAACAGCCCACGCCTCGTACCCGTGTATGTTTGTTGACTTTTTATTCGTGCTTATCACCCTTTTTTTATTCTTCTTCAGAGAAGTTAAGTCTTTCCAATAGCTCGTTTATATCCTCAGCCATTCTTGAAATCAGAGAAGCAAGCAAACTAGAAAATGCAATCTTACTGGAAACCCAGGCAGACCCTGGACCTTCATCGGGAATGAACCAAGAAGACAACTAGAAAAGCCACAAAAGAGAGAAGAAACAGCAAGAAACTCCAGGAAACCAAAAACAAGAAATAAATAAATAAGATGATACTGAGGCTGCAAAGACACCAGTCGATATTAAAACTAAGAAGCGAAAGGAAGAGAAGAAAACACACAAAACGACCAGAAATCGCGCTAGAAACCAGCATTATGATCCTCAAAACCAAACCAAAAAGAACAAAACATAGAAACTCTAAAAGAAAATAGAGCTAAAAACAAATCAAAAATAGAAAAAACCGTTATCCAGTTTAATGAGAAGGAGAAAAAATAAAAACTGCCAGAAATCCTAAAAAGTACAAACTACTTACAGATAAAGAAGAAGATATATACAAAAATTATGATAATAAGACTCAACGTAATAAATGCAGATTTTTGGAAAACAGAGAAAAACTCTTACATATGATGAAAACGCGTAGGAAAAGTCAAACGTACCTGGCTACGAGAGCATGCAAAAATACAGAAACCATGCAAGAAAAACGTAAAATCATGCAAGAAACATAAACAGTTAGAAAGGAAAACATTTGCAGAGAAAACGACAAAGTTCACTGAAACATGAAGACCACCATTCCTGCATGGTGGTCGCTGCTTCTCCTTCCACGTAGAAAGCCACCGTACAGTTCTCGAAAAGCTCACCAAAGACGACCTTGAAAATCCCACTAAACAGGGACACACAAAACAACACACCATAGTCCAATTATTCTTATCAAGAAGAATAAAGACGAACACCAAAGCAAAAATGAATCAAGAAGAAAATTCGCCAAAATCTTGGAGCCAAAATTCATTCCTACCAGTAGCCCGCTACCAGGCAACATTCTTTTTTCTTTTTTTTTTTTTGACAAAAAGACCTAAACGGTCAACATTCAATTAATAACATCGTCAATTACAAGATTATGAATCACCGTAGGGTAATCAATACCAAAAACTAAATGACCCTCATTAGAAATGGCATAATTATTAAAAAAGTCTACCACCTTATTACAATTAAGATTGGCCCAATTAACAGCCACATTATTAAACCTATCCGTATTTTGAAGGCACTCATTAATGCGGTAACCCATGAGAGTAATGTCATCCATGCACTTTTTTATTCTATTTGCGAGAGTTGCACAACTGTTTCGAAGGTGAATTTTGTAACATTCAGCAATCCAAAAATCTTGAGGCTTTCTTCGAAAGCATGGAGTTTGGCCCAGTCACTCGCCATCTCCTCATTTTTAAAACCAAAACCCCTTCCAATAACAAAGCCCTCGGAGTCACGTGCAATTACCCCAAAAACAGTTTTAGTGTTCGACACAGCAGTATCGAAGTTTATCTTCATAGTACCTCTTAAAGGCTTCTCCCACTTTTTTAGAGAAGGGGATGACGGCAGCATTGGCTTGTTAACCATGTTATGAATATGAAAATCCTTGCTTAAGGTAATGGCCCTCTCCCAAATGACGCGTGCATCTTCTTCCTTACCACAAAAGATGAAGTTGTTTCGGTTATTCCAACTATTCCACAATATTGTGATAAAGTCGGCAATGGCTTTCTTATCCAGAAACCGTATGGACTCCTTCCAGTCAATATAGCATTTGTAGTTATTGCTAATGAGCCTACCATCCAGGCCACCACATGTGAGAATGGCACGGGCTGTAGGGCAATCCTTGAGTGCATGAAGTAAAGTTTCAGCGCCAGCCCTGCATCGAGGGCACTCCTTGTTAACGTTCTGGCGAATAGAAGCGTTATTCGCAGTCATTAGTAGAATTTCATGTCCTAACCGCAAAGCGAACACCCAAATTTTTGGAAGGGTTTTCAGCTTGCAAATGGTCTTCCAAATGAAATGGTGAGGACCTAAGCCCACCTGCTGAAGAAGAAGCCAAAAATATGTCGATTTTGACGTGTAAAAACCATGATAATTCCCCAATGTCTTTGCGATAATTTTGTATATCACCCTGCACAAGCTAATAGGTCGAAAGTTAGACATGTCCACCGGATCGTTAATCTTAGGAATAAGAACAATAATCATTTTGTTTATGAAAGAAATGTCTTTGTTTCCTTCTAATATTTCATGACAGAGATTAAGAACATCTTTACCCACCACCTCCCAGCTTTCTTTAAACAAAATACTCGAGAGGCCATCAATCCCCGGGGCTTTATGCGGATCCATTTGGTTAAAAGCTTCAAGGATCTCCTCATCCGTGAACCTCTTGACCAACATGTTATTAACATCCTGTGTAACACATTTCTGAATATAGCTCATATTGATCTCAGCATTAGAGGGAGCACTCGTCTTAAATAAATTGTGAAAATAGTCCCCTGCCACCTTGCAAATATCTTTTGTATCGTTCATCTATATACCATTACGATCCTTTAAACGGTCAATTTTATTTTTCTTCAATCTGCTAGTAGCCCGAATGTGAAAATATCTAGTGTTTCTATCCCCTTCTTTGAGCCATCTTATCCTTGACCTTTGCGCCTAGTACCCTTCCTCTTCGGCTTAAAGGTGCCCCAACATAATACGAGCCTCTTTCAAGCTATCAGCAATAGACATCTCATAAGGGTCGTCGATTATCTTGTCTATCCGCACAGTCAATTTTTGAATATTATTTGTCATCTTTCTATGCCTATTGTTCTGCGAAGGACCAAGCTCCCCACGAACCCTCTCAAAATTTTCCATGATGTTTATACCACTCCTACTCCAAGCTTTTTTAATTATATCTTTGGCCACCCTATTTTTAGCCTAGCATGCGTCGAATTTGAAGAAGATTCTCGGGTCTTTGAGATCCTCCCTAGGCTTCCGCCCCATAGTATCCATTATCACCTCATCATGGTCCGATTTAGCCTGCCTAATCACATTTGTCGCAATGAAAGGGAAATTAGAAATAGCGTTAGCAGACATAACAAAACGATCCAGCCTCCCTTTGACCAAGTCATTACCCTCTCGGTTATTAACCCAAGTAAACCAACCCCTGTCGGTTTTTATGTCAACAAGAGCCAACTCCTCCAGGACGTCCCTAAACTCATCCTGTGAACCCTAAGCTTCCTATGACCCCTTCTTTTTCAGCATCATCTATGATAGCATTAAGTCCTCACCCACAATCCAATCTTCCCTAACAAATCTACCCACCCTTTTTAGAATATCCCAAGATCGGTTTCTAATATTCGGATCCTCATGGCCATAGAACCCCATAAACCTAATGTTACTAATATGGTTGCTCAAGTAAATTTGAATAACCACATCAATTCCATCTTACCACATCATCGCCAGACCACCACTACGACCTTTCGAGCTCACCGCTAAGCATCCAATCCTACACAAATTTTGAATATGAGTAAGATTATTAGCATGCATTTTCATTTCGCATAAAAAGACCATATCAGAATTATTTGCAACGAGAAGTTGCTTGAGCTCTCAAACTGTCGAAGGGTTTCCAAGCCCTCGACAGTTCCAACAGAAGAACTTCATGGCTCTTGGCAGGGCTGATCGATAGCCGCCGCCTTACAAGGTGAAAGACAATCCATAAGCTTTCTTCGGACAATTCTAGAAGGGCTCTCTTCGTTCTTCTCTCCGTTGTTTCCCTTTAATATTTTTCTTTTACATTTTATTCTACCCCCTCATTCACGAGCTAACTTAGATAACCATTTTTCCGGAGGCGAATTGGATTCTGAACCTTCATCTCCATCGCTTGCTTTTCCTTTTTGCTTCAGAATCTCATTTTCTCCCCTAATTCCAATCTTGCTCCCGTTATTTGCTTCATTAGAATTTGTCGGCTTATCCAAGATTTTGTTGGGTGAGGGTCCTATGTGGGAAACCCTTAAAACATGCCATGTTTTATGGCTTTTTTTTTTTGTTTTTCTTTGGCTTCTTTTATCATTTTATTTTGTCTTGTTTGTGGCTTGTGGGCAGCCAATATTTGTTAAAAAAAACGTCAGAGAGCCAAGACAGATTGAAGAGAAGAAAAACGAGAGAAACAGAGAGAAAGACGGAAGTAAAAATCAGTTTTTCAAGTTTGGAGCAGTTGTGATCAACTCTTCGATCGGAGGTCCATCCGTGGTTCGATTGAGCTGATTTTTTAACAGCAGCTAGGCGACAAGGTGTTCTTGACTTTGTACGGTCAAATTTTTCATCCCAGTCCTGTAGCGTCAGAAATACCTATTTTACAGCAGCTACAATTTTGGTGATGTTCTCCAATTTTTCTCTCTTTTGTTAAAGATTATATATTGTTAGCCTTGTTGGAGTTGAATGCTTGTTGTAGGCTTGATATTGTGATCTTGTAGCTGAACATTTGATTATAGTGGTGTTTTTGATCGGACTCTAAAGTCCCGTGATTTTTACCCTTGATTTAGAGGGGTTTTCCACGTAAAAATATCGGTGTTTCTATTTATCATTTTTGTTGTGGTTGCATTGGTTAATTTATGGATATAGGTTGCTAGAGAACAAATATTTTTATGCTATTGTGCTTGTCATAATATTTGACAAGAGTTATAGGGAGAGAAAGAACACCGGTTGTGCTTCGCTTCCATTCGGTTGTTCGGTTTCTTCCTGACAGATTTCGATCCCATTTCTCCAGTTTCCTCTGTTTTGGGTAGATCTTTCTATCTCTGCTTTAAGCCAACTCCCATACTGGAAAATTAGGTTATTTGTTTCTAAGTGTTCATCTTTTTTGGTGCATTTTTGTGTAGTATGTCCTATGAGGCCACAAATATAGCAAAATATTAGTAGTGTTTCATAGTTGATGGCGCATATAGTCTCAGTTCCTTCCCTTCCAACCAAGTGAACAACCCTTCGCAGAGGTCATAGCACATCAACTTTTACCCTTAGTCTTATAAATTCAGTCCATCCTCCATCCCTATTTCTCCAGTCAATAGGCACCACTTCCCCTATTGCCTTCCCCACATCAATAGCAACTTGTCTGTCCATATGCTCTAAGGGGATATTGTAAATCCTTATACATAAGGGTGTAATATTGAACTCGTAGGCATCTAGCTCTCGGCCTTTGATGAAAGGTAACATCGCAAATAGGCATTGGTCAAACAACCATGGCATCAGATTTAGTATTCTTGTTCTATCTTCGATATTACCAAATTTAACCTAGACCACTCCTCCATTTAGAGCCACAAAACTAACTTCTTCTTTTGTGAACCATAGCGATTTTAGAACCCGATACATAGCCTCTCTGTTTATTTTCTCCTTTTCCATGATCTTTCCCACAACCCACGCTTCATAACCCTGGGTATTAGCTTTATTCTTATTCGTACTTATCACCCTTATAGATTCCTCTTCAGAGAAATTTAGTCTTTCCAGCAGCTCATTTATGTCTTCAGCCATAATGAAAGAGAAAGATTCAAACGAAACCAGGGGACTCAACGCAACCTAGGAGCCAATTATAACAAAACCATGAAACCAAAAAACTGAAACTAAAAGGCAAGGAAAAACAAATAAAGATTACAGAATCAAGCAAAAGCTCTCAAAGCAGTAATGAAACACCTACTGACAACAAGAAAAAAAAGATTTAAGAGCATACGAGAAACGACCAGGAACAGCAATGACGATATACACTATACAAAACCACGAAAAGAAAACCAGAGAAACCAATAAAAGTAATGTTAAAAAGGATCAAATCAGAAAGAAGAAGAAAAATATCAATTTTAATGAGGAAACCAAAAGAAGAGAAAAGCAGTAAACACAGCTAAAAAACCCTAAATTTTAAGATTACGTAAACATGTAAAAGCAGATATAGTCATTAAAGTAATGATAAACTCAATCGTAATAAATGCAGAGCTGTAGAAAACTGAGAAAACTCCTCTCAACGACCCAAAAACATGTAGAAAAGTCAACTGGCCTTGTTTTGTCAACATGCAGAAGTACGGACACAATGCAAGAAACGTAGAATCATCCAAGAAATCAAAAAAAGAAAAAATAACAGAAACAGAAGAAAAAGACAAAAAAACTTATCAAGAAAGCCACCAAACCCCAATGCACTCCTGGCGTAAAGTGGTCGTAGCTACTGCTTTCATGTTAATCGCCACCGAAAATGAAACCTCGAAGTAATAGAAACTGACAGCCTTGAAAACCCCACTTTGCAGGGATGCCCAAAAACAACACCTACATCATCCAATTGTTCTAATAAAAGAACAAAGACGGACTCCAACAAACAAAAACAAGAAAGAAAACCGCACTAATCTTGGAGCAAATTCACATTAAAAGTATACGCTACCAGGCGACATTTTTTTTTTGACAAAAAAAAACCTAAAAAAGTCAACATCAATTATTAGCATCAACCATTACAAAATTATGGATTGTCGTAGGCTAATCCCTTCCAAAACTCAAGTTACAATTATTAGCTTTCAAGCTCGATTGTAAGTCCGTTCTAGCCCCGTTTTTAATGATTTTTACGTTTTTGAAATTCTCGTAACAAGATTTATCTATTTCTACCATTTATTTGAGATATGATGAAGGTCTAGGGTTTGATCTATGTTAGAAATTTGTGTATTTTGATGTTTAATGGTAGATTATACATGTTTGATGTGCAAGAAACGATTTTTGCTAAGTGATTTTCGGTAAAAATGTCAAAAAGGGCTAATTTGTGAAAAGTTATGAAATATATGTTAAAATCTATTTTAATAGAAAATGTGGGCTGTTATAAGCAAGAATAAAGTTTAGCTAGACTTCGGTAACAAAGAAAAATGATACATTTCATTTTAAAAGCCTAGGGACTAAAATGTAAATATGATAAAGATTAGGGAAAAATGTAAATTTTACTAAAATGTGATTTTGGGATGATTTGAATAGTATATTGATAAAATAAGTTGAATGTGTTGTTATAGATCAAGAAAACGATATTCGAACCTGAATCGGGGAAAAACAAGTATTTGACGAATAAGTCATTTTTCACCGATTTTACTTTCGAGGTAAGTTCATGTGTAAATAATACAACATTATATTATGTATTTAATATTTTGATATTGCATGAATTGTATATATATGTTTCTACAGATTCGATTGATGATGATTTGGCGAAGAATCGAAGAATGAGAATCCCGGTTGAACCTTAGGAATAGATAGGATACAAATGTCATAACATTAGGGTTATTGAGATTACGTGTAAGACCATATCTGGGATATGACATCGTATGAGATTTCGTATAAGACCATATCTGGGATATGGTATCGATTTGAGATTTCGTATAAAACCATGTCTGGGACATGGCATCGATATGAGACTTCGTGTAAGACCATAGCTGGGCTATTGGCATCGAAATGAGATTCCATGTAAGACCATGTTTGGGATATGGCGTTGGTACGATATTATGTGTATGAGATTCCCGAGTATCTTTTAGTATTCCAAGTGGTTCAACGGGTAATTCAGAGACTATGACAAAGATGTGAAAGGTATCATTATGTTACGAGTTGGTATAGGTATGTACGTAAAGTTTATAAGCATTGGCTTCATGATATTATGAGTTCATGATCATTATGAATGTGACTTTGAGTTAATATTGTGATTTTTTTGGTTTATGTGTATAATATATAAATTATGGTAAGGTTGATTGATACCTACGAGAAGGGCTTTTAGGCCATATGTAATTGGGATATGGAATGTTTTAATTCCTCAATTTGTAACTCAATGAAAATATAAAGAAGGAAAGATTAGTACAAATGTCTTTTAAATATGGTTATGAAATTATGAGAATATGAGTACTTTTGACAAAGAAAAGATGTTAATGTGTATGATTGGAAATATGAGTACACATAAATTATGTGTATGTTTACTATAAGACTTGAAATAAATTGTGTAATATGTTGCAATGGAAAAATTCTGGTTGCTGGGCTAATACCAAAACATGTTGAATTATGCTTTTAAATTTTGTTAGTTTGTGCATGTATTGTTGGGAAGTGATAAATAATTGGTAAAAGTTGCTTATTATTTGCATATGAACTTACTAAACCATATAACATAGCTTACCCCCATTTCTTTCCCATGTCTTATAGGGTTATTAAGCTAGCTCAGGTTGGAGAACGCTGAAGATCCTATCACACTATCAAGCTATCATGTTGGGTAAATGAACGCAAACCTTTGAGTCTATGGCATGTATAGGGACTTAGTCATTTTGTGTATGTGTCGTTATGATATAGCCAAATGTATTGGCTTGTAATGATTAAGGATTTGGTTTGGTATGTAGACATATAAGTTGGCTTATATTAGCTAATGGGTTGCGAGCATATTAATTACTCATATGCCTATGCCAATGTCATTGTGTGATGTGGTTTATAATGGTATGTTAATGAAATTAGACTATATGTTACACGTGGGAAGTTGTTATGTTAAATGTGATTGAGTATGTGTGGACTTGATAAAGTATGATGTTATGAGGATGTATATAAAGGTATGGAAATGATATGTTTAAGTCTTTATTGTTGATGTATAGGTTAAATTGGCCAATGAATGGCATGTAAATCTTTGATAATGACTAGATATTGGAATGGCTAGTTATGGATATGCTTTGGTGTTATGTATGTTGATCGCTGAAATCAGAGCTTTAAAATTTATAAAAGAATGATCGAACCTGGAGACTAACTCTGACAATGATTAAAGGCAAGTGTACCTATCAAACAGTAGTATAGCTTAGGCAAGAACGGATTATCGAACCCAAAGGAACTAAAAGTACTAATACTAACTTTCTTTTTATTATTTAGCCTTAAAAATAGAATGAAGTTGCTTTTAAACTAAATTGACGATGACTAAGCTAAGGACACAAAGACAAAAAAGAACGATTTGGAAAATAACTTGAAAAACTCAATTGATCACGACGATACCCTCAGGAAGAATCCACCTAGACTTCACTTGTTACCTAACCCTGAATTATACGATTTCTTTACTTAACTTGATCCGTAAGACTCCCTAACCTATATTAAACACTCTCTCAATGCGAATAACGTCTAACCCTAGGTTAATTAGTGGAACTCTCGTTCGCTTATAATAACCCCCTAGGATAGCAGTAAATCGATCAATGGATTCCCATATTAGGTTTCACCCTAATCCGGCAAAATCCCGTCACTTTATCTCTAGGCGTGCGATCAACTCCGCTTAATTATGTTAGATCTGCTCTTAGGCAGGGTCTATTCCTCCTCCACCTAAGCACATCAGATTTGGATTAAGCAACATAATTAAGAACAAACTAAGTATTTATCATATAACTCAGAAATCAAATAACAAAATTCATCTAGGTTTCATCCCCTTTAGGTATCTGAGGAGTTTAGTTCATAATGAATAAAAGGAACATCTCAAGAGAAAAGATAAAACAAAACATAAGAAAACCCTAAAACCCTCTGAAGGAATTGAAGAAGAATTCTGCCGTCTTGAGTATAGCTCCGGCTTCTTGGGATGGATCAACTGGCTATCCTCGCGTTATTCCCTAAATCTGACCTTCTCGGCTTGGCTCCTTGGCCTAGCTTTGACGCCTTCGACTTCTGCCGAACTCCCCTTTCAAGTTGCCCCCTAAGATGTTTATATAGACTTTGTGATGCCTTACTTGGCCCCTAAGTATCCTAATTTAAGTTGAATTCCTAATAGGGTGTTTGAATAGGCTTTGGAATGTGTTTCTTTGCCTCCAAGTATCCTTTCCCGAATGAAATTGCTCTTTCCAGCGACAGGGACACGGCCATGGCACACGCCCGTGTGGATCGTGGCCAGGCCGTTCTCGGACTTTTAATGAGGCCGTGTTAGCTTTGGGCCAGGCCATGCCGATTTCTCTCTTGGCCCAATTTGGTCCGTTTTAAGCCTGTTTCTCGTTCTTTTCATCCTTGGGTGCTTTCCTAAATATAAAACATGAAAAGAAAGGATTAAGGGCACCTTTTTACATAAATTGGAGGATAAGTCATCCAAAAACAAGCTAAATGTGGGATTAAAATATGTTATAGTTACGGTTTATCAAATACCCCCACACTTAAGCTTTTGCTTGTCCTCAAGCAAAATTCTCAACTTACAATTAAAATGAACTTCCTTGATTCATAACATTCATCAATAGTGTTTCATCATAATTCAAAGATAATTCATACATGGATAATTCAACTCAAAGAGTCTTAAAGATTCAAACAATCTAAGTCATAGTTTTTATAGTATGAAAACATAGGTGTTTCCCCTTACCTGAATAATTACCTCTGATTCAAAATTGACAAGAGTTGACATCCTCACTAAAGATTCACTCAAATCACTCAAAGTGTTTAAGGTTCAAAATTAAGCACTCAATAAGTCGAAGATGAAAAGTTAATCTCATAGGCTTGCATGAAAATCAAATCTCCACCACTATAAAATGAGATGATACACAAATCAAAAGGTCTTTAGCAGGGTTGTAACGGGGCTTAGGTTAAGGGTATGGATAAAGGCTGAATTAGAAGGTTAGAATCGAGATTGACCTAACAAATTACCTAACTAGAAACACGAACTGATGATAAGTAATTGCATCAAATGAAAATTTGTAATACTAATACTCTAATACGAGCTTTTTCTTCAAGACTTGAAATTTACATGCATAAGCTCACCTAACTAATAATGAATATACTTCGTTTTTTTAAGAACAAACTATTATTATAATAAGAAGAACTTTTACAACTAAAATATAGAACATAGTTAGGAAACTGTTCATTATCAAATCTCGACAAAAAGGGTAGTTAAAAAGGAATGGTGATAACAAATACAAAGGGTTTTGGGTTAAAATTAGTGGGTGAGTCAATAGAAAGGGTTGTTAGGATTAAACGGGGTTCACTAGGGGTTAATTTATGAAGGTAGGCCTTTTAGTGGTGTAAGTGGGTTAAATCCTAAGTGCCTTTATCATCTCTGTATATCAAATCATAGATGTGGTCTCGACATGTATAATCAAGGCAAGTTTTAGAATAATAGTTCAATGTTGACACACTCATAACCTAAAAAATTGAGCACGAAAAAGAATATATGCTCTAAAAGGCTTAAAAGCTCACAGAAATTATGGGTTTTTGATGCCAACCTCGTAAATTTTGAACTTCAAGATATCATTCAGATTCAGGTAGACAACCTAAAAAATTTAATTCTGAAAAATAGACTTATCATGCTTGATTCCCTAGTATCCTTCAAATTTAATCCTCAATGCACAATTATCAATGACTTACTCCAAAACATATCAACAAAGATCATAAATCATAGGAAATTTCATTCTAATAATAATATGAGAGACTTTACTTTTGAACAAGGCATAATTCAGGGATTTTCAAATAATACTATAGTTAACCCCCCCACACTTAAGATGTACATTACCCTCAATGTACAAAGATAGATGATAGTAAAATAATAATAAAAATCATAAGATGGGGAGAGAAGTGAAACTTCCTGAATTTTGGATGAAGTCAATGAAAAGAAATCAGATAGGATCGGAGGTGAACATGGGGAAGCGTCTCGAACCGTTTGAAATTGAATCCTCGAAGCAGCCAGTCTGATTTTATTGTATCCTAAGCTAAATCTAAATATCACAAAGAATAAGAAGAAGAAAATAAAATAAAATAAAACAAAATAAATAATGAAATGAAAATAAAATTAAAATAACAATAAAAATAAATAATGGAAAATGAAAGACAACTAGAAAAAGGGAGAATGAGGTTTAAATAGAGATGTAGCCCGTGTTTTGGGATTTTGAATTTTGGGCGCGTTCAGGGTGTTCGGGCACGTCCATTGGTGTAGTGGCACGCCCGTGTCTTTCTTTACACGGTCATTTAATACGGGCGTGCTCCTCCTGTGTTCGATAAGTCAGAATGTTGGCACGGTTGGAAGGCACGGTCGTGTTTAGCCCGTGCTTAACAAGTCAGTAACCTCGCACAGGGCGTCGGCACGGGCGTGGACTATTATCACCACCCGTGTTGGGAAAAGAAATTTTTTCTATGTCGTGCACGGCTACTGGCACGCCCATGGTTCATCCCCTGGCTTCCACACGGCCACAGGCACGCCCGTGTGTAGGGCCGTGTGGCCTAGAAATCTGCTCTTTGGTTAGTTTATGGTTAGGTGCTAAAAAGAAAAAGAAAAGAAAAAAATAAAAAATGAAAAAAAAGTAAAAATGGGGTTAGTGCTCGGGTTGCCTCCCGAGAAGCGCTCGTTTATAGTCTTAAGCTAGACTTTACCTCTCATTCGTATGGTCATGGTGGTTTGAGGAGGTGAAAATCCTTTCTCATGCGATCACTTCGGTTATGGATATATAGTTTAAGTCGAGTAATGTTTACCTCAAAAGTGTCAAATTTAGGATTGCTTACCTCGACTGTGCCATATAGGAAGTCATTAAGTACCTCAAAAGTGATTTCTTCGTTTGTCTTGAGGTCTGAATTGGTGATTCGGGGGTATTCCTTATTCAACAATACATGATCCTCTATTTTGATGTGATTTGTTGTTCCTATCAGCTTGTCTGGGGTCTTCTTCAGTTTCACTTCGTGCGGCTCCTGTTCCTCTCTGATTTGTGTTTCCTGCTCTTTTAGTTTGTTAACCCTAAGGCTTTGTTCCTTATGTGTTTCTTCCTTGTTGGCACAAGGTCTAAGATCTAGCTCAACTAAGTGATTTCATGATGCTTCCTGTAAAGAAGGTTGAACCAAATGATTATCAATAGAATTAACGTTCGTACCTTTATTACTCAATGTCCTAGCTGAGTCAAGAGCTTGAAGAGTGATTGTTTCGTCGTCTACATGAAGTATGAGTTCACCGAATTCTTCCTCTGTGTGGTCTTTCTTTATTGCATCGGGATATGGCACACGAGGTTGGTACTCTGTAATTGCTGGTTTTGGTATATCATGGCACACCTCAACTTTACCTTCACTTACCACAGGTTCTCCCATTGGGTTTGGTTCGTCTAACCCTTCACTATCGTAAATGGCTTGATTTTGCTCTCTCGGGTTAGTTTCAGTATTGCTTGGCAAGCTTCCTTGTGGTAGTTCTGATATTAGCTTTGCTAGTTGTTCGACTGCATTAGTGACTTCCTTGACTGACTTAGTAAGTTCCCCGACTCAGTTCTCGTTGCTTTTGAGTGTTTTCTCAGACTCTTGGAAGCGGTTTTCTGTGGCTGCCACGAATTTTGTCAGCATCTCTTCAAGGTGCGACTCCTCTTCTTGTTGGTAAGGTGGTTGTTGAAAGTTTGGAGGAAGTTCTGGTCTTTGGCTATTTTGATCATCCCACGAGAAATTGGGATGGTAACTCCAACCTACGTTATAAGTGTCATTATAAAAATTATTTTGTGGTCTAGAATAGTTACCCGTATAGTGAGCTTGCTCGTTTTCCATGCCATATCCATAGAGTGGGTACTCAGGATTCGCCACTTCTCCTAGATTCAAGTCATATTGCATTACTGAGTGTACCTGCGAGGAACTATACAAACCACCAATCTTTTTATTCATCATCTCTAGCTGGTTAGATAACCTGGTGACCACGTCGAGGTTGGAGACACTAGCGGCTTTTGTTGGCGTTGTCCTCATAACTTGCCACTGATAGTTATTTAGTGCCATCTCCTCTAAACTAAAATTACCTGTCAAAGCAAAGGAAAATTAGCAAAGTAAAAATAAAACAAATAAAAAAATTGCAATAATAAAATAAAAAAATGGCTAAAGTAATAAAAATTAAGCTTTCTTAATATTTTAGTTCCCCGACAACGGCGCCAAAAACTTGATCGTTGAAATCAGAGCTTTAAAATTTATAAAAGAATGATCGAACCTGGAGACTAACTCTGACAACGATTAAAGGCAAGTGTATCTATCGAACAGTAGTATAGCTTAGGCAAGATCGGATTATCGAACCCAAAGGAACTAAAAGTACTAATACTAACTTTCTTTTTATTATTTAGCCTTAAAAATAGAATGAAGTTGCTTTTAAACTAAATTGACGACGACTAAGCTAAGGATACAAAGACAAAAAAGAACGATTTGGAAAATAACTTGAAGAAAAACTCAATTGATCACGACGATATCCTCAGGAAGAATCCACCTAGACTTCACTTGTTACCTAACCCTGAATTATACGATTTCTTTACTTAGCTTGATCCGTAAGACTCCCTAACCTATATTAAACCCTCTCTCGAGGCGAATAACGTCTAACCCTAGGTTAATTAGTGGAACTCTCGTTCGCTTATAATAACCCCCTAGGATAGCAGTAAATCGATTAATGGATTCCCATATTAGGTTTCACCCTAATCCGGTAAAATCTCGTCACCCTATCTTTAGGCGTGCGATCAACTCCGCTTAATTATGTTAGATCTGCTCTTAGGCAGGGTCTATTCCTCCTCCACCTAAGCACGTCAGATTTGGATTAAGCAACATAATTAAGAACAAACTAAGTATTTATCATATAACTCAGAAATCAAATAACAAAATTCATCTAGGTTTCATCCCCTTCAGGTATCTGAGGAGTTTAGTTCATAATGAATAAAAAGAACATATCAAGAGAAAAGATAAAACAAAACATAAGAAAACCCTAAAACCCCCTGAAGGAATTGAAGGAGAATTTCGCCGTCTTGAGTATAGCTCCGGCTTCTTGGGATGGATCAACTGGCTATCCTCGCGTTATTCCCTAAATCTGACCTTCTCGGCTTGGCTCCTTGGCCTAGCTTTGACGCCTTCGGCTTCTGCCGAACTCCCCTTTCAAGTTGCCTCCTAAGGTGTTTATATAGACTTTGTGATGCCTTACTTGTCCCCTAAGTATCCTAATTTAAGTAGAATTCCTAATAGGGTGTTTGAATAGGCTTTGGAATGTGTTTCTTTGCCTCCAAATATCCTTTCCCGAATGAAATTGCTCTTTCCAGCGATAGGGGCACGGCCATGGCACACGTCTGTGTGGATCGTGGCCAGGCCGTGCTCGGAATTTTAATGAGGCACGGCCGTGTTAGCTTTAGGCTAGGCCGTGTCGATTTCTCTCTTGGCCCAATTTGGTCCGTTTTAAGCCCGTTTCTCGTTCTTTTCATTCTTGGGTGCTTTCCTGAGTATAAAACATGAAAAGAAAGGATTAATAGCACCTTTTTACATAAATTGGAGGATAAGTCATCCAAAAACAAGCTAAATGTGGGATTAAAATATGTTATAATTACGGTTTATCGTATGTCTAAATGAAAGTTAATACAAAGAAACCATGAAAGAGTAAAATTAGCATTAAAACAGTTTTGGACAACAGGAGTAGTATAAATTTGAAAAATCACCAAAAAATTTGGAAATTGAATTAGAGGTTGAGTAAAATATGAAATTAAATCCTATTGAGTCTAGTTTTACCTAGAAAAACGATGTAAGCGAAAAAAATTTCATTTTATGAGTTATTTTAATTTTTGTGAGACAAGGTCAGAATAATTTCGGGTTCCCCTGTGCTGACTTTCGAAAATCGTTAAAAATTGTATCAAAATACTTGTGGGTTTACATTTATATTTTTGAAATTCTTAATGAGTCTAATTTCAAGAGAATAAATGAGAACATCATCTGAATCCTGTACTAAGAGATAATTAATTTTTAGTGAAGAAAGGTCAAAACTGTCAAGCAGCAAAACAGGGATGAATTTGAAGAATTAACTGTACTTATTAGCTAAACCATAAATTCTGAAAATTTTATGGTAGGAATTATTTGAGTCTAGTTTTGGAAAAATAAAGCGGATCTTAATTTAGAATTCTGTAGCTCAAGATATAAATAATTTAGTGACTATGACTCAAGTGGATAGTTTTGTTATGAACAGTAAATATCACAATTATCTGTAATTGTTCTGAAATCTCATGTAATGCTTTGTAACCCTGTTCCGGCGACGGATACAGGTTAGGGGTGTTACAGTTATTAAGAATTCTCCCATCGAGGCCCCAATGGTGAGAATGGCTCGGGCATTTGGGAAATCTTTGAGGGCATGAACAAGGGTTTCTCTGTTATCACCGCATCTAAAGCACTCCCTATCAGTAGTCTGACGAATTGAGGCGATCTTATCTTTTGTAGGGTGGAGCTCATGGCCTAGCCTCCACGTGAAAACCCTAATCTTTGGGAGAGTTTTAAGTTTCCAAATCATTTTCTAGAAAACTCTATGAGGCTCCATGGCCACTTGTTTAAGAAGGAGCCACAAGTAAGTTGTTTTAGAAGTATAAGATCCATGAGGGTTTTAAAACCAACTCAAGCTATCCTTCAGACCATTGGGAAAGAAAGGTAGGTTGGATATACGCTCCCCAATATAGTTACCATATATCTCATGCACTTTATTATGATTCCAACACGTCCTCTAATTATCCCACATCTCGTGCACTTTCCTTTCATGGACAATATGACTAATGTCGCAAATCAATTCACCGTTGAGCCCTTTGAAACCCCAGTTGTCCTAGTGGACATCAATCTTTCCACCATTCCCTATTTGCCACCCAAAGCCGTCTTTGAGATCCCTTGCAGCAGAGCAATGCTATTCCAAGTAAACTATGGTTTGTCCACGTTTTTGGAGTGAAATAGGTCACCATCGGGAAAGTATTTGGAGCTGAGAACATTATAGCATAATGTGTCCTTGATCGTGAGCTATGTTAAACAATCGAATGACTCTAAAACCAAGCCCTCCCATTCCTTTCGAAAGGCAAACTTTGTCCCAAGTTAACATAGCCCACCCACGTCCTTTATTTTTACAGGCCCACCACATCTTTCGCATCTTTGCTTGCATCTCCTCTATAGATCTCCTAGGTGCAAGGAAAATAGACAAAGCATAAGTTGGCAAAGATTGTAAAACTGATTTAATAAATATTTCTCTACCCTTGTAGGAAATGAGTCTTTTTTATCAACAATTAATCATGCATGAGAATTGTAACACCCCTAACCTGTATCCATCACCGAAATAAGGTTACAGAGCATTATGGTAATAACATAACATAAAAACATACATTTACAAACATTAATATAAACATAGCATAATTCAATCATATACATGCAAGCCGTTCCTTAATCGATCCTTCGAGGCCTTAGAAACACTTTAGAAATGATCCGGGAATAAATCAAAAATATTTGAAACATTGAGGAAAAAGTTAGAAACTTTAAACTACAGGGGTCACATGGCCGTGTAGCCAGGCCGTGTGACTCACACGACATAGACACATGCCCGTGTCTCAGGCCGTGTAATAATCGAAATAGGGAAACACGACCGTGTCCCAGCTTGTGTCTGTGCCCGTGTAACTCTCTAACTTGGGTCACACGGCCAACCTACATGCCTGTGTGCCAGGCCATGCAACACTCGAAATGGCCTCACACCCCCGTGTGCTAGGCCGTGTGCTACACTGAGTAACTGCCTGACTTGTTACCTTTAAAACCTACATGGGACACATGGTCGTGTCTCATGGCTGTGTGTCACACATGGCTAAGACACAGGCTCGTGTCTTAGGCCGTGTGGACAAGAAATTGGCCAAAATCAAGCAATTTTTTTCACCCAATTCAAACATATACCTAGACACAATTTGCACATATGACCAAAGCATTAAAACATGCATAAAATGACCACTTCACTAAACCATTAATCCATACAACCAATATGCCAATAAGGCACCTCAATCACAAACCATTAAACACATCTAAACTTATGCATATTTGGCCATACATCAACCATACACAACTAACTTATTTCCATCTCAAAACATGCCATTCTTGACCTATACCATGTTAATATGAATTTACCATTTGGACCATTACTCACATGCATCAAAATCATATAAGTGACACAAATCAAAAATTTCCAAATGGTACCAAGCAACCAAGATATATATACATACGAAAATCAACACTTAGCATTCAACCCTAACTTTAAACATAAGTCCACCAATACATACCATTATAAACTTGACCAAATCATCAAAATCTACAAATATAATCGTTGGATCGTGTGATAGCTCTCCGACGAGCCTCCAAACCGATCGAGCTTCCAATAATCTATAAAACATAGGATAGAAAACTACGTAAGCATATAATGCTTAGTAAGTTCATAAAGCATGAACATAACTTACCATTTCATTGTGTAACATTGAAATTTAGCATGATATAATCCAAAAACAAGATTGGAATAAGCCTAAGCATCAACAACAACATATGTTAGTGCTTTAACACATAACTTATTTAACTATCTCATGGTAAGATAGATTTACTTGAACATAGTATCATTGAATTCATAATTTCCATAAGCATAAATATACATTCCTTGAACATTACCATTTCATACCTTTCCAAAGGTTCATATCATAGTCGATTGGAACACTTACTGTTCCTTCCCTTTACATACCCTTTGAACCACTTAGAGTAATATCGAATACTCAGGAAAGCTCACACAAAGTGTGTTACACATATGGTCGAAACCATTCCTTTTCCTTTTCCTTTACATCATTGCTCATTCAAGCCATAAAATGGGTTGCTCACACAAGCTGACGATCGGAATGTAAGCTACACGATGCCGCTCACACAAGGTGATGAGTATCCGCAAAAAATGTCGGAACTCAGCCGTCGGTAGGACATTTAGGACTAGCACCCGAAACATGGTAACCCTAATGGCATGTCATTTGTATCTTATATATTCCTAAGGTTCAAACGGGGCTTGATAATTGTCGAAACTTTGTTGGATTTCCATCGTTCATTACATGATAAGTAGCACAATAACATATACATCAAAATAACATTTAAACATTATTTAAACATACGAACTTCCCTCAATTACAATGACTTCGAAATAAGACCAACTAATCCAAGACTTTAGCTTTTCCTCGACCTAGATCCATACGAGGTTTACCTTGCTCTAAATAATCAAATTCAGTCCATTTAATACTCATACTGTTCAATTTATTCCAAAATTCATACTTTTACAAAATTACATTTTTGCCCGTAATATTTTAACTTTTTTTCAATTTAGTTCTTAAGCTCGTAAATTGAAATTTATGCAATTTCATCCACATTTCATGCTAGCTGAACTACCTAGGGACTTATATCAACCCATACAAACAATCATTTCATGATTTTATCATGATATTTTACTACTTTTACAAATAAGTCCCTAAATGACATTTTTAACAAAAATCACTTTACGAAACTTGTTTATTTATCAACAAGCACTCATAATCTTTCATTAAATTTCAAAAATCATGCAAACATGCTCATGGAAAAAACCATAAAACTTTACTAGTTTTTCAAATTAGTCCCTAGGCTAGCTAAATTAAGCAACAACGATCCTGAAAACATAAAAATCATTAAAAACTGTACAAAATATCACTTACATTTAGTCGAATGCTTAAGCTCCTTCAATGGAGTTTTCTTAACCTAATTATCAGTGGGGATGATGAACTAAAAAATGATACGTTAGTTTTCTTTAATTTACTTTAAAATATGTATTAAATTGCATAACTAACCTTGTTAATTAACCTTAAATTCACTTAATTTTATGTCCATGAATGCCCTCTAATAATAATAATGGTCTATTTACCATCTAAGTCCTTTCACTTTAAAGTTTCATAGCTATTTGATACTTTTAGCTACTAGAACTCTACTTTTGTACCTTTTACGATGTAGTCTTTTTTACTCAATTAAGCATGCAAACGTTAAAATTTCTTAATGAAATTTTTATATGACCTTACTAACATACTATAGACATTAAAATAATAATAAATTAAATATTTACTCGTCGAATTTGTGGTCTCGAAACCACTGTTCCAATTTCACTGAAAATGAGTTGTTACAACTCTCCACTGTAAAGGAATTTTCATCCTCGAAAATCTTACCAGAAAAGAGGTTCCAGTATTGCACTTTCATAGCTTCTTCTGATTCCTAGGTAGCTTCTTCTATTCCATGACGCTGCCATAAAATTTCACTAAAGTTATTCTTTTATTTCTTAATTCTTTAACATCACGAGCTAGAATTCTGATCAGTTCTTCACTGTACACCATATCAAGCTGAATCTCAACGTCAACAGGTGCAATCACATGTGAAGGGTCTGGTCGATACCGTCGTAACATAGATACATGAAATACATTGTGAATTTGTAATAGCCCGATTTTTGGGCTAGTCGGAACAGTGTTTTCGAGACCATTAAAATGAGGTTGAGGAAAATTATTTTGATGTTATTTTATGTGTTATGGCATTAATATATGGCTATGTGAAAATTTTGATGCTTTAATTTAAGCGATAGCATGTTTAATTGTGAAAAAAGACTAAATCGCATAAAGTGCAAAAGTTCTATTTTTCAAGGTAGAGGTGTCTAATAGCCATAGAATGTTAAATTGGAGGTCCTTAAAGTGTAATGAGGCCATTAGAAGGGTATGGCTGGCCATAGAAATGAAGGGAGACAATAGCATTAAATGTTGGTCAAATTTGGTGGAAATTAGGTGATAAAAAAATGAATAAAATAAAACAAAGAGATGAGATATCATCTTTTACTATTCCTTCTTCTTCTACCACCAAAAATTAAAGAGAGAATAGGGACTTTTGAAGTTCAAAATTTCAGCTACATTTCATTCTTGCAAGTAAGTCAATTTGATAATTAGTTTTTATGATTTTTGTACTTTTGGAATCCCCAAACCTTAAGCTAGCTAATGAGGGGACTAATTTGTGATATGGTTGAAAGGTTAGGGACTTGACATGAGAATGGTTATGTTGTTAGCTGAGTTTTTATGGAAGAAAATGAATGTTAGGGAGATGAGAAACAACTTTGGTGAAAGGTGTAGTCATGAAAACACCTAAATGGGACCAAGTTGTAAAAGTTGTGATTTTGTAATAAACGCATGAAATAGATGAAATTGTGAGTAGTTGTAGAAGAAATAAATGTTCAGCTAGGTTTGTTTATTGAGAAAATGAGTTGAAAAATGGTTTACGAGCCTAGGGGCAAAATGGTCATTTTTGCCATAGTGTAGGGGCAAAATGGTCATTTTTGCCTAAGTGTAGATTTTGATGCATTATGATCATAAATGTGTTAAATGGGTGAATTTTATTGTTATAGATCAAGAATAGCGTGGAATTAACCTTGACCAGGGAAAAGGCAAGGTTACGGATTAAACCGCTAGTTGACGTGTTTTGCACCGAGGTAAGTTTATGTGTAAACGATGCATTTTGTATACATATTGTTGTTGCTAATTGGTGCATGGCATGATTGAATTTGGTAGTTATTGAATAATTATCGTATGAATTACGAAATAGATATGTAAATGTGTAATAACAACACTTGATGGTGGGCTAAGTGCGATACCACCTTATTACTTATCTACGATGGGCTGTGTGCGATACCATCATTTATATTATCATTTGGTGGTCTATGTGCGACACCACTGTAACTATCCTTTTTGGTGGGCTATGTGCGATACCACCTTATTAAAAATTGAGGGTGGGCTAAGTGCGAAACCACCGAGTGATTTGGCGACTAGTTTAGTGAGAGTTTATGATGTGTTGTATCATGAGAATTTGTGGTGTTAAGTGTGGGGATGCTAGTTAATGAATGTAAGTATTAAGCTTGTGTTATGGTTGGAATATGGTAAGGGAGGAAATGAGTAAGCATGATTATGAATGTGGATTGCTCTTGTTTAGTATATAATGCTATTTATTGTTTAGCACATACTATGATGTTATTTGTTTACATGTAAATTTACTAAGCTTAAAGCTTACTCCCTTTCTTTTCCCTTATTTTATAGTGTCAAAGAGACGGGTCGGGATACAAAGATAATTGGAAGATCGACCACGCTATCAGCTCCCCTCGGTATACTTAGACTTAGTACATTTTGAGTATGGCATGTATAGGGGCTAGACTAGTTAGATTGTTTTGTTATTTTGGCCAAATGTATGTGTTGGCCCTTTTTGAAGATAAACTGTTTTGTATATAGCCATAGTTGTTGGCTCATTGTTATATATATGAAAAGATGAAGTTATTCATGGAAGTTTATATTGCAAAATATGAGTTGTTTAGTTATATGTTGAATGGATTCATGTTGTGTGAGCTAGAGGGATGAAAAGATCTTGGCAAATAGCCTTGTTCTTGTCCACATGGGTAGGCACATGGGTGTGTGTCTAGGCCGTGTGTGACACACGGTCAGTCCCATGGGTGTGTGACTTTGCCGTGTGTCCCCTATATGTTGGTGTTGTAAGTCAGTGTTGACCACGGGCTAGCCACACGGGCATGTGCCTAGGCCGTGTGACCTTTATAAGGTTGCTAACGTCACAAACAGAATACCCAAGTTTTTACACACGAGCAAGGACACGGGCGTGTCTAGGCCGTGTGGGGCACACGGGCGTGTGTCCGGCCTTGTGAAAATCCCTGTAGGTTCGAAATGAAAATAAAGCCCACACGGGGTGGGGACATGGGCGTGTGTGACTACACGGCCTGCTCACACGGGCATGTCCCATTTCACACGGGCGTGTGACCCCTATTTAGGTGAAAAATTTCTAAGATCGCAAAAGTTTCTGGTTGGGTTGCGAAACCCCTCTTAAATATGTTTAAGGCCTCGTAGGTCCTTAATGAGGTTGTTGTGATGACGATAGAGATATGTCAAGTTGGGACTGAAAGTTTATAGATTAAAGTTGTTGGTTAAGTACGGTAATGCCTCGTGCCCGGTTCCTGCATAGGATACGAGTAAGAGGTGTTACATTTAGTGGTATCAGAGTTATGGTTTAGTTAGTTCTCGGACTACCGTAGCGTGTGTGAGAGTCTAGCTATACATGCCATAAGCATATAATGATAGTGTGGTGGTTTCTGATAATTTTATACTTTGTTTTATATAGTAAATGGATTCCGATCAAGCGGCTGCTGATGACACAACTAGTAATGGGCCGGCTCTCACGCAAGGGACTACGCCTGTGCAGAATGGACCCGAAACTAGGGGTCAAAGGGAAGAGGCTCGGGAAGCCTTCTCCAAATGATAAGTAACTAGTCACGGAGTATGTACGAGCAAACCCTAATGGTCAACCTCCTCCAACCTCTCCTATACCTCAGCTAGTTCTTGTGGCTCCTCAAGGTGTAAAATTAGTGAGGACAACCAAGCCCCTGGTAGACAAAATTCGGAAGCAAGGGGCTGAGGGTTTTAGAGCTAATATAGATGATGACCCTGAGAGGGCAGAGTTCTGGCTTGAGAACTCGATGAGAGTATTTGATAAACTCTCCTGTACACTTGAGGAGAGCTTAAAATGTGGCGTGTCCTTACTGAGGGACTCGGCATACCATTGGTGGAAAATGTTGACATCAGTGGTTCTGAAGGAGAGAGTGACGTGGGACTTCTTTTTGGAAGAGTTAAAACCAGAAACGGAAAGAATTCCTTGAGTTAAAACAAGGAAAAATGACTATGGCGGAATATGAGTGCGAATTTGTTAGGCTCAGCAAGTACGCGCAAGTGTGCGTGTCTACAGAAGCCATTTTATGCAAGAGGTGTGAAGATGGGCTGAATGAGGATATTAGATTGCTAGTTGGAATCATGGAATTAAATGAGTTTGTAGTGTTGGTTGATAGGGCAAGTAAGGCCGAGGAACTGAACAAGGAAAAGAAGAAGGCTGTGAGTGAGGCCCGAGACGCAAGAAAATGGCCGATGAGTAAATCGTACCAAGCTCAACCGAAGAGGTCCAAGGAAGTGAACCCTCGGACGACTACATCAGTGGGATATTCGCAAAGAGAGCGAGGCAACACGTACTCGGGTTCAAGAGTTCAAGCCACCTCGATGGCAAGTGTGGGCAATCCAAAGTCCAAACCAGAGTGCCCAAGTTGTGGCAGACATCACACTGGGGAGTGTTGGGGAAATAACCGGAATTGTTATAAGTGTGGTTCCCCCGACCATTTCATCCAAAATTGCCTTAAGAGGGATGACAAGTAGAGGAAGCAAGAGATAAGATCAAGCAATGTATCTTCTAAGGGTAGGCCACAAAAGAACCCAGGAGGTGGGACTAGTGGTAGAGGTGCGTCACGAGACTCTGCTGTGAGACCGGAAGGTCAGGCGCCTGCAAGGACTTATGCCATTTGCGCTCGCAAAGAGGCATCATCTCCAAATGTAATAACGAGTACTTTTTCTCTTCATGACACCTCTGTTATTGCTTTGATTGATCCGGGGTCTACCCATTCTTATATTTGTATGAGAACGGCATCTAGTTTGAGTATGACTGTTGAGTCTACGGAATTTGTGGTAAAAGTGTCAAACCCGTTAGGTAAACATGTGTTAGTTGACAAGGTGTGTAGGAAGTGTCCATTGACAATTAGGGGTCATTGGTTTTTGGCAAACCTTATGTTGTTGCCGTTTGATGAATTTCATTTGATTTTTGGTATGGATTGGTTGACTACCCATAGTGTTTTAGTGAACTGTGGTAGTAAATTTATTGAACTGAAATGTGAAAATAGAGACGTTATTCAGGTTGAATCAGATGGGTCAGATATTTTACCGGTGATGATATTTTCCTTGGTGGCTGAGAAATATTTGAGAAGAGGATACGAGTCCTATCTCGCCTTTGTGCTAAATACTCAAGAGTCTAAAGTAAAGATTGAAACAGTGCCGGTGGTATGTGAGTATCCGGATGTATTCCCGGAAGAGTTACCCAGATTGCCTCTAGTTAGAAAGGTCGAGTTTGGAATTGAGTTAGTCCCAGGAATGACAGCTATTTCGATTACTCCGTATAGGATGACGCCATTAGGGTTGAAAGAGCTAACGGTTCAGTTGCAAGGGTTGACGGATAAGGGTTTTGCAAGACCAAGCTATTCACTGTGGGGTGCTCCGGTGCTTTTGTGAAGAAAAAGGATGGGTCGATGAGATTGTGTATAAACTACAGACAACTCAACAAGGTGACAGTGAAAAATAAGTATCCTTTACCAAGGATAGATGATCTATTTGATCAACTGAAGGGCGCTACAGTGTTCTCCAAGATAGACCTAAGGTCTGGCTATTACCAGTTGAGCGTTAAGGAGTAAGATGTGCCAAAAATTGCATTTTAGACGAGGTATGGCCATTACTAGTTTCTTGTAATGCCATTTGGTCTAACGAATGCTCCTGCGTTTTTTATGGATTTAATGAACCGTGTCTTCTGACCGTATTTAGACAAGTTCGTAGTTGTCTTTATTGACGATATACTGATTTATTCTCGGGATGAGAGTGATCATGCAGAGCATCTGAGAATTGTCTTACAGACTTTAAGAGACAAGCAGTTATATGCTAAATTTAGCAAGAGTGAGTTTTGGCTCAGAGAGGTCGGATTCCTAGGACACATTTTGTCGGGTGATGGCATTAGAGTTGACTCGAGTAAGATCTCGGCTATTGTGGAGTGAAAACCGCCTAGAAACGTAACGGAAGTCAAAAGCTTTTTGGGTTTGGCAGGATACTACAGACGATTCGTAAAGGGGTTTTCTGTGATTGCTACCCCAATGACGAAACTATTGCATAAGGATGTTAAGTTTGAATGGACTGAGAAGTGTCAACAGAGTTTCGAGAGATTGAAAACATTGTTGACTGAGGAACCGGTGTTGGTTCAACCAGAATCGGGGAAAGAGTTTGTTGTCTATAGTGACGTGTCGTTAAATGGTCTCGGTTGTGTGTTGATGCAAGAGGGTAAGGTAGTCGCTTACGCCTCGAGGCAGCTAAAACCGCTCGAGAAGAATTATTCGACTCATGATTTGGAGTTGGCTGCAATTGTTTTCGCATAAATATTTACATTATTTATATGGTGAGAAGTGCCGAATCTTCATGGATCATAAGAGTTTGAAGTATTTGATGGATCAAAAGGATTTGAATTTACGACAACGGTGGTGGCTTGAATTATTGAAAGACTATGAGCTAGTAATCAATTACCATCCAGGGAAAGCGAATGTGGTTGCAGATGCCCTGAGTAGGAAGTCCATGTATGCTTTGAGAGCTATGAGCACGAGCTTAGCATTGTCTGATGATGGTACTATATTGGCCGAGTTGAGAGCTAGATCGCTATTTATTCAGTAAAAATGTGAGGCTCAAAAGAATGATAATGAGATGCAAGCTAAGAAAGCTAAGTGTGAATCAGGAAATGATTCTGATTTTTGGGTGAGTTTGGATGATTGTTTAATGTTCCATGATAGGATTTGTGTACCTAAGAATGGTGAGTTGATTTGGAAGATATTGAATGAAGCACATAGTGGTTATTTGTCAGTACATCCGGGCAGTATGAAAATGTACAATGATCTGAAGAAATTTTATTGGTGGCCGGGTATGAAAAGAGACATCTCTGAATTTGTGTCGAGATGTCTGATTTGTCAACAAGTGAAAGCCGAGCATCAAGTACCTTCAGGAAGTGATGATTCCTGAGTGAAAGTGGGATCAGATCACCATAGATTTTGTGACAGGGTTGCCTATGACTCCAAAAAAGAAAGATGCCGTGTAGGTTGTTGTTGATAGATTAACGAAGTCGGCTCACTTTATACCGGAGCGTGTTGATTATTCCTTGGATAAGTTGGCCAAGTTATATATTGCGGAGGTAGTGAGATTACATGGAGTGCCTGTATCTATTATCTCAGATCGGGATCCGAGATTTACTTCGAGGTTTTGGAAGAAGTTGTAGGAGGCCTTAGGTACAAAGTTGAATTTTAGTACTGCATTCCATCCTCAAACTGATGGCCAATCTGAAAGAGTAATTCAAGTTCTTGAGGATATACTCTGACGCTGTGTGTTAGAATTTAAAGGTAGTTGGGAGAGATACCTATCTTTGGTTGAGTTTGCCTACAACAACAGTTATCAGTCGAGTATACAGATGGCATCGTATGAAGCCTTGTATGGTCGTAAGTTTCGGACTCCTTTGTATTGGACCGAGCTGAGTGAGAGGCAAATTCAGGGAGTTGATTTAGTTAAAGAGACTGAGGAGAAAGTGAAAGTGATCTGGGATAGTCTGAAGGCTGCTTCAGACTGACAAAAGTCATACGCGGATTTGAAAAGAAAAGAAATTGAGTTTCAAGTTTATCGTGTGTCAAAGTCTTAAAAATTTATAAAAAGAATGATCGAGCCTAGAAACTATCTATGACAACGATTGAGGCAAGCGCACCTATCGAACAGTAGTATAGTTTAATGGCAAGACCGTATTGTCGAACCCAAAGGAACCAAAAGTACTAATACTAACTTTCTTTTTATTATTTAGCCTAAAATCAAAGTGAATTATTAATAAATCTAAAATAACTAACTATCAAGCTAAAAATGCAAAGACAAAGAGAATGAATTGGGGAAAATACTTGTGTGAAAAACCAATTGATTGAGACAATACCCGAGGAAGAATCCACCTAGACTTCACTTGTTATTTAACTCTGAACCAGATGATCTATTCACTTGACTTGATCTGTAGGATTCCCTAATATATATTAATACTTCTCTCGAGGCTACTAACGTCTAACCCTAGCTTGATTAATTGAAATCTCTTTCTAATTAAAACCCCTAGAATTGCATTAACTCAATCTATGGACTCCCATATTAGGTTTGGCCCTAATCTGGCAGATTTTCATCATCCTATCTCTAGGGTTGCGATCAACTCCGCTTAATTATGCTAGATCTACTCTTAGACAGGGTCTATTCCCCCTCTGCCTAAGCACATCAATACTTGAATCAATATCTTGAAATATTAAAACAAGAATTAAGAACACATAATTAAGAACAAATCAAGTATTTATCATATAGTTCAGAAATCAATAACAAGATCTGTCTTAGGTTTCATCCCCCTCAGGTATTTGAGGGTTTAGTTTATAATAATAAAAGAATACATCTTAGAAGAAAATATAAAACAAAACATAAGAAAAACCCTAAAACCCCCTAAAGGAATTGAAGAGAAGATCCTTTGTCTTGAGTTTAATTCCGGCTTCTTGAGATGAATCAATTGGTTTTCTTCGAGTAAATTCCTCAATTCTGGCCTCTCTGGCTCGACTCTTCCGCCTAACTGGACGCCCCCTGAAGGTTGGCCACTAGGGTGTTTATATAGGCTTTTGGAATGGCTTTCTTTGCCTCTAAGTACCCTAATCCGAGTGAAATTCCTCTTTGTCACGGTAGGGACACGCCCATGGCACACGCCCGTGTGAATCGTGACCAGGCTGTGTTTGGGTCTGTTAAGGAGGCACGGCCGTGTGGTCTTAGGCCTAGGCCATGTCGATTTTGTAATTTGGCCCATTTACTCCTTTATAGGCCCGTTTCTTGTTCTTTTCATCCTCCGGTGCTTTCCTAAGTATAAAACATGAAATTAAAGGATTAAGAGCACCAAATTCCACAATTTAAGGCTTAAATCATCCAAAAGTATG
Source organism: Gossypium australe (assembly GCA_005393395.2). Lineage (NCBI taxonomy): Eukaryota > Viridiplantae > Streptophyta > Magnoliopsida > Malvales > Malvaceae > Gossypium > Gossypium australe. Next base: position 88,550,845 of record CM016625.1, read on the forward strand.
CTAAATATGGGATAAAAATATGTATATATTACGGTTTATCAAATACCCCCACACTTAAGCACTTGCTTGTCCTCAAGCAAAATTCTCAACTCGCAATTAAAATGAACTTCCTTGATACATAATATTCATCAATAATGTTTCATCATAATTCATAGATAATTCATACATTGATAATTTAAATAGAAGGATCCTAAAGATTCAAATAATCAAAGTAAGAGTTTTTGTAGCATAAAATATAGGTGTTTCCCCTTACCTAAATAATTACCTTTAATTCAAAATTAACAAGAGTTGACATCTTCACTAAAGATTCACTCAAATCACTCAAAGTGTTTAAGGTTCAAAATTAAGCACTCAAAAGTCGAACATGAAAAGTTAATCCCATAAGCTTGCCTGAAAATCAAATCTTCACCACTGTAAAATGAGATGATACACAAATCAAAAGGTCTTTAAAAGGGTTGTAATGGGGCTCGGGTTAAAGGTGTGGATAAAGGCTTAGAATCGAGATTGAATTGACAATTTACCTAACTAGAAAAAATGAACTAATTCTCGAATAATTACATCATTTGAAAACATGAAATAATAATAACATGAGCTTCTTCTCAAGATGTGAAATTTAAATGTATAAGTTCAATTACATAGAACTAATGTTGAATATACTTCGTGTTTTTTAAGAACAAATCATTACAATAATAAGAAAGAACTTTAACAACTGAAATATAGAACATAGTTAGGAAACTGCTCAAAATCAAATCTCGATAAAAAGGGAGTCAAGGAATGGTGATAACAAATACAAGATAGGTTTTGGAGTAATATTAGTGGGTGAGTCAATAAAAAGGGTTGTTAGGATCAGAGGGGTTCACTAAGGGTTAATTGTGAGGGTAAGCTTTTTAGTGGAGTGAGTGGGTTAAATCTTAAGTGCCTTTATCATCTCAATATATCAATTCAATAATGTGGTCTTGACATGTATAATCGAAGCAAGTTCTAGAATAACAAATCAATGTTGACACACTCATAATAAAAAAATGAGCACGAAAAAATGTATGCTCTAAAAGGCTCAAAATCTCACAAAAATTATGGGTTTTTAATATCAACTTTGTAAATATCAAACTTTAAGGTAATAATTAGATTCAGGTAGACAACCTAACAAAATTTTAATTTTTGAAAATAGACTCATCATGCTTGATTCTCTAGTCTCCTAAAGTTTAAATAATCACTGCACAATTATCAATGACTTAATCCAAAACATATCAATAAAAATCATGGATCACAGAAAATTTCATTCTAATTAGTAATATGAGGAAATTACTTAAAGACATAATTCTGGGATTTTCAAATAATACTATAGTTGACCCCTCACACTTAAGATGTACATTGTCCTCATCGTACAAAGATAGATAATAGCAAAATAGTAATAAAATCATAAGATAGGGAGAGAAGTGAAACTTCCTGAATTTTGGATGGAGTCAATGAAAAGAAACTGGATAGGAATTGGCAGAGGTGAACATGGGGAGCGCCTCGAACCGTTTGAAGTTGAATCCTCGAAGCAGGCGGCCTGATTTTATTTTATCCTAAGCTAAATCTAAATGGCATGAAGAATAAGAAGAAAATAATAAAGAAAGTAAAAAGAAAATAAAAATAAGAATAAAAGTAGAAATGGAAAATGGATATGCGTTTAAAAAGAAAGGGGAAAGGGGACGAAGACTTTGGGGGGGGAGTGAACAGAAGAAGGGGATTTTAAAAAGAGGAACGACCCATGCCCATGCCCTGGGCGTGTTATGTCACACGGTTGATTCGCACGGCCGTGTTAAACTTCATGGATTTCTCCCACGCCCGTATAAAGGGTTCGCACACCCGTGTTGCTTAATCAGTGTTGCCCACGGCTTATAAGCACAATCGTGTTGTACGCCCGTGTTCTTTAGTCAGTTTCGACCACGGGCGCATCACACGGCCATGGCGTTTTATCGCAACCCGTGTTTTGGGAAATTTTCGTACTTAATTCGCACGGTCTTTGACACGCCAGTGTGCAAATTCGTGGTGTCCACACGGCCACAGCCACGCCCGTGTGCAAGGCCTTGTGGTAGGGAAACCTACGCCTAAAAATTTTGGTTAGTTTTTAGTTAGATGCTAAAATTCGAAAATATGGATGTTAGTGGAGTTAGTGCTCGGGTTGCCTCCCGAGAAGCGCTTGTTTAAAGTCTTGAGCTAGACTTACCTGTTATTTGTATGGCCATGGTGGTTCACGGAGTCGAAACTCCTTTTTCTTACTATTAGTTCTATCAATATATGGTTTGAGTCGGATAACATTTACCTCAAAAGTGTCGAAATTAGAATGTGATACCTCGACCATTCCGTATGGAAAGACCTTACGTGCCGAAAATGGAGTTGCACCGTTTGTATTAAGTTCTGAAGTGGCTATTTGAGGGTCGGTTGCATCTGACAGTACACGAAATGTGAGCTCACGTGATAGTTTATTTCGTAGAATTACTGGGCACATTACGTTTAGCTCCACTTGCGACTTATCATCTAACTTCCGTTTGTTTGTCAAAAACTCTTTTAAAAATTTCCTTGAATCTGGCATCTGCGAAAGAGCTTCAAGAAACGGCAAGTTAATATGTAATTTCTTTGGAAGTTTAAGAAATTTACCGAATTGTTCCTCTATGTAGTTGGAACGGTGGAAATGTCCAAGTGTACACAATCGTAACAAGTAATAAAGTGATAAGTAAATGTCGAGTTATCGTACCCACAGGGACTGTAAAATGATTATTAATGAAAATGGTGCAAACACTTTGGTGACAGAAAAATACTTGGTTTTGAGGAATATTTAAAAACTACAAGAAAAACAAAGTAAAAATAAAATAAAGTTCTAATGCACGATTTCAAAAACTAATTTTAATCAAGATGACATAATTGTGTTGGATTAATCACATTTCTTACCTTAGGATTATTAAGCTTGTGTTTATACTTGTTAAAACGTGGCAACTCGGTAATTTGCTAACTTATGAACATACTTACAAATATAAATCCATTCATCTCTTGTACATATTTCTATGCAAATTCGAACGATTAAGCAGACTTCTACTAGTAAACATGTTATTGCACATACAGACTTATTAAATTAAACAATCTCTCGCATATTCCTATGTCGATGCAAAAGATTAATTCAACCTAACAAGCATATAAAAGATCATGTGAAGTAACAAAGTATTTTTACCTTGAAACAATTTAATCACAAAAATCCTGCAAGTTATGCAAGGCATATGTATCGTCAAATACAATGCTAATTTAATCTTCAGCTACCTTAGAAGAATTAAACATGCACATATTAAGTATTGTGTCCATTAATTACAATTTCAATGCGTTTAAATAATTAATTCATTAGCTATCTAAACAATTATAATGCCAGATAACTTAACATGATTTTACTTAATCAAACATTTCACCGAGGCCTTTAACAGCATAAACACAATTTTAATAATCTAAGAGAGCAAAATGAAATCAAACCAACACGAATTAAATTCAAGCTAAATTGATTAAATTAGACATTTCAAAAGCATGTACATTCATAAGCATGTTTGTCAAAACAACAACAAATAATTTAAAGAGATAGGGAACAAGAAACAAATCCGGTGGCTCTCCGTGGCTTGTCTGATTGATCCCTTCTTCGTTCTTCGTTGTCCTCGGCTATCAAGGGGATTATGAACACTTCAATTGCTGCTTCAAATGGCTGGAAAACACCTCTTTTCCAAGAGGGGAAATCGGCACAAGAACACCAAAAAAGGAAAAGGGAAAATGGGGAATTGAGAGAAAATGAGAGAGGAGAATGTGAAGGCTTGAGGTGTGTTTTGAATGAGCAGCTAGGGGCTGTATTTATAGGTGTTTAAGTCTGCTAAAAATAGCAATTACCAGCAGCAAAAGAGGCTCCCTTGGCCGGCCATCCCATGTGGCAAAGTTGAATGTTTCAACTTTGCTAAATATAGCATGGGGCAATCTAAAAAGCCATGAATTTTGGAGGGGTGAATGAGATTTTGAAAGATCTTCAAGGACTCCTTTGCAAGCTGAATTAATCAGCTAATAAGCTGATTTGGGCCTTCATTGTGGACGGTTTAGGCTGCCCAAGTGGTGGCTGGTCCGGTTCACTCGGTTCGGTTCATCCAGTGCAGTTCAACTAGCCCTTTCTTCCATAATTAATTAATAATAATTTATTTAGCCCAAATTAAATTGGGAATAAACTAAAATTAATTAAATTATGATTAAATCTTCATAATAGGACCGTCTTGGGCTGTAAATAAATTTGCCTTGAACTTCAAATTGCTTCTCGGTTTTGTTCTTCGAGCAGTGTCTGCCGAGCCGATTTTGTGCGAATCTGTCGAAAATAGTCAAAATTAAGCAAAATTTACTATAAAATTAATTAAAATTCATCATGTTCATATTCTTAGCACACATTAATATTTTATAATATTTAATTATTTTTCGACAAGAATTTACTCGAAACCACATGAATTTGGGTCAAAAAGGGCATGAAAAAGTATATAAATTTTCGTGTTTCCACACCCCCAAACTTAATTCATTGCTCGTCCCGAGTAATGCACAAATTTGAAAAGAATTTTCTTGGAAACACCCTTGAAAAACTTCCTTCGGAACAATTTTTCTTCAAAATTATGATGTTGGCATACTTATGCTCAAGAACAAGAAATTTGATAGTTATGCTACTTAAGCATTCATATCATTCAAATTACTCCCAACAATTATTATACTAGAAAAATTAGACTAAATGTTTCTTAATAAAGACATGTTACTTGCTACCAATTTGATTTTAATTCCTTATTCAAAAAGTAAACTGCAATCATTAAGCTTAACTAGTGTCTTCATATGTTGAACAGAGCAATTTCTCTCCACTAATGTAGGTAACATTGGAATTTTGAATCAATAGGTCTTTAATAAGGTTGTAACGTGGCTGGGCTTAGGGGTAGGTAAAAGATAGATAAATTTTTGGCTTAAAAACCCTAGACTCAGCTTATTTTTAAACAATCGGAAATTTCACCCTTCATACCCAACTTGTGCTCTTTTGATCACTTATTTTATTTTGAGTACATGTTTTTTTTTAAACAAGCTCGAACTCGAGCACTTGCTTCATGTACTACAATTTTTCGAGCAATTGATACTTCTTTCCAGCTCCCTCAAACTTATTTTCAAACAATCTTATGAATAGTACATGAGGGACTTCAGTTGATTGCTCTGGCGGGATTTCTGTGGGTTCATCTTCTGCTTCTTCAGGATCCTCGCTTTCTTCAATTCGTTGCTGAAGAACAGAATCTCCAGCCACTCGGTAAAGATCCCAATCGGTGATTGTGCCTTGACTATACTCTGTCTTCTTTTCGTCCGCAAGGAGTTTTGCTTTTAAGCACAGAATTGTGATCGTAAAGGGGAAATAGACAGGGCCAGAACGTCTAACGGCACAATTTCGCATTTCTCTCAGAATGATTTTGCCCACATCAATGGTTTTTCCGGTTAAAATCGAGTATAATAGGACCATTCGCTCTAATGAAATTGTAGTCCCATGCGAACTAGGCATAAGGCTGAACCGAATGAAATAGAACCATACCTTCGTAAGTGGTGTCAAATACTCTCTTCGGCACGTGTGGATTCCTTGCTTTGACACAGTCCACTTAGAACCTGGCACTGTGAGTTCCTCGAGGATTTCTTGTAGATTTTCAGGCTTAATATTGCTCAACAGAGAGGAATATTCATCGTTGTCGAAATCAGGTAATTCAAAGAACTCATTAATAGCATTAGAGTTTATGGGTACCTTAATTCAGCAGACTGGAACTTCGGTCAATTCGCTTGAAGTTAAGTTCGCGTAGAATTCACGAACTAATTCCTCATCCACACTTGGTCTCTTTTCACAAAACAATCCCCAACTGAGGGCTTCAGTAACTTGACGAATACGTGCCATAAAGTCTCTGTAGTTGCTTTCCTTCAATGTGAAGCCTTTCTCTGGATGCATCTGTTGATTTTTGAAGATATTTTCGTATCTTACTTTGGCTTCTTCACAGTGAAATTTGCTTTGTGTTTTGTCGATTTGGGCAGAGGCACGAGTTCTCTTGCGAGTCATAATTAACCTGAATATCAGATGGAGAAAATAAAAATTAGCTTCTTAAAAATTTAATAACAATTACTAAAATTTCAATAAATTGAAAAATTAAGTAATTGAATAAAAATTAAATTTAAGAAAGAAAATTAATCTTACCACCTTCCTTGTAGAATTTAAAAACTCCTAAAGTAAAACTATACTAATGAATTAAAAGGGAGAATTTAAAGGAGGGTTGCCTTAGGTTGGGAAGGGAGATGTGCGCATAGGCACACAAAGTAGCAAGCTGGTGGCGTGTAAGGTGCAGCGCAAGGCAGGCCACGACTTGTTGGCGTGGGGCGATGGTGTCCAGCAGGCGCACGGGTAGCAGCGTGAGGCCCCATCCTGGGCAGAAGCTGGTGGCGCGCAAGTGTGCTGGAGCAGCCTGGCATGTGCGGCGTGTGCTGGAGCTGCTGCTGGCTGAATGGTGGCTTGGGGTGGTGCGGCACTTGGTGTTTTGGTGGATGGGAGTTTGAGTGATGAGTGAATGGTGAGAACAAGGGTGCAATTTATAGATGGAGGGGTATAAATTGGAATAGAACTCTTAGAACAATTAAAGCATTAAAAATAAGAGTCCCCTTCTAATTTTACTCATGATAAACAACAATTAATAATTAAATAAACACATATAAATTATCAGTTGTTATTTAATTATTAAGATAAATATAAAATAAAATTAATTCTAATCCTAAGCAAAGTTGATAAAAGTTAATATATAAATTATAATAAATATAATTATATATTAAAGTTTATCAATAATTTATAAGTATGAAATTAAAAAAATATTTATTTTAGATGCCCTTTAAAAATATTTACAAAAAGAGGCACCTAGTTTTTATTATTTAGGAAAATAGCAACCAAAATTTGAAAATAATTCAATTAAGTCCTTAGACTTAATGAAAATTTGAAATTGAGTTGCAAGTTAAGACTTGGGTCAAAATTGACCTTTTTATTTGAAGAACTAAAAATTTATTTTGTCATTTAGGGGCTAATTCCCTGGAAAATTATGCAAAAATCAATTCCCAGGAAAGATTGGAGGGGTCACAAGCCGTCCCGCTTAAGTTCCAATCTCCTAGATAGAATTTATTTGAGCATAATAAACCCGGAAATGTTCCCTAAATAATTTATTGAAAGCAATAAGAACTAAGGGTTAGATAAACTGAACGTGATTTTATCCCGTTCAGGGGTTCCTCCGTAATAATGTTTCAAACGCTGAGCATTAACTTGAAAATTACCTCTCTTACCTTGGAGTTTAATAACTCTGTATGGATAGACGCGATGAATTGTAAATGGACTGGACCAACATGACTTCAACTTACCAGGAAAGAACTTTAATCTGGAATTAAATAATAAGACTTGCTGACCTGCTTCAAATTCTCGAACTCGGATATGCTTGTCATGCCATTTCTTGAGTCTCTCTTTGAGTAATTTGGCATTTTCATATGAGAACATTCGAAATTCCTCTAGCTCGTTGAGTTGGAGCATTCGTTTCTCTTTAGCAAGCTTGAGATCCAAATTGAGTTGTCGAAGAGCCCAGTAAGCTCTATGCTCTAACTCCAGAGGTAGATGACATGCTTTCCCAAAGACCAACCTGTAGGGTGACATTACTAAGGGTGTCTTGTATGCTGTTCTGTAAGCCCATAAAGCATCATCTAGTCTCTTGGACCAATCTTCTCGGTTCGGGCAAACTACCTTCTCAAGTATGCCTTTGATCTCCTTATTTGCTAGCTTAGCTTGTCCATTTGTCTGCAGATGGTAAGCTGTAGCAACCTTGTGTTTCACTCCATGTTTATCTAGCAAACATTTTAACCACTTGTTCACAAAGTGGGTCCCTTCATCGCTGATAATGGATCTTGGGGTTCCGAACCTTGTGAATATGTGTTTCTGCAAGAACTTCATCACAACTTTAGCATCGTTCATCGGATAAGCTTCAGCCTCGACCCACTTGGACACATAATCTACTGCTACTAATATGTACTTGTGACCAAAAGACAGAGGGAAAGGACCAAGAAAATCAATACCCCAAACATTAAGCAATTCTACCTCAATGATATTTGTTCGAGCCATCTCATTCCTATTGGTGACATTTCCAACCCTCTGACATCGATCACACTTCTTTACGTAAGTGTATGCATCCTTGAATAGTGTTGGCCAAAAGAATCTGGCTTGCAATACTTTGGCCGCTGTACGTGTACCTCCGAAGTGTCCCCCACTCAGAGCTGAATGACAGTGGTATAAAGTCTTCGGTATTTCATCTTCTGTCACACATCTTCTAATCATCTGATCTGCACACTTCTTAAACAAATATGGTTCTTCCCAGAAATAGTACTTCACATCGTGAAGAAACTTTTTCCTTTGCTGATAAGTTTTATCAATCGGCATCAAACCATAAGCTAAATAGTTAGCAAAATCAGCAAACCAAGGAGTATTGTAGACATGATTTACCTTTAGTATGTGTTCATCTGGAAATGTCTCTTGGATCGGTAAAAGTGGAGAATTTCCTTCTTGCGACTCCAATCTGGATAAGTGATCTGTTACTTGATTTTCTACTACCCTTCGATCTTGAATTTCTAGATCGAACTCTTGAAGTAGAAGCACCCACCGGATCAATCTCGGCTTAGCATCTTTCTTGGCTAATAAGTACTTAATTGCGGAGTGGTCCGTATAGACAATCACTTTGGTACCTAAAAGATAAGATCGAAACTTGTCGAAAGCAAACACAATAGCAAGTAACTCTTTTTCCGTTACCGTATAGTTTAGTTGAGCTCCGATTAGAGTTCTACTTGCGTAGTAGATGGGATGAAACACTTTGTTCCTTCACTGGCCCATGATAGCTCCAATGGCGAAGTCACTTGCGTCACATATCAATATGAATGGTGAATCCCAGTCTGGCGTGACGATTATGGGTGCCGTGACTAATCGATTCTTCAGATTTTTGAAGGCTTTTAAGCATTCCTCATCAAACTTGAATACTGAGTCTTTCTACAATAGCTTGCATAAGGGTTTAGCCACTTTGGAGAAGTCCTTGATAAATCTTCGATAAAAACCGGCAAGACCCAAAAAGCTCCTAACACCTTTTACAGATGTTGGAGGTGGGAATTTCTCAATAACATCTACTTTTGCTTTGTCCACATCGATCCCATGTCTCGTTATCCGATGACCTAGAACAATTCCTTCTCGTACCATAAATGGCACTTTTCCCAGTTGAGTACGAGATTTGTTTCTTCGCATCGCCTCAGTACCTTAGCTAGATTGGCTAAGCAATCATCTTAAGTATCTCCAAATACTGAGAAATCATCCATGAAAACTTCCAAATACTTCTCAACCATGTCAGTAAAAATAGACATCATACATCTTTGAAATGTAGCTGGTGCATTACATAAACCAAATGGCATGCGTCTAAATGCAAAAGTACCGTACGGACAGGTGAATGTCGTTTTGTGTTGATCTTCCGGTACAACTGTAATTTGATTATACCCTGAGTATCCATCGAGAAAATAGTAGTAGTCTCATCCTGCGAGTCTATCCAGCATCTGGTCCAAAAACGGCAGAGGAAAGTGATCTTTCCTAGTCGCCTTGTTTAGCTTTCGGTAATCGATGCAGATTCTCCATCCCGTAACTGTCCTAGTTGGTATCAACTCGTTGTTCTCGTTCTCCATGATCGTGATACCTCCTTTCTTCGGCACGCACTGGACTGGACTCACCCATGAACTGTTTGAGATGGGGTAAATTATACCCGCATCCAACCACTTGATAATTTCCTTTTTCACAACATCTTTCATGATGGGGTTCAGTCTCCGTTGCCCATTAATCGTTCCTCTCTCGCCATCTTCTAATATGATCTTGTGCATGCATACAAATGGGCTAATACCGCAAATATCGGCTATGGTCCATCCGATAGCCTTCTTGAATTGTTTCAACACTATGATAAGTTTATCTTCTTATTCAGTAGTTAATTTGGCTGAAACAATCACAGGTAGAGTAGAGGCGTTACCTAAATAAACATATTTTAAGTGTGACGGTAATACCTTGAGTTCTAGCTTAGGTGGCTCTTCGATTGATACTTTTGGCTGCATGTAATCTCTTTTCTCTAATTCCAAAGATTCAAAATGGGATTGCAGATTAAATCCCTTTTGATTAGCTTCTAGCAAAGCCAAATATTCGTCCTCCTCTTCCTCATTTGGGGGATCCGATGTCAAAATTCTTTCCAATGGGTCATCAACACCGTTAAGTTCCTTCTCTACTATTAATTCCTCTAAATCGGCTATTGTAGAACAATCATCCATAGTGTCAGGAAATCGTATTGACTTAAAAACATTAAATGTTACTTGATCATCCTGAACACGCATAGTCAGCTCACCCTTTTGCACAGCAATAAGGGTCCTTCCAGTTGCTAAGAATGGTCTTCCTAGGATGATTGGCACTTTTTTGTCTGCTTCAAAGTCTAGAATTACAAAGTCAGTAGGAAAGATAAACTTATCTACACGTACCAATACGTCATCGATTTTTCCTTCTGGATGCGCTAAGGATCGATCTGCTAGTTGAAGTGTAACTGTAGTTGGTCTAACTTCTCTTATCCCCAACTTCCTAAATATTGACATAGGCATCAAGTTGATACTTTCACCTAAGCCACATAATGCTTTACCACAATATGTTGATCCAATGTTGCATGGTATGGTGAAACATCCAGGATCCTTCAATTTTGAGGGTAGTTTGTTCTGAAGATATGCACTGCATTCCTTCGTCAGAGCTACCATCTCAAATTATCCAAGTCTTCGTTTCTTTGACAAGATATCCTTCATGAACTTGACGTAGTTCGGCATTTGCTCAAGTGCTTCGACCAACGGGATGTTGATGTGCAGTTGCTTGAGTACGTCAAGGAACTTCTTGAATTGAATCTCCTGCTTCAGCTTCTGAAGTCTTTGAGGGTAAGGTGGTGGTGGTTTCATTACTGGAACTGATTCTGGTTTATTCGCCTTTGGTGGTAATTCTGCATCTAAGGACGTTGTTGGTTGATCAGAATTAATTGGTCCTGAGGTTACTTCGCATGGTTTTGCAGATATCAGTTCTGGTGAAACTGGGGTTTCAATTCTTGGTTGAACTTCTGAGTCTTGAACATCAGCTTGTTCCTTTTCAACTTCGACAGTGTTAGGCTCTATTATCTTTCCGTTCCTCAATTGCAACGCTTTGCAATGTTCCTTCCCCGGATTTCTCGGATTTTCTGTGTCACTAGGTAAAGCACCTTGTGGTCGGTTCCTAAGTTCAGTTGCAAGCTGGCCCACTTAGTTCTCCATATTCTTTAATGTAGCTGCTTGGCTCTGGATTAAAGCATCATTCTTTGCTAGATATGTCTTTAGCAAACTTTCTAGGCTATTGGATGCTTCAGCTTGAACTGGTTCTAAACTTGTTGTGGAAAATTAGGCGGCTGGGTTGGTCTGGGTTGGGTGTAAGGGGTACTGGTTCCAACCCCTTGGTTACTCCAGGAAAAATTTGGGTGGTTCCTCCATGATGGGTTATAAAAGTTAGATTGCAACCCTTGCCTTCCTCGGTTTTGGTTCTGATTGCCCATGTAGTACGCAGACTCTGGGTTCGACGGACATTCGTCAAACAAATGTCCCTCCCCACAATAGACACAGGCTATATTCTCAAATTGATTAGGCAGTTGTGCTACAAAACTATTAGACCCATTAGTAGTAAGGTTTTTAAGCATTGAGGATATTGATGATACTTGAGATGCGAGTGAAGTAAGAGCGTCTACTTCATGAATTCCAACGACTCATCTTCCTGACGCTGCTCGACTGGTTGGCCATTGATAGTTGTTGCTGGGAATCCTCTTGATAATTTCATAAGCCTTATTATAAGACTTAGAAAGGAGAGCACCATTAGCAGAGGCGTCCACTACCATCCTCGTGTGAGCGTTGAGACCATTATAGAATGTCTCAAGTTGAATGCAATGAGGAATTCCATGATGAGGGCATTTTCGTAATAACTCATTAAATCTTTCCCATGCCTCATACAAGGACTCGTCATCCATTTGGTCGAAAGCAGTGATCTCGTTCCTTAGCTTAGTATTTTTGCTAAGCGGAAAATACTTCATGAAGAATCTCTCGGCTAACTCTTGCCATGTAGAAATGGAGTTCGGTGGCAAAGAATTCAACCAGGCATGAGCTCTGTCCCTTAACGAATATGGGAACAACTTCAATCGTAAGGCATCCTCGAAAACTTCGGCTAACTTGAAAGAATCGCTCACTTACATGAATAGTATTAAGTGAAGATGAGGATCTTCAGTAGGCATTCCACTGAATTGGCCCACTGTCTGCAGCATCTGGAACATGACTGGCTTTAGCTTGAATTGTTGTGCCTCGATTTCGGGTCTCCTAATACCTAGATTAAGATTGTTAAGCACCGGCACGGCATATTGTCTTAAGGCTCTATCCCTATCATCAGCAATAAGGATAGGATTCTGAGCAGGGTTTGCTCCGTTTCCTTGGTTCATATTCTCGAAATTCATTCCTTCGGTCCTTCTCTAGTTCACTTGTCTTCTTCGTTGACGAAAGGTTCGTTCTATTTCAGGGTCCACAGGGAGTAAATCAATAATCTGGTCAATACTCATAAACACCTGAAATATCACAGAAAAACCGAGTAAGTAAAAATACGTAAAATAAATAAACCAAAATGCAAAACAGATTCACAAATAATGACTTTGAAAAACAGTCCCCGGCAACGGCGCCAAAAACTTGGAACGGTGGAAATGTGCAAGTGTACACAATCGTAACAAGTAATAAAGTGACAAGTAAATGTCGAGTTATCGTAGCCACAGGGACTGCAAAAGGATTATTTATGAAAATGGTGCAAACACTTTGGTGACAGAAAAATACTTGGTTTTGAGGAATATTTAAAAACTACAAGAAAAACAAAGTAAAAATAAAACAAAGTTTTAATGCACGATTTCAAAAACTGATTTTAATCAAGATGACATAATTGTGTTGGATTAATCACATTTCTTACCTTAGAATTATTAAGCTTGTGTTTATACTTGTTAAAACGTGGCAACTCAGTAATTTGCTAACTTATGAACATACTTACAAATAAAAATCCATTCATCTCTTGTACATATTTCTATGCAAATTCAAACGATTAAACAGACTTCTACTAGTAAACATGTTATTGCACATACATACTTATTAAATTAAACAATCTCTCACATATTCCTATGTCGATGCAAACGATTAATTCAACCTAACAAGCATATAAAAGATCATGTGAAGTAACAAAGTATTTTTACCTTAAAACAATTTAATCACAAAAATCTTGCAAGTTATGCAAGGCATATGTATCGTCAAATACAATGCTAATTTAATCTTCAGCTACCTTAGAAGAATTAAACATGCACAGATTAAGTATTGTGTCCATTAATTTCAATTTCAATGTGTAACATCCCGAATTAGGGGTTGTTTACGATTTATTTTATTTTCATGTGGTTGCCTGAAGAAATGCATATGTTGGTTGTTTGATATATTATAGGGTCTAGTCATAACCCTGGGCTAGGTCTGACCTAAGGCTGAAAATTTCTTTTTGTGCCTAAGGGGAGGAAGCCAGGTGAGATAAGGGTTAAGGGAAATTTTTGGTAAGGTAGTGACATGAGAACCCAAGTGGCAAGATGGTTGGGACGCTACCTGGGAGTTGAATGGTGCGGCAAGGCAGGGGTTCGAACCCCAGGAATCGCTTTGGGGAGTTTTTATTTTTTTGGCATTAAAGGAGCTGGGTGAAGAAGGCTTTAAAAATATTTTCGGCGAGGTTATGGCATGAAAGTCGGCCTGGAAAAGTGGCTTAGGAGTGCCACTTAAGGGCCTGGGGGCGTTTGGACTCAGGTTCGAGTCACCTTGGACGCAAGGGCGTTTTATTTTGTTTTGGCGTTAAAAAGGTAGGGGGCTAAGAAGGCCTTAAAAGAAATTTGGGAGCAGAGATGGACATGAAAGTCCAGGTGGTAAAGTGGCATGGGGCGTGTTAGGTGGTTGCGGCACGAGGTCCCGCGTTCGAGTCCTGATGGAAGCACAAGGATGTTTTGTTTTTGCCTTTGGCGTAAAGGCAAAGGGTAGCCAACGAGGGAGTGCTTAAAAGGAACTGGTGACGAGTTATGTCACAAAAGACGCCTTGGCCGAGTGGCTAAGGGCGCTATAGGAGGGCTGGGGCAGTGAGGTCTTGAGTTCGAGGAGTGGGAGCAACTGTTGGGCGTTTTATTTTTGCATTGGCGTTAATGCATGAAGGAGCCAAGGGATGAACGCTTAAAAGGAATTTGTGTCGGGTTTATGTCACGAGATGAGCAATGGCAGAGTGGCAGGAGGCGAGGAGTGTCTTCTTCAGGTCTCGGGTTCGAGACCTAGGGGCAGCAATGGAGGTTTATTTTTTTTTCCTTTTTGGCCGGCGTGAGTTAGTGGCTGCATGGGCATTTTAATGCATGAAGATGCTTGATGGGTTGCTATTATTTTTAATTTGTATTGGAAGTATGGGTTGAATTTCCTTATTTTATTTATTGAAGGAAGGAATTAAGTGATGGGGTAGTGATGGGAAGAGTAATAAACAATGTTTTATTGTTTTTGGTGATGGGCAATTATCAAAAAAAAGAATGAAAGAGAAGCATGGCCGAATGAGGCTTTGTCTTGGGAGCTTGCTTGGTCGGCCTTGAGTAGCATTGGGGGGTGCCGAAATTCTTCTAATGGTCCTTCTTTTCTTTCCATTTTGTTTGGCCGAATTCTCTCTAGCCACATTGCTCTAAATTTTTCAAAACTCCTTTCTTCATTTGTTTCTACTTGGCCGAATCTATCACCCCTTGTTACTCAAAATTTTATCCATCATCTCATGTTGGCCGAAGATCTTCATCAACACTTAGGAGCCATGGTTGGAATCTTTTTACGTGTAGTCTCTTCAAGGAAGCAATAAAGGTGAGTATTCTTTTTTAGCAATCGGTTCTCTTCTCTTCCCTTATGGTGTGCCGAAAGTTTGAGTTTAGGCCTTGGTAAGGTTGGTCGAATTTGTTTAGGGCCTTAATAGTGTATCTTTTGTGTGTAGCCGACGCTAAGGGGCTTGGAAGGTGTCTTTCGGGTCTCGCTTCTTCAAGGTAAGGTGGCATGTAATTTCGGCCAAAGGTTCTGGATATGGATTTATGTATTAAAGTCGAATCTGACATTTGGTGTGTAGGATCTCGACTATTCAAGGCACAAGGGAAATTTCAGGATTTCGATAGGCAAGGTAAGAGGTTATCGATATTCGGCCAAAGGCCATTTTTGGTATCTAAGTATGACCGAATGTGCACTCTGGGTTTAAGGGCAAATCGGCCAAGGGGAAATCAGAGGTTTTCGAGTTTTCAAATCACGTTGGTAAGTGCTAATAAAGGTTCGGCCTAAGGCCATATTCTATTTTGGGTACGATCAGTCCTTCGGGATATAATGGTGTGGCCGAATGGCCTTGTTAATGACCCTATGGTTTGGCCGAATGTAGGAGCAAGGGATCTAGTATGGTAGATCGATTCTTTGGGTTTTCGTTATTGAGTAGTTCGGGATTCACTTAGACTTACGTTTAATCAGGTGTGTAAACTCTTACACACTTTATTAGTATAGACTGTTATTATGATGATATATATAACCTCTCATGTAGTAACTTTGCCCTGTGGGCATAAGCTTGGATTTCGGGTAAGTCCCCTATTACTTGATCTATGATGTATGTTGTGTATGCCATCATATGCTGTTAAATGCTATGCTATATACAAATGCATGATATATGGGATCATGATACTTGTTATGTGAGCATGATGATGGTGGGATTGATGAGAGCAGGGAGATGATCTCTATGGACTGTCACCAGTGGTTTTGACCACACGATGGGTTGGCCCCATCATTTGATATTTGTGACTTCGGTCACCAGTGGTTTGGTACCACCAGTGGTTTTGACCACACCGTTGATATAATTTGTGACTAAGTCCCAGTGGTTTGGCACCACCAGTGGTTTTGACCACATATTGATATTTGTGACTTCGGTCACCAGTGGTTTGGTACCACCAGTGGTTTTGACCACATGTTGATATTGTGACCTATGGTCATCAGTGGTTTTGACCACACGATGGGTTGGCCCCATCACTTGATATATTTGTGACTTCGGTCACCAGTGGTTTGGCACCACCAGTGGTTTGGTACCACACGGGGTAGAAAAAGGAGTATGGATGGCTAGCTTGGGTTGCATATTTGTATGTCTTACTAATATCTTGTGTATGAGGTGCATTTTCGGGTTGGGGATTTATACACTGAGTCTTGGTGACTCACCACTTCCCATATCACTTTGCAGGTGAGTAGATCGCGGAGATGGAGCCGGAGAGGACTCGAGGCGGCCATGCTTGTTCCTCGGACTTGAAATTTTATTTCGCACCGTTTAAGTTTATTATTTACTAAATTTTGGTTTGGTTTGTAATATGGCCACTAATTATTATTTGGATGTTTAAGTAGTTGCTTTTAGTTTATTTCTATTATATTACTAATGAACCTATAAACTGTTAAATCAATCGGTTAAAAGTAACATTTTCAAAATAAGTACTCGTACGCGTTTTCAAAGACGATACCATCGGGTAGCAAAATTCACCAAGTTAACGACAACTCCGATGTTTCTAAAAATTTAAATGATCAAATGGTTTCAAAGGAAAAAGGTTTCAACTCAACCGTGGTTATCAAATCAATCCATCTGAGTTTTAGCAAACACCGTTTTATAACCTCAACAATATTTTCAGATTTCCACTGTTAATCCAAATCATTCAAAACGTTTTTACTTCGTGACATACCAGATCCGGTCAAGGCTCGTGGGCCGGGTTTGGGGTGTTACATATTTGGTATCAGAGCCAGGTTCAAAACTCGGCTGTGGGGGCCCAAGGCCCAAAAATGTTTTCTTGATAGGCCTCTGTGAAATATTACGATAATGGTTTTGAACAACATGGCATCGAGTCTCCGGCACCAATCCGCTCAGGTAAGTATTTCTAACCTCTGTGTGAATTATTATCTGTAAAGGGGTAGAAATGGAACGTAGATAGTATGAAAGGTATGTGAACCCTAGGACTAGTTTACCCCAACAATCACATAAGACTTTAATTGCCTAATTAAACAAACCTATGACTAAGTCGCCGAGTTAGGATGTGGTAACCCTTGTGCGCATGTCTAGGATTGGATCTGGAAGAGTCGGGTATTTAAGCAGTCCTAGTGACTCACCTTCTCTTCGCAGGAATCCTACCTGGTGCGTAGCTTCGGTTCACCCTAACCGTGAGGACTTGTTCATAGGCTAAACCCAATTACTAAAACCCGAAAGGGAACTAGCCGTATTTTTATAAAAACTCTCGTTTTAAAACTCTTAAAAGTTACCCTTTAACTTGTGAGAACTATTTTACAAAAATTTTCGAAAAAAATTTTTGATTTATGGAGATTACAAAAAACCCTTAGTGGTAAAGTTACAAAAATGCCCCTGGTTTCTAAAATTACTAAGCTATCCCCAAATTCAACAAATCTTTCTTATTTTACAAGCATGCCCAAAACCCCAAACTTATAAAATTACCAAAATAACCCTGGTTTTCAAAATATTTGCAACACTACCAATTTGGAGAACAAGTTTCCAAAAAGTACCCTTAAAGTTTTGCAATATCTCGGAATTATTGAAACCTTACAAATTTACCCCGGCTTATTACCAAAATACCCCTGTAGGGCAAATGACGAAAATACCCCCGGGATAGGAATTGGACAAAAAGGTGATGGAATAAGTGAATGTGTATCTTTGAATTAGGATAGGAGACTTGAAACTTGTTTGATCGAAAGAACAACTTTTAAACTCCGTTCATAAAATTTCTTCGCCGATAATCAGTGGAACAATGACTAACTCATAAAACTTTTTAAGACAGATCGCGCGATAAGAGATGAGTTCTAGAGGACGCGGCCGTCGAGGACGGGGTAGAGGCAGGATGGCTGTGTCAGAACCCGTTAGGTCGGGCCAGGGATCTGATAATGAGATACCACCTCCACCACCAGCCCCAACTTTTGGTGTTGGACAACAGGATCAGACAGGGGGCGAGTCAGTATCACAGGCTATGCTGCGAGTTCTAGAGATGATGGCTGGGGCAAGTAGAGGTACAGGAGCTCGGAAATCTGTGCCTAAGCGACTCCGAGTGAATGGGGCGGAGATATTCCGGGGTGTGTCAGGTGTGGCCCCCAGTACGGCGGAGTATTGGCTGGAATCAACTGAGAGGATCATGGATGACTTGGATTTTTCAGCTGAGGAAAAACTGAAGGGTATAATCTCTCTACTTCGGGATGAGTCCTACCAGTGGTGGCTCACCGTAAGGGATGGAGCGATAGCGGAGGATCTCACATGGGAATTCTTTAGGGCAGCCTACCAGAGGAAATATATAGGAGCTAGCTACGTGGATGCACAACGAAAGGCTTTCTTGAACCTGGTTCAGGGTAATAAGACGGTGGCAAAGTATGAGGTTGAATTTCTCCGATTGAGTAGGTATGCTCGTGGTATTGTGGGTACTGAGTATGAACGCTGTGTCAGATTTGAGGATGGGCTGTGGGATGAGCTGAGGATGATGATAGCTCCGCAACAGGAGCGGGAGTTCGCTGTTCTAGTAGAGAAGGCTAAAGTTGCTGAAGGGGTAAGACAATCTTTTAGACGGAATCAGGATAGGAGCTGGAATAAGAGGAGCTCCGGATCTTCGAGGTTTTCAGGAAATCAGCAGAAAAGGGCAAGGTATGGTGGGTTAGATCAAGCTGCTAGGCCTGCTGCTGCTACTGCTAATACTCAATGGCTGCCACGGTGTGCTCGATGTGGAAAGTCTCACACGGGGGAGTGTTGGAAAGGTAATCGGGGATGCTTTGAATGTGGGTCCGTGACACATCGAGTTAGGGATTGTCCAAAAAAGGCAGCTAGGCTAAGGTCTGAGGGTCAGGAACTTCCACTGAATAGGAGGGATAACCAGCAGCCACCGAGAGGTCGTGGTGCAGGAAGGGGAGGTAATGGTGCTGGCAGAGGTCGTGGGACATCGAGTGGAGGTACCGATGGTACTGAGGCTAGGCAACCTAGTTTGGTCTATGCTGCGAGGCGTCAAGAGGAGGGCGACACATCGGACGTCATAACCGGTATGTTTTTGATCTTTGGAGTACCCTATAGCACCTTGATTGATGTTGGCTCGACTCACTCATACATTGCTAGTAGCGTAGCGAAAACTCTGAACTTAGACTTTGAGCTTACTTCTAAGAAGGTGACTGTGTTAAGCCCTCTAGGTCACTCTGTAGAAGTAAATAAACTCTATAGGGATGTACCCCTAGAACTCCAAGGGGTCGTGTTCTTGGCTGACTTGATGGAACTACCGTTTAGGGAGTTCGATCTGATTCTCGGGATGGATTGGCTTGTAAAGTATCAAGCTAGCCTGGATTGCGCAGCTAAGCGCATGGTGTTAAAGACCGTGAAAGGAGATGAGGTAGTGATGATAGGTAAGAGGAGAGATTACCTGTCTAATTTGGTTTCTGCATTGAAGGCGGAAAGGATGGTTAGGAAGGGTTGTGAGGCATATGTGGTGCATGTTCGTTCCTTGGAAGCTAAGGATACATCTGTGAGAGATGTGCGGACTGTAAGGGAGTATGTTGATGTGTTTCCAGAAGAACTCCCGGGTCTACCTCCTGATCGTGAGGTTGAGTTTGGTATAGATTTGTTACCCGAAACCGCGCCAGCATCTATAGCTCCGTATCGGATGGCACCGAAAGAATTAGTGGAGTTGAAGGCACAGATCCAGGAGTTGTTAGATAGAGGATTCATCCGACCGAGTGTATCGCCTTGGGGAGCTCTAGTGCTTTTTGTCAAGAAGAAGGATGGAACAATGATGATGTGTATAGACTACCGATAGCTGAACAAACTGACAATAAAGAACAGGTATCCTTTGCCCAGGATTGATGATTTGTTCGATCAACTCAAGGGTGCATCGGTTTTCTCTAAGATCGACCTCAGATCGGGGTATCATCAGCTCAAGGTGAAGGAAGCTGATATCCATAAGACGGTATTCCGTACTCGGTATGGGCACTACGAGTTTCTGGTAATGCCTTTTGGTTTGACGAATGCACCAGCCGCGTTTATGGACCTGATGAACCGGGTTTTCCAACCCTATCTGGATCGGTTCGTCGTAGTGTTTATAGACGACATTTTGGTGTACTCAAAGTCTGAAGAGGAGCATGACGCACACCTTCATGTGGTTCTGCAAGTGCTAAGGGAGAAACAGTTGTACGCCAAATTCAGCAAGTGCGAGTTCTGGCTTAAGGAGGTAACTTTCTTAGGGCATGTGGTTTCAGCTGAGGGAATCAGGGTGGATCCTAGTAAGATTGAGGCAGTGTTGGAGTGGAAACCACCAAAGTCGGTTACGGAAATCCGGAGTTTTCTGGGGTTGGCAGGATATTACAGAAGATTCGTGGAAAATTTCTCCTTAATCGCAGCACCATTGACCAAGTTGTTGAGAAAAGGAGTTCCGTTTGTGTGGTTTGAGAAGCAACAAGAGAGCTTCAACAAACACAAGAAGTTTTTGACAGAAGCACCAGTCATGATTCAGCCTGAGTCAGGAAAGGAATTCACTGTGTATTGTGATGCATCGCATACTGGTTTAGGGTGTGTCTTGATGTAAGAAGGAAAGGTGGTCGCTTATGCGTCACGGCAATTGAGGCCACACGAAGGTAACTATCCGACACATGATTTGGAATTAGCTGCTGTGGTTTTTGCCTTGAAGATTTGGAGGCACTATTTGTATGGGGAGAAGTCGGTGGTGTACTCGGATCACAAGAGTCTGAAGTACCTCTTAACCCAAAAAGATTTAAATCTGAGGCAGCAGAGGTGGATCGAATACCATCCAGGCAAGGCTAATGTAGTCGCTGATGCTTTGAGTCGTAAAGTGGTGGCAGAATTGAGAGCAATGTTTGTTCACCTAAGTCTCTATGAGGATGGTAGTCTTCTGGCGGAATTGCAGGTAAAACCGTCTTGGATCAATGAGGTGAAAGAGAGGCAGTTGACCGACGAAATTTTGAGTACTCGGAGGTTGCAAGTACAGAATGGTGAGGCCGAAGGTTTCAGCTTGGGTAGTGATGGAGTGTTGTATTTTCAGGGAAGAGTATGTATGCCTAAGGATGATGAATTGAGGCAGCGGATACTTAAAGAAGCGCATAGCAGCCCGTACGCTATGCATCCTGGAGGCAGCAAGATGTGTCGGGATTTAAGGGAGCAGTTTTGGTGGCCGGGTCTTAAGCGGGAAGTAACCGAGATAGTGGGCAAGTGTCTGACATGCCAGCAAGTTAAGGCTGAGCATCAGTTGCCATCAGGGCTGTTACAGCCGGTAAATATCCCACAGTGGAAGTGGGAGGGGATCACGATGGATTTTGTAAGTGGGCTTCCCCTTACGCCCAGTAAGAAAGACTCTATATGGGTGATAGTAGATCGGGTATCTAAATCGGCCCATTTTATACCGGTAAGGGTTGACTACTCGCTTCAAAGGTTAGCCAAGCTGTATATAGCTGAGATAGTGCGGTTGCATGGAGTACCTGTGTCCATTATCTCTGATAGAGATCCCCAGTTCACGTCGAGATTCTGGAAGGCCTTACATCAGGCATTGGGTACGAAGTTGAATTTCAGCACGGCCTTTCATCCACAGTCTGACGGACAATCTGAGAGAGTAATCTAGGTTTTGGAAGATATGTTAAGGGGCTGTGTTTTGGACTTCCGTGGTAGTTGGGAGGAGTACCTACCCTTGGCAGAATTCGCTTATAACAACAGTTATCAAGCGAGCATTCAGATGGCACCATATGAGGCGCTGTATGGTCGGAAATGCCGTACTCCTACCTGTTGGACAGAACTGGGTGAACGTCAGATGTTGGGTCCAGAGTTGGTGGTAGAGACGGAAGCTAAGGTGAGGGTAATTCGGGCTCGTCTGAAGGAGGCGTCGGACAGGCAGAAATCCTACGCTGATTTTAAGCGCAGAGATGTGGAGTATGCAGTGGGTGATAAGGTCTTCTTGAAGGTATCACCTTGGAAGAAGGTGCTGAGGTTTGGCCGGAAGGGCAAGCTAAACCCTAGGTTCATCGGGCCGTACACAGTGTTGAAACGTGTGGGACCAGTAGCTTACCAGCTTGAATTGCTGGTAGAATTAAGTCTGATTCATGACGTCTTCCATGTGTCAATGCTTAGGCGCTATCGATCAGATCCATCACACATCGTGCCGATTGCGGATATTGAGGTGAGCGCAGACTTGTCTTTTGAGGAGGAGCCGTTACAGATTTTGGACCGAGATATCAAAGTTCTGAGAAGGAAGTCGGTACCGTTGGTAAAGGTGTTATGGTGAAACCATAGTACGGAAGAGGCCACATGGGAACCCGAGGATATGATGCGGTAGCAATACCCCCAACTCTTCTGATCCAGGTAATTCTGAGGACGAAATTATTTTTAAGGGGGGTAGAACTGTAACATCTCGAATTAGGGGTTGTTTACGATTTATTTTGTTTTCATGTGGTTGCCTAAAGAAATGCATATGTTGGTTGTTTGATATATTTTAGGGTCTAGTCATAACCCTGGGCTAGGTCTGACCTAAGGCTGAAAATTTCTTTTTGTGCCTAAGGGGAGGAAGCCAGGTGAGATAAGGGTTAAGGGAAATTTTTGGTAAGGTAGTGACATGAGAACCCAAGTGGCAAGATGGTTGGGACGCTACCTGGGAGTTGAATGGTGCGGCAAGGCAGGGGTTCGAACCCCAGGAATCGCTTTGGGGAGTTTTTATTTTTTTGGCATTAAAGGAGCTGGGTGAAGGAGGCTTTAAAAATATTTTCGGCGAGGTTATGGCATGAAAGTCGGCCTGGAAAAGTGGCTTAGGAGCGCCACTTAAGGGCCTGGGGGCGTTTGGACTCAGGTTCGAGTCACCTTGGACGCAAGGGCGTTTTATTTTGTTTTGGCGTTAAAAAGGTAGGGGGCTAAGAAGGCCTTAAAAGAAATTTGGGAGCAGAGATGGACATGAAAGTCCAGGTGGTAAAGTGGCATGGGGCGTGTTAGGTGGTTGCGGCACGAGGTCCCGCGTTCGAGTCCTGATGGAAGCACAAGGATGTTTTGTTTTTGCCTTTGGCGTAAAGGCAAAGGGTAGCCAACGAGGGAGTGCTTAAAAGGAACTGGTGACGAGTTATGTCACAAAAGACGCCTTGGCCGAGTGGCTAAGGGCGCTATAGGAGGGCTGGGGCAGTGAGGTCTTGAGTTCGAGGAGTGGGAGCAATTGTTGGGCGTTTTATTTTTGCATTGGCGTTAATGCATGAAGGAGCCAAGGGATGAACGCTTAAAAGGAATTTGTGTCGGGTTTATGTCACGAGATGAGCAATGGCAGAGTGGCAGGAGGCGAGGAGTGTCTTCTTCAGGTCTCGTTCGAGACCTAGGGGCAGCAATGGAGGTTTATTTTTTTTTCCTTTTTGGCCGGCGTGAGTTAGTGGCTGCATGGGCATTTTAATGCATGAAGATGCTTGATGGGTTGCTATTATTTTTAATTTGTATTGGAAGTATGGGTTGAATTTCCTTATTTTATTTATTGAAGGAAGGAATTAAGTGATGGGGTAGTGATGGGAAGAGTAATAAACAATGTTTTATTGTTTTTGGTGATGGGCAATTATCAAAAAAAAGAATGAAAGAGAAGCATGGCCGAATGAGGCTTTGTCTTGGGAGCTTGCTTGGTCGGCCTTGAGTAGCATTGGGGGGTGCCGAAATTCTTCTAATGGTCCTTCTTTTCTTTCCATTTTGTTTGGCCGAATTCTCTCTAGCCACATTGCTCTAAATTTTTCAAAACTCCTTTCTTCATTTGTTTCTACTTGGCCGAATCTATCACCCCTTGTTACTCAAAATTTTATCCATCATCTCATGTTGGCCGAAGATCTTCATCAACACTTAGGAGCCATGGTTGGAATCTTTTTACTTGTAGTCTCTTCAAGGAAGCAATAAAGGTGAGTATTCTTTTTTAGCAATCGGTTCTCTTCTCTTCCCTTATGGTGTGCCGAAAGTTTGAGTTTAGGCCTTGGTAAGGTTGGCCGAATTTGTTTAGGGCCTTAATAGTGTATCTTTTGTGTGTAGCCGACGCTAAGGGGCTTGGAAGGTGTCTTTCGGGTCTCGCTTCTTCAAGGTAAGGTGGCATGTAATTTCGGCCAAAGGTTCTGGATATGGATTTATGTATTAAAGTCGAATCTGACATTTGGTGTGTAGGATCTCGACTATTCAAGGCACAAGGGAAATTTCAGGATTTCGATAGGCAAGGTAAGAGGTTATCGATATTCGGCCAAAGGCCATTTTTGGTATCTAAGTATGACCGAATGTGCACTCTGGGTTTAGGGGAAAATCGGCCAAGGGGAAATCAGAGGTTTTCGAGTTTTCAAATCACGTTGGTAAGTGCTAATAAAGGTTCGGCCTAAGGCCATATTCTGTTTTGGGTACGATCAGTCCTTCGGGATATAATGGTGTGGCCGAATGGCCTTGTTAATGACCCTATGGTTTGGCCGAATGTAGGAGCAAGGGATCTAGTATGGTAGATCGATTCTTCGGGTTTTCGTTATTGAGTAGTTCGGGATTCACTTAGACTTACGTTTAATCAGGTGTGTAAACTCTTACACACTTTATTAGTATAGACTGTTATTATGATGATATATATAACCTCTCATGTAGTAACTTTGCCCTGTGGGCATAAGCTTGGATTTCGGGTAAGTCCCCTATTACTTGATCTATGATGTATGTTGTGTATGCCATCATATGCTGTTAAATGCTATGCTATATACAAATGCATGATATATGGGATCATGATACTTGTTATGTGAGCATGATGATGGTGGGATTGATGAGAGAAGGGAGATGATCTCTATGGACTGTCACCAGTGGTTTTGACCACACGATGGGTTGGCCCCATCATTTGATATTTGTGACTTCGGTCACCAGTGGTTTGGTACCACCAGTGGTTTTGACCACACCGTTGATATAATTTGTAACTAAGTCCCAGTGGTTTGGCACCACCAGTGGTTTTGACCACATATTGATATTTGTGACTTCGGTCACCAGTGGTTTGGTACCACCAGTGGTTTTGACCACATGTTGATATTGTGACCTATGGTCATCAGTGGTTTTGACCACACGATGGGTTGGCCCCATCACTTGATATATTTGTGACTTCGGTCACCAGTGGTTTGGCACCACCAGTGGTTTGGTACCACACGGGGTAGAAAAAGGAGTATGGATGGCTAGCTTGGGTTGCATATTTGCATGTCTTACTAATATCTTGTGTATGAGGTGCATTTTCGGGTTGGGGATTTATACACTGAGTCTTGGTGACTCACCCCTTCCCATATCACTTTGCAGGTGAGTAGATCGCGGAGATGGAGCCGGAGAGGACTCGAGGCGGCCATACTTGTTCCTCGGACTTGAAATTTTATTTCGCACCGTTTAAGTTTATTCTTTACTAAATTTTGGTTTGGTTTGTAATATGGCCTCTAATTATTATTTGGATGTTTAAGTAGTTGCTTTTACTTTATTTCTGTTATATTACTAATGAACCTATAAACTGTTAAATCAATCGGTTAAAAGTAACGTTTTCAAAATAAGTACTCGTACGCGTTTTCAAAGACGATACCATCGGGTAGCAAAATTCACCAAGTTAACGATAAATCCGATGTTTCTAAAAATTTAAATGATCAAATGGTTTCAAAGGAAAAAGGTTTCAACTCAACCGTGGTTATCAAATCAATCCATCTGAGTTTTAGCAAACACCGTTTTATAACCTCAACAATATTTTCAGATTTCCACTGTTAATCCAAATCATTCAAAACGTTTTTACTCCGTGACATACCATATTCGGTCAAGGCTCGTGGGCCGGGTTTGGGGTGTTACACAATGCGTTTAAATAATTAATTCATTAGCTATCTAAACAATTATAATGCCAGATAACTTAACATGATTTTACTTAATCAAACATTTCACCGAGGCCTTTAACAACAGAAACACAATTTTAATAATCTAAGAGAGCGAAATGAAATCAAACCAACACGAATTAAATTCAAGCTAAATTGATTAAATTAAAAATTTCAAAAGCATGTATATTCATAAGCATGTTTGTCAAAACAACAAATAATTTAAAGAGATAGGGAACAAGAAACAAATCCGGTGGCTCTCCGTGGCTTGTCTGATTGATCCCTTCTTCGTTCTTCGTTGTCCTCGGCTATCAAGGGGCTTATGAAAACTTCAATTGCTGCTTCAAATGGCTGGAAAACACCTCTTTTCCAAGAGGGGAAATCGGCACAAGAACACAAAAAAAGGAAAAGGGGAAATGGGGAATTGAGAGAAAATGAGAGAGAAGAATGTGAAGGCTTGAGGTGTGTTTTGAATGAGCAGCTAGGGGCTGTATTTATAGGTGTTTAAGGCTGATAAAAATAGCAATTACCAGCAGCAAAAGAGGCTCCCTTGGCCGGCCATCCCATGTGGCAAAGTTGAATGTTTCAACTTTGCTAAATATAGCATGGGGCAATCTAAAAAGCCATGAATTTTGGAGGGGTGAATGAGATTTTGAAAGATCTTCAAGGACTCCTTTGCAAGCTGAATTAATCAGCTAATAAGCTGATTTGGGCCTTCATTGTGGACGGTTTAGGCTGCCCAAGTGGTGGCTGGTCCGGTTCACTCGGTTCGGTTCATCCAGTGCGGTTCAACTAGCCCTTTCTTCCATAATTAATTAATAAATATTTATTTAGCCCAAATTAAATGGGGAATAAATTAAATTAAATTAAATTATGATTAAATCTTCATAATTGGACCGTCTTGGGCTAGAAATAAATTTGCCTTGAACTTCAAATTGTTTCTCAGTTTTGTTCTTCGAGCAGTGTCTGTCGTGCCGATTTTCGCCCTTTGTGCGAATCTGTCGAAAATAGTCAAAATTAAGCAAAATTTACTATAAAATTAATTAAAATTCATCATGTTCATATTCTTAGCACACTTTAATTATTTTATAATATTTAATTATTTTTCGACAAGAATTTACTCGAAACCACATGAATTTGGGTCAAAAAGGGCATGAAAAAGTATATAAATTTTCGTGTTTCCAATAGTCTTTCTTTATCGCATTTGGGTACGACACACGTGGTTGGTACTCTATAATTACCGGGTTTGGTTTATCATGGCTTACCTCAACCTTACCTTCCTCTACCACATTCTCTTGCTTCAATTTTGGTTCATCTAAATCATGAGCAATTATTGCTTGAGGTTGCTCTCTTAGGTTAGTTTCGGTGTTGCTAGGCAAGATACCTTGTGGTCTTTCTGAGATCAGCTTAGCAAGTTGACCTAATTGATTCTCGAGCTCTTGGATTGACGCTTGTTGATTTTTAAGCGCTGTTTCGGTGTTTTGGAGGTGTGTTTCAGACACCGAGATAAATTTCGTTAGCATCTCCTCAAGGTTCGGCTTCTTTTCTTGCTGGTGAGGTGGTTGTTGAAAGCCTGGAGGAAGTTGCGGAATTTGATTACCTTGACCACCCCACAAGAAATTGGGATGGTACCTCCAACCTACATTGTAAGTGTTACTGTAAAGATTATTTTGAGGTCTAGAATAGTTACCCATATAGTTGACTTGTTCGTTCTTTGTACTAGGGTTGTAGGCTAGATATTCTGTGTTGTTCACCCCTCTTCCATATGTATCGTACTGTATTACTGGATGTACCTGCGTAGAACCATACCAACCATCAATTTTTCTATTTAAAAGCTCTACCTGGTTAGATAACATGGTGACCGCGTCAAGGTTGAAAACATTGGCTGCTTTAGTAGGCTTTGTCCTCATAAATTGCCACTGATAATTATTCAGTGACATCTCTTTGGTTTCTGCGAGCGGTATGTTCTATTTCACTATCAAAAATCAAGGGTCCTGACGGGTTCCTCCTAGTCATAAACTAGAATTACCTGCCAGAAGCAAATAAAAGAAGAATTATCAAAGTTGAAAGCAAAATAAAAATAAAAATAAAAGTAAATTGCAAAAATAAAAATGGCTAAAATAATAAAAATTGAGCGTTCTTAATATTTTAGATCCCCGGCAGCGGCGCCAAAAACTTGATCGTGTGTTAAAGTCTTAAAATTTTATAAAAAGAATGATCGAGCCTAGAAACTAACTATGACAATGATTGAGGCAAGTGCATCTATCGAACAGTAGTATAGTTTAATGGCAAGACCGGATTGTCGAACCCAAAGGAACCAAAAGTACTAATACTAACTTTCTTTTTATTATTTAGCCTAAAATCAAAGTGAATTATTAATTAATCTAAAATTAACTAACTATCAAGCTAAAGATGCAAAGACAAAGAGAATGAATTGGGGAAAATACTTGTGGGAAAAACCAATTGGTTGAGACAATACCCGAGGAAGAATCCACCTAGACTTCACTTGTTATTTAACTCTGAACTAGACGATCTATTCACTTGACTTGATCTGTAGGATTCCCTAATGTATATTAATACCTCTCTCGAGGCTACTAACGTCTAACCCTAGCTTGATTAATTGAAATCTCTTTCTAATTAAAACCCTAGAATTGCATTATCTCGATCTATGGACTCCTATATTAGGTTTGACCCTAATCCGGTAGATTTTCGTCATCCTATCTCTAGGGTTGCGATCAACTCCGCTTAATTATGCTAGATCTACTCTTAGACAGGGTCTATTCCCCCTCTGCCTAAGCACATCAATACTTGAATCAATATCTTGAAATATTAAAACAAGAATTAAGAACACATAATTAAGAACAAATCAAGTATTTATCATATAGTTCAGAAAACAATAACAAAATCCGTCTTAGGTTTCATCCCCCTCAGGTATTTGAGGGTTTAGTTCATAATAATAAAAGAATACATCTCAGAAGAAAATATAAAGCAAAACATAAGAAAAACCCTAAAACCCCCTGAAGGAATTGAAGACAAGATCCTCTGTCTTGAGTATGATTCCGGTTTCTTGAGATGAATCAACTGGCTTTCTTCGAGTAAATTCCACAATTCTGGCCTCTCTGGCTCGGCTCTTTGGCCTAACTGGACGCCCCTTGAAGGTTTGCCTCTAGGGTTTTTATTTAGGCTTTTGGAATGTCTTTCTTTGCCTCTAAGTACCCTAATCCGAGTGAAATTTCTCTTTGTCAAGGTAGGGGCACGCCCATGGCACATGCCCGTGTGAATCGTGGCCAGGCCGTGTTCGGGTCTATTAAGGAGGCACGACCGTGTGGTCTTGGGCCCAGGCCGTGTCAATTTCGTAATTTGGCCCATTTACTCCATTTTAGGCCCGTTTCTTGTTATTTTCATCCTCCGGTGCTTTTCTAAGTATAAAACATGAAATTAAAGGATTAAGAGCACCAAATTCCACAATTCAAGGCTTAAATCATTCAAAAGTTTGCTAAATGTGGGATTAAAATATGTATATATTACGGTTTATCACAAGTGGGCGACAAAGTATTTCTGAAAGTGTCCCCGTGGAAGAAAATATTGAGATTTGATCGGAAGGGGAAATTGAGTCCACGATTCATAGGTCCGTATGAGATTACCAAAAGAATCGAGCCAGTGGCATACCGGTTGGCTTTACCAGTTGAGTTAGAGAAAATACACAATGTGTTCTATGTATCAATTTTAGGGCGTTATCGCTCCGATCCTTCACATGTGATTCCTCCAACAGAAATTGAGATACGACCGGATATGACATATGAAGAGGAGCCGATTAAAATCTTGGCTCAAGAGGTGAAACGGTTGAGGAACAAGGACATAGCCTCAGTAAAAGTGTTATGGCAGAAACACGATGTAGAAGAAGCTACTTGGGAACTGAAAGAAGCCATGAGAGAGCAATATCCAAACCACTTTACCGGTAAGAATTTCAAGGGCGAAAATCTTTAAAGGGGGAGAGTTGTAACAGCCCGATTTTGGGGCTAGTCAGAACAGTGGTTTCGAGACCACTAAATCGAGGTTGAGGAAAATTATTTTGATGTTATTTTATGTGTTATGACATTAATATATGGCTATGTGAAAATTTTGATGCTTTAATTTATGCGATAGCATGTTTAATTGAAAAAGGACTAAATCACATAAAGTGCGAAAGTTCTATTTTTCAAGGTAGAGGTGTCTAATAACCTTAGAATGTTAAATTGGAGGTCCTTAAAGTGCAATTAGGCCATTAGCAGGGTATGGCCGGTGATCGCTGCAACCAGAGCTTTAAAAATTTATAAAAGAATGATCGAACCTGGAGACTAACTCTGACAACGATTAAAGGCAAGTGTACCTATCGAACAGTAGTATAGCTTAGGCAAGACCGGATTATCGAACCCAAAGGAACTAAAAGTATTAATACTCACTTTCTTTTTATTATTTAACCTAAATTAAAGTGAAGGTTGCTTTTAAATTATATTGTCAAAAACTTAAGCTAAGAACACAAAGACAAGAAGAACGAATTGGAAAATAACTTTGAAGAAAAACTCAGTTGATTGCGACGATACCTTCAGGAAGAATCCACCTAGACTTCACTTATTATCTAACCCCAAATTATATGATTTCTTTACTTAGCTTGATCCGTGAGACTCCCTAACATATATTAAACCCTCTCTCGAGGCGAATAACGTCTAACCCTAGGTTAATTAGTGGAACTCTCGTTCACTTATAATAACCCCCCAGGATAGCAGTAAATCGATCAATGGACTCTCATATTAGGTTTCACCCTAATCTGGCAAAATCTCGTAACCCTATCTCTAGGCGTTCGATCAACTCCGCTTAATTATGTTAGATCTTCTCTTATGAAGGGTCTATTCCTCCTCCACCTAATCACATTAGATTTGGATTAAGCAACATAATTAAGAACAAACTAAGTAATTCACCATATAACTTAAAAATCAAATGACAAGATTCATCTAAGTTTCATCCCCTTCAGGTATCTAAGGGGCTTAGTTTATAACGAATAAACAAAACATAGCAAGAGAAAAGATAAAACAAAACATAAGAAATTCCTAAAACCCCCTAAAGGAATTGAAGGAGAATTTCGCCGTCTTGAGTATGATTCCGGCTTCTTGGGATGGATCAACTGGCTATCCTCGTGTCATTCCTTTAACTCTGACCTTCTCGGCTTGGCTCCTTGGCCTAGCTTTCGATGCCTTTCAAAGGTGGTACTTGGGGGATATATATAGGCTCTTGGAATGCGATTCTTTCTCCCTAAGTATCCTTTTTTGACTGAAATTGCTCTTTCCAGCGACAGAGGCACGGCCATGTCACACGCCCGTATGGATCGAGACCAGACCGTGTTTGAACTTCTAAAGTGAGGCATGGCCGTGTAAGGCGGAGTTGAGGCCATGCTTTAAGTGTTCGTCGAGGCACGGCCGTGCGGGCTATGGGCCAGGTCGTGTCAATTTCATGCTAAGGCCCATTTACTCCGTTTTAGGCCCAATTTGTGTTCTTTTCATCCTCTGGCGCTTTTCTAGGTCTAAGACATGAAAAGAAAGGATTACAAGCACCTTTTTATACAAATCAAGAAATAAATCATCCAAAAGTAAGCTAAATGTGGGATTAAAATATATTACTTTTACGATTTATCAGCCGGCCATAGGAATGAAAGGAGACAATAGCATTAAATGTTGGTCAAATTTGGTGGAAATTAGGTGATAAAAAATGAATAAAATAGAACAAAAAAAATGAGATATCATCTTTTACTATTCCTTCTTCTTCTACCACTTAAAATTGAAGAGAGAATAGTGACTTTTGAATTTCAAAATTTCAGCTACATTTCGTCCTTGCAAGTAAGTCAATTTGATGATTATTTTTGATGATTTTTGTACTTTTGGAGTCCCCAAAGCTTAAGCTAGCTAATGAGAGGACTAATTTGTGATATGGTTGAAAGTCTAGGGACTTTCCATGAGAATGGTTATGTTGTTAGCTGAGTTTTTATGGAAGAAAATGAATGTTAGGGAGATGAGAAACAACTTTGGTGAAAGGTGTAGTCATGAAAACACCTAAATGGGACCAAGTTGTAAAAGTTGTGATTTTGTAATAAATGCATGACATAGATGAAATTGTGAGTAGTTGTAGAATAAATAAATGTTCATCTAGGTTTGTTTATTGGGAAAATTAGTTGAAAAATGATTTACGAGCCTAGGGGCAAAATTGTAATTTTGCCATAGTGTAGGGGCAAAATGGTCATTTTTGCCTAAGTGTAGATTTTGATGCATTATGATCATAAATGTGTTAAATGGGTGAATTTTATTGTTATAGATCAAGAATAGCGCAGAATTAACCTTGACCAGGGAAAAGGCAAGGTTACGAATTAAACCGCTAGTTGACGTGTTTTGCACCGAGGTAAGTTTATGTGTAAACGATGCATTTTGTATGCATATTGTTGTTTCTATTTGGTGCATGGCATGATTGAATTTGGTAGTTATTGAATAATTATCATATGAATTACAAAATAGATATGTAAATGTGTAATAACAACACTTGACGGTGGGCTAAGTGCGATACCACCTTATTACTTATATACGATGGGCTGTGTGCAATACCATCATTTATATTATCATTTGGTGGGCTATGTGCGATACCACCGTAACTATCCTTTTTGGTGGGCTATGTGCGATACCACCCTATTAAAAATTGATGGTGGGCTAAGTGTGAAACTACGAAGTGATTTGGCATTGTGACTGGTTTAGTGAGAATTTATGATGTGTTGTATCATGAGAATTTGTGGTGTTAAGTGCAGGGATGCAAGTTACTGAATGTAAGTATTAAGCTTGTGTTATGGTTGGAATATCGTAAGGGAGGAAATGAGTAAGCATGATTATGAATGTGGATTGCTCTTGTTTAGTATATAATGCTATTTATTATTTAGCACAAATTATGATGTTATTTGTTTACATGTAAACTTCCTATGCTTAAAGCTTACTTCCCTTTCTTTTCCCTTTTGACCACGCTATTACCTCCCCTCAGTATACTTAGACTTAGTACATTTTGAGTATGGCATGTATAGGGGCTAGACTATAGATTATTTTGTTTTTTTGGCCAAATGTGTGTGTTGGCCCTTTTTGAAGATAAACTATTTTGTATATAGCAATAGTTGTTGGCTCATTGTTATATATATGAAAAGATGAAGTTATTCATGGAAGTTTATATTGCAAAATATGAGTTGTTTAGTGATATGTTGAATGGATTCATGTTGTGTGAGCTAGAGGGATAAAAAGAGCTTGGCAAATAGCCTTGTTCTTGTCCACATGGGTAGGCACACGGGCGTGTGTTTAGGCCGTGTGTGACACATGGTCAGTCCCATAGGTGTGTGACTTGGCCGTGTGTCCTCTAAATGTTGGTGTTGTAAGTCAGTGTCGACCACGGGCTAGCCATACGGGCGTGTAACTAGGTCGTGTGACCTTTTATAAGGTTGCTGACGTCACAAACAGAATACCCAAGTTTTTACATACGAGCTAGGACACGGGCGTGTCTAGGCCGTGTGGGGCACACGGGCCAAGCATGCGGGCATGTATCCAGCTGTGTGAAAATCCCTGTAGGTTCGAAATGAAAATAAATCCCACACGGGGTGGGGACATGGGCCTGTGTGACCACACGGCCTGCCCATACGGGCGTGTCCCATTTCACACGGGCGTGTGGCCCCTATTTAGGTGAAAAATTTCTAAGATTACAAAGGTTCTGGCTGGGTTCCGAAACCCCTCATAAATATGTTTAAGGCCTTGTAGGTCCTTAATGAGGTTGTTGTGATGACGATAGAGATATGTCAAGTTGGGACTAAAAGTTTATAGACTAAAGTTGTTGGTTAAGTACGGTAATGCCTCGTGCCAGGTTATGGCATAGGATACGGGTAAGGGGTGTTACAGAATCATTTCTAACTCCAATGGCAAAGCTAATCTGTAAGCTACCGACTCGATTCTTTCAATAATCTCATATGGCCTGATAAATCGCATACTAAGCTTTCCTTTATAACTGAATTGAAGAACCTTCTTTTAAGGCGACACTTTCAAAAATACTTTTTCATCGACATGAAATTCGATGTCTTTTCTTTTCAAATCCACATAAGATATCTGTCGATCTGAAGCTATTTTCAAATTGGTTCATATCACTTTAACCTTTTCTTCGGTTTCTCGTATCAAATCAACCTCGTGAAGCTTTTTCTCACTGAGTTTAGTCTAATATAATGGAGTTCGATACTTCTGACCATACAAAGCTTCATACGGTGCCATCTTTATGCTCAATTGATAACTGTTGTTATACACAAATTCAACTAATGGTAGAAATCTCTCCCGTTACCTTCAAACTCTAAAACACAGTATTGAAGCATATCCTCGAGTACCTAAATTACTCGCTTACATTGACTGTCGGTCTAAAGGTGAAATGTGGTACTAAAATGCAAACGAGTACTTAGAGCCTCATGTAACTTGCTCCAGAATCGAGATGTAAACTGCATATCAGAAATAATAGAAATTGACACTGCGTGCAATCTAACAATCTCAGCAACATATAACTCTACTAATCTCTCGAGTTAATAATTCATACGCACTGAAATGAAATGCATGAATTTCGTCAAACGGTCAACAATGACCCAAACAACATCTTTTTTTCGGAGATAGAGCCAATCCCGATACAAAATCCAATTTAACATGCTCCCATTTCCACTCTTGGATCATCACTGGTTGTAACGATCCAGAAGGCACTTGATGTTTAGCTTTAACTTGCTGACAAACTAAACATCTCGATACGAACTCAGAAATCACTCATTTCATACCTGGCCACCAGTACATTTGTTTCAAATCACCTTTATTGCTACTAGGATGAATAGACAATCAACTACTATGACCTTCTTGTAAAATCTTTTAGATGAGATCAGAATTTCTTGAAATGCAAATTCTGCGTTTAAAATACAAACTATCATCCGAACAAACATGGAAATCTGAATCAGGTGTCATCTCAATCTATTTCTGCTCAGTTATTAATACATCGTCACATTTTTTAGCTTAGTTTATTTGTTACAAAAACATTGGTTTAGCTTTTAACTCAGCTAAAATCAAACCATCATCAATCAACGTCAACT
The DNA here is from genome assembly GCA_005393395.2 of Gossypium australe. Classification (NCBI taxonomy): domain Eukaryota; kingdom Viridiplantae; phylum Streptophyta; class Magnoliopsida; order Malvales; family Malvaceae; genus Gossypium; species Gossypium australe. The sequence continues at coordinate 88,586,096 of CM016625.1, forward strand.
GCGTGTTCAAAGCTTTCAAAGCAAAAAGAGACTTTCTACTCAAAGCATCAACAACTACATTAGCTTTTCCCGAATGATAATCAATGATAAAGTCGTAGTCTTTCAATAATTTGAGCCATCTGCACTGTTTCAAATTCAAATCTTTATGTGGCATCAAGTACTTCAAACTTTTGTGATCCATGAAGATATGACATTTTTCTTCGTATAAATGGTGTTGCCAAATCTTCAAAGAAAAAACAATCCCTGCAAGCTCTAAATCATACATCGGATAATTCTTTTCATGTAGTTTCAACTGTCTAGAAGCATATGCTATCACTTTGCCTTCTTGCATCAGAACACAACCCAAACTGTTTAACGATGCATCCCTATAAATCACAAATTCTTTACCCGACTCTGGTTGAACCAATACAGGTGCCTTGATTAAAAATGCTTTTAATTGATTAAAGCTTTGCTAACACTTCTCGGACCACTTGGACTTAACATCTTTTTGCAACAGTCTCGTCAACGGTGTATCAATCATCGAGAATCCCTTAATGAGTCTTCTATAATATCCGACTAAACCTATAAAGCTTCTGACCTTAGATACATTTCTCGGAGGCTTCCAATCTACGACAACTGAAATTTTACTCGATCAACTCTAATGCCATTAGCCGATACAACATGTCCTAGAAATCTGACTTTCTGAAGACAAAACTCACATGTGCTAAACTTAGTGAACAATTGTTTTTCACGCAAAGTTTGCAAAACAATTCTCAAATGCTCGACATGCTCTGTCTCATCTCGTGAATATATCAGAATATCGTCAATGAATACCACAACGAATCTGTCTAAGTACGGTCTGAAGATTCTATTCATTAAATCCATAAATATTGCAGGTGCATTAGTCAAACTAAATGGCATCATAAGAAATTCATAATGTCCCTACATGGTCCTGAACACGGTTTTCGGCACATCTGAGTCTTTAACTCACAACTGATAATAACAAGAATGAAGATCAATCTTTGAAAACACTGTCGCACCTTTCAACTGATCAAATAGATTGTCAACATGTGGCAATGGATACTTGTTGTTGATCGTGACTTTGTTGAGCTGTCAATAATCAATACATAATCACATGGACCTGCCCTTTTTCATAAGAAATAACACCAGAGCACCCCTGATGCGATCTAGCCTCGGTTTAGTGAGTTGAGCCCGATCGTCTAACGATGAAGTTTCGTTCATTTTGTGAAAGAAGAAGTTATTTGGCTAAGAATAGGAATCGATATTCAAGTGGGTTCAAAATGGGTTGGTTTAATGTTTTAGGTTCGCCTAACAAGAAGAATTAGTTTAGGCTTATAATGATTTAGATTAAGATGGAAAATGTAATCAAAGGACTTAAGAAACAAGAGTGAACCAACACTATGTGACTCGAAACTTATACGTTCTTAAGGTGGTTTGGTGAATGAAAATAGGGACCTCGACCCATTATCTATGAAAGATAGGAACCTTGGTATAATGGTTCAAACGCCACACTATGGAAGTGATGAGTTCGGTTTCAAAAGAACTAGGTTGACGCCACTAGCTGAGTAGATAAGTCAATAGAGTCTTTGGACGAAATTTGAGAGAAGTTAATCTCACAAAATACTTAAATTTAATCATAAAAATGTCAAAAGACCTTAACAAAGTGAAATGAGCCGAAATTTATAGGAAATACAAGGGAAAGGCGAATAGGCCCTAAAGGTAGCTGAATAGTTAGCTGAAAATTCTAGAATTTTTGTAGGAAGGTTCCTTGAAGCTTCTTATGCATGGAGAACGTCAATGGTAGCTTCTAGATGCCTTAATCCAGCTGGAAAATTGAAGGGATGATTGGTAGCTGAAATGCATTATGTTGGTTTAGCCATGTGCTTGAATCTTCTTTAATGGTGTTGCTTGGTTCAGCCGAATGTACATGGGAGTTAATGAGCTGCTTTGGGCACTCCATGGGTCATGGTGTGTGAACAAGCTGATTTTAATGGCCATGTGAGTGTGAACAACCAAAATCGAATAGCCCTTGGTGTGAAAGGAATATTTGCTTGGTGTGAAAAGCATTAGGTTGCCTTGGGCAGCCAATCGACCATCTTGGAGAGTTGAAGAGCTTGGCTGAATAATCACTTGGAAAACACCAATGATCAGCACACCTACTTTAGTTCATCCATGCACGTATGCCGTCTAAGGGGAAGTGTACCTACAGAAAATAAATCAGAAATTAAATCCCTTTTTGGACACATTAAATTCGGCAGAAAAGAAAAACAAATAAAAATTTACACATTAAATTCGGCCAGCATATTTAATCTTTGTAATAATTTAAGACATATTAAACACACACAATTAATTAAAAACATAATTAAACACTTAACTTAATGATTTTGTCCAGATTATGACAAATTAATTATTTAAACTAAATAACTAATTTAACTAAAGACAAATTAATATCTTATCCCAGCATATTAAACACAAGCTAGAGTAAATTAAAAAAACGAGCTCATTGAGCTAGGAACGAGCTCATTGAGCTAAGGTTGAGCTGATTGAGCTTGAAGGAGATTATATGGCATGCTCGGCTTTCTAGTCCAAGAGCTTTCAAGAAGACCAGCAACGGTTTCACCCTAAATTCAATCAACCAAGGTTGTTGTTGCGTCTTTGAACCTCTTAGCCTGAGCTCGGGTGATCAGACCTAAAGGTAACTCGAGCGGATCCATGTCAGCTCTTGATATCTGATAAATCGTAAAAGTAACATATTTTAATCCCACATTTAGCATACTGTTGGATGATTTATCCCTTGATTTATGTAAAAAGGTGCTCTTAATCCTTTCTTTTCATGTCTTATACTCAGGAAAGCACCCGAGGATGGAAAGAACGAGAAACGGGCCTAAAACGAACCAAATTGGGCCAAAGTGGAAATCGACACGACCTGGACTTAATCCCATATAGCCGTGTCTCATTGCGCAACTAGAACACGGCCTGACCTCGATTCACACGGCCGTGCCTCATTAAAGAAATTTGAACACGGCTTAAAGACCACGCACACGGGCGTGTGCCATGCCCGTGTCCCTGTCGTGGAGAAGAGTATTTCTACTCAGAAAAAGGATGCTTAGGGGCAAAGAAACCTATTTCAAAAGCCTATATAAACCCCCTAAGTGTAACCTAAAAAGGGAGCGATTAGCTAGGCTAAGGAGTCGAGTCGAAAAGGTCAGATTTGTGGGAATCACTCGAGGATAGCCAGTTGATCCATCTCAAAAAGCCGAAATTCTACTCAAAACGGCGGATCTCTCCTTCAATTCCTTCAGGGGGTTTTAGGGATTTCTTATGTTTTGTTTTATCTTTTCTTCTGAGATGTTTTCTTTTATTGTCATGAACTAAACCCTTCAGATACCTGAAGGGGATGAAACCTAAGACGGATCTTGTTATTGTTTTCTGAACTATATGATAAATACTTGATTTGTTCTTAATTATGTGTGCTTAATTCTTGTGTTAATATTTTCGGGATATTAATTCAAGTATGATGTGTTTAGGTGGAGGAGCAAAAGTCCCTGCTTAAGAGTAGATCTAGCATAATTAAGCAGAGTTGATCGCACGCCTAGAGATAGGGTGACGAGATTTTGTCGGATTAGGGTGAAACCTAATATGAGAGTCCATAGATCGAGTTAATGCGATTCTAGGGGTTTTAATTAGAAAGATATTTCAATTAATCAATCTAGGGTTAGACGTTATTCACCTCGAGAGAGGGTTTAATATAACTTAGGGAATCTTACGGATCAAGTCAAGTGAATAAATTGTCTGGTTCAGTGTTAGATAACAAGAGAAGTCTAGGTGGATTCTTCCTATGGGTATCGTCTTAATCAATTGAGTTTTCCCAACAGTATTTCCCCAATTCATTCTTTTTGTCTTTGCGTCTTTAGCTTAGTAATTAGTTAATTTTAGATTAAACAACAACTTCACTTATTTTAGGCTAGATAATAAAAAGAAAGTTAGTATTAGTAATTTTAGTTCCCTGGGTTCGACAATCCGGTCTTGCCTAAGCTATACTACTGTTTGATAGGTGCACTTGCCTTAAATCGTTGTCAGAGTTAGTTTCCAAGTTCGATCATTCTCTTTATAAATTTTAAAACTCGACAAAACAACGATCAGTATCCCTTGGGACTTATACGTATCATTCCCCCCTCTTCGAAGCTATTTGTCCCCAAATTGTCGTCTATATCATAGGAAGATAAATCAGCTACGTTAAAACTCGCGCTTATGTTATACTCACCTGGGAGGTCGAGCTTGTAAGAATTATTGTTAATTCATTCCAACACTTGGAAAGGTCTATCTCCTCTCAGTAATAGTTTCAACCTCCGTTGAGTTGGAAATCATTCCTTCCTCATTTGAACCCAAACCTAATCTCCGGGTTCGAATACTACTTGTTTTCTTCCTTTGTTAGCCTTGCGCATGTATTGTTCGGTCCTCGCCTCAATGTTGGCCCTTACTTTTTGGTGTAGTTGCTTTAGTACTCAGCCTTCCGTTTAGAATCTACATGAACAAGCTGATCATTAGGTAAAGGAATTAAATCAAGTGGAGTCAAGGATTGAAACCATAAACAATCTCGAAAGGTGAGTGTTTAGTCACTGAATGAATGGATCTATTATAAGAAAACTCGATGTGCGACAAACACTCCTCCCATGACTTAAGATTCTTTTGAATAATATCTCGCAGCAAGGTTGATAATATGTGATTCACCACTTCCGTTTGGTCATCCGTCTGGAGGTGACAAGTTGTTGAAAACAGTAGTTTCGTTCCAAGCTTTCCCCACAATGACCTTCAGAAATGACTAAGGAACTTCACATCCTGGTCAGAAACAATTGTTCTTGGAATTTCGTGCAATCTAACGACTTCCTTAAAGAACAAATTAGCAACATTAATAGCACCGCCAGTTTTCGAGCAAGCTATAAAATGAGACATTTTAGAAAATCTATCTACAACAACAAAGATAGAATCTTTTCTAGTTTTAGTTCTCCGTAAGCCAAGGACAAAGTCCATGGAGAGGTCGACCCAAGGCTCTTCGGGTATTGGTAGTGGCGTGTATAGTCCATGTGGGTTGATCTTGGATTTTTCTTTCTTGCACGTCACGCATTGGGCACAAATTTTCTCGACGTCCCTTTTCATCCTCGGCCAAAAAAATGTTCTTGGAGCATGGCCAAGGTCTTGGCTACTCCGAAATGGCCCATGAGGCCGCCACTATGTGCCTCACTCACTAGCAAATTTTGAATGGAACCTTGCGGAATGCAAAGTTTGCCTTCTCTAAAGAGGAATCCGTGGCACCTGTAAAACTTATCAACAGTGACATTTTCACAAGATTTACAAATTTCCCCAAAATCAACATCAGTGGCATACAAGTCTTTTAAGAAAACAAATCTAAGCCATTTAGAGTCCAAATACGATAAAAGAGTAAACCGTCTCAACAACGCATCAGCCACTATATTTTCCTTACCTTTCTTATTCTTTATGATATAAGGAAAAGATTATAAGAATTCTACACATTTAGCATGTCGTTTGTTCAATTTAGTTTGGCCCTTGATGTGTTTCAACTCTTCATGGTTCGAATGGATTATGAACTCCTTGGGCCACAAATAGTGCTGCCACATTTCTAAGGCTCGAATTAGGGTGTACATCTCTTTGTCATACGTCGGGTAGTTTAGCATGGCTCCATTCAACTTCTCACTAAAATATGCTACGGGCCTCCCATCTTGAGTTAACACGGCTCCTATCCTGACATTTGAAACATCACATTCAATTTCAAACATTTTAGAAAATTCAGGCAACACAAGCAAAAGTACATTAGTTAAATAATCCTTAATAGAATTAAAGGAATTCTCTTGTTCTTCATCCCAATGAAAAGCTGAAGATTTCTTGATCACACTCGTTAAAGGTACGGCCAAGGTACTAAAGTTCGGGATGAAGCCCCGATAAAAACTCACCAAGCCATGGAAACTCCTCACTTGGCTTATGCTCGTTGGTCTAGGCCATTCTCAGATTGCTTTCACCTTGTCTTGGTCTACCTCAAGTGCCTCCGAGCTGACTAAAAAACTTAGAAAAACAACCTTGTTAGTGCAAAAGGTGCATTAAGGTTAGCATACAAAGTTTCTTTTCGAAGGACTTCCAAAACAGCTTTCAAATGTAGCACATGATCATCTAATGATTTATTATAAATAAGTATATCATCAAAATAAACAACGCAAAATTTTCCAATGAAAGCACATAAAACATGATTCATAAGTCACATGAAGGTGCTGGGTGTATTGGTTAGGCCGAGCGGCATGACCAACCACTCATACAAACCATGTTTCATCTTAAACGCAGTTTTCCACTTGTCACCTTCACGCATCCTAATTTGGTGATACCCGCTATTAAGGTCGATCTTGGAAAACAGTTGTGCACCACTTAACTCGTCTAACATATCATCTAGACGCGGTATTGGATGTTGGTAATTGATGGTTATCTTGTTCGCCGTGTGATAGTCCACGCACATGCTCCACGTTCCGTCCTTTTTTGGCACCAATAATATCGGTACAGCGCAAGGGCTGAGGCTTTCTCGTATGTACCCCTTCTCCATAAGCTCATTCACTTGCATTTGCAACTCTTTGGTTTCCTCGAGGTTGCTACGGTAAGTTGGGTGATTCGAGATGGAAGCTCCGGGAATGAAGTCAATTTGATGTTCAATCCCCCGAATAGGTGGCAACCCACTTGGAACTTCATTCGGGAATATGTCTTCAAAATCCTGTAAAAGAGAAGCAATTGAAGAGGGAAGATTCGTATCCAATTTGTTAGTGTTCAAAAGGTTTTCCTTGTACATAAGTACAAGAATCGATTGTTTCAACAAATAAGACTTTTGGATATCACTCTCTTTTGCATAAACACTCATTTTATTGATCTCTTTTTCTTCACTCATTTTGTTTTCACGCTCTTTTTTCTTTTCTCTCCGATTGATCACTTGTTTGCCTTTCTTTTTCTCGCTTTTCTTTTCACTCTCTTTCTCACTCTTTTCTTTTTGTCTGCTCTCTTTAAATTTTTCAATGGAGTCTTTTAATTTTAATTGATCTTCGTACACTTGTCTTGGCGTCAATGGAGCCAACGTCACATTTTTCCCAAGGTGTTTGAAAGTGTAGCGATTCGTATAGCCATCATGGATAACCTTACGATCAAATTGCCACGGACGCCCCAACAACAGATGACCGGCATGCATGGGCACTACGTCGCAAAGAACCTCGTCATTGAACTTGCCGATGGAAAAGGAAACTAAGACTTGTTTCGTTACCTTCAATTCACCACCGTCGTTGAGCCATTGAAATTTGTAGGGATGAGGATGCTTAGTTGTTGGCAAACCGAGTTTTTCCACCATCAAAGTACTGGCTACATTTGTGCAACTTCCACCATCCACGATCAAACTACACACCTTGCCTTGGAGATGGCAACGTGTATGGAAGATATTCTCCTTTTTCTGCTCATTCTCCACGCTTTGAAGGCTTAGACTTCTTTTAATAACTAGGATTTCGCCATCAACAGCGTATTCAAGTTCTTCCTCCTCGTCTGCGGTTACGTTGGATTCTTCTTCTTTTTCTTCCTTTGACTCAATTTCACCATTGGGTCTCACAATCATATTGCTTCGATTAGGGCATTGGCTTGTGATGTACCCCCTCCCTAAACACTTGAAACATTTGATATCCCTTGATCGGTTTGGAAAGGCTAGATCCTTGCCTTTGCTAGATTTGCCAATGGGCTTGCTTGGCTTTGCTGACGTCGCGTGGTCCTTCGTACGGTTTGGTAGGTCTTTCTTACCCGTGCCTGGACTCCATTTTGAAGTGGCGTTGGAACTAGGAAAGGTCCGAGTTGGTCCTTTCTTCTTTAATTTCTTCTCCACCTTCATGGCGATGTGCACCATGTCGACTACTTCAACATAATGTTGCGGTTAAGTCCGACTAAAAATCTGGCCATGGTCGCCTCTTGATCTTCCTCCACATCCGCACGGATCATGGCAATCTCCATCTCTTTAAAGTAATCCTCCACGCTTCGGTTTCCTTGCGTAAGGTTCTGAAGCTTTTGGTAAAGTTCACGATGATAGTAGGAAGGGATAGATCTCTTTCGCATTACGGCTTTCATCTCGGCCCAAGTGGATATTGGCCACTCCCCTTTCCTTCTCCGGCTCGTAGTTAACTGATCCTACCAGATCATGGCGTAGTTAGAAAACTCAATTGTCGCTAACTTCACCTTTTTACTCTCAGAGTAGTTGTGGTACCCGAAGACCAACTCAATTTTCTTCTCCCATTCTAGGTACGCCTCAGGGTCGGGTTTGCCTTGGAATGGGGGTATGGATAGCTTGATGTTTTTCAAATCATCATCAACACATCCTCGTTCTCTAGGGGCCTGATTCCTTTGACCACGTCATCTTTCGCTTTGATTTGATGCTTGGTCGCTCTCCACTTCACTTGGATCGTAGGGATAGTCATCATAGTGTCTCGTATACCCCCGCTCTTACCTTGGACCTTGGGACGTTCTTTCCCATTGACCCCTCTCTTCGACTCGATCCAAATGTTCATTGATAGACTCAAGCTTGTTCCGGAGCATCTGTTGAAATTCCCGTAAGAGAGCTTGCTGGCCTAAATTAGGTACTCTACCTCCTCCGGGTACGACATTTCTTATTGGTTGCCTTTCGGGTCTTTCAGCAAAGGTGCGCTCAGGACTTCTAGACATATTTTAATATATATATTTTTAATCTCACCACAAAATCTCATATTCATTCGGAAAGAAAGAACAGATGCCACTCACACTCGTGTTTTCACTCTTTTCGGCTTTTACCTCCTCTCTAATGTGCTCACACACTCATGTCTTTTTTCGCTCATTTCTTCTCTCGTGATTTCGTATAAGACTCATGAGACTTTATCTCTAACCTAAAGGGTCGGTTTCAAAGGGGTAACAAGGGTAATGTTGTTTCCGGTGTAAGGTTGGCTAAAAGAAACAAAATGGGTTATAGAGTGTGGCGTGAAGGTAAACAGGGGTATTTGCAAAGATGATGATCGGGAACTTGAATTTTCAAACTTGTAATGATATGAACTTTTTTTCTTTTTTTTTTAATTTCTTATATTTCTTCTTTTTCTTCTTCTTCTTTTTTAAATACAATAAGACGAATTACAATGAAATAATCTCAATTCTAATATTTTTTTCGAATTTTTTTTTGAATTTTTTTAAGAACCTAATCTAGGGTTGATCCAAACATCCGAACTTCTCGTTTTGGGTAGCTCTGATACCAACTGATGTGATCTAGCCTCGATTAACTGAGTTGAGTCGCTTTCGTTGCCCGATCGTCTTACAATGAAATTTCGTTCGTTTTGTGAAAGAAGAAGTTATTTGGCTAAGAATAGGAATCGATATTCAAGTGGGCTCAAAAAGGGTTGGTTTAATGTTTTAGGTTCGGCTGAAAAGAAGAATTAGTTTAGGCTGATAGTGATTCAGATTAAGATGGAAAATGGAATAAAGGGACTTAAGAAACAAGAGTGAACCAACACTATGCGAAAGTACTGACCCAAAACTTATACGTTCTTAAGGTGGTTTGGGGAATGAAAATAGGGACCTCGACCCACTATCTATGGAAGATAGGAACCTCGGTATAATGGCTCGAATGCCACACTACAGAAGTGATGAGTTCAGTTTCAAAAGAACTAGGTTGATGCCACTAGTTGAGTAGATAAGTCAATAGAGTCTTTGGACGAAATTTGAGAGAAGTTAATCTCACAAAATACTTAAATTTAATCATAAAAATGTCAAAAGTCCTTAAAAAATTGAAATGAGTTGAAATTTATAGGAAATACAAGGGATAGCCAAATAGGCCCTAAAGGTAGTTGAATAGTTAGCTGAAAATTCTAGAATTTTTGTAGAAAAGTTCCTTGAAGCTTCTTATGCATGGAGAACGTCAATGGCAGCTTCTAGATGCCTTAATCCAGCTGGAAATTTGAAGGGAATGATTGAGAGCTGAAATGCATTAAGTTGGTTCAGCCATGTGCTTGAATCTTCTTTAATGGTGCTGCTTGGTTCAGCTAAATGTACATGGGAGTTAATGAGCTGCTTTGGGCACTCCATGGGTCATCGTGTGTGAACAAGTTGATTGGAATGGCCATGTGAGCGTGAACAACCAAAATCGAACAACCTTTGGTGTGAAAAGAATATTCGGCTGGTGTGAAAAGCATTAGATTGCCTTGGGCAGCCAATTGGCCATCTTGAAAAGTTGAAGAGCTTGGCTGAATAATCACTTGGAAAACACCAATGATCAGCACACCTACTTTAGTTCAACCATGCACCTATGCCGTCTAAGGGGAAGTGTATGTAACACCCCTAACCCATATCCATCGCCGAATTAGGGTCACAAGGTGTTACTTAACAAAACTTAAACACTTTGCTTTATAAATATTGTATATGCCGATGTATGAATTAATAATCGCAAGCAACTAGTGTATTTTAAAAATCCATATTACAATTAATCAAATTATAGAAATCACAAAATTTCTATGCGTTTTAAACTATTTCGAATTATCTAGTCATTCACAACATGTATACTCTTAGCCATATGTTTCATATCCAATTCGGCTAGCAAGTGAAATACCATACAAATTTCTTTTTATAACCATGTTTTACTCAACTACCAGCAACTATCCATAAACAAATATACATAAATACTCATACCATATTTATATGGTCGACCAAATCATACCTATTCATTTTTCAAATATATGTGCAACCTTAATATCATTATCCTATGGCAGAACATAACATTAATACAACATAGCCGAATATACAAGATGCTTATCATTACCATGTTACCAAATCATGCATCAATGTCACAAACATATATATATACTTTGTAATAAGTTTTCTAACTTATACTATTTCATAATACATATCATACTTTCCAAATAAGCTAAATTATGCCACACCGAAATATATATACATCTCTCCACCATGTTTACTAGATTTGAACCGCATCATAAAAAAAATGCAAAACCTACCAATGTTAAGCTTTTACCAAGTACCTCACATATATATATAACAAGCATATTACTTAGCTAATATATTACATATTATAATTCATCAAGCATCCATCATTTTCCTTATTGCCAAATCACATGACCAAATACTATGACATATATATATATATATATATATGATTATTATCTATATATGTTTAAACTATGACCGAATTTACACAACCATTAGCATTATAATCAAGCCATTTTCGCAAGGCTATACTTATAAACAAGACAAAAGTTCATTGGTTTTAATACATTGTCTAACCTATACATGCCTTTAATTCAAAAATTAAGCTCATATGTACCAAAAGGGATGATAGTATGGTTGACTTCTATGATAATCCACCGAGCTCGTAGCTTGACCAAAATCTTTAAAACAGAACATTGTACACACATAGAGTAAGCGTACTAGCTTAGTAAGTCTCAAGCAAATTTTAATATAACAGTCAAACATTCAAGCATTTTAAACCTTTAGTTTATGATACTAAATATAAACAATTCAACTTGTAAATTCTTCATGGCCGAGTACTATCATTTCACTTAACGTAGCTATTATCATTTTCTTACCATAAACATGTAAATTCATCGAATCACCCAATTACAATATATATATACAAATATTCCAAATCCAATAAATATAACATACCCATCAAACACATGTACTCATTTATACACATATACAAACATATTCAACCTCTTTTATATTTAACCTTTCACATATGGTCGATTCTCTAAAGACATATTCAAGCCTAAATTTCATTATATATACGTCATTCTTATCAATGGTAAGATCAGTAGCACAACCTAAAATTTTTACCAAAGCTTCAACCATATCATATCTCACTTGATTCAATGGTAATATACTAACATACCTTATTCCCTGCAATTATGAAAGACTTATACTTACCCGAGCATTTAGCTTATTTTAACAAATACGTTCCACCTTGTAAATGATTTGTGAATTCTCCATTTATATCACATCACCGGCATTAAGCCTGCTAGGCATCAAAGCCTGAAATACACACCGGCATTAAGCCTGCTAGACCTGAGGTCTGAAATTTTGATCACCGGCATTTAGCCTGCTAGGCAATAATCCTGAAACACTTCACCGGCACAAGGCCTGCTAGGCTCGAAGCCCGATACAACATTATTATCATCTCATACATATGACAGTAATGCTGTCCAAATTAACATAGGTTACACATAATTCAATCACTTTAACATATTGACCCGATTTAAAATATAACAACATTTCATTTCAATCTCTCTACCTACATTTGGCTATGACACACTTTACAAACATAATTTCATAATTCAGCATATAATCTATGTTATAAATACTATTAACGATATTAAATTGCTTATAGACTTACCTCGTAAGTCGAATACTTTGAATTTCCTGGTTACTCGTGTACTTTAGCTTTCCCCCGATCCGTTTCCAATTCTTTCCTTCTTTGATCTAAAACCGAATTTAAAAGAGCCTACTCAATTGAATTTCATTCATCGCCATTCGAAACATTTAATAATAATAATATATATATTTTAATCTATCAATCAAAATTTGGAACTTTTACAATTTAGTACTGGATATTTTCATTCATTCGAACACATACAAAAAAATATTGAATTTTATACACTCTTTTATCAAAAGCCGAATACTTCCCAAGTAAATCAAATCTCATTTTAACATTCAAAATATTTCATAACATATAATTTACAACTTTTGTGATTTGTCCCTCTAATTTCAATTTCTTGTAATTTAATCCCCAAGCAATAAACACAATAATTTCATGAAATTCGGTCAGGTCTTTCAAGAGTCGAATCTCCTTATTCATTTTTTTCATTTTTTTTTTCGAGTTCATATAAACCATTTATTAAGCATTTTTTTTTACTCTCAACTATTTATTCATCTAAATTAAACCTTCAAACATTCATTTAATCTACTTTCTTATACAAACTCGTTGAAGCCTAATCCATGCTTAGGATTTCTTTTTCATTAATTCTCATGCATAACAAAGAAACCTCTCATGGCTGAATCTAACACAAGCTTCAAACCTCAAAATTTCCACATGTACCTTATAGAACTCAAGATAACTAGCACAACCATACAAAAATTTTAAAGATTTAACCTTGTTTATTCACCTTAGGAAGACATGCAAAAGGGCCGAACTAGGAAGCTTAACTATCTTCTCTTCTTCCTTTTGTTTTTTTTCGTGGAGAAGATGATGATAGTGGGAAAAGAAAAATGGTTTTGTTGTTTTTTTATTACTATTATTACAATATCCTATTTTTCTTTTATGAATGTTATCATTTATCCCACTATCTACATATAATAATAATATAAGGTATGACATGCACATCAAATCCCTAGTCATTACCGTCCACTAAAAGTAATTATGGTTAAATTGCCACTTAAATCCCATGCAAAAAGTGAACTAATCAATTTGGCTCCTAATTCACACAATAGCTATTTTCATATTTGTTCAATTCTAGTCTTTTTTCTTAAATTAAACACATAAACAATTATATTTTTATACGAAACTTTCACACATCATAAATCACATATAATTAACACCAAAAATAATATTTAAAAAATTTTCCGGACTCGGATTCGTGGTCCCGAAACCACCATTCCAATTAGGGTCATATTCGGACTGTTACAGTGTACCTACACAAAATAAATAAAAAATTAAATCCCTTTTTGGACACATTAAATTCGGCAAAAAGGAAAAACAAATAAAAATCTGCACATTAAATTCGGCCAGCATATTTAATCTTTGTAATAATTTAAGACATATTAAACACACACAATAAATTTAAAACATAATTAAACACTTAACTTAATGATTTTGTCCAGATTATGACAAATTAATTATTTAAACTAAATAACTAATTTAACTAAAGACAAATTAATATCTTATCCCAGCACATTAAACACATGCTAGAGTAAATTAAAAAAACGAGCTCATTGAGCTAGGAATGAGCTCATTGAGCTAAGCTTGAGCGGATTGAGCTTGAAGGAGATTATATGGCGTGCTTGGCTTGCTGGTCCAAGAGCTTTCGAGAAGACCAATAACGGTTTCACCCCAAATTCGATCAACCAAGGCTATTGTTGCGTCTTTAAACCTCTTAGCCCGAGCTCGGGTGATTAGACCTAAAGTTAACTTGAGCGGATCCATGTCAGCTCTCGGTATCCCTTGGGTCTTAGCCGTATCAACCCCAAAGAGAAAAACTAGGTCGAGCAAAACCCCTATTTATCAACTCTTGCAACTGTGATTTCAATTCTTTCAACTTTGTAGGTGCCATTCTATAAAGAGCTATCGATATCAGAAATGTTCCCGGCACTAACTCAATAGCAAACTCAACCTATCTAATCGGTGGTAATCCAGGTAACTCCTTTGGAAACACATCTGAATATTCACATACCATTGGAACCGATTCTAGCTTCAACTCAGTAACTCTAGAATCAAATATATAAGTGAGATACACTTCACAACCTTTTCTAACATATTTCTGTGCTGACATAGCTGATATAACATTAGATATACTATCTAGTGTATCTGATTCAATTTGATGCTTTTCACCGTTCTGACATTTCAACACAATATGCTTTCATCTACAGTTCACAACAGTATCATGAAGAGTTAGCCAATCCATACCCATAATTACTTCAAACTCATCAAAAGGTAGTAACATCAAATCAGCTGGAAAGTTGCAACCCCAAATCATCAAATGACAGTTTTTACAGACTTTATCAACTAACACATACTGACCAAGGGGGTTCGTTACTTTAACCACAAACTCAGTAGACTCGAAAGGCAATTTCTTATCTGACACTAAAGTCACGCATGCATATGAATGTGTTGACCCCAAGTCAATCAAGATAGTAACACTAGCATCAAAGATATAAAATACTAGTGATAACATCTAGCGTTGAAGCTTCCTCTTTAGTACAGATCGCATAAGCTCTAGCTAGCACTCGTGCCTCAGATCACACAATAGTCCATTGTCTCACTGCAGCTATTTCCCATATCTCCAGTGTTCCGTGGTGGTCTACCTCTCACTGTAGTGTTTCTCGGTCGAACACTCTGAGCCTTTTCTTTTTCGGGTCTCTCCGGGCAATCTCTAATAAAATGTTCATATGAACCACATTTAAAAATGCTTCGTCTTTCATCTTGCAGTCACCAAAGTGTCGTCGTCCACATTGTTGACATTCAGGCTTGTTGCTCTTAACACTACTTACGCTTGCTTCAGATGTAGCATGAGGTTTTGAACTCACATGTTTTTTTCCTCGATCTTTACCAGAATAACCTACTAAAGCTAATGGATGGTTATGATATTCTTTTAACTTCTTTGATGGCGATTGATATGATTTTCCCACTGATCTCTTACCCGAATCATGAGCCTCATAATTAGCTTTTCTTTTAGCTTTACTCAATTCTTCCTCTTTGTGCGCTCTGCCAACTGGAACAACAAATTCTTTCAATTCCAAAATCCCGACTAACAGTTTAATATCTTCATTCAACCTGTTTTCAAACTGTTTACACATAGCAACCTCTATTCGAATACATTCTCGGGCATACTTGTTCAATTGAACGAATTCCCTCTCATACTCGGATACTGTCATTCAGCCCTATGTTAGCTCGAGAAACTCTTTACATTTCTTATCAAGAAATCTCTGGCTCACGAATTTCTTCTGAAATTAAGTTTGAAAGAATTTCCAGTCTACTTGCTTTCTCGCCACAACTAAAACCAATGTGTACCACCACTAATAGGCTGAGTCTTTCAATAAGGAAACAACACATTTCACGCATTCAATTGGTGTACAAGATAATTCATCGAAAACTCTGATCGTAATTTCCAACCAGAAGTTGACTCTCTCTGGATCATCTTCAGACGTAGCTCTAAACTCTTCAGCTCCATATTTATGAATTTTATCAACTGGAGGCTTTCTAACTCGTATTGGTTCCAAACCCTGAGGAACTACGGGAACCGTTTGAGGAACATGTGGGGGTGGAGGTCGTTGAGCCATCAGGTTCATTCGCACGAACTCGGTAAACCATTCATTTATCATCTGGAAGACATCTTCCTTAGCTTCTCCTCCCTGGCTCTCAGATACAGGCCTACTACCACTCGATGATGCTCCGTGAATGTAGGCTTGCATGTTACTTTCAGTCTATTAGGAATCGGTTCGGTTGGAAGACATTATCTATATGAAAGCATAGTTCAAACCGAGTCATGAGTTATCATACTAGCATAGGCTATATAATGGCATGTAATTCTAGACTCATACACACTACGTTCAGTCCAAGAATCGACTAAACTGTAACTCTAATACCACTAAATGTAAACCCTTAACCTCTATTTGTCGCTAGAATAGGGTTACAGAGCATTACTGTAATAATGTAACATAAAAACATACATTTACAAACATTAATATAAAGATAGCATAATACAATCATATACATGCATATTGTCCCTTAATCGAGCCCTCGAGGCCTTAGAAACACTTTAGAAATGATTTGGGACTAAATCGAAAACATTTGAAACATTGAGGAAAAAGTTAGAAATTTTAGACTGCAGGGGTCATATGGCTGAGACACACGCCTGTGTCTCAGGCCGTGTAACAATCGAAATAGGGACACACGACCGTGTCCCAGCTCGTGTAACTCTCTGACTTGGGTTACACGGCCAACCCACACTCCCGTGAGCCAGGCCGTGTAACACTCGAAATGGCCTCACACACCCATGTGATAGGCCATGTGCTACGCCGCGTAACTGCCTGACTTGTAACCATTAAAAACTACAGGGGACATAAGGTTGTGTCGCATGCTCGTGTGTCATACATGGCTGAGACACACACTCGTGTCTTAGGCCGTGTGGATAAGAAATTGGACAAAATCAAGCATTTTTTCACCTAATTCAAACATATACCTAGACACAATTTGCACATATGACCAAAGCATTAAAACATGCCCAAAACATGCATAAAATGACCAATTCACTAAACCATTAATCCATACAACTGATATGTCAATAATGCACCTCAATCACAAACCATTAAACACATCTAAACTTAAGCATATTTGGCCATACATCAACCATACAAAACTAACTTATTTCCATCTCAAAACATGCCATTCTTGACCTATACCCTGTCAATATAAATTTACCATTTGGACCATTACTCACATGCATCAAAATCATATAAGTGACACAAATCAACCATTTCCAAATGGTATCAAGCAACCAAGAGATATATACATACGAAAATCAACACTTAGCATTCAACCCAAACTTTAAACATAAGTCCACCTATACATGCCATTATAACCTTGACCAAAACATCAAAATCTACCGATATAATAGCTGGATAGTGTGATAAGTCTCTGACGAGCTTCCAAACTAATCGAGCTTTGGATAATCTATAAAACATAGGAAAAAAAAACTATGTAAGCATATAATGCTTAGTAAGTTCGTAAAACATGAACATAACTTACCATTTGGTGTAACATTAAACTTAAGCATGATATAATCCAACAACAAGATTGGCACAAGCCCAAGCATCAACAACAACATATGTTAGTTCTTTAACACATAACTCAATTAAACTATCACATGGTAAGATAGATTTTCATGAACATAGTACCATTAAATTCATACTTTCCATAAGCATATATATACATTCCTTGAACATTGCCATTTCATACCTTCCCATAGGTTCATATCATAGTCAATTGGAACACTTACCATTCCTTTCCTTTACATGCCCGTTGTGTAACACCCTTTACTCGTATTCGACACCGGAATAGGGTACGAGGCATCACTGGGACACATACACTTGTAAACGTATTAAACCGAGTCATAAAATTTCATCCAAATTAAAACTTTTCAAATTTTTATCTTTAAGTCCCTAAATAGGGCCTACGAGGCCCAATACATACTTTGGAAGTGGTCCGAGACTAAACTGAGAACTTTGGAAAACATTAGAAAATTTCTTGAAAAACAGGGGCACACGTCCGTGTCAAAGGCCATGTCTTTCACACAGTCAAGATACACACCCGTGTGTTAGGCCGTGTGGTGATCAAAATTTTCAAAAATCAAGTGCAGACTTCACACACCCTGGGCAGATGGCCGTGTGGCTGCCCGTGTGGCTACAAGTAAGGCTATTTACCAAGCCCTGTGCCACCCTAAAACACTTATACATTTATACAAATTTATCATCACACAACATGGCATTATTAAGCATTCAAACATCCACACTAAGACATCCACATACCATTTACAAACCACATTCATCATGCATAATCACACACACACACACTTAACCATTCACATGGAAGCATACACATCCCTGAAATGCATCATCATAGACTTATAACATAACAAATATTGGCCACATTAAATGGCCTTATACAACAATAACCATCAAATAGAATAGGCCAACTCATAATAACATATACACATAATCAAGTCCTTATACATGCCATAGACTTAAAAATACTTGAAGATCGTTGATACAATACCAATCAATAACTTGTTAGTGTGATAGAATCTCCGACGACCTCCAATTCGAGCTAGCATCTGTGACACTATAGGAAAAAGGAAAGGAAGGGGGGTAAGCATTATAGCTTAGTAAGTAGGTATGTAAATAATAAGTGATTTATTAACAGGCTTTTATAAATCTTCACAATATGTTCTTAAGATAATACAATCATAATTGCACATAGTTTCATTATTTATTCATGTTCATCTCAAGTTGTCTACTCGAGTCACGGTCACTAACTTATATATATCTTGAACTACAGAACTCCAAATTAAAATCCGCTAATTTTTCTTGAAACTAGACTCACATATCTTCTTACTATAAAATTTTCAGAATTTTTGGTTTAGCAAATAAGTACAGTTTATTCTTTAAAGTTTCCCCTTTTTCTGCTGTCTAATAGTTTCGACCTTTCTTCACTAAAAATTAATTATCTCTTCCTACGGGATTCGGATGATGTTCCCATTTGTTTCTATTAAAGGTAGACTCATTAAGAAATTTAATCATATAAATTATAAACCATAATTATTTTTATACAATTTTTAGTGATTTTCCAAAGTCGGAATAGGGGATTCCGAAATCATTCTGACCCTATCTCACAAAAATTCAGATATCTCAGAATATGAAATATTTTCGCTTACACCGTTTCTTTTATCGAAAATAGACTCAATAAGCTTTAATCTCATATTTTATTCAACTTCTAATTCAACTTCCACCATTTTTGGTGATTTTTCAAACACACATAACTGCTGCTATCCAAGACTGTTTTATTTCTAAATTTCACTCTTTCATGTTTTCTTTATATTAACTTTCATTGTAACACTTACTCCGTATCAATCTTACCAAAGTTCGATCACATATCGAGCACATTGCTCATAAGTTTACACACACATACCTGCACTTATTCATCACATAGTCATATTCATTTGCACTTAGTCATTTCTCGTTGAACGCATCGGAATAATAACGGATACACGAAAATTTGCACATAAGTGCCACACTTGTAGCTAAAGATACTTCATATCACACTTTTCACATAGCTTCGATCTCGAGCTAATCACATTCACAGGTCTGCTCACACAAGTTGTCGGTCATAGGTAACTACTCAGTGCTGCTCACATAAGCTGTCAGGTATCTGCAACACACGCCGAATTAACCAGCCACTGGTAGAACTTATAAGACCAGCACCCATTTCACATAGTCACAATCTTGGGTCTGCTCACACAAGCTGTCGGTCATGACGAAACTACACGGTGCTGCTTACACAAGCTGTCGAGTATCCGTAACACATGCCGGATAACTCAGCCACTGGTAGAACGTACGGATCAGCACCCGGATCACTTGTTTCACTTAGATTTCACATAGGTTTCTAGTGAACATGTCACTCGTATCCATTTTTATTCCTAAGGTTCAACTGGGAAATTTCTCAATTGTCGATATTTTGTCAATTGCATCAAATATTTAGCCACAATTCATACCATTTATCAAAATATGAAAATGTAAGTAAAAACGATGCATTATTTACATACAAACTTACCTCGGTATCCCGATATAGGGAACTTCGTCTTGGAGTCGTTGGCAACATTTCTATGGGCATGGGCTTGACCGGTCAAAAAATCATCACCTCGGTCACTAATGCTGGCAATTGGCTTACCACCATTGATGAGTCATTGTGGAACAACCTGACTCCCATGGGGGGAGGGACACACTGCACCTCGAGAGGGGAGGACGTCAGAGGGCAGCTAATCACTACCCCCTAAAGACCTAAAACAACTTTATCAATGCGCTACTAGGTGAGATTCTTTTTTGTTTTTTTTTTGACAAAAAGACCCAAAAGGTCAAAACTCAATTAATAGAATCACAAAGTACAAGCTTATGGATTTCCTTAGGATAATCTATACCAAAGGTTTAATTACAAGAATTTACAATAGATTTTTTGCAAATAAAATCCGCAACCTTATTACAGCTACAGTTGGCCCAGTTTACTGCAGCTGAAATAAAATTGTCCATATTTTTATAAGCCTCGTCAATACGATAGCCCATAATGGTGATATCATTTCCATGTTTCTTCACCCTATTCACCAAACTAGTGCAATCAGTTTCGAATATGGCTTTTGTAATATTAAGGGAACACGCAATTTTCAAACTTTCCTCAAAAGCGTAAAGCTCCACCCATTCAACTGACATAACTTCATCCTTGAAACCCCCACCCATAGCCTGATTTAGGGCCTAGTCAGAATAGTGGTTACGAGACCACAAATCCAAAGTAGAAACATGTGTTTTATGATTGTTATAAGGTTTATGAGGTGTTTACATAATTGTGTGAAAATTTCGTGAAGAAATTTTATTTATTAGTGATCAAATTGTCCATTAGGACTAAATTGCAAAGAATAGAAAATATGATATTCTAGAAGATTTAAGTATGAAATAGCAACATAAAAAGTATTAGAGGTCCTTATTTAGAAATTAAACCAATATATGTTAATATGGACAAAAATGGACATGGGAAGGAAAAATCTCAAGAAAGGGCCTTGAGGGTATTTTAGTCATTTGGTTAATTAATGAATTAAAAAGGGAAAAAGAAGTCAAAATTATGTTCATCTTCTTCTTCCATGGCCAGACATAGCTAGGGTTTGTTCATCTTCCACACTTGATAGTAAGTGCATTCTAGCCCCGTTTTTAATGTTCTTCGTATTTTTTAGATCATCGTAACTTGATTTAGCTATTTCTAGCTATATTTTGAGCTAAGGTTCATATTAAAAAATTTACCCATGTATGACATGCATTTATTTTGATGTTTTCTGGAAGAATATGAAAGTTTGATGTATGATAAACATCTTTTTCTAAGTGATTTTCATGAAAAATGCATAAAAAGACCAAATTGTAAAAGTTATAAAAATTATCATACATGGGTGAAATAGCGGAAATTGGGGACTGTTGTAGTTAAGAAAATGATCTGGCTAGGCTTGAAATACAAGAAAGTTGCATGAAAATCATTTTACGAGCTTAGGGGCAAAAGTGTAATTATGTGAAAGTTTAAGGGAAAATCGTCATTTTTCCAAAGTATGAATTATGCGTCAATTTAGTCAATGTGAGTATTAAACAAGTGAAATTGTTATTATAGATCAAGAAACACGAAGCCCGGACCAAAATTGAGGCAATGATAAAGTGTTGGACTAAATCGAACATCCACACACATTTTGAGTACCGAAGTAAGTTTGTGTGAAATTAAGGTTGCATATGTTATTATGTTTAAATTACTTATTATTTTGAGAAATGCATATCATTTCCATGAAATTCATTAATGATGTCTTAATGAGAAAATGATGAGATTATGCTAAGTGATGTCCCAGTTGAAATTTCGGAATAACGAGGATGCCTATGTCACGACATGAGATAAGGACGGTCTCGTATAAGACCATGTCTGGGACATGGCATCGGCACCGAATGTAGGTCCCGTATAAGACCATTTCTGGGACATGGCATCAGCAACGAGTGTAGGTCCCATATCAAACCATGTCTGGGACATGGCATCGGCATCGAATAAGGAGGGTCCCGTGTAAGACCATGCGTGGGACATGGCTTCGGCACCAAAGGAAGATCTCGTGTAAGACCATGTCTGGGACATGGCATCAACATTGAGCAAAGAGATCGCGTGTAAGACAATATCTGGGACATGGCATTGGCATCAAGAGGTGGTCCTATATAATACCATATCTGAGATATGGCATTGGCATCGTGATACATGTATGATGAGATTGAGTATCCTCTGATATTCTGAGTAGTTCAACGGGCAAAAGAGCTAAGTATGCAAAGATGATATAGAGCTAAATTATACAAGGATGATAATGAGTTCCATTTATGTTAAGGATGATGATGATTTAGGTTTATGTTCAAGTTAGCATAAGTTCTAAATTATGTGACTAAGTGTAACACCCCTATCCCGTGTCCGTCACCGGATTAGGGTTAGGAGCGTTACCAAACATATCGGAAAGCATTTACAGAAATTTATACATTCATTCATCATTCTCGAACATAATGTCCCTTAATACGGTCTACGAGACCTTAAATATGCTTATAAATTGAGTCGGGACTAAATCGAAACACATACAAAATTTTAGAGAAAATTAAAACTTTTCTAGGTTTCAGGGGTTACACGCCCGTGTGGGCAGGCCGTGTGCCTCCCACGGCTATTAGACACACCCGTGTGTCCTCCCCGTGGTCTATTCTGACTATACTTCCACGGCCTCCAAGCACGCCCGTGTACCCTAGCCGTGGACTATACTGACTTGGCCACCACGGTCACTAGGCACGCCCGTGTGCGACAACCGTGTTCCTGTATGCTAGCTACAGACTTTACCCTACGGTCACAAGGCACGCCCGTGTGCCACAACCGTGTGACATTATAGGCCATTTTCAAGGCCAAAAATCCACCCATTTGTGTCATACCTACCATCAACATTTACCAAAACATCTCATGCACACATGACCACCAAAAAAAGGCTAAGATAATCATTCAAACCATGCATTCAATACCAATTCCAACCATGCCAAATTACAAGACTCAAACTCTTTTCATCACAAACATAATTCGTTCACTCATTTGCTTACTCAAAACTTGATCATTTCAAGTGCTTCAACCTTACCAAAACATGTTTCACATATCAAAATCATAATGCATAATCTCAACTCATCTCTAACCAATTCCATGGCTAAGTTCCTATAACAACTCACATCATAAAACTAGCCTATACATGCCATATCTAACTATATTCATTTTCAAAGTGTACCAAAAAGAGTTTAGTAGTGTGATGACGATCCTTGACGGTCCCGAGCCTTCAGTAGCTTTGACGACCTATAAAACAGAGAAAACACAACCACAGAGTAATCTTTCCAAAAGCTTAGTAAGTCAATATACAATAAACTTAGCATAAAATGCACATAATCAAATTATTAAGATGACCCATATGATTCTCATGACAAAATCACCTCATTCTTTCTTAAGCTCAATTGCTTAGCCATAGCTTACCATACTTCCAATTCATATACCATATATGCACATAGTTCATCTAATCAAAACTTTTCATATCGTATTATCAATTCCATATACATAACATCATAATAAGATCACATAGATACTTACCTTGTATACACAATTAGTGTATAATCAACGTACCTAAAACGAATATTCATTCACTTAATTTATCGTAGCACGAATTTGCAATTCGTATCACAGACTTGCCCGTTGAACTATTAAGAATCTAGTAGGATACTCAGAAAGCTCGAAATGGTCGTACACATAAAGCTTATATCAATGCCAACGTCCCAGACGTGGTCTTACACATAAAGCTTATATCGATGCCAACATCCCAGACATGGTCTTACACGAAATCCAAATCAACGCCAACGTCCCAGACGTGGTCTTACATGATAAAACAGAACAGATACCTATGTCATGACATAGCTAATCCTATCTATTCCTAGGTTCGAACGGGACTTCTCGGACATTGTCGCTATATCGACCTTATCTTGTAATTCATATGCACAACATCTCATAAACATTCATTATCATTATTATTCATATGAGCATTTACAAATTCATACAAGTACGTTTATTTGCATAGTGACTTGCCTCAGATTCGATCTATCGGAATGGAAACGGCTACTCTGCTACTTTCGCTTTCCCGCGATCTAAGTCCATTTTCCTCGGTTCTTGATCTATACATATTCAGAATTAACCCTTTTATTCACTAACTCATTCAATTCAATCCAAAGACACACATTTAGGGCTATTTACAAATTAACCCTCACATTTGCACAATTTATCAATTTAGTCCATTTTTCTTAAAACATCAAATTCACAAAATCATCACACGTCCAAGCTTAGCCAAATGCACATATATATCATACAAGCCCATATTTTCCATCAAATTTGCAATTTAGTCCTCAAAAATAATATTTTCTCAATTTAGCCCTATTTAGCTAAATTCATCAAAAATTCAAGAACAAAGTGTGTTCATCTAGCTCAAATCTTTCATTTAACAACTAAACTCATCTCAAAGTTCAACATATCATCCATGGCATTTTACACAAACATCAACAATACACAAAATTGAGACATGGGCTTGATAGTAGACAAAGCAACGATTGCAAAAACGTAGAAATTATCAAAAATCGAAACCATTACATACCTTAATTTAGCTTGATAGTAGCCGAAACTTAGCTTAGGTTTTCTTCCTTCTTTTGTTTCTAAATTTCGGTCAAAGATGATAAGAAATGGCCATTTTTCATGTTTTGTTTTTGTTATAAACATATTATTAATCTATTTACCTTATTAACCTTTCAATTAATATTTGAAACAAATATTCATTAAGGGCATAATTGTCATTTGTTCATCCACCAACTAAATAGTGGTCTATTTGCCTCATAAGGCCTTCACCTTTACAAAGCCACAAACACATTGGTACTTTAACAAATAGCAAGCAACTTTCACATTTAATGCAATTCAATCCTTTTTTCAAATTAAACACACAGACGGACAAATTAGCATACGAAACTTTACCACATGCTTAAACACTTATCAAAGACACATAAAATAATATTAAAATATTATACTAACTAGGATTTATGGTCCCAAAACCACTGTTTCAACTAGGGTATAAACCGAACTATTACACTAAGTGATATAGGTACCATGAGTAAAATGCAAGTTATGAAACTATAATGTGATGTGTGATGGTAAGAGTGAGTATGAGTAAGTATGCCTAAGCACTTGAGAACTTGTGTTGCTATTGTTCTATGAGATGAATGGATTTTACCATGAGTACTTATGCTGCTATATTAATTCATGAAAAATTACTAAGCTATATGCTTACCCCTCTCTTTTCCCTTTTCCTTATAGTATCGCCAAGCTAGCTCGGGGATCGTAGAACATCGGAGCTTGGATCACCCTATTAATCATTCTTTTGGTATAGTAAAGTTGACTTATTCTAAGTATGGCATGTATAGGAACTTAGTCATTTTGTGTTATGTCATATTTGGAAGCCAAAGTGTTAGTTACTCATGTTATAAACTCATTTTGTAAATGGCCATTAGAAATTGGCCAATATATGTCAAGTTTCATATTTTATTGATAATGAGTTTTATGAGATGAAATTTCATGCAAATGATGAGTAAGATGTGAAATGTATGATTGATGATTACTGATTCTTCATAGTGTACTATTGCCATGTTATGTGTTGCTTGAGTTGGTATAAGTGTGTTTATGTTTCAGGGTGGCAATTGGCTTGGAAAGTAGCCTTATAATTGTCCACATGGGTAGACACACGGTCAGCCCCATGGGTGTATTGATGGGCTGTGCGTCCCTTGTATCAAATTGCAAGAATTTGATTCGTCACATGGGCCAGCATACGGGCGTGTGCCTAGGCCGTGTGCCACTTAAGAGTTTGCTGACGTCATAAACAGAATGCTAAGGTTTTCACACATGGGCGTGTCTAGGCCGTGTGAAGGGCACGGGTCATTGACATGGGCTTGTGTCAGGCCATGTGAAAAACCCCTGTAGGTTCGAAATGAAAAATAAATTCCACACGGGCTAGGGACATGGGCGTGTATGACCACACGGCCTGCCCACATCGGCGTGTCCCATTTCACACGGGCGTGTGACCCCTGTTTAGGTAAAAATTTTCTAAGTGCGTAAAAGTTTTCGATTTAATCCCGAAACCTTTCGGATGTATGCTTTAGGCCTCGTAGGCCCATAATAAGGATGTTATGATTATGAATGAGACGTTTTAAGTTGAAATGAGAATTCAATAGCCCAAGTTGTAATGTTCAAGCAAGTTAAGTCAGGTAATGCCTCGTACCCGGTTCCGTAGTTGAATACGAGTAAGGGGTGTTACATTTAGTGGTATCAGAGCTACGGTTTAGTCGATTCTCAGACTAACGTAGCGTATGCATGAGTCTAGCTATACATGCCATACAAATGAGTATTTATATTATGATAGTGTGACGACTTTTGACAACTTAAATTGTGTTTTCATATAGTAAATGGATTCCGATAGAGCTATGACAGATGATGTAGAAAGTAACGCACTGGCTCCCGCTTAAGGGATGGTGCCGAATGAAAATGAGAATAGACCTACGACCGTGAGTCAGAGAGGAGGAGAAGAGGCTAGGGAAGCCTTTCTCCACATGATGAATGCATGGTATACAGAGTTTGTCCGAGCGAACCTAAATGCACAACCCCCTCCACCCCCACCTATTCCTCAACCTACCCCAGTAGCTCCCCAAGTGGTAGAAGTGGTAAGAAGAGAAAAGCCTTCAGTTGATAGAATCCGAAAGCAAGGAGCCCAAGAATTCAGGGCTAGTAAAGATAATGACATTGAAAGAGTAGAATTCTGGCTTGAAAATACCATCAGGGTAGTTGATGAGTTATCTTGCACACCTAAAGAGTGCATGAAGTGTGTGGTGTCTCTTCTGAGAGATTGCGCTTATCAGTGGTGGAACACCCTTGTGTCGGTTATACCAAAAGAAAGGATCACATGGGAGTTTTTCTAAGAAGAGTTCCAGAAGAAGTATATTAGCCAGAGGTTTACCGACCAGAAAAGAAAGAAATTCCTTAAACTAAAACAAGGTAGGATGACAGTAACTGAATATGAGCATGAATTTGTATGGCTCAGCAAATATGCTCGAGAGTGTGTATCCACTGAAACCATTGTGTGTAAACGGTTTGAGGACGAATTAAATGAAGATATCAGATTGTTTTTTGGTGTCCTCGAATTGAAGGAATTTATTATGCTAGTGGACTGGGCTTGTAAGGCCGAGGAATTGGTGAAAGAAAAAAGAAAAGCTGAGATGGAGTCTCGTGAATCAAGAAAGAGACAAATGAACAAGTCGTTTCAATCTTCATCCAAGAAGTCAAGAGACTTCCCTACCAGATCAGCTAATTCAGCCTGGTTTTCAAACAGAAGTAAAAGTAAACAGTACTCGGGAATTAAGGCTTAGACTACCTCAGTTGCTAGTGTTGGGAACACTCGACCTAATCGACCAGAATGCCCACAGTGTGGAGACGTCACCCCGGTGAGTGTCGAGCACATGAGAGGGCCTGTTTTAAGTGTGGTTCCCAAGATCATTTTATTAGAGAAGGCCCCGAGATGGATGAAAAAGAGAAAATTTAGACTGCGAGATTAGGAAGCACTACTAAAGGGAGACAACAGAGAAACCCGAGAAGTGGGATGAGTAGCAAGAGTACTCCCAGAGAGTAGGCTACAAGATCTGAGGGTAGAGCGCCTGCGAGGACTTACGCCATTTGAGCTCGCGAAGAGGCGTCATCTCCTGATGTAACTACGGGTACATTTTCTCTCCATGATACTAATGTTGTTGTTTTAATTGATTCGGGGTCTACCCATTCATACATTTGCATGAAATTAGTATCCAACATGAGTATACCTGTTGAGTCTACAGAGTTTGTGATAAAAGTGTCCAATCCTTTAGCAAAAGTGTATTAGTGGATAAGGTATGCAAAGATTTCCCATTGATGATTAGAGGTCATTGTTTTAAGGCAAATCATGCTATTGCCATTTGATGAATTCGATATAATTCTTAGTATGGACTGGTTAACCACTCATGATGTGATAGTAAATTGTGAAAAGAAATACATTGAATTGTGATGTGAAAATGGGGACACTCTTCATGTTGAATCAGATGAACAAGACAGATTGCCTGTAGTGATCTCTCATATGTCTACCCAGAAATATGTAAGAAAGGGATACGAAGCATATCTTGCCTTTGTTATGAATGCAAAAGAAATCGAGTTAAATATTGAATCAGTGTCGATAGTGTGTGAGTACCCAGAAGTATTCATAAAAGAATTGCTAGGGTTGCCTCCGGTTAGAGAAGTTAAATTTGGCATTGAGTTAGCTCTCGGTACTGCACTTATATCGATTGCCCCATACAAAATGGCTCCAACTGAGTTGAAGGAATTGAAGGCACAGTTGCAAGAGTTAACAGACAAAGGTTTTTCAAGACCAAGTTGTTCTCCATAGGGTGCTCCAGTATTATTTGTGAAAAAGAAAGATGGTTACATGAAATTATGCATAGATTACCGACAACTTAATAAGGTAACTGTGAAGAACAAGTACCCATTGCCAAGGATAGATGATCTGTTCGATCAATTGAAGGGAGCCACTGTGTTTTCTAAGAGAGATTTGAGGTCAAGATATTACCAGTTGAGAGTAAAAGACTCAGATGTGCCGAAGACTGCATTTTGGACGAGGTATGGGCACTATGAATTTTTAGTTATGCCTTTTGGCTTAACAAATGCCCCTGCTGTGTTTATAGATTTAATGAACCGTATATTTTGGCCATACTTGGATAAGTTTGTTGTGGTTTTTATTGATGACATATCGATATATTCTCGTGATGAGCATGAGCATGCGAAGCATTTGAGGTTGGTTTTACAGATTTTACGAGATAATTAGTTGTATGCCAAGTTTAGTAAAAGTGAATTTTGGCTTAAAGAGGTTGGATTTTTAGGGCACATTGTCTTTGGAGATGGAATCCGAGTCGACCCAATTAAGATTTCAGCTATTGTTGATTGGAAATCATCAAAAAATGTATCTGAAGTTAGAAGTTTTCTGGGCCTAGCTGGTTATTACCGACGGTTTGTCAAGGGGTTTTCTATGATAGCTACTCCGATGACGAGGTTGTTACAAAAAGAGGTGAAGTTTGAATGGACAAAGAAGTGCCAACAGAGTTTCGAGAAACTAAAGGCATTGTTGACAGAGGCTCCAATTCTAGTGCAACCTGAGTCGGGAAAAGAATTTGTGATCTATAGCGATGCATCTTTGAATGGATTGGGCTGTGTGCTTATGCAAGAAGGCAAGGTGATAGCATATGCCTCTAGACAGTTAAAGCCACACGAGAAAAATTACCCGACGCATGATTTAGAGTTGGCTGCGATTGTCTTTGCATTGAAGATTTGGAGACACCATTTGTATGGTGAAAGGTGTCAGATATTCACCGATCATAAGAGCCTAAAGTACTTGATGACTTAAAAGGAATTGAATTTGAGGCAACGAAGATGATTAGAACTGATAAAAGATTATGAGCTAGCAATTGACTACCACTCGGGAAAGACGAATGTAGTTGCCGATGCTTTGAGTAGAAAATCCCTATTTGCTTTGAGGGCTATGAATAGACGGGTGACTTCGTTTGATGATGGTTCCATTCTATTTGAGTTGAGGGCTAGACTGATGTTCCTTTAAGAAATTTATGAGGCTTAGAAAGATGACAGTGACTTGCAAGTCAAAAGAGTTCAGTGCGAGTCGGGTGTTGAGTCTGACTTTCGGATTAATCCTGATGGATGTTTGATGTTCAGAGATAGAGCTCATTCGGAAAGTTTTGCACGAGGTACATAGTGGATGCCTATCAGTGCATCCGGGTAGCTCCAAGATGTATAACGACTTGAAGAAATGGTATTGGTGGCCGAGTATGATGAAAGACATCTCAGAGTTTGTGTCGAAATGCTTAATTTGTCAGCAAGTGAAAGCTGAACACCAAGTACCTTGGGGTTTGCTTCAACCTATCATGGTTCCCGAGTGGAAATGGGACCATGTTACTATGGACTTTGTAACGGGTTTGCCGTTGACAACGAGCAAGAAAGATGCCGTATGGGTTGTGGTAGATAAATTTACGAAGTTGGCCCATTTCATACCTGTATGTGTTTATTATTCGCTTGATAAGTTGGCAGACTTGTATGTTTCTAAGATTGTGAGGCTACATGGAGTGCCTTTATCAATTATATCGGATAGAGATCCGAGATTCACATCTCGATTTTGGAAAAAGTTGTAAGAGGCCTTGGGTACAAAGTTGAGTTTTAGTATTGCTTTTCACCCCCAAATCGATGGACGGTCAGAAAGATTAATACAAATACTTGAGGATATGCTCCGGTGTTGTGTTCTTGATTTTCAGGGCAGCTAAGAAAAGTATTTACCATTGGTAGAGTTTGCATACAATAACAGTTTTCAGTCGAGCTTGAAAATGGCGCCTTATGAGGCCTTATATGGGCGTAAGTGCCGAACTCCTTTGTATTGGACTGAACTCAAGGAAACTCAGATTCACAGGGTCGATCTGGTTAGAGAACTCGAAGAGAAGGTAAGAGTAATTCGAGACTGTTTAAAAGCTACCTCGGATAGACAAAAGTCTTATGCGGACTTGAAACTAAAAGAGATTGAGTTCCAAGTCGTGTGATACGGTGTTTTTAAAAGTGTCACCATGGAAGAAAGTTCTCAGATTCGACCGGAAAGGCAAATTGAGTCCATGTTTTATCGTACCATATGAGATTACTGAGAGGATAGGGCTGGTAGCCTATCGATTTGCTTTGCCGCCTGAATTGGAAAAGATTCATGATGTGTTTCATGCGTCTATGTTACGTCGTTACCGATCAGACCCTTCGAATGTGATTACACCTACAGAGGTTGAAATTTAACCTGACATGACTTATGGCGAAGAACCGATTAAGACTTTGGCTTGAGAAGTCAAACAGTTAAGGAATAAAAGTATAGCCCTTGTGAATGTATTATGGAAAAGACATGGGCTAGAAGAGGCTACATGGGAGCCTGAAGAGGCTATGAGGAACCAGTACCCAAACCTTTTTGTTGGTAAGATTTTCGGGGACAAAAATCCATAAGGGGGAGAATTGTAACAGCCCGATTTAGGGCCTAGTTGGAATAGTGGTTGCGAGACTAGAAATTCGAAGTGGAAATATGTGTTTTATGATTTTTATGAGGCGTATGAGGTGTTTACATAATTGTGTGAAAATTTATAAAGAAATTTTATTAATTAGTGATCAAATTGTCTATTAGGACTAAATTGCAAAGAATAGAAAATATGAGATTCTAGAAGATTTAAGTATGAAATAACATCATAAAACTTATTAGAGGTCCTTGTTTAGAATTAAACCATTATATGTTAAGATGGACAAAAATGGACATGGGAAGGAAAAATCTCAAGAAAGGGCCTTAAGGGCATTTTAGCCATTTGGTTAATTAATGAATTAAAAAGGGAAAAAAGAAGTCAAAATTATGTTCTTCTTCTTCTTCCATGGCCGAAAATCACTAAGGAAGACATAGGTAGGGTTTGTTCATCTTCCAAGCTTGATAGTAAGTGCATCCTAGCCCTGTTTTTAATGTTCTTCGTATTTTTGAGATCCTCGTAACTTGATTTAGCTAATTCTAGCTATATTTTGAGCTAAGGTTCATACTAAAAAATTTAGTCATGTATGTCATGCATTTATTTTGATGTTTTATGGATGAATATGAAAGTTTGATGTATGATAAACATCTTTTTCTAAGTGATTTCCATGAAAAATGCATAAAAGGACCAAATTGTAAAAGTTATAAAAATGGTCATACATGGGTGAAATAGTGGAAATTGGGGGCTGTTGTAGTTAAGAAAATGATCCGGCTGGGCTTGAAATACAAGAAAGTTGAATGAAAATCAATTTACGTGCCTAGGGGCAAAAGTGTAATTATGTAAAAGTTTAGGGGAAAATCGTAATTTTTCCAATATATGAATTATGAGTCAATTTAGTCAATGTGAGTATTAAACAAGTGAAATTTTTATTATAGATTAAGAAACACGAAGCCCGGACCGAAACCGAGGCAAGGACAAAGTGTTGGACTAAATCGAACATCCACACACATTTTGAGTACCGAAGTAAGTTTGTGTGAAATTAAGGTTGCATATGTTATTATGTTTAAATTACTTATTATTTTGAGAAATGCATATCATTTCCATGAAATTCATTGATGATGTTGATAAACCATAAAAGTAACACATTTTAATCTCATGCTTAGCGTGTTTTTGGATGTTTTATTATACAATTTTGTGAATTTGATGCTCCTAATCCTTTAAATTCATGATTCTATGGATAGAAATAACCAAGACTCATCTCAGCTACAGTACAAATAGAAGCCGATCCCCTTTCATTTATTTCTTTGTATTCTCTTTCATATTCCATTTCTTCATTCCCTTCTATACGACTCTCTAGAGTTCATCTAAGTGATGTGCGCGATACAAAGTTCACGGCACAGAACCCTTGTTATTCATCCTATTGTCTCGGTTTGCCCGAAATAAAATAAATAAAAAAGTCTCTTCAAAAATCGAGAATCTCAATGATGTATTGTCTTTTATTTCTTTTTATTTATTAGCCTGTCCATAAGAATACGAATGAAACCTCAATTCCTCTGTTTGAGCTAGAAGAGAATGTACAAATATTCCTTGAATATTCGAAGTTGTAATTCGTCCCATTATCCATTATTACATATTAGAGGGACGAACCCAATCCAGAATATGAACCATAAAAGAAAATACCTATTAAACCGATCACAAGAATACCAGTTGCCGTACCTATTATCCAAAGAGGAATCCTTCCAGTAGTATCGGCCATTTATCCCGCTTCCCTCCGCATTTCATCAAGTGGTCATGCTAAAGACATAAACAGTCATAGATAATTATGAGATACAATCATTCCGAATGGGATAAGAGAATTCCTACTATTATTTAGTATTCTACTACTCTTTTTTTTCTTAATTGAAGAAATAATTGGAAAATAAAATAGCAAGTACAAAAATGAGTAATAACCCCCAGTAGAGACTGGTACGATTCAATTCAACATTTTGTTCGTTCGGGTTTGATTGTGTCATAGCTCTATAATTAATTCGAATTAGGTTTATCGTTGGATGAACTGCATTGCTGATATTGACCCCAAAAAAGAAACGGTAGGTACAGCTAGTCCGTGAACAGCCAACCATCGCACTTTAAGAAAGCACGTGCCCATTACCCAAATTGCTTTTTTAGTAGGTACACTTTCTCTTTGTGGTATTCCACCCCTTGCTTGTTTTTGGTCCAAAGATGAAATTCTTAGTGACAGTTGGTTGTATTCACCGATTTTTGCAATAATAGCTTGGTCCACCGCCGGATCAACAACATTTTATATGTTTCGGATCTATTTACTTACTTTTGAAGGACATTTAAACGTTCATTTTCAAAAATATAGTGTTAAAAAAAGTAGCTCTTTCTATTCCATAAAACTATGGGGTAAAGAAGAGCAAAAAATAATTAACAGAAATTTTCGTTTATCTACGTACAACAATGTGTTGAACTACTTCCACAAGTCTGCGCGTAAGATATCCAGCATCTGATGTTCGTACGGCGGTATCCACAACCCCTTTTCGGGCTCCGTAGCAAGAAATGATATATTCTGTTAAAGACAGTCCTTCGCGTAAATTGCTTTGAATGGGTAAATCGATTATTTGTCCTTGGGGATCCAACATTAATCCTCTCATACCTACTAATTGGTGCACTTGAGATGCATTTCCTCTAGCTCCTGAAAAAGACATTATATGGACTGGGTTAAACGGGTCAGTCATCCTAAAATTAGGATTCATTTTTTGTCGCAAATATTCACTTGTAGCATACCATATCTCAATTGATTGGCGTAATTTATCTACCGCGTGTACATTCCCAAAATGATGTTGGTGTTGTATTAATGGGTGACGGTTTGATGATACAAGAGGGAAGTTCTGTAAAAGCAACAGGAAAAATTGCTCAGATACCAGTGAGTGAGGCTTATTTGGGTCGTGTTATAAATGCCCTGGCTAAGCCTATTGACGGTCGGGGTGAAATTTCAGCTTCTGAATCTCGGTTAATTGAATCTCCTACCCCAGGTATTATTTCAAGACGTTTGTTCCGGCTCGATGCCGCCAAGAATTCCTGACTATTGCATGGGAACAAGTTCATCTTCGAAGTATTTTTCCTTTTCAATATTTTTCTGTTGGAGCTTCCCTCATTCCTTTTATCGAGCTGGAACAACCTGTTCTTCCTGAATACCCTGATTCAAGGCCAAAGAATTTCCTGCCGCTACCATATAGTATTCATCTCAACTTGGGGATAAATAAAGCATCTGTGCTTTTTTTGATCTCTCAAAGATTCGAAGTGGATTTCTCGACCCGTGAAATGAAAAGCTAGCCTCTGGAGTTTTTTTGTTTTATATTCATCTGAAGGAAATATGAGAAAGGAATGGAAAATGGGCCAAAATCAAACAAAACAGGCCATCTTAAGGATCTACACGACCAAGCCAGTACCATACAGGCTGAGCATATGCCCGTGTGCCCTTGTGCCAGCCTGTGTCGATCGCAAGCCACCCAAATTTGCACACGAGTTGATCACACGCCTGTGTCCCTGTCGCACCGTGTTTCATTTTCACGCAAGAAAAGCCAATTTTTAGGGTTTCTGAGCATTCTAAACTCTGTAAATACACACCAGAAGAAGATCTAAGGGGGCACGCAGAGAAGAACGAAGAAATTACTTGAAGGAAGCC
This sequence comes from Gossypium australe, assembly GCA_005393395.2. Classification (NCBI taxonomy): domain Eukaryota; kingdom Viridiplantae; phylum Streptophyta; class Magnoliopsida; order Malvales; family Malvaceae; genus Gossypium; species Gossypium australe. The sequence continues at coordinate 88,621,083 of CM016625.1, forward strand.
GTCGGATTCATCTCGGAAGTAGATCCACTCCAAGATTGAAGATCTCTATTAATTTTCCTTAGAAGTTTTTAGGTTCTTTATGTCTTGTTGTTTTCTTTATTCTGAGATGTTTTCCTTTTATGTTATGAACTAAACTCCCTAAATACCTAGGGAGGATGAAACCTATGATGGATCTTATTATTTAATTATCTGAATTACATGGTAAATACTTGTTCTTGTTCTTAATTATGTGTTCTTAACCCTTGTTTTAATATTTTCAGGATATTAATTCAAGTTTGATGCACTTATTCAGTGGAGCAAAAGTCCCTGTTTAAGAGAAGATCTAGCATAATTAAGCTGAGTTGATTGTAACCCTAGAAATTGGATGACATAAATATGTCGGATTAGAGTCAAATCTAATAAGGGAATCCATAGATCAAGTTAATGTGACGATTGGGGTTTTAATTAGAAAGAGATTTCAATTAATCAACCTAGAGTTAGTTGTTCTTAGTCTCGAAAGAGATATTAACATAATTTAGGGATTTCTACGGATCAAGACAAGTGAATAAATCGTTTAATTCAGTGTCAGAATAATAAGTGAAGTCTAGGTGGATTCTTCCTTGGGTATTGTCTTTATTCATTGGTTTAATCGATTACTTTCTTCAGTCTCTGTCGCGTTCATAGTAAATTAGTTAGTTAAATTTTAGAGTAAAACAAATCCCATTAATTATTAGGCTAAATAATAAACTAGTAATTTTAGTCCTTGAGGATACGATATTCTGGACTCATCATAACTATACTACAGTTCGATAGGTGCGCTTACCTTTGTCAAAATATTAGTTAAGTTTCGAGCCCATCAAGTTTTTGGCGCCGTTGCCGAAGAACTAAGATATTAGGAACATTTAATTTTTTAGCCATTCTTATTTTTTATTGCAATTTATTTTTTTTGTTTTTATTTCGTTTTATTGACTTTTCTTTTATTTGCTTCTGGAAGGTATTTTTAGTTTATGACTAGAAGGAACCCGTCAGGACCATTGCTTTTTGACAGTGAGATTGAAAATACAATTCGCAGAAACCATAGAGAAATAAGGTGAATTCTACACTATATAGAGGAAGAGCAAGAGGACGATACCCATAGTACCGAGGAGATGACTGATAATAATCCACTACCTCCTGTGGTTGTATGCTAAGCCTAATTTGACTGGGGCTGAATCAAGTATTGTGAGGCATGCTATTGCTGCAAATAACTTCGAACTGAAACTGAACACTATTCAGATGATCCAACAATATGTTCAGTTCGATGGTTTATAGGATGAGGATCCAAATACTCATTTAGCCAACTTCCTAGAATTTTGTGACACTTTCAAAATTAATGGCATTTCTGATGATGCCATTCACCTTCGGTTATTTCCTTTTTCCTTAAGATATAAAGCTAAACAGTGGTTGAACTCGTTACCATGAGGTTCCATCACTACTTGGAAACAGATGACAGAGAAACTTTTATTAAAATGTTTTCCGCCAGCTGAAACGGCAAAGTTTAGGAATGATATCTCTTCTTTTGTGCAGATGGGTTTAGAAACTCTTTACAATGCATGGGAGAGGTATAAGGACTTATTGAGAAGGTGCCCTCACCATGGGTTACCTTTATGGCTACATGTTCAAACCTTCTACAATGGTTTGAACCTCTCAACTAGGTAACTAATCGATGCAGCCACTGATGGAACTCTAAATAACAAAACACCTGAAGCAGCTTATGAATTTATAGAGGAGATGTCACTGAATAACTATCAGTGGCAAGTCATGAGAACAAAGCTGACAAAAGCCTCCGGTGTTTTCAACCTTGAGACGGTCACCATGTTATCAAACCAGGAAAAGCTCTTAAACAAAAAGATTGATGGTTTGTATGTTTCTACGCAGGTACATCCGGTGATACAATGCGACACAAATGGAGGAGGGATAAACACAACAGAATATCCATCCTACAACCCGAGCACAGAGAATGAACAAGTTTACTATATGGGTGACAATTCTAGACCTCAGAATAATCCTTATAGTAACACTTACAATGTAGGTTAGAGGAACCATCCCAATTTCTCATGGGGTGGTCAGGGAAATCAGAGACAACAACCCCCTTCAGGCTTTCAACAACAACCTTACCAACAGGAGAAGAAGCAAAACCTTGAGGAGATGCTAACAAAATTCATTTCGGTGTCAGAATCCCGTTTTCAAAACACTGAAACAACACTTAAAAATCAGCAAGCGTTGATTCAAGGGCTCGAGAACCAAAAAGGTCAGCTTGCCAAGTTAATCTCAGAACAACCACAAGGTAGTTTGCCGAGTAATACCGAACCTAACCCAAGGGAGCAACTCGATGCCATCACTGTATGCGGCAAAGAAGGGTTAGTAAAACCTAAACCAGAACTAAGGCAAGAACTCGTGGTAAGTGATGGTAAGGTTGAGCTAAGTCACAGTGCACAAAAATCGGTAAGTAAAGAGCAAATACCTCGTGTGCCGTATCCTAACGCGGTGAAGAAAGACCATACCAATGAGCGATTTGGTAAATTTCTTAAACTCTTAAAAAAGTTACATATTAACTTACCGTTTATTGAAGCTCTTTCACAGATGCCCAACTCAGTTAAATTTTTAAAGACACTTTTAGCAAACAAACGGAAGTTAGATGATGTGTCGCACGTGGAACTAAATGCAGCCTATTCAACGATTTTACAGAATAAACTACCCAACAAATTAAAGGGTCCAGGGAGTTTTACTCTTCCTTGTTTAATTGGTAGTTTAGATGTTAATAATACCTTAGCTGATTTAGGGGCGAGTATTAATGTCATGGTTTATAAAATGTTTAAGCAATTAGGTCTTGGGAAACCTAAACAAACTAGAATGAGCATTCAACTAGCAGATAAAACTATTAGATTTCCTAGAGGAACTGTTGAGGATGTGCTTGTAAAAATCGATAAATTTTTATTCTCAGTTGACTTTGTTGTTCTAGACATGGATGAGGACAGCGACGCACCTTTAATCTTAGGACGACCCTTTTTAGCAACTGCTAGAACTATCATTTATGTTGGCACAGGTGAATTGACACTTCATGTAGGTGATGACACGATTAAACTCCAAGCTCGTGATTCTGTTCGGATACCTAGTGATCGAGATGATTTTACGAGTTCTGTTAATGTGAGTAACGTTGTAGCTCAAACTTCTTTGCAGGAAATCCCTAGGAAGAAAGTGATGGAGCCATATTCTACCCTATGTGACAAACACAGAACGGCTCATGAGAAGCGAAGGCTTCAGATTGATGAACTGGACCAATGAAGGACACATGGCAAGGAGAAACAAAGAATACACAAAGCAAAACTGAAGCAACTCCATGACGAGCTTAAAGAGGGAACGAACCACTTCAAGGTTCAGGACCGGGTACTGTTAGATGAAACCGACCCTCGAATACCCACTTCAGAGCTAAATACAAATGGAGTGACTCCTTTTACAGTATTCAATATCTTCCTATACGGAGCAATCGAGGTAACTCGTTCTAATTTTGACACTTTTAAGGTAAATACTACACGACTCAGACCGTATATTGATAATAAAACTGATAGCGAGAAAGAGGAGTCTCAACTCCACGAAAAATAGTAACCAAGCAAAAACGAGGTAAGTCGAGTTTAGGCTCTAAATAAGTGCTTCTCGGGAGGCAACCTGAGCATACTTTTGATCCCACATTTAGCATACTTTTGGATGATTTAAGCCTTGAATTGTGTAATTTGGTGCTCTTAATCCTTCATTTTCATGTTTTTTTACTCAGAAAAGCACCGGAGGATTAAAAGAATGAGAAATGAGCCCAAAACGGAGTAAATGGGCCATATCACGAAATCAACACGGCCTGGGCCCAAGACTACACGGTCGTGCCTCCTTAACAAACTCAAACACGGCCTTGCCATGATTCATACGGGCGTGTGCCATGGGCGTGTCCCTAACGTGAGAAAGAAGAGTTTCAGTCGGATTAGGGTACTTAGAGGCAAAGAAAGCCATTCCAAAAGCCTATATAAACACCCTAGAGGCCAAAATTATGGGATTTACTTGAAGAAAGTCAGTTGATTCATCTCAAGAAGCCAGAGTTATACTCAAGATAGAAGATCTCTCCTTCAATTCCTTCAGGAGGTTTTAGGGTTTTCTTATGTTTTGTTTTATCTTTTCTTTTGAGATGTATTCTTTTATGATTAAGAACTAAACCCTCAGATACCTGAGGGGGATGAAACCTAAGATGAATCTTGTTATCGTTTGCTGAACTATATGATAAATACTTGATTTGTTCTTAACTATGTGTTCTTAATTCTTGTGTTGGTATTTTTGAGATATTGATTCAAGTACTGATGTGCTTAGGTAGAGGAGGAATAGACCCTGCCTAAGAGTAGATCCAGCATAGTTGAGCGGTGTTGCTCGCGCGCCTAGAGATAGGGTGACGAAAATCTGCCGGATTAGGGTCAAACCTAATTTGGGAGTCCATAGATCGAGTTAATGCAATTCTAGGGGTTTTAATTAGAAAGAGATTTCAATTAATCAACCATGGGTTAGACGTTAGTTGCCTCAAGAGAGGGATTAATATACATTAGGGAATCCTACGGATCAAGTCAAATGAATAAATCGTCTGGTTCAGAGTTAGATAACAAGTGAAGTCTAGGTGGATTCTTCCTCGGGTATTGTCTTAATCAATTGGTTTTTCCCAAAGTTAGTTTCCCCAATTCCTTCTCTTTGTCTTTGCATGTTTAGCTTAGTTGTTAGTTAATTTTGGATTAGATAAAAATTCCTTTAATTCTTAGGCTAAATAATAAAAAAAAGTTAGTATTAGTACTTTTGGTTCCTTTGGGTTCGACAATCTGGTCTTGCCACTAAGCTATACTATTGTTCAATAGGTGCACTTGCCTCAAGTCGTTGTCACAGTTAGTTTCTAGGCTCGACCATTCTTTTTATAAATTTCTAAGACTCTGACACACGAACAAGTTTTTGGCGCCGTTGCCGAGGAACTGAAATATTAAGAACGCTTAATTTTTATTACTTTATCCATATTATATTTATTTTATTTTTGCAATTTATTTTTACTTTTCTAAATTTTCTTCTTTTCTTCTGGCAGGTACCTCTAGTTTATGACTAGAAGGAATCCGACAGGACCCCTGATTTACGACAGTGATATTGAAGGTATTGTTCGCAGAAATCATAGAGAAATAAGGCGAAGCTTAAATTACATAGAAGAAGAGCAAGAAATCGAAGCTAATACCCTGAAGAGATGGTTGAGAATAATCCGCCACCTCCAGAGACGACCAAACATCATGCTCCTCGAACTATGTATGATTCTGCTAAACCTAATTTAATAGGAACTGAGTCAAGTATTGTTAGACCTATTATTACTGCAAATAATTTTGAACTGAAACCTAACACTATACAGATGATACAACAGTTTGTTTAGTTTGATGGTTTGCAGGATGAGGATCTTAACACACACTTAGTGAATTTTCTAGAATTCTGTGATACCTTCAAAATAAACAGCGTTTCTGATGATGCCATCCGTCTTCGGTTATTCCCCTTTTCTTTGAGAAATAAAGCTAAACAGTGGTTGCATTCTCTTCCATGAGGGTCAATCACTACATGGGATCAAATGACCGAAAAATTTCTGTTAAAATATTTTCCGCTGGCCAAAACGGCCAAGTTAAGGAACGATATCTCTTCTATTGTGTAGATGGATTTAGAAACACTTTATGATGCATGGGAGAGATACAAAGATCTATTGAGAAGGTGCCCAAATCATGGATTACCCTTGTGGCTACAGGTCCAAACTTTATACAACGGTGTGAACCCTTCAACTAGACAATTGATTGATTCAGCCGCCAGCGGAACCCTGAATAACAAAACACCTGAGGCTGCCTACGAGTTTATAGAGGAGATGTCACTGAATAACTATCAGTGGTAAGTTACAAGGACAAAGCCAACAAAAGCAGCCAGTGTTTTCAACCTCGATGTAGTATCCATGCTATCAAATCAGGTAGAACTGATAAACAAAAAGATTGATGGTTTATGTGATTCGTTGCAGGTACATTCAGTTATGCAGTACAATACAAATGGAAATTAGATGAACAACACAGATCATCTACCTTACAACTCGAGCGCTAAAAATGAACAAGTTCACTATATGGGTAATAATTTTATACCTCAAAATAACCCTTATAGTAACACTTACAATTCAGGTTGGAGGAACCATCCAAATTTCTCGTGGGGAAGTCAAAGAAACCAAAGACAACAAGTCTACCCACAAGAAAAGAAGCCAAACCTTGAAGAAAAGCTGACAAAATTTATAGAAGTGTCAGAAACCTGTATCCAAAACACCGAAACAATATTGAACAATCAGCAAGCATCAATTCAAGGGCTTAAGGATCAAATTGGGCAACTAACTAAGTTACTTTCTGAAAGGCAACCAGAAAGTTTACGTAGGAAAAAAGAGCAGGTGAAGGCAGTTACACTAAGAAGTGGAAAGGAGTTAGTTGAAACAGAGAAGAAAGTACCACACGAAACTGATAAGACAATTGATGAAGAAGTTGAGAATGTAACACCGGTACGCGAAGAATGTTGACCAACAATTCCATATCTGGCAAAGTTGAAGAAAGACCGATTAGATGCACAATACGGTAAATTTCTTGAACTTTTTAAACAGTTACATATTAACTTACCTTTTGTTAAAGCTATTTCACAGATGCCGACATACGCAAAATTCCTAAAAGAGCTTCTAACAAATAAAAGGAAGTTTGAAAAGATATCAATAGTGGAACTTAATGAAGAATGTTCAGCCATCTTCCAAAACAAGCTACCAACCAAATTAAAAGATCCAGGAAGTTTCACTATTCCTTGTTTGATTGGTAGTTTAAATACTAAGAAAGCACTAGCTGATCTAGGCGCCAGTATTAATTTAATGCCTTATAAAATGTTTAAGCAGCTTGATCTTGGGGAACCAAAACCCACTAGGATGAGTATTCAATTAGCTGATAGATCTATTAAATACCCTAGGGGTGTTATTGAAGATATTCTGGTAAAAGTTGATAAATTTATATTCTCTGTTGATTTTGTTGTGCTTGACATAGATGAAGATATTGAGGTACCTTTAATTTTGGGACGCCCTTTTTTAGCTACTGCTGGAGCTGTTATTGATGTAGGTGATGGTAAACTCGCGTTAAGGGTAGGTGACGAGGAAATTATTTTCCAAATTTACGATGCTATGTGGTACTCTAGAGAACAAGATGATTCCTGTTATTTTATTGATGCCATTAATCTTTTTATTCAAGACTCTTTGCAGGAAATCATACATAACGACATGATGGAACTGTGTCTTACCCAAGGTGAGGGGGAAGATGATGATACCTATGAGTTGAATTCTAATACATCTACCTCTAGACAAAAGAAAGAAGAGGGCATTGAAATCAATTACGAATTAAAACAAAAACCCTCTTTGATGAGCCACCGAAGTTGGAATTAAAACAGTTGCCAAAACACTTAGAATATGCATTCCTCGGGGATAATTCTACGCTACCAGTGATTATCTCCTCAGAATTGGAACCCAAAGAGAAAGACGAGTTGCTACAGGCACTAAGGGAACATAAAAGAGCCATAGCTTGGAAAATTTCTGACATTAAAGGAATAAGCCCGTTGTTTTGCACCCACAAAATTTTAATGGAAGATGAGTATAAACCCTGTGTGCAACCTCAAAGATGATTGAACCCCAACGTGAAAGAAGTTGTTAAAGCTGAGGTAATTAAACTTCTTAATGCTGGAATAATCTATCCTATTTCTGATAGTTCTTGGGTAAGTCCTGTGCAAGTCGTTCCAAAGAAAGGGGGCATGACTGTTGTAGCCAACGAAAAGAATGAATTGATTCCTACCGGAACAGTCACAGGTTGGAGAGTCTGTATTGATTATAGAAAGTTGAACGACGCCACCCGAAAAGATCACTTCCGTTTGCCTTTTATTTATCAGATGCTAGAAAGATTATCTGGGCATATGTACTACTACTTCCTAGACGGACTCTTCGACTACTTCCAAATCTCGATAGCCCCCGAGGATCAAGAAAAGACAATGTTTACATGTCCATACGGTACGTTTGCTTATCGTAGAATGCCTTTTGGATTATGTAATGCTCCTGCTACTTTTCAGCGCTGCATGCTAGCCATCTTTGACGAACTTGTGGAAGACATTATGGAGGTATTTATGGATGACTTTTCAGTATTCGGTAATTCTTTCCATCTTTGCCTTAAAAATTTAAAACGAGTTCTAATGAGATGTGAGGAAACAAACCTTGTTTTGAATTGGGAAAAATGTCACTTTATGGTTCGAGAGGGGATTGTGTTAGGACATAAAATTTCTAGTAAAGGGATTAAGGTAGATAAAGCGAAAGTTGAAACCATAGAAAACTTACCTCCTCCTAGTTCAGTCAAGGCCATTAGAAGCTTTTTAGGACATGCTGGATTTTACAGAAGATTCATTAAAGATTTTTCTAAAATAGCTAAGCCTTTAACGAAACTACTAGAAAAAGATGTACCCTTTAATTTTGATCAAGAATGTTTAGATGCGTTTAACATCCTCAAAGATAAATTAATAAATGCTCCAATTATAATTGCACTTGATTGGAATTTACCCTTTGAACTAATGTGTGATGCGAGCGATTTTGCAGTAGGTACAGTTTTAGGACAGCGAAGGGACAAGCATTTTCAGCTGATCTATTATGCTAGCAAGACATTAACGGCTGCACAAGAAAATTATACCACTACAAAAAAAAGAATTGCTAGTTGTGGTTTTTGCATTCGACAAATTTAGACAATATTTAATATTATCTAAAGTTGTCATTTACACTGACCATTCAGCTCTTCGTTATCTTTTAACTAAACCCGATGCAAAACCTCGACTCATAAGATGGATTTTACTCTTGCAGGAATTTGATTTTAAAATTCAGGACAAGAAAGGAGCTGAAAATCTTGCAGCAGATCATCTTTCTAGGCTTGAAAATCCACATATCAAAGAACTGGATGAGAGGGAGATAAATGACTCGTTTCCTGCAGAACAATTATTTGCTATTTCAAACCCCGAGGTACCCTGGTTTGTAGACATTGCAAATTACCTAGCTGCTAACTTCCTACCAAAAAGGTTAACACATCATCAAAAGAAGTGATTCTTTGCTTATGCGAAAACTATTTTTGGGAGGATCCTTTTCTTTTCCGTATATGTGCAGATCAAGTAATTCGGAGATGTGTTACAAAGGCAGAAGCAAGCAAAATACTAGAACATTGTCACTCAGGACCCTCAAGAGGACATTACAGTGGGATTAAGACAGCACCTAAAACGCTTGAATCAGGTTTTTATTGGCCAACTCTGTTTAAAGATGCCAACAGGTATGCTGCTTCATGTGATAAATGCTAAAGAACAGGTAATATCTCTAAACGCGATGAAATGCCTCAAACATATATGCTATCATGTGAAATTTTTTATTTTTTGGGCATTGATTTTATGGGTCCATTTCCTAGTTCATTTGGAAATAAATACATCTTAGTAGCAGTAGATTACATGTCAAAATGGGTGGAAGCTCAACCTTTACCTACTAACGATGCTAGAACAGTAGTGAGGTTTTTTAAGAAACTCTTCTCTCGATTCGGAACACCCAAAGAAATTATTAGTGATAGGGGTACTCACTTTTGTAATACGCAATTTTATAAAGTCCTAAAAAAATATGGAATACACCACAGGACAGCTACCCCTTATCACCCTCAAACCAGTGGGCAAGTAGAAGTAGCAAATCGAAAGCTTAAGCGTATTCTAGAGAAAACAGTTGAATCAAACAGGAAAGACTGGGCATTAAAAGTAGACGATGCTTTATGGGCCTATAGAACAACATTTAAAACCCCCATAGGAACATCCCCATACAGACTTGTCTATGGAAAAAGTTGTCATCTACCATTTGAATTAGAGCACAAAGCTTTTTGGGCTATAAAATTCTTAAATTACAATCTTAACACCGTAGGTGAGAAAAGGATGATGCAGCTAAACGAGCTTGATGAATGGCGAGCTAATGCCTATGAGAACTCACGACTATATAAAGAGGCAACAAAGAGACGCCATGATGCTCGTTTAAAGCAATAAAAACAGTTCGAAGTAGGAAACTTAGTCCTGCTATACAATTTAAGGCTCAAACTATTCCCTGAAAAACTGAAATCAAGATGGTTAGGTCCATTCGTGATCAAAACTATTTTTCCCTATGGCACAATCGAGGTAACTCATCCATCTCGTGGAACATTCAGGGTTAATGGTCAGCGACTGGAAATTTATAATGGGGACGATTTTAGGGATATGAGAGAGGAGCTTCGGCTCCATGAACCTTCATGTAGAAATGAAAATAGGATAAGTCTGGAGACACGGGCGTGTCCAAGGCCGCGTGAATACTAGCCTTTTAAATTTCACGACGAACACGGGCTGGGGCTAGATCACACGGGCATGTGACACGGCTATGTGGCCCAACACAGGCTGTTACACGACCGTGTCACCTATAAACTCCCCCAAACCCTAGCCGCCGCTCCCTATTTTCGGCCACCATCGACCCCCTCCCTTTGCTTCTCCTTTTCCCTTTTTCCCCAACCCAAAAACCTCCACCGTCGACCCCCCATCTCTCCCATGTCCTTTCTTTCCCCCTTTTCCCTTCATTTCCTCTTCAAAGTCGCTGCCCCAAACACCACCCCCACCACTCCTTGCCCACACTCGCCATTGCCGACTTCCCCCTTGCTGTTGCCCATACCGACCGCCGCGCCGCCGACCACCGTCCCACCATCGATCACCCATTTTTTCCTCCATTTTTAGTTTTTTTTAATTTTATTCTATTATTTATTTTTATTTTTATTTTTATCTTTCTTTATTTTGTTTATTATTATTATCTTTATTATTATTTCTTTTTAGACTAGGCTTATTATTATTATCTTTATTTCGTTATTTTATTCTTATTATTATTTCCTTGAATTATTTATTTATTTTTAGTATCTTGTTATTTCTATATATTTGCTAGTTAATTTTTCTTATTATATATTGTTAAGTTTTCTTATTATTTTTATTAACTTGTTAATTTTTCTTTTCTCCATATATTTGCTATTTACTGTTATTCTATAGTAACTCATTGTTAATATTGATTTTTTTTAGTCATTTTTATAACCACTATTATGATGCATTCTTAGTATATTGTTTCAATTTCTTTGCTCACTAGTTCTTAATTTACTAGGTTGAATGATGTGTTCTTACTTCTTGGCATTAGGATTATTTATTTATTTCTAATTTTATTACTAGAATATAATGATTCTTTATTTACTCCAGCGCCTCGCTGAAGTTCGCCATCCTTACCTTAGATTTTTCGCGGACCCACCGGAGGACTTATTTCAGCTTCTTCGCGTATGACCACTAGGTTTGGGCCGATGCATTGACTGGGCTACATTGGAGCAGGTCCACCTCACTGATGAGGTTTGGGCTTTCATCATCCAAGCCCCATGGGACCGTTTCTTTAGTATCGCCGAGCCTACATATATGGAGCTTACCTTGGAGTTTTGCTTGACGTTTCACCTTCAGTGCGTCATGTCGATCCATGACGAGCCAGGAACCATCACTTTTTGCCTTGGTGGTTTGGGCGTCATATGAGTGTCCCAGAATTCGGTGCTGCTTTGGGACTCTACACAGAGGAGTTCATGAGTGCCGAGGACTTCCTCTCAGCTTCATCGACATATACATCACTCACCTTCGAGTTGTTGGACTGACCTCACGGGCGGCTTGACATCCTATGACGCTAGTCTCTCAAAGGCAACTTCTCTCTCTCTCTCCAGCCCTAAGGTATATTCACGCCCTTTTAGCTCACACTTTGACAGGACGGGGAGAGAGCACCAGAGTCGTCACCACTCATGACGCCTATTTTCTATGGAGCATGGCCCATGACCATATATTTGATCTGACGTACTTCATCGATTTATCCTTACGCCATCAGATTGACCGCCACAGGAAGGGCCCCATCTGCCTTAGCCCTTACGTGACTCACCTCGCTCGACACTTCGGTTTCCTCGACACACCGGAGCAGTCCTCCACACTCACACTTGTCGGCCAGATGTCCCCTTAGGGTATCTCAACCATGCTACACATGAGGATGATCAAGCGGCGTTGTGGATTTGATCCTTCCCAGTACCGATTGTCTCATTCTGATGATCAAGATGATCCTGAGGACATCACTGATGATGTTCCTCTCTCCCATGAGGATAAACCTCATCTTCCACCTCCGAGTCACCAACCTCCTTCTCCTGCTACTACTTTGACAGACATATCCGAGTGTCTCACTTGCTTTGAGCAGTGATAAATCGTAATAGTAACATATTTTAAGCCCACATTTAGCATGCTTTTGGATGATTTAAGCCTTGAATTGTGTAAATTGGTGCTCTTAATCCTTTGTTTTCATGTTTTATACTAAAAAAAGCACCGGAGGATGAAAAGAACGAGAAACGGGCCCAAAACAGAGTAAATGGGCCATATCACGAAATCAACACGGCCTGGGCCCAAGACCACACGGTCGTGCCTCATCAAACAGACTCGAACACGGACTGGCCACGGGTGTGTGCCATGGGCGTGTCCCTGACGCGAGAAAGAAGAGTTTCAGTCGGATTAGGGTACTTAGAGGCAAAGAAAGCCATTTCAAGAGCCTATATATATACACCTAAAGGCCAACCTTCAGGGGGCGTCCAGCGAGGCCAACGAGCCGAGCCAGAGGGGTCAGAATTGTGGAATTTACTCGAAGAAAGCTAGTTGATTCATCTCAAGAAGCTGGAGTCATACTCAAGACGGAGGATCTCTCTTCAATTCCTTCAGGGGGCTTTAGAGTTTTTCTTATATTTTGTTTTATCTTTTCTTCTGAGATGTATTCTTTTATCATTATGAACTAAACCCTCAGATACTTGAGGAAGATGAAACCTAAGATGAATCTTGTTATCGTTTTTGAACTATATGATAAATACTTGATTTGTTCTTAATTGTGTGTTCTTAATTCTTGTATTGATATTTCTGGGATATTGATTCAAGTGTGATGTGCTTAGGTGGAGGAGCAAAAGTCCCTGCCTAAGAGTAGATCTAGCATAATTAAGCGGAGTTGATTGCACGCCTAGACATAGGGTGACGAGATTTTGCCAGGTTAGGGTGAAACCCAATATGGGAGTCCATAATTGAGTTAATGCAATTCTAGGGGTTTTAATTGGGAAGAGATTTCAATTAATCAACCTAGGGTTAGACGTTAGTAGCCTCGACGGAGGTATTAATATAACTTAGGGAATCCTACGGATCAAGTCAAGTGAATAAATCGTCTGGTTCAGAGTTAGATAACAAGTGAAGTCTAGGTTGATTCTTTCTCGGGTATTGTCTTAATCAATTGGTTTTTCCCACGAGTATTTTCCCCAATTTCGTTCTCTTTGTCTTTGCATCTTTAGCTTAGTAATTAGTTATTTTTAGATTAATCAACAATTCCCTCATTCTTTAGGCTAAATAATAAAAAGAAAGTTAGTATTAGTACTTCAGGTTCCTTTGAGTTCGATAATCCGGTCTTGCCACTAAGCTATACTACTGTTCGATAGGTGCACTTGCCTCAATCATTGTCATAGTTAGTTTCCAGGCTTGATCATTCTTTATATAAACATTTAAGACTCTGACAGCACACATCAAGCAGTAGTGCTTTCAGCGGTTCGACAGTCTCGAGGCTACATTGCAGCAGATCTGCCACCATCTCCATATTTCATCTTCGGCGTCGACGACTCACGATGTGTCTGACGATGAGGACCTTTGAGTCCATTTATTTTATTTTTTTTATCTTTATTTTTTTCATCTATTTCCCTTTTATGTTTATTATAATCTTTTCAAAGATTTGTCTTTTATCTTTTGAACTCTATTTTAGTTTTCATAATTATTCCTAATCGAGTAATCCCTTAATCTTCTTCCACAGTTGTGTTTATTTTCTTAATAGTTGCTCAAAATCATGCACTTCACTTTGCTATATCCATAATTCCGCGTTCACTATTCCACGGATTTCATCCAAAATTTAGGAAGTTTCACTTCTCTCCCTCTCTTATGATATTCTCATTGTATTGTTATTATCTATTTTGGTACATTGAGGACAATGTACATCTTAAGTGTGGGGAGGTTAATAATATCATTATTAGAAAATCCCTGAATTATGTCTTATTCTTAAGTAATTTTCTCATATTACTATTAGAATGAAATTTTTATTGATTTATGATTTTTATTAATATGTTTTGGATTAAGACATAGGTAATTGTGCATTGATTGTTTAAACTTTAAGACATTAGAGAATCAAGCATGATAAGTCTATTTTCAGAATTAAAATTTGTTAGGTTGTTTTTCCTAAATTTAAATACTACCTTGAAGTTTGAAATTTGCAAGATTGACATCAAAAGCCATAATTTTTGTAAGATTTTGAGCCTTTTAGAGCATACACTTTTCTTGCTCACTTTATTATTGGTTATGAGTGTGTCAAATATTGATTTTGTTATTCTAGAACTTGCTACGATTATACATGTCGAGACTACACCTTTGATTTGATATGTTGAGATGATAAAGGCACCTAGGTTTTAACCCACTTATTCCATTAAAAGCCTATCTTCATAGTTAACCCTTAGTGAACCCCTTTGAGCCTAATAAACCGTTTCTTGACTCACCCATTAATATTAACCCAAAACTCATTTTGTTGATTCGTTATTACCATTTTATTAACTCCATTTTTGTCAAGATTTAAATTGGTTAGTTGCCTAACTAAATTCTTTTGTTTCAGTTGTTAATTCTTTCTTATTGTTATTGTAAAAAAAAGGTAGAAATATATATATTCATTTATGTTGATTATTACTAGCCCTTTAAGTTTGAGCTTAAGTAATTAATTTCATTTTATGAGAAGGAGCTTGTGATTTTCTTTAATTTCGATTGATGTACTTTTTCAATATTAGTATTTTTTCCAGTAGGTAATTTATCAATTCAATCTTGAT
Source organism: Gossypium australe (assembly GCA_005393395.2). Lineage (NCBI taxonomy): Eukaryota > Viridiplantae > Streptophyta > Magnoliopsida > Malvales > Malvaceae > Gossypium > Gossypium australe. Next base: position 88,636,154 of record CM016625.1, read on the forward strand.
TCTAACCTTCTTTTTCTACCTTTATCCACACCTTTAACCCAAGCTCCGTTACAACCCTTTAAAGACTTTTTGATTTGTGTATCATCTCATTTTATAGTGGTGGAGATTTGATTTTCATGCAAGCCTATAGTAATAACTTTTCATGTTTGACTTTTGAGTGCTTAATTTTTGAACCTTAAACACTTTGAGTGATTTGAGCGAATCTTTAGTGAGGATGTCAAATCTTGTCGTTTTGAATTAAAGGTAATTATTTAGATAAGGGGAAACACCTATGTTTTCATATTATAAAAATGTGTGACTTGGATTGTTTGAATCTTTAGTGCTCTTTTAGTTAAATTATCAATGTGTGGTTATTTGTGAATTATGATAAGACATTATTGATGAGAATTATGAATTGAGGAAGTTTAATTTTAATTGTGAGTTGAGGATTTTGCTTGAGGACAAGCAAACGCTTAAGTGTGGGGATATTTAATAAACCATAAAAGTAACACATTTTAATCCCATGCTTAGCGTGTTTTTGGATGTTTTCATATACAATTTTGTGAATTTGATGCTCCTAATCCTTTAAATTCATGATTCTATACTTAGGAGAGCATAAGGAAGCGAAAGGAACAGAAAATGGGCCAAAATCAGACAAAACGGGCCATCTTAAGGATCTACACGGCCAAGCCAATACCACAAGGGCTGAGCACATGCCCGTCTGAACCACACGGGCTGGACACACACCCGTGTGCCAGCCCGTGTCGATCGCGATTCACCCAAATTTGTACACGGCCTGGGCACTCTCACACTGGTTGATCACACACCCGTGTCCCTGTTGCACCCTGTTTCATTTTCACATGGAAAAAGCCAATTTTTAGGGTTTCTAAGCATTCTAAAGTCTATAAATACACCAGAAGAAAACCTAAGGGGGCGCGCAGAGTAGAATGAAGAAATTACTCGAAGGAAGCCATCGGATTCATCTCAGAAGCAGATCCTCTCTAAGATTGAAGATCTCCATTAATTTTCCTTAGAAGTTTTTGGGTTCTTTTTGTCTTGTTGTTTTCTTTATTCTGAGATGTTTTCCCTTTACGTTATGAACTAAACTCCCTAAATACCTAGGGAGGATGAAACCTATGATGGATCTTATTATTTAATTATTTGAATTACATGAATACTTGTTTTTGTTCTTAATTATGTGTTCTTAACCATTGCTTTAATATTTTCAAGATATTAATTCAAGTTTGATGTGCTTATTCAGTGGAGCAAAAGTCCATGTTTAAGAGAAGATCTAGCGTAATTAAGCGGAGTTTATTGCAACCCTAGAAATAGGATGACATAAATCTGCCGGATTAGAGTCAAATCTAATAAGGGAATCCATAGATCGAGTTAATACTATGATAGGGGTTTTAATTAGAAAGAGATTTCAATTAATCAACCTAGAGTCAGTTGTTCTTAGTCTCGAAAGAGATATTAACATAATTTAGGGATTTCTACGGATCAAGACAAGTGAATAAATCATTTAATTCAGAGTCAGAATAATAAGTGAAGTCTATGTGGATTCTTCCTTGGGTATTGTCTTTATTCATTGGTTTAATCGATTACTTTCTTCACTCTCTATCGCATTCATAGTAAATTAGTTAGTTAAATTTTAGATTAAAACAAATCCCATTAATTATTAGGCTAAATAATAAAAAGATAGTTATTACTAGTAATTTTAGTCCTTGAGGATACGATATTCCAGACTCATCATAACTATACTACTGTTCGATAGGTGCGCTTGCTTTTGTCGAAATATTAGTTAAGTTTCGAGCCCATGAAATGTATTAATGAGAAAATGATGAGATTATGCTAAGTGAAGTCCCAGTTGAAATTATAGAATAACGAGGATACCTATGTCACGAAATGAGATAAGGACGGTCCCGTATAAGACCATGTCTGGGACATGGCATCAGCACCAAATGTAGGTCCTGTATAAGACCATTTCTGGGACATGGCATCGGCACTGAATGTAGATTCCCTATAAGACCAAGTTTGGGACATGGCATCGGCATTGAATAATGAGGGTCCCGTGTAAGACCATGTCTGGGATATGGCTTCGGCACCAAAGGAAGATCTCGTGTAAGACCATGTCTGGGACATGGCATCGACATCTATGTACGATCTTGTATAAGACCATGTCTACGACATGGCATCAACATCGAGCTAAGAGATCCTATGTAAGACCATATATGGGATATGGCATCGGCATCAAGAGGTGATCCCATATAAGACTACATCTGGATATGGCATTGGCATCGTGATACATGTATGATGAGATTGAGTATCCTCTGATATTCCAAGTAGTTCAACGGGCAAAAGAGCTAAGTATGCAAAGATGATATAGAGCTAAATTATACAAGGATGATAATGAGTTCCATTTATGTTAAGGATGATGATGATTTAGATTTATGTTCAAGTTAGCATAAGTGCCAAATTATGTGACTAAGTGATAGAGGTACCATGAGAAAAATGAAAGTTATGAAACCATAATCTGATTTGTGATGGTAAGAGTGAGTATGAGTAAGTATGCCTAAGCACTTGAGAACTTGTGTTGCTATTGTTCTATGAGATGAAAGGATTTTACCATGAGTACTTATGTTGCTATATTAATTCATGCAAACTTACTAAGCTATATGCTTACCCCTCTCTTTTCCCTTTTCCTTGTAGTATCGCCAAGCTAGCTCAGGGATTGTAGAACGTCAGAGCTCGGATCACACTATCAACCATTCTTTTGGTATAGTAAAGTTGACTTATTCTAAGTATGGCATGTAGAGGAACTTGGTCATTTTGTGTTATGTCATATTTGGAAGCCAAAGTGTTAGTTACTCATTTTATACACTCATTTTGTAAATGGCCATTAGAAATTGGCCAATATATGTCAAGTTTCATATTTTATTGATAATGATTTTTATGAGATGAAAGTTCATGCAAATGATGGAGTAAGATGTGAAATGTATGATTGATGATTACTAATTCTTCATAGTGTACTATTGCCATGTTATGTGTTGCTTGAGTTGGTATAAGTGTATTTATGTTTCAGGGTGGCAATTGGCTTGGAAAATATCCTTATAATTGTCCACACGGGTAGACACACGGGCGTGTGTCTAGGCCATGTGTGACACACGGTCAGCCTCATGGGTGTGTTGATGGGCCGTGTGTCCCCTGTATCAAATTGCTAGAATTTGATTCGTCACACGGGCCAGCACACGGGCGTGTGCCTAGGCCATGTGCCCCTTAAGAGTTTGCTGACGTCATAAACAGAATGCTAAGGTTTTCACACATGGGTGTGTCTAGGCCGTGTGAGGGACACAGGCCATTAACACGGGCGTGTGTCCGGTCGTGTGAGAACCCCTGTAGGTTCAAAATGAGAAATAAATTCCACATAGGCTAGGGACATGGGCATTTGTGACCACACGTCCTACCCACACAGGCGTGTCCCATTTCACACGAGCGTGTGGCCCTTGTTTAGGCAAAAATTTTCTAACTGAGCAAAAGTTTCCATTTTAATCCCAAATCCTTTCGGATGTATGCTTAAGGCCTCGTAGGCCCATAATAAGGATGTTATAATTATGTGATCACTGTAAAATCAGAGCTTTAAATATTTATAAAAGAATGATCAAACCAGGAGACTAACCCAGACAACGATATTAAGGCAAGTGTACCTATCGAACAGTAGTATAGCTTAGGCAAGACCAGTTATCAAACCCAAAGGAACTAAAAGTATTAATACTCACTTTCTTTTTATTATTTAGCCTTAAAGTTAGAGTGAAGATTACTTTTAAACTAAATTGACAACAACTAAACAAAGGACATAAAGACAAGAAGACGAATTGGAAAATAACCTTGAGGAAGAACTCAGTTGATTTCGATGATACCCTCGGGAAGAATCCACCAAGATTTCTCCTATTATCTAACCCTAGATTATACGATTTCTTTTACTTAGCTTGATCCGTGAGACTCCCTAACCTATATTAAACCCTCTCTCGAGGCGAATAACGTCTAACCCTAGGTTAATTAGTGGAACTCTCGTTCGCTTATAATAACCCCCTAGGATAGCAGTAAATCGATCAATGGACTTCCATATTAGGTTTCACCCTAATCTGACAAAATCTCGTAACCCTATCTCTAGGCGTCCGATCAACTCCGCTCAATTATGTTAGATCTTCTCTTAGGCAGGGTCTATTCCTCCTCCACCTCAGCACATTAGATTTGGATTAAGCAACATAATTACGAACAGACTAAGTAATTTATCATATAACTTAAAAATCAAATAATAAAATCCATCTAGGTTTCATCCCCTTCAGGTATTTGAAGGGTTTAGTTCATAATGAATAAACAAACCATCGCAAGAGAAAAGATAAAATAAAACATAGGAAAAATCCTAAAACCCCCTGAAGGAATTGAAGGAGAATTCCGCCGTCTTGAGTATAATTCCGGCTTCTTGGGATGGATCAACTGGCTATCCTTGCGTTATTCCATAACTCTGACCTTCTTAGCTTGGCTCCTTGGCCTCTCTTTCGCTTGTTTCGGCTTCTGCCGAACTCCCCCTTCAAGTTGCGCCCTTGGGTGTTTATATAGACTTTATGATGCCTTACTTGGCCCCTAAGTATCCTAATCTAAGTAGAATTCCTACTAGGGTGTTTGAATAGGCTTTGGAATGTGTTTCTTTGCCTCCAAGTATCCTTTCCCGAATGAAATTGCTCTTTCCAGCGACAGGGACACGGCCATGGCACACGCCCGTGTGAATCGTGGCTAGGCCGTGTTTGGACTTTTAATGAGGCACGGCTGTGTGGTATTTGTGCCAGACCGTGTCGATTTCTCTCTTGGCTCAATTTGGTTCGTTTTAAGCCTGTTTTACTTTCTTTTCATCCTTGGGTGCTTTCTTGAGTATAAGACACGAAAAGAAAGGATTAAGAGCACCTTTTTACATAAATCAAAAGATAAATCATCCAAAAGTATGCTAAATGTAGGATCCAAAAGATAAATCATTATGAATGAGAAGTTTTAAGTTGAAATTAGAATTTAATAGCCCAAGTTGTAATGTTCAAGCAAGTTAAGTCAGGTAATGCCTCGTACCCGGTTCCAGAGTTGAATACAGGTAAAGAGTGTTACATACCCCGTCCAAGAACGAAACGACCAGAATCCTGGACGACCACACCATAACTAGTTTTATTATTAGAAATAGTAGCATCGAAGTTAATTTTCGCAAAACCACAGGGTGGCTTCTCCTAGTTTTTACAAGCAAGGGTAACAGGTAGCACTGGCTTGTTGACCAGACTGTGGATTCTGAAATCCTGGCAAAGGGTTTTAGCTCTATCCTAGACAACCCTCACTTCTTCCTCCTTGCGCCAAAAAGCATAGTTGTTTCAATTGTTCCAACTATTCTACAGCATCGTAATAAAGTTGGCTAACTCTTTCTTGTCTAAAACACGCATGATGTCTTTAATCCAGTCAATGCAGCAGGAATAATCCCTAACGAGAAGCCAGTTATCGAGACCACCGAGAGTAAGAATGGCCTGAGCTATTAGGCAGTTTTTGAGGGCATGGATGAGGATTTCTGCACTCACACCGCACCTAGGGCACTCTTTCCTAAAGTCTTGACGAATAGAGGAGATATTGGCATTTGTAGGGAGGAGCTCATGTCCTACACGCCAAATGAAAACACGAATTTTAGGGAGCGTTTTAAGCGTCTAGATTATTTTTCAAAAGAATCTGTGAGGGCTGAGTCCTACCTGCTTGAGAATGAGCCAGGAGTACGCAGACTTGGAGGTGTAAAAGCCATAAAGGTTACAAAAGCATACCATTCTATATCTCGGTCCATTAGTAAAAAGAGGTGAATTACATATTTGTCCTCCACAAAACTGCCATATAAACCTTGTACCCTGTCTTTGTTTCAACTCATTTGATTATTGGTTTTTAAGTCATTTATCTTTCTCTCATGAAAAGTCAGAGTAGTAGAGCTCAGGGAATCACTGTTTAAGCTTTCAAAGCCCCAGTTTTATTTACGAATGTCGATACTATTTTCGTCGTCGACCTGCCAACCAAACCTATTTTCGAGGACTTTAGCAGCTGTAGTGATGCTAGTCCAAGTGTAAGGAGATTTGTCAACGACTTTGGAGTGGAAGAGGTTGCCACTAGGGAAGTACTTCGAGCTGAGCACTTGATAGCATAGCATATATTTAAATGTGAGGAGTCTCGAAAATTGTCTACAAAGGAGAGCCAAGTTAAAGAGGTGAAGATCACGGAAGCCAAGCCCTCCCATTCCCTTGGGATGGAAAATCTTTCCCATGCAAGCATTGACCAGCCCCTTCCACTCTTTTTGCTAGCCCACCACGTCTGACATATTTTGGATTGCATGTCCTCTAAGATACCCCTAGGAGTAAGAAAAACCAAAAATGCATAAGTCGGGAGTGATTGTAAGACAACTTTAATAAAATTTTCTTTACCGCTGTAGGAGAGCAGCCTCCTTGACCAGTTGTTTATCCTACAAGAGAAACAGTTAATAATGTTATGAAAAGGCGTAGTCTTATTTTTACCAACAGGGAGAGGTAAGCCAAGATAATTATCCAACTTGTCAACCATTCTCATCCTAAGCAAGTCACCATAATGTTGACGCTAGTCTATAAGAGTATTCGGGCTAAAGAACACCATTGACTTGTCAAGGTTTATTTTCTGACCTGAGACTTGCGCAAACTCCCTAAGAATTTTTAAAAAGGCACCGACTTTACTTTTTTCGTTCCTAACAAAGAGAAGGGCATCATCGGAGAAAAATAAATGGTTAATACGATGGCCGTTTCAGCTAGCCTGAATGCTCTTAATATTATTAATACTTTGAGCATGTAAAAGCATTCTAGAAAAATCCTTCATGCAAAACTAAAAGAGATAAGGGGAAAGGGGGTCCCCTTGTATATCTCACCGACCGAACACATTGCATAATCTTATTGACCCAAGCATCCTTAAAACACAATTTCTTCATGACTCCCTCGAGAAAATTCCACTCAATGCAGTCATAAGCCTTACTCATTGCCGAGCTTTATGACGAAACATTTGTTTGGGCCATTTTTCAAACTCTGAAGGTAGTGCATCAACTCATGAGCTATAAAAATTTTATCATGTATCAAACAGCCCGGGACGAGAGCACTTTGTTTCTGGCTAATGCAAAGAGGAACGACAGCCTTGAGGCAATTAGCTAGGACTTTGGATATAACTTTGTATAACACCATGCACAAGCTAATTAGACTAAAGTTAGTCATGTCTTTAGGATCCCTAATCTTAGGAATAAGGATGATAATTGTATTGTTAAGGCAAGAAATGTCCTTGTTTCCTTTTAACACATCATGACAAAACTTAAGAACTTCTTTACCCACCACCTCTCTATTCTTTTTAAAGAAAATACTCGAAAGACCATCAATCCTAGGGGCTTTACAGGAGTCAATCTGATTATAGGCTTCAAGAATCTCCCCATCTGTGAAGTCCCCAGCTAGCATGTTGTTAATGTCTTAGGTAATGTTCTTTTGTATGTAACTCAAGTTAAGCTCACCATGACAGGAAGCTTCTGACTTAAAAAGATTATGAAAATACTCTCATGCGACCTTACAAATATCCTTAGTGTCGTTCATCCAAATACCATTTGAGTCATTTAGTCTATCGATTTTTTTTTCTTCAACCTATTGGTGGCACAGACATGAAAAAAATGTGTGTTTCTATCCCCCTCTTTGAGCCACTTAATGCACGATCTTTGTGCCCAGTAACTCTCTTCCTCGGCATAAAGGTGCCCAAGCTTAAGACGGGCAGTTTTCAACATATCAACACTATTCTCTTGATGAGCTCCATTAATGAGCCTGTCAATCCTCGCCACTAGCTCATGAACTTGATTTTCATCCATCTATATTGACCATGTTTCCACAGGGCAACCTCCACACACACTTTCTCAAGCTTTTCAATGATATTTGTATCATTACTATTCCAAGCTTTCTTAATAATGCCTTTGGCTTCCTTCTCTTTCTCCTAGCATGCATCATATTTAAAGAAAAGCCTTGGGTCTCTAAATTTCTCTCTAGGTTTGTGCCCCAAAGTATCCATCAAAATCTCATCATGGTCTGAGTTTGTTTTTCTCACCACTATAGTCACAAGAAAAGGGAAATTGTTAATAGCGTTAGTAGAAAGAAGGAACATGTCCAACCTCTCCTTGACCATGTTATTCCCATCACGATTATTGACCCATGTGAACCAGCCTTTGTCAGTTTTTATGTCAATAAGAGACAGCTCCTCCATAACATCTTTAAATTATTCCCTGGTTACCCTAAATTTCCTCTAAGCCCCCTCCTTTTCAACATCGTTTATGATGGCATTAAAATCAACACCCACAATCCAAGCCTCCTTAACTGAGCTGCCCATAGTTACCTTTAGTTTGAATCTTTTTTTCCAAAATTGGGGAGCAACATTCGGATTCCTCTTCTCCAACTCCATCATAGCTACCTTGGGTTTATATTCTTTTTCAAAATTTTGATCCCATTTCTCTAATTACCTCTAGTTTGGGTTGACCCTCCTAATTGAGCTCTAAGCCAACTCCTATATTGGAACCTGAGGTTGTTCATTTCAATGTGTTATTCTTTTTTGTTACATTTTTATGTAGTGTGTCCAATAAGGCCACATATGTAACAGAAGGCATGTAGCCTTTCATATTTGATCGCATAGATAGTCTCGGTGCCATCGCTTCCAACTAAATGGACAACCCTTATAAGGGGTCTTAGCACAACTATTTTGACCCTAATTCTAATGTAGTTAGTCCACCCCCATCTCTATCTCGCCTGTCAATAGCCATGAGAACCCCAATCACCTTTCCCACATCGATGGCCACATGTCTATCCATTTGCTCAAAGGGGATGTTGTAAATCCTCATCCAAAATGGAGTAATATTCAACACATAGTCATACAATTCTTGACCCTTAATGACTGGTTGGAATGCAAATAGACTTTGATCAAAGAGCCATGGAGTCAAGTTTAGAATTCTCGTTCTATCATCGATGTTACCGAATTTCACAAGTATCACACCATCAGTTAAGGCCACATAGCTAACTTTTTCCTTGGTGAACCATAAGGATTTAAGAACACGATACATAGCTTCTCTGTTAACTTTTTCCCCAGACATGATCTTTTCAACAGCCCACGCCTCGTACCCGTGTATGTTTGTTGACTTTTTATTCATGCTGATCACCCTTTTTTATTCTTCTTTAGAGAAGTTAAGTCTTTCCAATAGCTCATTTATATCCTTAGCCATTCTTGAAATTAGAGAAGCAAGCAAACCAGAAAAAGCAATCTCGCCTGAAACCCAGGCAGACCCCAGACCTTCACCGCGAATGAACCAAGAAGACAACTACAAATGCCCAAAAAGAGAGAAGAAATAACAAGAAACTCTAGGAAAACAAAAATAAGAAAAATAAACAAACAAGATGATAACTAAGGCTACAAAGACACCAATCAATATTAAAACTAAGAAGCAGAAGAAAGAGAAGCAAACGACCAGAAATCACGCTAAAAACAAGCATTATGATCCTCAAAACCAAACCACAAAGAAGAAAACATAAAAAATCTAAAAGAAAATAGAGCTAAAAATAAATCAAAAATAGAAAAAACTGATATCTATTTTAACGAGAAGGAGAAAAAATAACTGCTAGAAACCTTAAAAAGTACAAACTGCTTATAGATAAAGAAGAAGATATAAACAAAAACTATGATAATAAGACTCAACGTAATAAATGCATATATTTGGAAAATAGAGAAAAACACTTACATCGATGATAACAAGTAGGAAAATTCAAACGTACCTAGCTGCGAAAGAATGCAAAAATATGGAAACCATATAAGAAAAACGTAAAACGTAACAACCCATTTTTAGTCAAATCAGAACAGTGGTTTTATTATTATTTTATTATTATTTTATTATTATTTTATTATTATTTTATTATTATTTTGAGGTCTACAGTATGATAGTATATCTGTGAGCAAATTTCATTAAGAAATTTATCGTTTGCTTGCTTAATTCGATAAAAAGGACTAAATCGCGTAAAGTGTAAAACTTATGTTCTAGTAGCTAAAGGTGTTAAATAGCTATAGAACTTTAAAGTAAGTGGTAATTAGACCATTAATATTATGAGTGGACTTTTATGGACATCATTTAAATGATTTTAAAGGTTAATGTATAAGGTTATATAAGTAAATTAATAATTAAGTTAATTAAAAAAAGATAAGACAAAGACTATCATCTTTGTTTTCTCCCTTAGCCGAAATTTTCAACCTAAAACACCATGGGATATAGCTTGAAGAATTCAGTCATTCATCCTTGCTTGCATGTAAGGTCATTTTTGTCTAATTTTTAATGATTTCTATGTTTTTGAGATCGTTGCAGCTTAATCTAGCTAGCCTAGGGACTATTTTGCAAAATTGTTAAAGGTTTAGGGTTTTTTCATTAATGAATATAGGTGTATTTTGATGTTTGATGATAGAAAATGTATGTTTGTTGTTAGGTAAATAACATTTGTAAAGTGATTTTTAGTAAAATTATCAATTAGGGATTAAATTGAGAAATGTTGAAATTTGGTGGTTAATTTATGAAATAAATGAAAAATATGGGCTACTATGGGTCTATATGAAATTCGGCTAGCAAGGGTAGGGACTTAATTGCATGAATTTGTATTTTTATGAGCTAAGGACTAAACTGTAAAAATGTTGAAATATTAGGGGAAAAAGTGTAAAGTTGCCATAATATGCAATTTGGGCTAAATTGAATAGAATAATAATTAAATAAGATAAATTTGAATACCTAAAGATCAATAAAAGTGAAGTTCGGATTTAGATCGAGGGAAAAACAGAATGTTGGACTAATCGACTCATTTCATCGTTTTTGCATTCGAGGTAAGTTCGTATGTTAATAAGCATTAACACAATTATGTTTTAAATGCTTTATTTTTGAATTATTTATGAATACGACCTTGCGGATATGTTCAAAGATGATTCAACAAATAAGAAATCTCGGATGAACCTTAGAAATAGATTAGGATACGAATGACATGTCATTAAGGGTTATGTGATTTGGGTGCTGGTCCGTACGTCCTATCGGTGGCTGAGTTATCCAGCATGTGTTGCGGATTCTCGTTAGCTTGTGGGAGCAGCACCGTGTAGCTCTATCATGATCGTCAGCTTGTGTGAGTAAACCCGTTGATAGCTCGGGAGTGAGCATTTTATGTGATATGAGATTGAGATAGCTTCGACTATGTATTGGCACTTAGGGTGCGAGATTCCTGAGTATCCGATAGTATTCCAAATGGTTCAATGGGTGTGTCAAAGATATAGATTAGTATGAGATTAGTATGAGATGGTACAGGTATGTACATGAACCGTATAAGCTTTGAATCGAAGAAATTGTGAATTTCACATCTAACCTTGTAAATGATCTTGTGATAGGTTGGTGGATTAATCTGAATTGTATATTGTTATACTCAATTGTTTATTTATGGAAAGTTGAGTTTATTACTATGCAAACTTACTAAGCTTTATAGCTTACTCTGTTTACTTTTCTGTATTTTTAGTGAATATCTAAGCTAGCTCAAATTGGGGGTTGTCGGAGATTGCATCACACTATTGAGCTTCTACTTTGGTACTTTTGAGCTTATGTTGTAATAGTCTGGTCTGTACCCTAGTCGGAACAGTGGTTTCGGGACCACAAATCCAAGTCCATATAATATTTTAATATTATTCTTTGTGCCGTTAATATGTGACTGAGCATGTGTTAAATTTTCGTAAGTTAGTTTGTCCGTCTGTGTGTTTAATTTGACAAAAGGATGAAATTGCATAAATGTGAAAGTTGCTTGCTATTTGTTAAAGTATCAATGTGTTGTGGCTTTGTTAAGGTGGAGGCCTTATGTTGTTATTATACCAAATTATTGATAGTGGATGGATTAAAGTCTTAAATGTCCATATTGTATAATTTGTTTTAATTATATGAATGAAGGCTATTTTGGTAATTGAATTATTAACATTATATTAGTAAAATAGTATGAAAATGGACATTATTTCATGTCTTCATCCACCGAAAATCAAAAGAAAAGAAAGGTTTAAAAGCTTTCAAATTTTCGGCACATACAAGCTTGAATTCAAGGTTAGTTTTTGATCCGTTTTTGATAATTTCTACGTTTTTATAATCGTTGCTTTGAGAGCTACAAAACCCATGTCTCAATTTTGTGAATTGATGTTGTTCATGAGAAATGCCATTGATGTTATGTTGAGCTTTGTGATGATTTATGGTGTTAAATGAAAGTTTTAAGCTAGATGAACATACTTTGCTCTTGAAGTTTTGATGAATTTAGCTAAATAGGGCTAAATGGTGAAAATAGCAAATTGAGGGACTAAATTGCTAATTTGATGGAAAATATGGGCTTGTATGATATATATGTACATTCGGTTAAGCATGAGTGTGGGTTGATTTTGTGAATTTGATGTTTTGAGAAAAATGGACTAAATTGATATACTGTGCAAATGTGGGGGTTAATTTGCAAATAGCCCTAAATATGTGTGTATGGATTGAATTGAATGAATTAGTGAATAAAACGGTTAATTTTAAATATGTTTAGATCAAGAACCGAGGAAAACAGACTTAGATCGCGGGAAAGCGAAAGTAAACGAGTAGTCGTTTTCATTCCGATAGATCGAATCCGAGGTAAGTCACTATGCAAATAAACGTACTTGTATGAAATTGTAGTTGCTTATATGACTAATGTCAATAATGAATGCTTATGAGAGGTTATGCATATGAATTCCGAGATAAGTTTGATATAGTGACTAAGTCCGAGAAGTGCCGTACGAACCTAGGAATAAATACGATTAGCTATGTCATGACATAGGTATCTGTTCTGTTTTTATCATGTAAGACCACGTCTGGGACGTTGGCATCGTTATGATCCTTGCGTGTAAGACCATGTCTGGGACATTGGCATCGTATTGATTCGTGTAAGACCCTGTCTGGGGCAGTGGCATCGATATCAGAGTGCATATAAGACCTCGTCTGGGACGTTGGCATTGTACGACTATTCCGAACTTTCTGAGTATCCTACTAGATTCCTTACGGTTCAACGAGCAAGTTTGTGATAGGAATAGCAAATCCGAGCTTTGATAAGTTAAATGAATGAATATCCGTTACAGGTACGTTGCTTATGCACTAACTGTGTATATATGGTATGTGATTTGGAAATCTGGTAAGTTATAGCTAAGCATATGAGCTCAAGAAAGAATGAAGTGATTTTTGTCATGAGAACCATATTGGTTATCTTATTAATTCGGTTATGTGCAAATCATGCTAAGTTTGCTTGTATATTGACTTACTAAGCTTTTGGAAAGCTTACTCTATGTGTGTGTTTTCTCTGTTTTATAGGTCGTCAAAGCTACTGAAGGCTCGGGACCGTCAAGGATCGTCGTCACACTACTAAACTCATTTTGGTACATTTTGGAAATGTATATATATATATATATAGATATGGCATGTATATGCTAGTTTTGATATAAGTTGATGTATAGACTTGGTCATGAGATGTGACTAATTATTGGTTTATATTTTGTCTTGATGAATGTGGTATGTGTAGTTGTTTTGGTATGGTTTGATGCTCATGAAATGGTCAAGTTTTTGGGTAAGCAAATGAATGAAATATGCTTTAGTTTTATATATGTTTTGTCTTGAAAGTTGACATGAATGAAATGGGTATCAAATATATAGATTGAATGGTCAATTTAGTATGTTTTTGGTTGCCATACATGCTTGATATGTGTTGGTAAATGTTGCTTTTAGGTGAGACCCAAATGGGTGGCATTTTGGCCTTGAAAATGGCCTATAATGTCACACGGTCGTGGCACACGGGCGTGCCTAGTGACCGTGGGCTAGGTAATAGCTAGCACAAGAGTACACGGCCTTAGTACAGGGGTGTGCTTGCTGCCTAGTAGCCGTGTGATTTTTGACAGGATCGACCACGGCCTCAGCGCACGGGCATGCTTGGTGGCCGTGGAGGATAAGTCAGTTTCGACCACGGGGAGGACACACGGGTGTGTCTAGCTGCCGTGGGAGTCACACGGCATACCCCCACAGGCGTGTAACCCCTGAAACTTAGAAAAAAATTTAAATTTTTGAAATTTTTGTATGTGTTTCGATTTAGTCCCGACTCGGTTTATAAGCATGTTTAAGGTCTCGTAGATCGTATTAAGGGACATTATGCTTGAGAATGATAAATGAATGTATGAAATTCTATAAATGTTTTTCTGATCTGTTCGGTAACGCTCCCATCCCTAGTCCGACGACGGACACGGGATAGGGGTGTTACATATGTATTTGGTTATATGGCATGTATAGTAATTATGGTCATTTTGTTATATAGTTTGATAATGAATTTAGTCATTTGAGTTGGCTTGTAAATGTGAAGTGTTTGGTTTTGTGTATAGCCATGAGAGTTGGCTTATTTTGGTATATTTGGTGATGTATATACTTGTGCAAGTAGCCTTTGTTATGTTGTGTAATATTGCCATTTATATGCTTGTTGTGAATTGGTATTTTGAAGTACCATATGGTTTAAATTTGAAGATTTGGTATGCATGTGATTAGAGGTAAGAAAATGCATATATGAAGTTAACTAGTTAAGTGAATTGAGAATGTGAATTTGGTATGAAATTGAATAGCATATTGTGGTATTTGTGTGCCCTGTGTTTGATAGATTTTGAAATGGCATGAATTATGCTTGGTTGAGATTGGTTTAAATGCCCATTGATGCTATGCTATATGCCAATTGATGTTTTTAGGTGGTTGCATATTGGTGAGAAAGATGGCTTGCTAAAATTCTTATTTCTATCCACACGGGCAGAGACACCGGCGTGTATCTCAGCCATGTGTGTTATACAGTCAGGTGACGCGGCATGTATCCCCTGGTGCTTAATTAAAAATCAAGTCAGTATGCTTCATATAGCACAGTACACAGGCGTGTGAATTGGCCATGTGGCATAAGTCAGTATACCCTATAGGTTTGGCACGGTCTAGCACACGGCCTAGCACACGGGTGTGTGAGGCCATTTCGAAGGGTACACAGCCTGGTCACACGAGCGTGTGGTTGGCTGTGTGACCCAAGTTAGAGAGTTACACGGGGTTAGTCACGGGCGGGGACACAGCCATATGATCCCATTTCGAATGTCCACAAGACCTGTGACACAGGCGTCTCACACGGCCTGGCCACATGGGTGTATGTCCCCTGTATATTGAAAAACTTTCTAAGTTTTTTAAAATTTCCTAAGATATCGGTTTAGTCCCGAACCACTTTTAAAGCATGTTTTAGAGCCTCGTTGGCTCGTATTAGGGACTTGATGAATGATTATGAATGACTTGTATTTGAATTTGATAATTGTATGAGAAATGTATGTTCAATTGTGTAATAAGTCCAGTAATGCTCTGTAACCCTATTCTAGCGACGGATATGAGTGAGGGGTGTTTCATTTATTGGTATCGGAGCTAGGTTTAGTTGATTTTGGGACAAACATAGCGTATGTGAGAGTCTAGTTATACATGCCATAACCTATGATAGTGTGATATCTCCTTATAGTTTAAATCATGTTTTCATATAGTAAATGGATCCCAATCGAGTGTGGTTGATGCTGTTGAGAGTAATGCACCAGCCCTTGTTCACGAAGTAGCACAATCTGAGTTGAGACCCCTATCGGGTAGTTAGGGAGGAGAGGCCAAGGAAGCTTTCTTCCAAATGATGAACGAGTGGTTTACTGAGTTTGTCCGAACTAATCTGGCTGCTCAGCAACCTCCACCCCTACCTATTCCTCAACCGGTTCCCGTAACTCCTTAAGGTGTGGAACATTTACGATTGAGTAAGCCACCAGTTGATAAAATTCAAAAATACGGGGCTAAAGAGTTCAGAGCTACAGTTGATGACGATCCTGAGAAAGCCGAGTTTTGGCTTGAGAATACGATCAGAGTATTTGATGAACTATCTTGCACACCAGCTAAATGTGTAAAATATGCTGTATCACTTCTAAGAGACACTGCATGTCAGGGGTGGAATACTTTGATATCTGTGGTACCGAGAGAATGGGTCACGTGGGAAATCTTTCAAGCCGAGTTCAGAAAGAAATACATCAGCCAATGGTTTATCGATCAAAAGTGAAAAGAGTTTCTAGAGTTGAAACAGGGTCGAATATCTGTGACCGAGTATGACAGAGAGTTTGTGAAACTCGGTAAATTTGCTCGAGAATGTGATTCCACTGAGGCAATTATGTGTAAGAGATTTGAAGATGGGTTGAATGAAGACATCAGATTGCTAGTCGGGATTTTAGAGTTGAAAGAATTTGTTGTGTTGGTCGACAAAGCATGCAAGGCTGAGGAACTAGTCAAAGAAAAGAGAAAAGTTGATTTCGAAGCTAAATATTCGAGAAAGAGGTTGATAAGTAAACCATATCACTCTTCGTCAAAGAAATCACGGGATTCATATAATCATTCGATAACTTTATTGGGATATTCAAATAGAGATCGTGGGAAGCACTACACGAGTCCTAAAGCACATGCTACTTTAGTGTCGAGTGTGGGTAGTGTGAGAAACAATAAACCTGAGTGTCAACAGTATGGAAGGCAACGCTTTGGAGACTACTGGATGAATAATAAAGGTTGTTTTAAATGTCGCTAGCAAAATCACTTCATTCGAGATTGTCCTGAGTTACCCAAGAAAGATGGATATCAGAATGCAAGACTGAGTAACACAGCTGCTAGAGGGAGACCACCTAGAAATATGGGAAATGTGACCAGTAGCAAAGGAAAACCAAAAGACTTTGCTTTGAGATCCGAGGCTAAAGCACCAGCCAGAGCTTACGCTATTCACGCTTTCGAAGATGCGTCGTCACCAGATATTATCATCGATACATTTTCTCTCTATGACACTGACCGCTGTGTCGAGTTTTAAAATTTATAATGAATGAGATCAAACCTAAAAACTAACTCCGACAATGATTAAAGGCAAGTGTACCTATCGAACAGTAGTATAGCTTAGGCAAGACCGGATTGTCGAACCCAAAGGAACTAAAAGTACTAATACTAACTTTCTTTTTATTATTTAGCCTAAAATAAAGTGGAGTTTCTTTAATCTGAATTAACGATTACTAAGCTAAAGACGCAAAGACAAAAAAATGAATTGGAAAATAACTTAAAGGAAAACTCAGTTGATCACGACGATAGCCTCAGGAAGAATCCACCTAGACTTCACTTGTTATCTAACACTGAACCATACGATTTATTCACTTAGTTTGATCCGTAGGACTCCCTAAAGTTTATTAAACCCTCTTTCGACGCGAATAATGTCTAACCCTAGGTTAATTAACGAAAATCTCTTTCTCGAATAATAACCCCCTAGAATAGCAGTAAATCAATCTATGGATTCCCATATTAGGTTTCACCCTAATCCGACAAAATCTCGTCACCCTATCTCTAGGCGTGCGATCAACTCCACTTAATTATGCTAGATCTAATCTTAGGCAGGGTCTATTCCTCCTCCACCTAAGCAAATCAAATTTGAATTAAGCACACATAATTAAGAACAAACTAAGTATTTACCATATAAGTCAGAAATCAATAACAAGATTCATCTAGGTTTCATCCCCTTCAGATATCTGAAGGGTTTAGTTCATAATAAATAAAGAAAACATCTCAAGAGAAAAGATAAAACAAAACATAAGAAATCCCTAAAACCCCCTGAAGGAATTGAAGGAGAAATCCGCCGTCTTGAGTAGAATTCTGGCTTATTGGGATGGATCAACTGGCTAACTTCGAGTGATTCCCACAATTCTGACCTTTTCGGCTTGGCTCCTTGGCCTAGCTTCACCGCCCCTTTAAGGTGGTACTTAGAGGGTTTATATAGGCTCTTGGAATGTGTTTTTTTGCCCCAAAGTATCCAAATCCAAATGAAATTGCTCTTTGCCACGACAAGGACACGGCCATGTCACACGCTCGTATGACTAGTCTTTAAGCCATGTTCAGACTTCTTTAATGAGGCACGGCCGTGTGACTCAGGGGTAAGACCGTGTTCTAGATGCTTGACAAGGCACGGCCGTGTGGTCTTTGGGCCAGGCCGTGTCGATTTTGTGATATGGCCCATTTACTCCGTTTTGGGCCCATTTTATACTCTTTTCATCCTCAGGTGCTTTCCTGGGTATAAGACATGAACAGAAAGGATTAAGAGCACCTTTTTATATGAATGGAGGCTTAAATCATCCAAAAGCCTACTAAATGTGGGATTAAAATATGTTACTATTACGGTTTATCAAATACCCCCACACTTAAGCTTTTGCTTGTCCTCAAGCAAAATTTTCAACTTACAATTAAGACAAACTTTCCATGATTCATAATTCCTATCAACAATGTCTCATCATAATTCATAGATAATTTATACATGGATGATCTAACTCGAAGAGTCTTAAAGATACAAACAATCAAAGTCATACATTTGTAGCACAAAAACGTAGGTGTCTCCCCTTATCTAAATAATTACCTTTGATTCAAAATCAACAAGGATTGACATCCTCACTAAGGATTCACTCAAACCACTCGAGGTGTTTAAGGTTCAAAATTAAGCTCTCAGAAGTCGAACCTGAAAAGTTAATCCCATAGGATTGCCTGAAAATCAAATCTCCACCACTGTAATATGAGATGATGCACAAATCAAAAGGTCTTTAACATGGTTGTAACGGGGCTAGGGTTAAAGGTGTGGATAAAGGCTAAATTAGAGGGTTAGAATCGAGACTGACTTGACGAATTGCCTAACTAACAAAACTTGAACTAATCCTAAATAATTACATCAATTGAAAACTAATAATATGAGCTTTTTCCTCAATATGTGGAACTTTAACATGTAAGCTCATTTTATTATAGAACTAATAATGAAAATACTTCGATTTTTTTTAAGAACAAACTAATAATATTACATAATAATGAATGAAACATCTAGACAACACATCAAATCAAATCTCGATATAAGGGTAGTTAAAAGGAATGGTGATAACAAATACAAAGGGGTTTTGGGTTAATATTAGCTGGTGAGTCAATAAAAAGGGTTGTTATGATCAACGGGGTTTACTAGGGGTTAGTTGTTAAGGTAGGCTATTTAGTGGAGTGAGTGGGTTAAATCCTAGGTGCCTTTATCATCTCAATATATCAAATCATAGGTGTGGTCTCAACATGTATAATCGAGGCAAGTTCTAGAATAACAGTTCAAAGTAGACCCACTCATAATCAATAAAGTGAGCATGAAAAAGAATATATGCTCTATTAGGCTCAAAATCTCACAAAAATTATGGGTGTTTTGACATCAACCTTGTAAATTTCAAATTTCAAGATAATATTCAGATTCAGTTTAACAACCTAGCAAAGATTTTAACTCTGAAAAATAGACTTATCATGCTTGATTCTCTAATATTCTTCTAATTTAATCATCAATGCACAATTAACTATGACTTAATCTAAAACATATCAATAGAAATCATAAACCATCAGAAATTTCATCCTAATTAGTAATATGAAAAGTTTACTTAAAAACAAGACTAAATTCAGGGATTTGAGAATAATGAAAAAAAGTTTGGCCGGATTTGAGAATAATGTAGAAAGTTAGGCCCTTCTTTAGATAAATATTCACCCCCCACACTTAAGATGTACATTGCCCTCAATGTACAAAGATAGATATAACATTTATGGGATAAATCAAAAGAGAAGGGGAAAGAATACTCCCTGAATTTTGGATGGTGTCCTTGGAGGATGGTAGAGGTCATGGTGTGTATGTTTGAAGAGGTCGGTCTAGATGACGAACTTGTGCTAGATGAAGAAATTGGGGAGCTCGTAGAGGATTAGCCAGGGATTATTAAGACACATTTAAAATAACCTAAATATATAATTTAAAACAAGAAAGAAAAAGGAAAGGAGACTAAGAAGGAAAATAAAAATAAAAGGAAAGGTGGATGGACTGGAGAGTCCTTATTGATGGATGGTTCGCGAGGTGGGTGTGACTTCTAGGGCTGCGGAGGTGCTGGTGGTGGCGGAAGTCGTGTGATTCCCTAGCAGCCTGGTGAACCTGACACTAAGAAACTAAAATGAGTTAAACTAAACTAAGCATAAGTTTGTCAAAGGGAAGGAAATTGAAGCAAAAGAGAAAAGAAAAATAGAAACTAAATGGTCTCAAAGACCCTTGGCTTGGTGTTTCGATGAAGCGGCCGGCATGAACTTATGTGTAGGGTCTCCTTTGTGGAGATTATGCTTGCCTTCTTAAGCTTCTTCGGCATGCTTTTAGTGTAGCTCAAGAGTCTGGATACCTTTTCTAAGTAAAGAAAAGAAATTTTGAAAGAAGAAGAAGAAAGAAAGAAGCAGGGGGGAAAGGGAAGGGCTGTGGGGTTTAAATAGAGGCTCAAGTCTGGCACATCCCCACACCCGTGGTCTGAGGGCGTGTCAAATCACACGGCCGCCTCGCACGGCCGTGTGTCCATGCGTGTTGTTTTACTATGCCCGTGTTTCTGCTAATCATGCTCGTGTTCGAGAAGTCAGTGTGTTGACACGGTTGAGGGGCAAGGGCATGTTCTACCCGTGCTTGGTAAGTCAGTAGCTTCACACGATCGTGGGGCACGGCCGTTGCACTTTGTCGGTGCCCGTGTAGCAGTGGTTGGATCCATGATGTCGAAATTAGTTGGGATTTGATTCGTACGGCCTCTACTATGTCAGCATGAAGATGCTGGTGGTCCACATGGTCACAGACACGGCCGTGTGTAAGATTGTGTGGTCTGGAATTCTGCCCCTTTTTTTTAGTTTAAAACTAGATGTTCAGAAAAGAAAGAAGGAAATAAATTTGAAAGTAAATGGTGTTAATGCTCGGGTTGCCTCCCGAGAAGCGTTCGTTTATAGTCTTAAGCTAGACTTTTCTCGTGAAAAAAAAAAATTAGGGAGGTTTAAAGGTTTGAATATCTTCCCCTTGTACTTTCAGTTCTATTTTCTTGATAAAGTTTAAGTCGAGAAGTGTTTACCTTAAAAGTGCCTAACGTTGGATTGCTTACCTCGACTGTTCCATGGGGGAAGATATTGTGTACCTTGAGAGGAATTTCTCCCTTTGCTTTTAGGTCTGTTGTAGCAATGCGAGGATCTGTTTTGGCTATCAGTACCTGGTCTCCTATTTTGAAGTGATTTGATGTCCCTACGAGTTCTTCTGGTGGTTCTTCTGGTGTTACTTCTTGTGGTTCCTGTTCTTCTTTGTCGTGTGTCTTCTGCTTTTCTAGTTTCTCAACCCCTAGGCTTTGTTCATTATGTAATCCTTCTTTGTTAGCTTGGGGCTTATGATTCGGCTCAGGGTTGTGTTCTTGTGGTGCTTCCTGCGATGAAATTTGAACAGTTTGATTATCAGTTGAAGTGACTTTCTTACCTTCACCGACTGCTGTCCTGGCCGAGTTAAGAGCTTGAAGACTGATTGATTTGTCACGTACATGAAGAATGAGTTCTCTTGTACCAACATACATTTTAGTCTTGGCAGTTGCTAGGAATGGTCTTCCTAAAATTAAGGGTATTGAATTATCCTCATCCACGTCTAAGACAATAAAATCTACTGGGAAAATGAATTTATGGATTTTGACAAGAACATCTTCGATAATGCCCCTAGAAATTCTAACAGTTTTATCAGCTAATTGAATACTCATCCTAGTTTGTTTGGGCTTCCCTAAACCTAGTCATTTGAACAATGTATAAGGCATGACATTTATACTTGCCCCTAAATCAGCTAACGCGTTATCAATAGTTAAACTACCAATTACACATGGAATTGTAAAACTCCCTGGATCTTTTAACTTTCGCGGTAGTTTATTTTGTAACATTGCTGAGCATGCTGCGTTTAATTCCATATGGTGCTCTTCGTCTAATTTGCATTTGTTCGTCAAGAGCTGTCCTAAAAAATTCCTCGAGTCTGGCATCTGAAAAAGAGCTTCAAGAATAGGTAAGTTAATATGTAATTTCTTTAAAAGTTTAAGAAACTTACTGAACTGTTGAATTGTCTCTTTTCATTGCTTCGGGATAAGGTATGTGAGGTTGGTACTCTTTAATTTCTGGTTTCGGCTCTTCTTGTGCTACCTCTATTTTATCTTCGTCTACCTCTTTGTTTGGTTCGTCTAAGCCTTTGCTATCTTTAGCTGTGATGGCTTGAATTTGCTCCTTTGGGTTAATCTTGGTGTTAGACGTCCTTGCGATCATTCTGCCATTTACTTTGCAAGTTGACTGACTACATTAGTGACTTCCTTGACTGAATTAGAAAGTTTTTCCATCGACGCTTGTCGATCTTTAAGTGTTTTCTCATTTTCCTGGAAATGGTTTTCCGTGTTTGCCATAAATTTTGTTAGCATCTCTTTGAGGTTTGGCTTCTTCTCTTGCGGATAGGGTTGATTTTGGAAGTTTTGAGGAGGTTGTTGCCTTTGATTTCCTTGATTTCCTTGACCTCCCCACGAAAAATTTGGGTGGTTCCTCCAACCTGGATTGTAAGTATTACTATAAAGATTGCTATTGGATCTAAAATTATTACCTATATAGTTCATCTATTGGCTCTCTGCTCCTAGTTGGTAGGGTGGGTACTCAGGATTCACCACAGTTCCACTTGCGTCGCACTGCATAACTGGGTGTACCTGCGAAGAACACAAACTAGCAAGCTTTTTATTTATCATCTCTATCTGTGTTGATAGTGTAGTCACTGCATCGAGTTTGTAAACTCCGGCTGATTTTGTCTGTTTTGTCCTTGCCACTTGCCACTGATAGTTATTTAGTGACATCTCTTCAATGAATTTGTAGGCTGCTTCAGGAGTTCTGTTGTTAAGGGTTCCATCGGCGGCTGAATCGATTAGTTGTCTCATTGAGGGGTTTACACCGTTATAGAATGTTTGGACTTGTAGCCACAAGGGTAGACCGTGGTCCGGGCACCTTCTCAAGAGATCCTTGTATCTCTCCTATGCGTCGTATAATGTCTCTAAATCCATCTGCACAAAAGAAGAGATATCATTCTGTAGTTTGGCCATTTTGGCTGGTGGGAAATATTTCAATAAAAATTTTTCGGTCATTTGTTCCCATGTAGTGATTGATCCTCATGGTAACGAGTTCAACCACTGTTTGGCTTTATTCCTTAATGAAAAAGGGAATAACCGAAGACGTATGGCATAATCAGAAATGCCATTTATTTTGAAGGTATCGCAGAACTCTAAAAAGTTAGCTATATAAGTGTTTGGATCTTTGTCCTGCAAACCATCAAATTGAACAAACTGTTGAATCATTTGTATTGTGTTAGGCTTTAATTCAAAATTATTAATAGCTATAGCAGGCCTAACAATACTCGATTCTGCTCCTGTTAAATGTGGTTTAGCATAATCAAACATAGTACGTGGAGCATTGTTTTCCCCCACATCATGTGGTTGTGGGTTATTCTCGTCCATCCCTTCAGTAGGATTGGATCTGCTTTCTTGCTCTTCCTCTGTGTAATTGAGGGCTCGCCTGATTTCTCTGCGAGTCCTACGAACGGTAGCTTCAATTTCACTATCGTATACCAAAGGTCCTCTCGGGTTCCTTCTAGTCATAAACTAGAGGTACCTGTTAGTAGAAGAAAGAAAATTTAGCAAAATCAAAATTTAACCTAAAAAAAAATAAAAGTAAATTGTAAAAAAAAATAAAAAAAAATAATGGCTAAAGTAATAAAAATAGAGCTTTCTTAATATTTTAGTTCCCCGGCAATGGCGTCAAAAACTTGATCGCTGTGTCGAGTTTTAAAATTTATAATGAATGAGATCAAACCTGAAAACTAACTCCGACAACGATTAAAGGCAAGTGTACCTATCGAACAGTAGTATAGCTTAGGCAAGACTGGATTGTCGAACCCAAAAGAACTAAAAGTACTAATACTAACTTTCTTTTTATTATTTAGCCTAAAATAAAGTGGAGTTTCTTTAATCTAAATTAACGATTACTAAGCTAAAGACGCGAAGACAAAAAGAATGAATTGGAAAATAACTTGAAGGAAAACTCAGTTGATCACGACGATGGCCTCAGGAAGAATCCACCTAGACTTCACTTGTTATCTAACACTGAACTATATGATTTATTCACTTAACGTATATTAAACCCTCTCTCGAGGCGAATAACGTCTAACCTCGATTAATTAACAAAAATCTCTTTCTCGAATAATAACCCCCTAGAATAACAGTAAATCAATCTATGGATTCCAATATTAGGTTTCACCCTGATCCGACAAAATCTCGTCACCCTATCTCTAGGCATGAGATCAACTCCGCTTAATTATGCTAGATCTAATCTTAGGCAGGGTCTATTCCTCCTCCACCTAAGCACATCAAATTTGAATTAAGCACACATAATTAAGAACAAACTAAGTATATATCATATAATTCAGAAATTAATAACAAGATTCATCTAAGTTTCATCCCCTTCAGATATCTGAAGGGTTTAGTTCATAATAAATAAAGAAAACATCTCAAGAGAAAAGATAAAACAAAACATAAGAAATCCCTAAAACCCCCTGAAGGAATTGAAGGAGAAATCCGACGTCTTGAGTAGAATTTCGGCTTCTTGGGATGGATCAACTGGCTAACTTCGAGTGATTCCCACAATTCTGACCTTTTCGGCTTGGCTCATTGGCCTAGCTTCACCGCCCCCTTTAAGGTGGTACTTAGAGGGTTTATATAGGCTCTTGGAATGTGTTTCTTCACCCCAAAGTATCCAAATTCGAATGAAATTGCTCTTTGCCACGATAGGGCACGGCCATGTCACACGCCCGTGTAACTAGTCTTTAAGCTGTGTTCAGACTTCTTTAATGAGGCACGGCCGTGTGACTCGGGGGTAAGGTCGTGTTCTAGATGCTTGACAAGGCACGGCCGTGTCGATTTCGTGATATGGCCCATTTACTTCGTTTTGGGCCCATTTTCTGCTCTTTTCATCCACGGGTGCTTTCCTGGGTATAAGACGTGAACAGAAAGGATTAAGAGCACCTTTTTATATGAATCAAGGCTTAAATCATCCAAAAGCCTACTAAATGTGGGATTAAAATATGTTACTATAAAGGTTTATCAAACACTAATGCAATTGCCTTGATTGATCCTGGATCGACTCATTCATATATCTGTATGAATTTAGTGTCTAGTAAGAGTTTGCCTGTTCAGTCTACCAAAGTATCGAACCCTTTAGGCAAGTATGTCCTAGTTGATAAAGTATGCAAGAATTTTCCTTTAATGACTAGATGCTACTGTTTTCCGAAAAATTTGATGCTTTTACCATTTAATGAATACGATGTCATTCTGGGTATGGATTGGTTGACTCTGCATGGTGCTGTTGTGAATTGTAGACGAAAGCCTATTGAATTGAAATGTCAGAATAATGAAATTCTTCGAATTGAATCTGATGAGTCGAGTGGATTGCCTGTTGTGATATCGACGATGTTAGCTAAAAGAAAAGGTTCTGATGTTTACCCTACGTATGTACTGGATACAATAGTGTCTGAATCAAAGATTTAATCAGTACCAATGGTTTGTGAGTATCCGGATGCGTTTCCAGAAGAGTTATCTAGGTTGCCACCGATCAGAGAGGTCAAGTTTGCTATTGAATTAGTATCAGGAACATCACCCGTCTCGATAGCTCCGTACAGAATGGCTTCAATAGAGTTGAAAGAATTGAAAGCTCAGTTGCAAGAGTTAACAGATAGAGGTTTTGCGTGACCTAGTTTTTCGCCCTGGGATGCACCAGTGCTGTTCGTAAAGAAGAAAGATGGGTCGATGAGATTGTGTATTGACTATCGTCAACTCAACAAGGTTATGATTAAGAATAAGTATCCTTTGCAGAGAATTGATGATTTATTTGATCAGTTGAAAGGAGCAACCGTATTTTCGAAGATCGATCTGAGATCTGGTTATTATCAGTTGCGAGTTAAAGATTCGATGTACCGAAGACTGCGTTCAGAACAAGATATGAGCATTATGAATTTCTTGTTATGCCTTTCAGATTAACTAATGCTCCTGCAGTTTTTATAGATTTGATGAATCAGATCTTTAGACCGTATTTAGATAGATTTGTTGTTGTATTCATTGATTACATTTTGATCTATTCTCGAGATGAGTCTTAGCATGCTAAAAATCTAAGAATTGTATTACAAACATTGAGAGATAAGCAGTTGTTTGCTAAATTCAGTAAATGCAAGTTTTGGCTCCGAAAATTTGGATTTTTAGGGCATATTGTTTCAGCGGAAGGTATACGAGTTGATCCAAATAAGATTTCAGCAGTTGTTGACTGGAAACCACCAAGAAACGTATCCGAAGTTAGAAGCTTTCTGGGATTAGCTGGTTAATATCGGCGTTTTGTAAAAGGGTTCTCGATGGTTGCTACGGCTATGACTCGATTACTATAGAAAGATGTGAAGTTCGAATGGTCTGAGAAATGCCAACAGAGTTTTGAACAGTTGAAAGCATTGTTAACTGAGGCACCAGTTTTAGTTCAGCCTGAATCGGGTAAAGAGTTTGTGATTTTCAACGACGTGTCATTGAACGGTTTGGGATCTGTTTTGATGCAAGAGGGCAAAGTGATAGCTTATGCTTCTAGATAGTTGAAATCGCATGAAAATAATTATCCGACGCACGATTTAAAGTTGGCCGCTATGATTTTCGCTTTGAAAATTTAGCGACATCATTTATTCGGTGAGAAGTGCCACATCTTTATCGATCACAAGAGTTTGAAATATATAATGACTCAGAAATATTTGAATTTGCAACAACGAAAATGGCTCGAGTCGCTGAAAGACTATGAATTAGTGATTGATTATCATCCGCGGAAAACGAATGTAGTCGCAGATGCTTTGAGTAGAAAATCTTTGTTTGCATTGCGAGCGATGAATACACAATTAACCTTGTCTAATGATGGTTTGATTTTGGCTGAGTTAAAAGCTAAACCGTTACTTCTTCAGCAAATTTGTGAAGCTCAGAAATGTGACAACAAGTTGCAAGCTAAAAGAGTGCAATGCGAGTCGACTATTGTTTCAAAGTATCAGATTGGATCAGATGATTGTTTAATGTTTTGAGGTAGAATATGTGTACCATGAAATTCTGAACTTATTCAGAAAATTCTACATGAAGCACACAGTGGTTGTTTATCTGTTCATCCAGGAAGTACTAAAATGTACAATGATTTAAAATAATTATACTGGTGGTCAGGCATGAAACGAGACATTTCAGATTTTGTGTCAAGATGCTTAGTTTGTCAACAAGTTAAAGCCGAACATCAAGTGCCTTCGGGATTACTATAGCCTGTGATGATACCAGAGTGGAAATGGGATAGAGTTACGATGGATTTCACTATCAGGATTACCCCTATCTCTGAAAAAGAAAGATATTATTTGGGTTGTCGTTGATCGACTAACAAAATCGACACATTTCATTCCGGTATGTATAGACTTTTCGCTTGATAAATTAGTTGAGTTGTACATCTCTGAAATCGTTAGATTGCACGGGTTGCCAGTTTTATTATTTCAGATAGAGATCCGAGGTTCACATTGCGATTTTGGAAGAAATTGAAAGAAGCTTTTGGTATGCGGTTGCACTTTAGTACTGCATTTCATCCGCAAACCGACGGTCAGTCTGAGAGAGTAATTCAGATTCTCGAAGATACGTTTCATTGCTGTGTTTTAGAGTTTGAAGGAAACTGGGAGAAATATTTACCGTTGGTTGAATTCGCGTATAACAATAGTTTTCAAACGAGTATAAAGATGGCACCGTATGAAGATTTGTATGGTCGTAAATGTCGAACTCCATTGTACTGGACCAAACTTAGTGAGAAAAAGATTCATGGGGTTGATTTGGTTAGAGAGACCGAAGATAAAGTGAAAGTAATTCGCGATAGTATGAAAGTAGCTTTAGATCGACAGAAATCGTATGCGGATTTGAAACATAAAGACATTGAATTTCAAATCCGCGAAAAAGTATTTTTGAAAGTATCTCCGTGGAAGAAGATTCTTTGATTTGGTTGCAAAGGCAAATTGAGCCCGCAATTTATCGGGCCGTATGAGATTATCAAAAGAATAGGGCCCATGGCATATCAACTAGCTTTACTGTCAGAGTTAGAAAAGATCCACAATGTATTTCATGTTTCGATGATACGCGGATATAGATCAGATCCGTCACACGTAATTTCTCCGACAGAGCTCGAAATTCAGCCTGATATGACATATAACGAAGAACCGATTAGAATTTTGGCTCGAGAGATTAAAGAGTTAAGAAATAAGAGCATGGCTTTAGTGAAGGTTCTATGGCAACGTCATGGTATCGAAGAAACCATGGGGGAACCTGAGGAAGCTATGAGAAAACAATACCCTAACTTATTTTCTAGTAAGATTTTCGGGGACGAAAATTCCTAAAAGGGGAGAGTTGTAACAACTCGTTTTAGTCAAATCGGACAAGCTATTTTGGGACCACAAATATGAGGTCAAAATAATTATTTTATTATTATTTTGAGGTCTACAGTATGAGAGTATGATTGTGTGAAAATTTCGTTAAGAAATTTTATAGTTTGCTTGCTTAATTTGATAAAAAAGGATTAAATCGCGTAAAGTGTAAAACTTGTGTTTTATTAGCTAAATGTTTTAAATAGATAGAGAACTTTAAAGTAAAGGTCCTTAAGTGGTAATTATACCATTAATATTATGAGTGAACTTTTATGGACATCATTTAAAAGATTTTAAAGGTTAATGTATTCGGTTATATAAGTAAATTTAAGTTAATAAAAATTGATAAAACGAAGACTATCATCTTTTTTTTTCTCCCTTAGCTGAAATTTTCAACCTAAAACACCATGGGAATAGCTTGAAGAATTCGGCCATTCATCCTTGCTTGCATGTAAGTTCATTTTGTCTCGTTTTTAATGTTTTCTATGTTTTTGAGATCGTTGCAGCTTAATCTAGCAAGCCCAAGGACTATTTTGCAAAACTATTAAAGGTTTAGGGGTTTTCCATTGATGAATAAAGGTGTATTTTGATGTTTGATGATAGAAAATGTATGTTTGTGGTTAGATAAACAACATTTGTAATGTGATTTTTAGTAAAATTGTCGATTAGGGATTAAATTGAGAAATGTGGAAATTTGGTGGTTAATTAATGAAATAAATGAAAAATATGGGCTACTATAGGTCTATATGAAATTCGGCTAGCATGGGTAGGGACTTAATTGCATGAATTTGTATTTTTATGAGTTAAGGACTAAATTGTAAAAATGTTAAAATATTAGGGGCAAAAGTGTAAAGTTGCCAGAATATGCAATTTGGGCTAAATTGAATAGAATGATAATTAAATAAGCTAAATTTGATTACATATAGATTAAGAAAAGCGAAGTTCGGATTTAGATCGGGAGAAAAACAAAGTGTTGGACTAATCGACTTATTTCATCGTTTTTGCATATGTTAATAATCATTAATATATTTTTGTTTTAAATGCTTTATTATTGAATTATTTGTGAAACGACCTTGCAGATATGTTCGACGACGATTCAGCAAATGAGAAATCCCGTTTGAACCTTGGGAATAGATTAAGATACGAATGACATGTCATTAAGGGATATGTGATTTGGGTGCTGGTCCGTAGTCCTACCAGTGGCTGAGTTATCCAGCATGTGTTGTAGATTCTCGTTAGTTTGTGTGAGCAGCACCGTGTAGCTACGTCATGACCGTCAGCTTGTGTGAGCAGACATGTCGATAGCTCGTGATTGAGCATTATATGTGATATGAGATTGAGATAGCTTCGGCTATGTATTGGCACTTAGGGTGCGAGATTACCGAGTATTCGATAGTATTCCAAATGGTTCAACGGGTATGTCAAAGATATGGATGAGTATGAGATTAGTACGAGATGGTACAGGTATGTACATGAATTGTATAAGCTTTGAATCGAAGAAATTTTGAATTTCACATCTAACCTTGTAATGATCTTGTGATAGGTTTGTAGATTAATATGAGTTGTATACTGTTATATTCAATTGTGTATTTATGGCAAGTTGAGTTTGGTACTATGCGAACTTACTAAGCTTTATAGCTTACTCTGTTTACTTTTCTGTATTTTTAGTGAATATCAAAGCTAGCTCGGATTGGGAATTTTCAGATATGGCATCACACTATCGAGCTTCTACTTAGGTACTTTTGAGCTTATGTATTTGGTTATATGGCATGTATAGGAATTATGGTCGTTTTGGTATATTGCTTGATAATGAATTGAGCCATTTGAGTTGGCTTGTAAATGTTAAGTGTTTGGTTTTTTGTATAGCCATGAGATTTGGCTTATTTTGGTTTATTTGGTGATGTATATACTAGTGCAAATAGCCTTTGTTATGTTGTGTAATATTTCCATTCATATGCTTGTTGTGAATTGGTATTTTGGAGTACTATATGGTTGAAATTTAAAGATTTGGTATGCATGTGATTAGTGGTAAGAAAATGCATATATGAAGTTAACTAGTTAAGTGAATTGAAAATGTGAATTTGGTATGAAATTGAATAGCATATTGTGGTATTTGTGTGCCTTGTGTTTGATGGTATTGAAATGGCATGAATTATGCTTGGTTGAGATTGGCTTGAATGTCCATTGATGCTATGCTATATGCCAATTGATGTGTTTAGGTGGTTGCATTTTGGGTGAGAAAGATGGCTTGTTAAATAGCCTATTTTTGTCCACATGAGCAGAGACACAGCCGTGTGTGACACACGGTCAGGTGACACGACCGTGAGTCCCCTGGTGTTTAATTAGAAATCAAGTCAGTATGCTCCATACGGCCCAACAGATAGGCATGTGACTTGGCCGTGTTGCATAAGTTAGTATACCCTACAAGTTTGGTACGGCCTAGCACACGGCTTGGCACATAGGTGTGTGAGGCCATTTCGAAGGGCACACGGGCTGGTCACACGGGCGTGTGGTTGGCCGTGTGACCCAAGTCAGAGAGTTACACGGGGTCAGACATGGACGGGGACATAGCCATGTGATCCCATTTTGAATGTCCACACGGGCGTATGTCCCCCATATATTGAAAAATTTTCTACGTTTTCAGAAAAGTTCCTGGGATATCGGTTTAGTCTCGAACCACATCTAAAGCATGTTAGAGCCTCATAGGCTTGTATTAGGGACTTGATGAATCATTATGAATGACTTGCATTTGAATTTGATAATTGTATGAGAAATGTATGTTCGTTGTGTAATAAGCCTAGTAATGCTCCGTAACTGATACGAACTCGTTTCGGTGATGATTCGAGTCGTTTAGATTGCTCGATCGTTAAAATGAAAAGTATCGTAGGGTTAAATTCGGCCAAGCATGGTATTCAGTTTCCAAAATAGCTTCAAAATGGCTAGGTGTAGTGATGATGATTAGTTGGCTATCAAAGAAAAACAAAGGAATAAGAAATAGTTTGGTTGGGATGGAATTGGATCAAAGTGAACTTAAGAATCAAGAATGAACCAACACTATGATTGAGTGCTAACCCGAAACTTATGTGATCTTAAGGGTGATGGATGTTGAAGGATAGATTGACCGTGACCCTCTATCAAGAGTGATAGGAACCAATCGGTATATGGGTGAATGCCACACTCGGTTTAGGAGTGACAAGTTCGAAAAGAAAAAAGGTCTAGCTTTTGCTAGATAAGTCAGCTTGAGTCTTAAAATGAAATAAGAGAGTTAGAAAACTAACAAAATGTTATAAACATTCAAAAGGTAGCAAAAGTCCATTACAATGAGATGATTACAAGTATTTATAGTGCTAGATAAAGGCCTAGCCGAATAGTCACAATGATCAGCTTAAATGAGCTGTTATTGGCCGAATTTAACCCCTTTATTCTATTTCAAACGATACTTTTCATTTTAACGATCGGGCAATCTAAATGACACGAGTCATCACCGAATCTAGTTCGTATCAGTAACCCTATTTTGACAACGGATACGGGTGAGGGGTGTTACATAAAATCATGCAAGAAACATAAACAGTAAGAAAGGAAAGCATTTACAGAGAAAATGACAAAGTTCACTGAAATATGAAGACCACCATTCCCTAAAGCACCCCAAATGCAGGGTGGGCGCTGCTTCTCCTTCCACATAGAAAGCCGCCGTATAGTTCTCGAAAAGCTCACCAAAGACAACCTTGAAAATGCCACTAAATAGGGACGCACAAAACAACACACCACTATCCAATTATTCTTATCAAGAAGAATAAAGACGGACATCAATGCAAAAATGAATCAAGAAGAAAATTTGCCAAAATCTTGGAGCAAAAATTCATTCCTACCAGTAGCCTGCTACTAGGCGACATCCTTTTCTTTTTTTTTTAACAAAAAGACCAAAACAATCAGCCTTCAATCAAATAACATCATCAAGTACAAGATTATGAATCACCGTAGGGTAATCCATACCAAAAACTAAATGACCCTCATTAGAAATGACATAATTACTCAAAAAGTTTGCCACCTCATTACAATTACAATTGGCCCAATTAACAGTCACATTCTTAAACCTATTCGTATTTTTATTCTCTTTGCAAGAGTTGCACAATCTGTTTCAAAGGTGACTTTTGTAACATTCAGCAATCCAAAAATCTTGAAGCTTTCTCTGAAAGCATAGAGTTTACCCAGTCACCCGCCATCTCCTCATTTTTTAAACCAAAACCCCTTCCAACAACAAAGCCCTCAGAGTCATGTGCAATTACCCTAAAACCAGTTTTAGTGTTCGACACAGCAGTATCGAAGTTGATCTTCACAGTACCTCTTAAAGGCTTCTCCCACTTTTTTTTAAGAAGGGGATAACGGCAGCGTTGGCTTGTTAACCATGTTATGAATAATAAAATCCTTGCTTAAGGTAATGGCCCTCTCCCAAATGACGCACGCATCTTCTTCCTTACCATGAAAGATGAAGTTGTTTCGATTATTCCAACTATTCCACAATATTGTGATAAAATGGCTTTCTTATCCAGAAATCATATGGACTCCTCAATCCAGTTAATACAACATTCATAATTATTGTTATTGAGCTTACCATCCAGGCCACCACAAGTGAGAACGGCACGGGTTGTAGGGCAATCCTTGAGTGCATGAACTAAAGTTTCAGTGCCAGCCCCACATCGAGGGCACTCATTGTTAAAGTTCTGGTGAATAGAAGTAATCTTCGCATTCGTCGAAAGAATTTCATGTCCCAACCACAAAGAGAACACCCAAATTTTTGGAAGGGTTTCCAGATTCCAAATGGTCTTCCAAAAGAAACGGTGAGGACCTAGGCCCACCTACTGAAGAATAAGCCAAGAATACACTGATTTTGATGTGTAAAAATTGTAACACCCATCACCCGTACTCAACGCTAGAATAGGGTTACAGAGTATTACCGGAATTATAAAACAATTACACATTCAACTATGTATAAATTTTCACATTACAAGCAATCATCAATCAATCTCAATCACTTTTTCCCAAATACGAGCCTACGAGGGACTAAACATACATTAGGAATGGTTCGGGACTAAACTGATAACTCGAAAAATAATTTCAACACTTAAAAATTTTTCTCAAAACAGGAGACACACGCCCATGTGGCCAGGCCATGTGTCTCACACGGCC
Organism: Gossypium australe; assembly: GCA_005393395.2. Classification (NCBI taxonomy): domain Eukaryota; kingdom Viridiplantae; phylum Streptophyta; class Magnoliopsida; order Malvales; family Malvaceae; genus Gossypium; species Gossypium australe. Next base: position 88,669,873 of record CM016625.1, read on the forward strand.
TCCAGAGACACCCGTGTCATAGGCCGTGTGAACATTTGAAATGGAAGCACGTGGTTGTGTCCCAGCCCGTGTCTTACCCTGTGTCCAAACAAGTGAGCTTACTGACTTAGGTAACACGGCCAACCACACGTCCGTGTGTTTAGCCCGTGTGCCCTTCGAAGTGGCCACAGACACCCGTGTATCAGGCCGTATGCTAGGCCGTGTCAATCCTATAGGGTATACTGACTTATGCAACACGGCCAAGTCACACGCCCGTGTGCTAGGCCGTGTGCCAATTAGGGGGTATATTGACTTGTACCACACGGCTGATCACGCGCCCGTGTATGAGACAGTGTGGAGCATACTGAATTCACTTCAATTTCAACACCAGGGGACACACAACCGTGTGTCACACACGGCTGAGACACATGCCCCGTGTCTCTGCCCGTATGGACAAAAATAAGCTATTTACCAAGCCAATCTACCACCTTAATTTAAATGTACCTATCTCAACCCAAATGGCAACAATTCAAAGCATAAATGAACATCAATTTAAGCCACAATTAAGACTAAATCATACCATTTCCAATACTAGCAACCAACATGCTTATAACCTCAAGTTTTATCCAATCAAAACATACCTAATTACATATACCAATATGTTATTAACATCTTGTGTAACACATTTCTTAATATAGCTCATATTGATCTCAGCATTAGAAGGAGCACTCGTCTTAAATAAATTGTGAAAATAGTCCCCTGCCACCTTCCAAATATCTTTTGTAGCGTTCATCTATATACCATTAGGATTCTTTAAACGATCAATTTTATTTTTCTTCAATCTGCTAGTAACCCGAACGTGAAAATATCTAGTGTTTCTATCCCCTTCTTTGAGCCATCTTATCCTTAACCTTTGAGCCTAGTACCTTTCCTCTTCGGCATAAAGGGGCCTCAACTTAATACGAGCCTCTTTCAAGTTATCAGTATTAGACATCTCATAAGGGTCTTCGATTATCTTGTCGTTCCACACAGTCAATGTTCGAATATTATTTGTCATATTTTTATACCTATTGTGCTGCCAAGGACCAAGCTCCATACAAACCCTCTCAAATTTTTCCATGATGTTTATACCACTCCTACTCCAAGCATTTTTAATTATACCATTGGCCATACTATCTTTAGCCCAGCATGCATCAAATTTCAAGAAGAGTCTCAGGTCTTTGAGATCCTTCCTAAGCTTCTGCCCCATAATATCCATCATCACTGCGTCATGATCTGATTTAGCCTGCCTAATCACGTTTGTCGCAATGAAAGGAAAATTAGAAATAGCGTTAGCAGACATAACAAAATGATCCAGCCTCCCTTTAACCAAGTCACTACCCTCCCGGTTATTAACCCAAGTAAACCAACCCCTGTCAGTTTTTATGACAACAAAAGCCAACTCCTCCAAGACATCCCTAAACTCCTTCAAGTGAACCCTAGGCTTCCTACAACCCCCTTCTTTTTTAGTATCATCTATGATAGCATTAAAGTCCCCACCCACAATCCAATCTTCCCTAACAAATCTACCCACCCATTTTAGAATATCCCAAGATCAGTTTCTAATATTCGAATCTGCATAGCCATAGAACCCTGTAAACCTAATTCATGCTCACAGTCGAATCAATATGGTTGCTTGAGTAACTTTGAATAACCACATCAGCTCCATCTTTCCACAGTATCGCCAGACCACCATTACAACCTTTCGAGCTCACCGCCAAGCATCCAGTCATCCTACACAAATTTTGAATACGAGTAAGATTATTAGCATGCATTTTTTTTTCATAAAAAGACCAAATCAGGATCATTTGCAACGAGAAGTTGCTTGAGCTCTCGAACTGTCGAAGGGTTTCCAAACCCTCGATAGTTAAACGGAAGAACTTCATGGCTCTTGGTGGGGCTCATTGCCAAATGCCACCTTGCAAGGTGAAAGACAATCCACAAGCTTTCTTTGGACAATTCTAGAAGGGCTCTCTCCGTTGTTCTCTCCGCTGTTTCCCTTTAATATTTTTCTTTTACATTTTATTCTACCCAGTCCTTCACAAGCTAACTTAGATAATCGTTTTTCCAAGGGCGAGTTGGATTCTAAACCTTCATCTCCATCTCTTGCTTTTCCTTTTTGCATCAGAATCTCATTTCCTTCCCTAGTTCCAGCCATGCTCTCGTTATTTGCTTCATTAGAATTTGTAGGCTAATCCAAGATTTCGATTATAACAGTCTGGTTTAGACCCTAGTCGAAATAGTGGTTTCGGAACCACGAATCTGAGGTCAAAAAATAATTTAATATTATTTTTTATGTTTATGGCATGTGGTAAAGTATGTGTGAAAGTTCTGTGTGAAAATTTTATAGTTTGTGTGCCGATTTGTGAAAAATGACCTAATCGCGTAAAATGAAAAAGTTGTGTGCTATGGATTATTAAATGAAAGGTCCTTATGTTGATATTATACCATTGATAGTGGAATTTGACATAAATGGTCATTAAATGAATGATTTTATAATGTTTAATTTAATGGATGAAATAGTAATTTGGTTATTAAGTTAATATTATTAAAACAAAATCAATTTCTATCATCTTTTATCATCCTTAGCCGAAAATCAATAGAAAGCTTGTTTTTAGGGTTCAACATTTACAAGCTTGATTAAGGTACGGTTTTAGCTCGATTTTTTATGATTTTTACGTTTTTGTGATCGTTGCTTTGAGTACTAGCTAGCCCATGCCTCAATTTTTGAAAGTGTTGATGATTTTGAAAGTTTCCATTGATGAATTCATGAGTTTTATGATTTTTGATGATGAATTATGCAAGCTTGGTGTTTGATATACATGTTTTGTAAAGTGATTTTGAGTAAAAATGCATTTTTTGGGATTTAATTGAGAAATGTGAAAACTTTGTGTTGAAATGTGATATAAATGTGAAATATGGGCTGCTAGGGGCACTATGGTAATTTGGCTAAGCATGGATTAAATTGGATTTTGTAAATTTGATGTATTTGTGAAATAAGGACTAAAATGCTAAAGTGTGAAATTATAAAGGGCTAAAATGAAAAATGCCCTAATTGTGTGTTTGTGAATTGAATTGAGTAAAGATGAGATTGAATGAGTTGAATTTGATATTATAAAGATCAAGAATAGAGAAATTCGGGCTTAGGTCGAGGCAAGAACAAAGTGCTCGATTGATCGACTAGTATCGTTGTTTCTACGTCCGAGGTAAGTTCGTGTATAATACGTATTGTTTAAACAATGTTCATATGTGATGAAATGAATGGAAATGTGATTGTGGAGTTTGGTAATGTGAAATGTAAGTTCGAAGATATGTGGCACTAAGTGTGCATAAATAGAATCATTACAGTAAAGAATGGCACTAAGTGTGCGAGATAAAGAAAGCATTGGCTGTATTATTTGGCACTACGTGTGCATACAGAGACAAATTCAGTTTATTTTGATGGCACTAAGTGTGCGATATTATTATAGCTTCGGCTAATTAATTGGCACTAAATGTGTGAGTTTATTGAACGTTTAAAGAGGATCGAATGAATTATGGCATCGAGCATTGAAGTGGTAAATGTGATATATAAATACGTGATGGTACAGGTATGTACAGAACCTATGTGGTTGATGATATTGTGTATGAGATAGATGGAAGATTATGTGAATGAGTGATGAAAAGAGTTGGATTGAGTAGCATTATAAATGCTTGTATATGAATCTATAGATATGGTATGAAAATGAGTAATAGCCATGGATGAGATTGAGTAGTGAGGTGAATTGAACTAAGTGTTAGTTAATTTTACATATTGAATTTGAATTGTTAAGTTAATTGTGTTATATTACGAACTTACAAAGCTTTCAAAGCTTACTCTGTAGATTTGCTCGAGTTGGAAGTCGACGGAGATCGCGTCACACTATCTGGCTAATGATTTCGGTAGTTATAACCTTTATGACTTGGTTATATGGCATGTATAGAATATGGTATTTGGTATTATGGTTGGAAATGTATTTGGTTATTTGAGATGGTTGATTATGAATGTGGTAGTGGAATTTGGTATGTTTTGATGTACTAATGAATGGCCAAAAGAAATGGTCAATTTTGGTAAGTTACATGGTTGATTTGGGAAATTGATATGATGAGAAATGCTATGAATTGAAATGGATTAATATGATGTATCACATATTTTTAATGTGAAGTTGGTACTTTGAATTGGTATGTTAGAGTTGGATTTGTATATGGAAATGAATGATGTTGTTACGAGTCAAATTGTGCATGATTTGGTATGTTTTTGGCTGCCTTTGGGACATGAATTGATGCTTGTAGGTATGACCCAATTTCGGGTGGCAAATTGGCCTTGCTAATGGCCTATATTTCCCCACACGGTTGAAAACAAGAGTGTGTGTCTCAATCGTGTCTCTCAAGATTGCAATTCGAAGCAAGTTAGGATGCCATACGGGCAAGAAGCACGGGCGTGTGCCAGACCGTGTGACCCAAGTCAGTGTTGCATACGGGCTGAGACATGGTCCAAGGCACGGTTATGTGGGGCACATGGTCTAGCCACACGGGCGTGTGCCCTGTTTTGAAAAAAAATTTCTAAGTTCTACAAAGTTCCCGTATGAGATCGGTTTAGTCCCGAAACTTCTCTAAAGCATGTTTAAGTCTCGTAAACCTTCTAAAGGGACTATATGAGTATGAATTATTATGAAATGATGTTGTATGATTGATGTTGTGAAATGAGCATAAAATGTTTCGATATGTCAAGTAATGCCTCTTAACCCTAGTCCGGCGACGGATACGGGTTAGGGGTGTTACACAGATCCCAATTCTCCAGTTTCCTCTGTTTTGGGTAGACCCTCCTATCTGTGCTATAAGCCAACTCCCATACTGGAAACTTAGGTTATTTGTTTTTAGCTGTTCATCTTTTTTGGTACATTTTTGTATGGTATATCCTATGAGGCCGCAAAAATAGCAAAATGTTGACAGTCTTTCATAGTTGATGGAGCATATAGTCTCAGTTTCTTCCCTTCCAACCAAGTGAACAACCCTTAGCAATGGTCGTAGCACATCAACTTTTACGCTTAGTCTTATAAACTCAATCCACCCTCCATCCCTATCTCTCTAGTCAATAGCCACCACTTCCCCTATCGCCTTTCCCACATCAATAGCTAGTTGTCTATCCATATGCTCCAAGGGGATATTGTAAATCCTTATCCATAAGGGTGTAAAATTGAACTCGTAGGCATCTATCTCTTGGCCCTTGATGAAAGGTAACATCGCAAATAGGCATTGGTCAAACAACTATGTCATCAGATTTAGTATTCTCGTTTTATCTTCGATATTGCCAAATTTAACCAAGATCATTCCTCCATTTTGAGCCACAAAACTAACTTCTTCATTTGTGAACCATAGCGATTTTAGAACCCGATACATAGCCTCTCAGTTTATTTTCTCCTTTGCCATGATCTTTCCCACAGCCCAGGCTTCATAACCCTGGGTATTAGCTTCATTCTTATTCGTACTTATTACCCTTATAGATTCCTCTTCAGAGAAACTCAGTCTTTCCAGCAACTCATTTATGTCTTCAGCCATCATGAAAGAGAAAGATTCAAGCGAAACCAGGGGACTCAACGCAATCCACGAGCCAACTATAACAAAACCATGAAACAACAAACCACCCAAGAAGAGAGAAAGAACGGCAATAAAACCAAAAAACCGAAACTAAAAGGCAAGGAAAAACAAATAAAGATTACAGAATCAGGCAAAAGCTCATAAAGCAGTAACGAAAAACCTACTGACAACAAGAAAAAAACGATTTAAGCATACGAGAAACGACCAGGAACAGCAATGACGATATACACTATACAAAACCACAAAAAGAAAACCAGAGAAACCAATAAAAGTAATGTTAAAAATGATCAAATCAGAAAGAAGAAGAAAAATATCAATTTCAATGAGGAAACCAAAAGAAGAGAAAAACAGTGTAAACACAGCCAAAAACCCTTAATTTTAGGATTACGTAAACATGTAAAAGCAGATATAGTCATTAAAGTAATGATAAACTCAGTCTTAATAAATGCAGAGCTATAGAAAATTGAGAAAACTCCTTTCATCGACTCAAAAACATGTAGAAAAGTCAACTGACCTAGTTTTGTCAACATGCAGAAGTACAGACACCATGCAAGAAACGTAGAATCATGCAAGAAATCACAAAAAAGAAGAAAGAAGACAGAAACAGAAGAAAAAGACAAAAAAAACTTATCAAGAAAGCCACCAAACCCCAATGCACTCCTGGCGCAAAGTGGCCGTAGCTACTGCTTCCACGTTAATCGCCACCGAAAACGAAACCTCAAAAGTAATAGAAACTGACAGCCTTGAAAACCCCACATTGTGGGGATGCCCAAAAACAACACCTACATCGTCCAATTATTCTAATAAAAGAACAAAGATGGACTCTAACAAACAAAAACAAGAAAGAAAATCACACAAATCTTGGAGCAAATTCACATTAAAAGTATACGCTACCAGGTGACATTCTTTTTTCTTTTTCTTTTTTTTTTTTTGATAAAAAGACCTAAAAAGGTCAACATCAATTAATAGCATCAACCATTACAAAATCATAGATTGTCGTAGGGTATTCCATCCCAAAACTCAACTTACAAATATTTGTAATAGCATAATTGCTCAAAAAGTTCGTAGCCTTATTACAATTGCGATTAACCAATTTGAATTTCACATTGTTGAGCATATCTATAGATTTAAACAAATCATTAACACGTTGCCCCATAATTGTGATATCCACACTCCAATTCTTAATTTTGTTTGCAAAGCTTGCGCAGTCAATTTGGTAGCATTCGCTATGTTCAGGGATCTCGCAACCTTAATGCTCACTTCAAGCGCATAGAATTCAGTCCACTCAGCCTGTAACTTATCCTCTTTAAACCCGCAGCTCCCGCCAATAACAAAACCCTTCGAGTCACGTGCGATAACACCAAACCCTATTTTTTCGTTAATAATAGCTACATCAGAGTTAATCTTCATTTTATCATTCGGCGACTTCTCCCATTTCTTTACAGCAGTTTGAATCGGTAATATTGGCCTGTTGATTATGTTGTGAATACAGAACTCCTTGCTAAGACTTTTAGCTCTCTCCCAGATTACCTAAGCAGCTTTCTCCTTTCCATGAAAAAGCATGTTATTACGATTATTCCAGTTGTTCCATAAAATGGTACTGAAATCGGCCATGGCTTTCTTATCCAGCAACCTCATCGCCTCTTCTAGCCAGCCGGTGCAGCTAGAATAGTCGTTATTAAGAATTCTCCCGTCGAGGCCCCCAATGGTGAGAATGGCTCGAGCATTTGGGCAATCCTTGAGGGCATGAACAAGGGTTTCTCTCTTATCACAGCATCTAAAGCACTCCCTGTTAGCAGTCTGACGAATCGAGGCGATCTTATCTTTCATGGGAATGAGCTCATGACCCAACCTCCACGCGAAAACCCTGATCTTCGGGAGAGAGTTAAGTTTCTAAATCATTTTCCAGCAAAAACTATGAGGCCCCATGCCCACTTGTTTAAGAAGGAGCCACGAGTAAGCTGTTTTAGAAGTATAAGATCCAAGAGGGTTTTGAAACCAAATCAAGCTATCCTTCAGACCATTGGGAAAGAAAGGTAGGTTGCATATACGCTCTCCTATGCAGTTATCGTATATCTCATGCACTTTATTATGATTCCAGTGTGTCCTCTAATTATCCCACATCTCATGCACTTTCCTTTCATGGACAATATGACTGATGTCGCAAATCAATTCGTCGTTGAGCCCTTCAAAGCCCCAATTGTCCTTGTGGATATCAATCTTTCCACCATTCTCTATTTGCCACCCAAAGCCAAGATCCCTCGCAGCAGTAGCAATGCTATTCCAAGTAAATGACAGTTTGTCCACCTTTTTGGAGTGAAATAGGTCACCATCGGGAAAGTATTTGGAGCTGAGAACATTATAGCATAATGTGTCATTGATGGTGAGTAGCCTCCACACATGTCTGCCAAGAAGAGCTATGTTAAACAATCGAATGTCTCTAAAACCAAGCCCTCCCATTCCTTTCGAGAGGAAAACTTCATCCCAAGTTAACATAGCCCACCCACGTCCTTTATCTTTACCGGCCCACCACATCCTTCGCATCTTTTGCTTGCAACTTTTCTATAGATCCCCTAGGTGCAAGGAAAACAGACAAAGCATAAGTTGGCAAAGATTGTAAAATTGATTTAATAAAGATTTCTCTACCCCCGTAGGATAGGAGTCTCTTTGACCAACAATTCATCCTGTATGAGAACTGTAACACCCTAATCCGTATCTAAACTTATGCCAATAAGGCACCTCAATCGCAAACCATTAAGCACATCTAAACTTATGCATATTTGGCCATACATCAGCCATACATAACTAACTTATTTCCATCTCAAAACATGCCATTCTTGACCTATACCATGTCAATATAAATTTACCATTTGGACCATTACTCAAAATCATATAAGTGACACAAATCAACAATTTCCAAATGGTACCAAGCAACCTACATATATATATACATACCAAATTCAACAATTAGCATTCAACCCAAACTTTAAACATAGGTCCACCTATACATGCTATTATAACCTTGACCAAAACATCAAAATCTGGTATAATCGTTGGATAGTGTAATAGGTCTTCGACGAGCTTCCAAACTGATCAAACTTCCGATAATCTATAAAACATAGGAAAGAAAACTACGTAAGCATATAATGCTTAGTAAGTTCGTAAAACATGAACATAACTTACCATTTCATTGTATAACATTAAAATTAAGCATGAGATAATCCAACAATAAGATTGGAACAAACCTAAGCATCAAGAACATATGTTAGTTCTTTAACACATAACTCAATTAAACTATCACATGGTAAGATAGATTTACATGAACATAGTACCTTTGAATTTATACTTTCTATAAGCATAAATATACATTCCTTGAACATTACCATTTCATACATTTCCATAGGTTCATATCATAGTCGATTGGAACACTTATCGTTCCTTCCATTTACATGCTCGTTGAACCACTTAGAATAATATTAGATACGCGGGAAAGCTCACACAAAGTGTGCTAAACATATGGTCGAAACTATTCTTTTTGCTTTTCCTTTCCATCATTGCTCACTCGAGCCATAAAATGGGTCTACTCACACAAGCTGACGGTCAGAATATAAGGTACACGATGCCGCTCACACAAGCTGACGAGTATCCACAACAAATGTCGAAACTCAGCCATCGGTAGGACATTTAGGACCAGCACTCGGGACATGGTAACCCTAATGACATGTCATTTGTATCCTTTTTATTCCTAAGGTTCAAAGGGGGTTCGATAATCGTCGAAACTTCATTAGATTTCCATCGTTCATTACATGATAAGTAGCAAAATAACTTATATATCAAAATAACATTAAAACGTTATTTAAACATACAAACTTACCTCGATTACAAAGACGTCGAAACAAGATCAACTAATTCGAGGCTTTAGCTTTTCCTCGATCTAGATCCTTACTAGGTTAATCTTGATCTAAATAATCAAATTCAGTCCAAAATTCAAACTTTTTAAAATTACATTTTTACCCCTAATATTTTAACTTTTTTATAATTTAGTCCTTAAGCTCGTAAATTGAAATTTATGCACTTTCATCCATATTTCATGCTAGCCGAACTACCTAGGGACTTATACCAACCCATACAAACCATCATTTCATGATTTTATCATGATATTTTACTACTTTTACAAATAAGTCCCTAAATGACATTTTCAACCAAAATCACTGTACGAAACTTGTTTTTTATCAACAATGACTCATAATCTTTCATTGAATTTCAAGAATCATGCAAACATGCTCATGGAAAAACCCTAAACCTTTAATAGTTTTTCAAATTAGTCCCTAGACTAGCAGATTAAGTAACAACGATCCTGAAAACATAAAAAATCATTAAAAACGAAACAAAATATCACTTACATGCAAGAGAAAAGTTAGTTGAATGCTTAAGCCCCTTCAATGGAGTTTTCTTAACCTAATTTTTAGTGGGGATGATGAACTAAAATATGATACTTTATTTTTCTTTAATTTACTTTAACATATTTATTAAATTACATAACTAACCTCGTTAATTAACCTTAAATTCATTTAATTTTATGTCCATGTGTAACACCCCTTACCCGTATTCAACTCCGGAATCAGGTACGAGGCATTACTAGACTTAACTTGCTTGAATATACAACTTTGGGCTATAAAATTTCTTTTCAACTTAAAACTTCTCATTCGCATTCATATCATCCTTATTATGGGCCTATGAGACCCTAAACATGCATACGGAGGGTTTTGAAACTTAACCAGAAACTTTTGCGCACTTACAAAATTTTTACCTAAACAGGGCCACACGCCCGTGTGAGATGGGACACACCCGTGTGGGCAGGCCGAGTGGTCACACACACCCATGTCCATAGCCCGTGTAGAATTTATTTTTCATTTTGAACCTACAGGGGTTTTCACACGGCCGGGCACACGCCCGTGTCTTTGGCCCGTGTCTCTCAGACAGCCTAGACACACTCGTGTCCTCACCCGTATGTGAAAACCTAGGTATTCTGTTTATGACGTCAGCAACTCTTAAGAGGCACACGGCCTAGGCACACACCCGTGTGCTAGCCCATGTGACGAATCGAATTCTTGCGAATTTGATGCAGGGGACACACGACCTATCAACACACCCACACACACTCGTGTGTCTACCCGTGTGGATAATTAGAAGGCTATTTTCCAAGCTAGTTGCCACCCTGAGACATGAACACACATATACCAACAGAAGCAACACATAACATGGCAATAATACACTATGAAGAATCATTAATCATCATTCATACACTTCATAAACTCATCCTCATTAAATATATGAAACTTGACAAATATTGGCCAATTCCCAATGGCTATTTACAAAATGAGTGTATAACATTAGTAACTAACACTTTGGCTTCTAAATAAGACATAACACAAAATGACCAAGATTCCTATACATGCCATACTCAAAATAAGTCAACTTTATTATACCAAAAGAATGATTGATAGTGTGATCCGAGCTCCGACGTTCTACGATCCCCGAGCTAGCTTGGCGATACTACAATGAAAAGGGAAAAGAGAGGGGTAAGCATATAGTTTAGTAAGTTTGCATGAATTAATATAGCAACATAAGTACCCATGGTAAAATCTATTCATCTTATAGAACAATAGCAACACAAGTTCTCAAGTGCTTAGGCATACTTACTCATACTCACTCTTACCGTCACACATCACATTATGGTTTCATAACTTGTAATTTTACTCATGGTACATGTATTACTTAGTCACATAATTTAGCACTTATGCTAACTTGAGCATAAACTTAAATCATCATCATCCTTAACATAAATGGAACTCATTATCATCCTTGTATAATTTAGCAATATCATCTTTATATACTTAGCTCTTTTACTCGTTGAACTACTCGAAATATCAGAGGATACTCAATATCATCATACATGTATTACGATACCAATGCCATATCCCAGATATGGTCTTATATGGGATCACCTCTTGATGCCGATGCCATATCCCAGATATGGTCTTACATGGGATCTCTTGGCTCGATGTCGATGCCATGTCCCATACATGGTCTTATACGAGATCATACATAGATGTCGATGCCATGTCCCAGATGATCGCTGAAATCAGAGTTTTAAATTTATAATGGATGAGATCGAACCTGGAAACTAACTCTGACAATGATTAAAGGCAAGTGTACCTATCGAACAGTAGTATAGTTTAGGCAAGACCAGATTGTCGAACCCAAAGGAACTAAAAGTGCTAATACTAACTTTCTTTTTATTATTTAGCCTAAAATAAAGTGGAGTTTCTTCAATCTAAATTAACGAGTACTAAGCTAAGACGCGAAGAAGAAAAGAATGAATTGGAAAATAACTTGAAGGAAAACTCAGTTGATCACGACGATACCCTCAAGAAGAATCCACCTAGACTTCACTTGTTATCTAACACTGAACCATACTATTTATTCACTTAGTTTGATCCGTAGGAATCCCTAACGTATATTAAACCCTCTCTCGAGGCGAATAACGTCTAACCCTAGGTTAATTAACAGAAATCTCTTTCTCGAATAATAACCCCCTAGAATAGCAGTAAATCAATCTATGGATTCCCATATTAGGTTCCACCCTAATCCGGCAAAATCTCGTCACCCTATCTCTAGACGTGCGATCAACTCTGCTTAATTACGCTAGATCTACTCTTAGGCAGGGTCTATTCCTCCTCCACCCAAGCACATCAAATTTGGATTAAGCACACATAATTAAGAACAAACTATGTATTTATCATATAATTTAGAAATCAATAACAAGATTCATCTAGGTTTCATCCCTTTCAGATATCTAAAGGGTTTAGTTCATAACAAATAAATAAAACATCTCAAGAGAAAAGATAAAACAAAACATAAGAAATTCCTAAAACTCCCTGAAGGAATTGAAGGAGAAATCCTCCATCTTGAGTAGAATTCCGGCTTCTTGGGATGGATCAACTGGCTAACTTCGAGTGATTCCCACAACTCTGACCTTTTCGGCTTGGCTCCTTGGCCTAGCTTCACTGCCCTCTCAAAGGTGGTACTTAGGGGGTTTATATAGGCTCTTGGAATGTGTTTCTTTGCCCCAAAGTACCCAAATCTAAATGAAATTGCTCTTTACCACGACAGGGACACGGCCATGTCACACGCCCGTGTGACTAGTCTTCAAGCTGTGTTCGGACTTCTTTAATGAGGCACGACCGTGTGACTCGGGGGCAAGGCCGTGTTCTAGATGCTTGATAGGGCACGGCCGTGTGTTCTTTGGGCCAGGTCGTGTCAATTTCGTGATATGGCCCATTTACTCCGTTTTGGGCCCGTTTTATGCTCTTTTCTTCCTCGGGTGCTTTCTTGGGTATAAGACATGAAAAGAAAGGACTAAGCGCATCTTTTTATATGAATCGAGGTTTAAATCATCCAAAAGCATACTAAATGTGGGATTAAAATATTTTACTATTACGGTTTATCAAATACCCCCACACTTAAGCTTTTGCTTGTCCTCAAGCAAAATTCTCAATTTACAATTAAGACAAACTTTCCATGATTCATAATTCCTATCAATAATTTCTCATCATAATTCATAAATAATTTATACATGGATAATCTAACTCGAAGAGTCCTAAAGATTCAAACAATCAAAGTCTTACATTTGTGGTACAAAAAACGTAGGTGTCTCCCCTTATCTAAATAATTACCTTTAATTCAAAATCAACAAGGATTGACATCCTCACTAAAGATTCACTCAAATCACTCGAGGTGTTTAAGGTTCAAAATTAAACTCTTAAGAGTCGAATTTGAAAAGTTAATCCCATAGGCTTGCCTGAAAATCAAATCTCCACCACTGTAATATGAGATGATACACAAATCAAAAGGTCTTTAACAGGGTTGTAACGGGGCTAGGGTTAAAGGTGTGGATAAAGGCTAAGTTAGAGGGTTAGAATCGAGTCTGACTTGACGAATTGCCTAACTAACAAAAAGTTAACTAATCCTAAATGATTACATCAATTGAAAACTAATAATACGAGCTTTTTCCTTAAGATGTGGAATTTTAACATGTAAGCTCATTTAATTATAGAACTAGTAATGAAAATACTTCGATTTTTTTTAAGAACAAATTAATAATATTACATAATAACGAATGAATCTATTACTTAAAAATAATAGCTAGACAACACATCAAATCTAATCTCGATATAAAGGTAGTCAAAAGGAATGGTGATAACAAATACAAAGGGGTTTCGGGTTAATATTAGCTGGTGAGTCAATAAAAAGGGTTGTTAGGATCAACGGGGTTTACTAAGGGTTAATTGTTATGGTAGGCTATTTTAGTGGAGTGAGTGGGTTAAATCCTAGGTGCCTTTATCATCTCAGTATATCAAATCATAGGTGTGGTTTCAATATGTATAATCGAGGCAAGTTCTAGAATAACAGTTCAAAGTTGACATACTCATAATCAATAAAGTGAGCATGAAAGAAAATATATGCTCTATAAGGCTCAAAATCTCACAAAAAATTATGGGTGTTTTGACATCAACCTTGTAAATTTCAAATGTCAAGATAATATTTGGATTCAGTTTAACCACCTAGCAAAGATTTTAATTCTGAAAAATAGACTTATCATGCTTGATTCTCTAATATTCTTCTAATTTAATCATCAATGCACAATTAACTATGACTTAATCTAAAACATATCAATAAAAATCATAAACCATTAGAAATTTCATCCTAATTAGTAATATGAAAATTTTACTTAAAAACAAGACTAAATTCAGGAATTTGAGAATAATGAAAAAAGTTTGGCCGGATTTGAGAATAATGCAGAAAGTTAGGCCCTTCTTTAGATAAATATTCACCCCCACACTTAAGATGTACATTGCCCTCAATGTACAAAGATAGATATAACATTTATGGGATAAATCAAAAGAGAAGGGAAAAGAATACTCCTTGAATTTTGGATGGTGTCCCTGGAGGATGGTAGAGGTCGTGGTGTGTGATGACTCGTGTAGTAGTGAATTGCTCCTAGTGATGTTTTTTTGAAACTGCTACGTCATCAGTTAGAAATCTCGGAGGCATAATTAAAATATGTGAGGCATACTCGAAGATAATAAAATTTTGCAATATATAAAGAACAAGTTCCAATTAAGACAAGTAATAATTAAAATAACTGGAAAATAAAAATAAGAAGAAAAATAAAAAATAAAAATAAAAATAAAAATAAAAATAAACAGAAAAGAGGAAAGAATTAGGTAAATAAAAAGACTCAGAGGTCTTCATCATTGTTCGGGTCCTGTGGTAGTGGTGATGAGATTTGGAGGTGATGGCATATTTGTTGGAGAGTGGCCTCTATCCCATCAAAGCGTTGAGTGTTTTCAACGAAATACTGCTCAAACTGTTCGAGGCGTGCAGAGATATCTGCCCATGAGGTTGTTGCACAGGATGGCCGCTGGCTCGGAATCAGTGCCCCTTGTGATGGTGGTGGGACATCATCAGTAATGTCCTCAGGTTCCCCCTCGTCTATGGGTGTCATTAATTGGTATTGAGGGGGATCGGTCCCTTTACGATGTTTAATCATCCTCATGTGTAGCATCGTCTGGATGCCCTGAGGTACCATATGCCCAATCATCGTGAGGGGGGATCTCTAGGCGTCGGTGTTAAGGAGGCCGAAGTGTCGAGCCAATCGTGTTATATATGGTCCTATTGATAAAATTCCTTTCCTGTGCGCCTCTATTTGATGCTGCATTGCACCGGCGATAAAGTATGCCAGGTCAAAAACGTGCCCTTCTGACATGCATGATAGGTAGTATACATCGTGTCGATTTACCACGCAGGTGCTCTCACGATGACCTGTAATGGTGTGAGCGAGAATGGCGTGGATGTGCCTCAAATATGGGGCGAGAACTGTCGCTTTGGAGCGACTGGGGTCGTAGACGCTAGTGATGGGGTGTAAGCTGTGCCAGCAGGAGAGGGGAGTGCAGTGGAGCTGTCGGTTTAACTCGAAGAGTGGGTTTGCTTCTATAAATTTTGGCATATAGAGTTCGAGTGCCGAGTCGAATTGCGGTACGCTCAGTCGACATACCGTGCCCCCTAAACGGAATTGGACTGTACCTGGGTCGTCGAACTGTGCCATCACTGTCTGCAAGGTGAAAGTGGCGTAAAATTCTAGTGTGAGCTGCAAGTATGTGGGCTCGATTATTGAGAAAAACTGCTCCCACGGGTCTGTCGAGAGGAGGGCTCGAATCTCAGTTGTGAGACTGATTTGTTCCAGTGCGTCCCAATCGATGCACCTGTCGATGCCGAGGGGTCTATCCCAGATTGTTTTGTAACTCTCTTCCTGAGCTTCCTGAGAAAATCGGAGAAATTGATGTCATAGCTCGGAAGAAGCACTTGTTGAGGATGATCCGGGCCCCTTTCTTTTCTTCGAGCTCGGGACTGCTGTTTTCTTTCCTCGAGATGACGACATTGCACTTGAAATTAGTAATCAAATATAAAGCCAGTTCTTTTGATCAAGCCTCAACAAGACATATAGCAAAACTATTCCATATTTGAATCAAATGAAAGAAAAATTTGAGAACTTAGAATACTACAACATGTCATTCATCAGAATTTATTTTTACAATAGTGATTATTTCAAACAAAGAAATCTATTAATCATATTAATTCTGAAATGCAAGAATTTATTCCTAAATATTTAAAAATTAAAAATTTAACACAAACTAAATCATGAAAGTAAAACAATAGTTAGAGCATGATGAATTAATGAAGAGTGACCGGTAAAGTTTTGGGTTGAGAGGCGACGTGAACGGGCAGCGCACGGTCGTGGAGTGGTGGCGCACGGTGGTGTCACAATTTTCTACAGGCACACGGCTGTGGCGTGGGCGTGGGTTGCTATAGCACGGTGGTGGTAAGGGTGTGTGGTGTGGTTTTTTGAATGGTTTTATGAAGGACAATGAAGTGTTGAGGGATTTTTAAGGGTGGGGAAGATGTGGTTGGCCGAATTTGGAAAAGGAGGCTGAGGGATCGGTTAGGGTTTTCTTTGAAGGAGATAAGCGGCTGAGTTTTGCTTAAATAGGGGTCGTGCCACGGGCAAGGGCGACGCCCATGCTTGATTTCAATTGGCCCGTATTTTTCGAGATTTTGAATTTTAGGCGCGTTCAGGTGGGTTTGCCATGGCCGTGTTTCCTATGACACGCCCGTGGTCTTCTTCACACGGTCAGTTGGAACGGGTGTGTTTCGCCTGTGCTTGGCAAGTCAGTATGTTGAAACGACTGGGCGGCATGGGCGTGTTTAGCCCGTGCCCAATAAGTCAGTAACCTTGCACAGGTAGTTAGCGCGGGCGTGGACTAGTTTCTCAGCCCGTGTTAGGAAAAAATTCTTCTCTGTTTGCGCACGGCTACTGGCACACCCATGGTTCATCCCCTGTCTTCCACACGGCCACGAGCATGCCCGTGTGCAAGGCCATGTGGTCTAAAACTTGTGCTTTTATTAGACTAATTTAGTTAGATGCTGATACAGAATAAAAATAAAAATAAAAATAACAATAAAAATAAAATGTTAGTAAATTAGTGCTCGGGTTTCCTCCCGAGGAGTGCTCGTTTATAGTCTTAAGCTAGACTTACCCTATTTTCATTTCTAAAAGAAGGCTCACGGAGCTGAAGCTCCTCTCTCATATCCTTAAAATCTTCACCATTATAGATTTTGAGTCGGTGACCATTTACCTTGAATGTGCCCTTAGTGGGGTGGGTTACCTCGACTGTGCCATATGGAAAAATTGTTTTGATCATGAATGGGCCTGACCACCTTGATTTCAGTTTCCCTGGAAATAATTTAAGCCTTGAGTTGTATAGCAAGACCAAGTCCCCTACTTTGAATTGTTTTGATTTCTTTAGACGAGCATCGTGGCGCCGCTTTGTTGCCTCCTTATACAGTTTCAAGTTTTCGCAGGCCTCAGCTCTCCATTTGTCTAACTCGTTCATCTGCATCATTCTTTTCTTTTTTATAGTTTCAAGATTGAAATTCAAAAACTTTATGGCCCAAAAAGCTTTGTGTTCTAACTCAAATGGTAGATGACAGCTTTTCCTATATACAAGTTTGTACGGGGATGTCCCTAGAGGTGTTTTAAATGCTGTTCTATAGCCCATAAGGCATCATCTACTTTTAATGCCCAATCTTTTCTATTCGATTCAACCATCTTTTCTAGGATGTGTTTAAGTTCTCGGTTTGCTACTTCAACTTGCCCACTGGTCTGAGGGTGATATGGGGTAGCTGTCCTGTGGTAAACTCTGTATTTCTTTAGAACTTTTTTCAAATTGAGTATTACAGAAATGAGTACCCTTATAACTAATGATGGCTCTAGGTGTCCCAAATCGAGAAAACAATTTCTTGAGAAATTTAACTACTACCCTAGCATCATTGGTAGGTAAAGTTTCTGCTTCTACCCAATTTGACATGTAATCAACTGCCACTAGGATGTATTTGTTTCCAAATGAACTAGGGAATGGTCCCATAAAATCAATACCCCATACATCAAATATTTCACATGACAACATATATGTTTGAGGCATTTCATCATGTTTAGAAATATTACCTGTTCTTTAGCATTTATCACACGAGGTAACATACTTGTTGGCATATTTAAATAGAGTGGGCCAATAAAAACCTGATTCGATTATTTTGTGTGCTATCTTAATGCCACTGTAGTGTCCTCCTGAAGGTCCTGAATGGCAATGTTCCAGGATTTTGCTTGCTTCTGCCTTTGTAACGCATCTTCGAATTACCTGATCTGCACATATGTAGAAAAGAAAGGGATCTTCCCAAAAATAGTTTTTCGCATCAGCAAAGAATCCCTTCTTTTGGTGATGTGTTAGTCTTTTTGGCAGGATGTTAGCGGCTAAATAATTCGCAATATTTGCAAACCATGGTACCTCAAATGTGTTATAGAAAAGAGTTGTTCTTCGGGAAACGAGCCGTTTATTTCACTTTCGTTGAGCTCTTTGGCATGTGGATCTTTAAGTCTAGAGAGGTGATCCGCTGCAAGATTCTCAGCTCCCTTCTTATCTTGTATCTCCAAGTCAAATTCCTGTAAGAGTAAAATCCATCGTATGAGTCGAGCTTTTGCATCAGATTTAGTTAAAAGATAACGAAGAGCTGAATGGTCAGTGTAAACAACAACTTTAGACAATATTAGATATTGTCTAAACTTGTCAAAAGCAAAAACTACATCTAGCAATTCTTTCTCTGTGGTGGTGTAGTTTTCTTGTGCTGGTGTTAATGTTCTGCTGGCGTAATAAATTGGCTGAAAATGCTTGTCTCTTCGTTGGCCCAAAACTGCACCTACTGCAAAATCACTTGCATCACACATTAGTTCAAAGGGTAAATTCCAATCAGGTGCAATTATAATTGGAGCATTTATTAGTTTATCCTTAAGAACATTAAATGCATCTAAACATTCCTGATTGAAATTGAAAGGAACATATTTTTCTAGTAATTTTGTTAAAGGCTTAGCTATTTTAGAAAAATCTTTAATAAATCTTCTATAGAACCCTGCATGTCCTAAAAAGCTTCTAATAGCCTTAACTGAACTAGGGGGAGGTAATTTTTCTATGGTTTCAACCTTTGTTTTATCTACCTCAATCCCTTTACTAGAAATCTTATGTCCTAACACAATTCCTTCTCTAACCATAAAGTGACATTTTTCCCAATTCAAAACAAGGTTTCTTTCCTCACATCTCATTAGAACTTGTTTTAGATTTTTAAGGCAAAGATGGAAAGAATTATCGAATACCGAGAAGTCATCCATAAATACCTCCATAATGTCTTCCATAAGTTCATCAAAGATTGCCAACATGCAATACTGAAAAGTAGCAGGAGCATTACATAATCCAAAAGGCATTCTACGATAAGCAAACGTACCATATGGGCATGTAAATGTTGTCTTCTCTTGATCTTCTAGAGCTATTGGGATTTGGAAGTAGCCGGAAAGTTTGTCCAAGAAACAGTAGTACATATGCCCTGATAGTCTTTCTAACATTTGATCTATGAAGGATAGAGGGAAGTGATCTTTTCTGGTGGCATCGTTCAACTTCCTATAGTCTATACAGACTCTCCAACCTATAACTGTTCTTGTAGGGATTAACTCATTCCTTTCATTAGGCACCACAGTCATTCCTCCCTTCTTTGGAACTACCTGCACAGGGCTTACCCAAGTACAGTCAGAAATAGGATAAATTATTCCTGCATCTAGAAGTTTAATTACCTCGGCTTTGACCACTTCTTTCATGTTGGGGTTTAGCCGTCTCTGGGGTTACACGCATGGCTTATATTCTTCTTCCATTAAGATTTTGTGGGTGCAAAATGATGGGTTTATTCCTTTGATGTCAGAAATTTTCCAAGCTATGGCCCTTTTATGTTCTCTTAGTAACTGTATCAACTCCTCTTTTTCCTTGGGTTTTAGTTCTGAAGAGATAATAACCGGTAGCATAGAATTTTCCACAAGAAATGCGTATTCCAAGTGTTTCGGTAATTGTTTCAATTCCAAATTGGGCGGCTCATCCATTGAGGTTTTCTATTTTAATTCGTTAGTGTCTTCAATGCTTTCTTCTTTCATTTGTCTAAATAAAGATGTATTCAAGTTCATCTCCTCGCCTTCATCTTCTTCCCCCTCTTCTTGAGCCAGGCACAGTTCCATCGTGTCGTCATGGATGATTTCCTGTAATGAATTTTGAATGATATGATCAGTAGTATCAACAAAATAACAGGAATCATGTTGTTCTTTAGAATATCGCATGGCACCATAGATTTGAAAAATAATTTCCTCATCGCCTATCCTTAATGCAAGTTTACCGTCACCTACATCGATAACGGCCCTAGCAGTAGCTAAAAGAGGACGCCCTAAAATTAAAGGAACATCAATGTCTTCATTCATGTCTAACACAACAAAATCAACAAGGAAAATAAATTTATCAATTTTCACCAAGACATCTTCGATAATTCCTCTAGGATATTTAATAGATCTGTCGGCTAACTGAATACTCATCCTAGTGGGTTTTGGTTCCCCAAGATCTAGTTGTTTAAACATTTTGTAAGGCATTAAATTAATACTGGAACCTAGATCAGCTAATGCCTTCTTAATATTTAAGCTACCAATTAAAAAGGAATAACAAAACTTCCTGGGTCTTGTAATTTGGTTGGTAACTTGTTTTGGACAATTAAGCTCCATCGTTGATATTTCTTCAAGCTTCCTTTTATTCATCAGGAGTTCCTTTAAGAATTTTGCGTACGTCGGCATCTATGAAATGGCTTCAACAAAAGGTAAGTTGATATGTATTTGTTTAAAAAGTTCAAGAAACTTACTGTATTGGGCATCTAATCTTTCTTTCTTCAACTTTGCTGGGTATAGGATTGGTGGGTTACTTTCTTTGCGTACTGGAATTACGTCCTCAACTCCCTCATCCTTTGTTTTGTTATCTTCGTGTGGTCTCTTTGGTTCGACTAACTCTTTTCCACTTCTTAGTGTAACTGCTTTTACCTGTTCTGTTTCTTTCGAAAGAATCTCTGCCCGTATTTCACAAATCATCTTAGTAAGTAGTCCAACTAACTTAGTGAGTTCCTCAACTTGGTTCTTGGTCTCTTCAGCTGATGTTTGTTGACTTCTAAGTGTTTTCTCGGTATCTTGGAAGTGATTTTCCATGTTTGCCATAAATTTTGTCAGCATCTCTTCGAGGTTTGGATTCTTCTCTTGTGGATAGGGCTGATTTTGGAAGTTTTGAGGAGGTTGTTGTCTTTGATTTCCTTGATTTCCTTGACCTCCCCACGAAAAATTTGGGTGGTTCCTCCAACCTGGATTGTAAGTATTACTATAAGGATTATTATTGATTCTGAAATTATTACCTATATAGTTCATCTGTTCGCTCTCTGCTCCAGATTGGTAGGGTGGGTACTCAGGATTCGCCACAGTTCCACTTGCGTCGCACTGCATGACTGGGTGTACCTGCGAGAACACAAACTATGAAGCTTTTTATTTATCATCTCTATCAGTGTTGATAGTGTAGTCACTGCATCGAGGTTGTAAACTCCGGCTGATTTTGTCGATTTTGTCCTTGTCACTTGCCACTGATAGTTATTTAGTGACATCTCTTCAATGAACTCGTAGGCTACTTCAGGAGTTCTGTTGTTAAGGGTTCCACCGGCGGCTGAATCGATTAGTTGTCTCGTTGAGGGGTTTACACCGTTATAGAATGTTTGGACTTGTAGCCACAAGTGTAGACCGTGGTGCAGACACCTTCTCAAGAGATCCTTGTATCTCTCCCATGCGTCGTATAATGTCTCTAAATCCATCTACACAAAAGAAGAGATATCATTCCGCAATTTGGTTGTTTTGGCCGGTGGAAAATATTTTAATAAAAATTTTTCAGTCATTTGTTCCCATGTAGTGATTGATCCTTGTGGTAACGAGTTTAACCACTGTTTGGTTTTATTCCTTAATGAAAAAGGGAATAACCAAAGACATATGGCATAATCAGAAACACCATTTATTTTGAAGGTATCGCAGAACTCTAAAAAGTTAGCTATATGAGTGTTTGGATCTTCGTCCTGCAAGCCATCAAATTGAACTCTAAAAATAGAGCTTTCTTAATATTTTAGTTCCCCAGCAACAGCGCCAAAAACTTGATCGCTAAAATCAGATTTTTAAATTTATAATGAATGAGATCGAACCTGGAAACTAACTCTAACAACGATTAAAGGCAAGTGTACCTATCGAATAGTAGTATAGTTTAGGCAAGACCGGATTGTCAAACCCAAAGGAACTAAAAGTACTAATACTAACTTTTTTTCTATTATTTAGCCAAAAATAAAGTGGAGTTTCTTCAATCTAAATTAACGGCTACTAAGCTAAGACGCGAAGACAAAAAGAATGAATTGGAAAATAACTTGAAGGAAAACTCAGTTGATCACGACGATACCCTCAGGAAGAATCCACCTAGACTTCACTTGTTATCTAACACTGAACCATACGATTTATTCACTTAGTTTGATCCGTAGGACTCCCTAACGTATATTAAACCCTCTCTCGAGGCGACTAACGTCTAACCCTAGGTTAATTAATGGAAATCCCTTTCTCGAATAATAACCCCCTAGAATAGCAGTAAATCGATCTATGGATTCCCATATTAGGTTTCACCCTAATCCGGAAAAATCTCGTCACCCTATCTCTAGGCATTCAATCAACTCCGCTTAATTACGCTAGATCTACTCTTAGGCAGGGTCTATTCCTCCTCCACCGAAGCACATCAAATTTGGATTAAGCACACATAATTAAGAACAAATGCAATATCCCGGGATAGGGGTTATTTTGTTGTGGCTTTGTGTGCATGTGTCTGCTGTGCTTTGTTGTTGTTTGGGTGGTTTCGGGGCTTAGTTGTAAGTTAGAAGTAAGCCTGAGTAGGTAGGAAAATTTTAGTTTTAAGCTTTATGTGAGAGGAGCTGAAGGAGCTGGGGTTAATAGGTATTCTTTAGTGGTTTTTAGCATAAAAAGAGGAGCTGGTGGAGTGGCAAGGAGACGCCACTCTAGAGCTTGGAAGGTGGCGCCACTTGCAGGGGATGAGGTCCTGTGTTCAAGCTGCGGAGTGGCCATATTTTGCATTCTTTTTGACGGCATGGAGGGGAGGAGTTGTAGGCAGTTCAAACTCTGCCTAAGACCAAGTCAAGTGCTGAGGTGGTGGGAGGAGAGTGATTTGTGGATGTGGACTTGTTCAAAGTATTTTGAATGAGTGGTTGTGAGTGTATGTGGGAAGGGTGGCCGAATTTTAGGAGAGTTTGGGGGGGAGTGGACGGTTTGGTAGTGGGGGGAATGAGGTGTGCCGAAATGCACTTTTCATTTTGTGCATTTTCGGTCACATTGGGTAAAAGTAAGTTCTCCCTTTTTGACAAAAGTAAGCCGATTCTTTCTAAAGAATTTCTCTCATATTTTTTCTTCACTTTTTTCGAAACCGAAAGACCAAACCCCTATAGCTTGCCGAATGTTGCTTGATTTCCTTGTGTTTTCTTTGTTAGCCGAATGTGCTTGAGCCTTCAAACTTCCATCTCTTTTTCACTTTGGCCAAACCCTTCCACCTCTTTGATTGTTGTTCATTTGTGTTGAGTCGAGTCTAACCCCTCTCTTCCTCTCATACTCTCTTTTTCTTCTTGAAACCTCCCTAGCCGAAACTTCATTCTCCAAAATACCTTCCTTCTTTTTCTTTCTTTTTCAAACCGTATGTACCTTTCTCCTCTTTGTTCTACTTTTGTTGTTTAGCTGAATATCAACCCTTTTTCTCTCCATCTTTCCTTTGTGTTCTTTTCCCTTGTGTGAAGCCGAATCTCTCCCCTCTTCTAGTGGTTCTTGGCCGAATTTTGGTGTGGTCTGAACCTCTTCAAGCCTTGGTTTTAGTTGGGTTAAGAGGAAGGTAAGTATAGGGCCGAATGGCTATTTCTTTTCTCCTGTGTCCTTGTCGTTTTGATGTGGTTAAGAGCCGATGGTGGTGATGGGTGGAAGGAGTTAATCTTTTGGTGTTGAACCGATCTTATTGTAGGTCATCTAGATTTGGGTGCAATCGAGAGGAGCTTTCTTTCTCGGTTAAGCAATCGGTAGGTGGTGGTAAGAACGAGTTCTTTTAGTCGATTTCATTTAGTTTTCTTTAAGTCAAGTTATTAAAGGACTAACCGCTTCATTTTGGGTGTGGCCGATTGGTGAAGAGAACCATTGTTGGTTCCGGATTTGGTAGGAAACCAAATCAAGTTTAAGGTAAGGATCAACAATGATCTCTTTGGTTTATTTTTGTCTTGGCCGAATAGTATGAGTTCTAATCCCTTGTTTGGCCGATTCTAGGAGCAAAGTGATCGAAGGATTTAGACCGGTTCTTTGGAACTAAGGCTTTCACGTTAGCAGGTGTGTAAACTAACACACTGATTTCTTAGTAATATGTTAATAACCTGTTTGTGTAAAGTGAGACTATATGGTTGATGGATTTGGTACCCGACGGGGTATGTGCACGGATACGGGTAAGTCCGTTTCATTACGAGATTGGTAGTGATATATGTGATATCATGATATGTGATGTAAATACTACGAGATGCCATGTTGAGCATGTTAGCATGATTGCATGATTTATACCATTTGCATTAGTATGATACGTTATTGGGTGATTTGAGAGGAGGGAGAATATGATATCCGTGTCTTTGGGACACCGTGTCTTTGGGACACCAGAGGTTTGGCACCTCCAGTGATTTGGCACCACAGATGACATTTTGTGACTTTGGGTCACCAGAGGTTTGGCACCTCAGCGTCTCGTCCCAGTGGCTTAGTACCACAGTGGGTTGGCCCTACAGTTGATTATACGGGATTGACGCCAGTGATTTGGTATCACACGATGGGTTGGCCCCATCATTCGATTCGTGACTACGGTCACCAGTGATTTGGTATCACACTGTGTCTTTGGGACACCAGAGGTTTGGCACCTCATTGCGACTCGTCCCTGTGGTTAACACCACCGTGGGTTGGCCCCACTTGAGAGATACGGGATTGTCGCTAGTGATTTGGTATCACACGTGGTTTGGCACCACATTGTTGGATATCGTGACTTTGGGTCACCAGTGGTTGGGCACCACCAGTGGTTTGGTACCATAGGGGGTAGAAAAGGTGTTACGGATGGTTAGGAACGGGTGCATTAATTGTATTGCTTTGTTATGATGTGTGTTAGCATGTTGTATTATCGGGAGGGGGATTTATGCACTGAGTCGTGCGACTCACCCTCTCCTTTGACATTTCAGGTGACACTTAGACGCGGACACGGAGCCGGGATGGACTCGAGGTGCTCATGCCATGCCTAAATAAGGATTTGCTCAGACTTTTATAAAATTGGTACTTTAGTTTATTTATTACTATTTGGTTTTATTTTGGATTGTAAACGGCCTTTAAAATTATGTTGCTATGTTTATGCTTAAAGTAGATTTTTAATATGCCTTAACAAATTAATTGGGATAAAATTTGCTAAAACTTGGAAAGACAACGATTTCAAAACTACAAATTGATATGTTTTAAACTATACCATCGGGTATCACACTATGATTTGGGATAAAGAGAACTCAAATGTTTTTCTAACTTAAACTCGATTTTCTACTAAGTCAAAATGTTTTAGTAACAATAAGAAACAACTTGAACTTCTAAATGAGATAAACTTGCTTTACCTACACATCTGATTAAGTTTTCAAAATTTCCAGGTTTTCAAATACACCATCAAATTTTAATCAAGCCTACTCAAGCTTTCTTCAAATACACTATATAGCGAAGTGTTTTCATCAAATTTTTAAACAGAAACCTACCTTCTCAAAATTCTGATTTTTCCTCGTAACATACCAGATTCGGTCGTGGTGTGTTGACCGGGTTTGGGGTGTTACAATTGTGGTATCAGAGCCAAGTTCAAAGGCTCGGCTGTGGGCCTGAGGCCAAGAATGTTTTCAAAAGTCTGTTTTAAGTGTTTTTGTTTTGAAATGTATGGTTTGAAAGGCATGGCACCGAGTCTCCGGCACCAATCCGCCCAGGTAAGTACCCCTTATTAATGCTTGTGATTTGGATGTAATGCGATGTGATTGGATGATTTGTAGTAGTGGATTACTTTAGAAACTGAAACTGATAGGATTCTGTGAACTCGCGAAAACAAAGCTCTTTACTATTCATAAGACTTTGCTTTAAAACAGTGGAATAAATACTGATGCATAAAACTTCTAAATCAGATACGTAGAGAATTTAGTCATGAGTGCTCGAGGTGGACGCGGTCGTGGACGTGGTCGTGGTAGGATGACGGTTTCTGAACCCGTAGGATCTGGTCAGGGGTCAGAAAATGAGATACCGGTACCGCCACCAGCTGGAGGTGGTGAGTTTCAAGATCAGACTGGGGATGATGCAGTGTCACAGGCGATGCTGCGAGTTTTAGGAAGGGTAGCTGGAGTAGGTGGTGGCGCAGGAATTAGGAAATCTGTGCCTGAGCGACTTCGGGCAAACGGGGCTGAGGTTTTCAGAGGTGTTTCTGGTGTTGCTCCCAGCACGGCTGAGTATTGGCTGGAGGCGACAGAGCGGATTATGGACGATTTAGACCTGACTGCTGAGGAGAAGCTGAAGGGCATAGTATCGCTTCTTCGGGATGAGTCATACCAGTGGTGGCTCACGGTTCGGGATAGTGTGGCAGCAGAGGATCTTACGTGGGATTATTTTAGGGCTGCTTATCAGAAAAAGTACATTGGAGCTAGCTACATCGACGCGCAACGAAAAGCATTTCTGAGGCTTGTCCAGGGGAGTAAGTCTGTGTCTGAGTACGAGGCTGAGTACTTGAGGCTGAGCCGGTATGCTAGGGGCATTGTGGCTACAGATCACGAGAGGTGTGTTCGTTTCGAGGATGGCCTGAGAGACGAACTGAGGTTGCTGATTGCTCCACAGCAGGAGCGTGAGTTTGCTGTCCTGGTTGAGAAGGCTAAGGTAGCCGAGGGTGTTAAGGAGTCGGTGAGGCAGGGCATGGACAGGAACAGGCATAAGAGGAGCTTTGGGTCTTCTGGGTCGTCGGGTAATCTTCAGAAAAGGGCGACTGCTAGTCAGGGACCGCCGCAGTGTAACCGTTGTGGGAAATCTCATTGGGGAGGTTGCTAGACCAGTGGAAAAGGTTGCTTTGAGTGTGGTTCTTTGGAGCACCGTGTGAGGGACTGTCCGCGTAAGTTGGCTAGGATTCAGTCTGAGAGTCAGGGCCGTACTCAGTTCAGGAATAATGGACCGCCACCGCAGAGGGGTCGTGGTAATGGCAGAGGAGGTAATGGTTCTGGTCGGGGCCGTGGAGCACCGGGCAGAGGTGCGGGTAGTTCTGAGGCCAGACAGCCTGGGTTAGTGTATGCAGCGAGGCGCCGAGAGGAGGGCGACGCACCAGACGTCATAACCGGTACGTTCTTGATCTTTGGTTCTCCATTTACTGCTTTGATTGATGTGGGTTCGACGCATTCTTACGTTGCTAGTAGTATAGTAGAGACCATGGATCTAGACTCTGAGATATCTTCTAGGTAGATGACTGTAATTAGCCCTTTAGGTCACTCTGTAGTAGTAGATAAGCTGTTTAGAGATGTACCCCTAGAACTCCAAGGGGTAGTGTTTGCTGCTGATCTGATGGAACTGCCGTTTGGGGAGTTCGATCTGATTCTTGGGATGGACTGGTTGGTTAAGTACCAGGCGAGGTTGGATTGCGCGGCTAAGCATATGGTTCTTAAGACGGTTGAGGGTAATGAAGTGGCTATGATAGGTAATAGGAGAGATTACTTATCTAATGTGGTATCTGCTCTGAAGGCTGAGAAGATGGTCAGGAAGGGCTGTGAAGCGTATGTGGTTCATGTGTATGCCTTGGAGGCTAAAGAGTCTGCTGTAGAGAAAGTTCGTACAGTTAAAGAATTTGCTGATGTGTTTCCTGAGGAGTTTCCGGGTTTGCCGCCGGATCGCGAGGTAGAGTTCGGGATAGATCTGTTACCCGGGACTGCGCCAGTGTATATTGCTCCGTATAGGATGGCGCCAAAGGAGTTAGTGGAGCTTAAGGCTCAGATCCAGGAGTTGTTGGATCGAGGTTTTATTCGGCCAAGTGTTTCACCTTGGGGAGCGCCGGTACTCTTTGTTAAGAAGAAAGATGGTACGATGCGGATGTGCATAGATTACCGCCAGTTGAATAAGCTGACGATTAAAAACAAGTATCCGTTGCCACGGATAGATGACTTGTTTGATCAGCTGAAGGGTGCAGCGGTATTCTCGAAGATCGACTTGAGGTCTGGGTATCATCAGTTAAAGGTAAAGGAGGCTGATATTCACAAGACAGCGTTTCGGACTCGGTATGGGCACTACGAATTTCTGGTAATGCCGCTCGGGTTGACTAACGCACCGGCAGCATTCATGGATATGATGAATAGGGTGTTTCAGCAGTATTTGGATCAGTTCGTCGTGGTTTTCATAGACGATATCTTGGTGTACTCGAGGACAGAAGAAGAGCATGATGCGCATTTGCGAGTGGTACTGCAGATTTTGAGGGAGAAGCAGCTCTATGCTAAGTTTAGTAAGTGCGAGTTTTGGCTTAGAGAAGTGACTTTCTTGGGTCATGTAGTGTCGGCTGAGGGGATTAGAGTGGATCCTCGGAAGATTGAGGCAGTTTTGGATTGGAAACCGCCTAAGTCAGTGGCTGAGATTCAGAGTTTTCTAGGTTTGGCAGGATACTACCGGAGGTTTGTAGAAGGTTTCTCGTTGATTGCAGCGCCGATGACCAAGTTGTTAAGGAAAGAGGTTCCGTTTGTTTGGACTGAGAAACAACAGAAGAGCTTCGACAAGCTTAAGAAAATTCTGACAGAAGCTCCGATTTTAATTCAACCTGAGGCTGGTAAGGAATTCACAGTGTACTGCGATGCATCACATACGGGATTGGGTTGTGTGCTGATGCAAGAAGGTAAGGTTGTGGCTTACGCATCTCGGCAGCTGAGGCCACATGAGGTCAACTATCCGACGCACGATTTGGAGCTAGCGGCTGTAGTCTTCGCCTTAAAGATTTGGAGGCACTACTTGTACGGAGAGAGATCGATAGTCTACACAGATCATAAGAGTCTGAAGTACCTTTTGACTCAGAGGGATTTGAATTTGAGGCAGCACAGATGGGTTGAGTTGCTAAAAGATTACGACTGTTCGATTGAGTATCATCCGGGCAAGGCTAACGTGGTGGCAGACGCGTTGAGCCGTAAGGTTGTTTCGGACTTAAGAGCGATGTTTGCCCATTTGAGTCTGTATGACGACGGAAGTATTCTGGCAGAATTGCAGGTTAGGCCTGCGTGGGTTGAGCAAATCAGAGAGAAACAGTTAGAGGATGAGGTTTTGAGTGCGCAGAGGGTGCAAGTGCAGAATGGTGGTTTGGAAGGTTACAGTTTGTCTAGTGATGAGGTGCTGCGTTTCCAAGGTAAAGCTTGTATGCCCAAGGATGTGGAACTGAGGCAGAAGATTCTTCAGGACGCACATAGCAGTCCATATGCTATGCATCCTGGAGGTAGTAAGATGTATAGGGATCTTAGAGAGCAGTTTTGGTGGCCTGGTCTGAAAAGGGAAGTGACAGAGTTTGTAGGGAAGTGTCTGACTTGTCAGCCGGTCAAGGCTGAGCATCAGTTGCCGTCAGGGTTGCTTCAGCCTGTAAAGATTCCTCAGTGGAAGTGGGAAAGGATAACCATGGATTTCGTCAGTGGATTACTACTTACGCCAAGCAAGAAGGATTCAGTTTGGGTAATTGTGGATCGACTGACTAAATCAGCTCACTTTATTCCGGTGAGGGTTGACTACTCACTTCAGAAGTTAGCGAAGCTGTATGTGTCCGAGATAGTGAGGTTGCACGGTGTGCCAGTATCGATCATCTCAGATAGGGATCCCAGATTTACGTCAAGGTTCTAGAAAGCGTTGCATCAGGCTCTGGGTACGCGGTTAGATTTCAGCACGGCTTTTCACCCGCAGTCTGACGGGCAATCGGAAAGGGTTATTCAGATCTTAGAGGATATGCTGAGAGGTTGTGTTCTGGACTTCAGGGGTAGTTGGGAGGAGTTTCTACCATTAGCTGAGTTTGCCTATAACAATAGTTACCAAGCGAGCATCAAGATGGCACCATACGAGGCGTTGTATGGTAGGAAGTGTCGCTCACCTACCTGTTGGACGGAGTTAGGTGAACGTCAGTTGTTGGGACCCGAGTTGGTTGCAGAGACTGAAGACAAGGTTAAGTTGATTCAGGCTCGGTTGAAGGAAGCTTCGGACCGGTATAAGTCTTATGCCGACCTTAAGCGGAGAGATATAGAGTTTGCTGTGGGGGATCAAGTTTTTCTGAAGGTCTCGCCATGGAAGAAGGTATTGAGGTTCAGAAAGAAAGGCAAGCTAAGTCCAAGGTTTATTGGGCCGTATAAGGTACTGAGACGAGTGGGACCAGTAGCGTACCAGCTTGAGCTGCCAGCAGAGCTAAGTCAGATTCACGATGTATTCCACATTTCGATGCTTCGGCGTTATCGTTCAGATCCATCACACGTGGTAGCAGTGGAAGAGATCGAGGTAAACCCAGATTTGACCATGGAAGAAGAACCTGTGCAGATTCTGGATCGAGATGTGAAGGTTCTGCGTAGAAAGTCTGTGCCTTTGGTAAAGGTTCTTTGGCGGAATCATGGCGTAGAAGAAGCTACGTGGGAACCCGAGGATGTGATGAGATAGCAATACCCGCAACTCTTCTGATCAGGTAATTTCGAGGTCGAAATTATTTTTAAGGGGGGTAGAACTGTAATATCCCGGGATAGGGGTTATTTTGTTGTGGCTTTGTGTGCATGTGTCTGTTGTGCTGTGTTGTTGTTTGGGTGGTTTCGGGGCTTAGTTGTAAGTTAGAAGTAAGCCTGAGTAGGTAGGAAAATTTTAGTTTTAAGCTTTATGTGAGAGGAGCTGAAGGAGCTGGGGTTAATAGGTATTCTTTAGTGGTTTTTAGCACAAAAAGAGGAGCTGGTGGAGTGGCAAGGAGACGCCACTCTAGAGCTTGGAAGGTGGCGCCACTTGCAGGGGATGAGGTCCTGTGTTCAAGCTGCGGAGTGGCCATATTTTGCATTCTTTTTGACGGCATAGAGGGGAGGAGTTGTAGGCAGTTCAAACTCTGCCTAAGACCAAGTCAAGTGCTGAGGTGGTGGGAGGAGAGTGATTTGTGGATGTGGACTTGTTCAAAGTATTTTGAATGAGTGGTTGTGAGTGTATGTGGGAAGGGTGGCCGAATTTTAGGAGAGTTTGGGGGGGAGTGGACGGTTTGGTAGTGGGGGGAATGAGGTGTGCCGAAATGCACTTTTCATTTTGTGCATTTTCGGTCACATTGGGTAAAAGTAAGTTCTCCCTTTTTGACAAAAGTAAGCCGATTCTTTCTAAAGAATTTCTCTCATTTTTTTCTTCACTTTTTTCGAAACCGAAAGACCAAACCCCTATAGCTTGCCGAATGTTGCTTGATTTCCTTGTGTTTTCTTTGTTAGCCGAATGTGCTTGAGCCTTCAAACTTCCATCTCTTTTTCACTTTGGCCGAACCCTTCCACCTCTTTGATTGTTGTTCATTTGTGTTGAGTCGAGTCTAACCCCTCTCTTCCTCTCATACTCTCTTTTTCTTCTTGAAACCTCCCTAGCCGAAACTTCATTCTCCAAAATACCTTCCTCCTTTTTCTTTCTTTTTCAAACCGTATGTACCTTTCTCCTCTTTGTTCTACTTTTTTTGTTTAGCCGAATATCAACCCTTTTTCTCTCCATCTTTCCCTTGTGTTCTTTTCCCTTGTGTGAAGCCGAATCTCTCCCCTCTTCTAGTGGTTCTTGGCCGAATTTTGGTGTGGTGTGAACCTCTTCAAGCCTTGGTTTTAGTTGGGTTAAGAGGAAGGTAAGTATAGGGCCGAATGGCTATTTCTTTTCTCCTGTGTCCTTGTCGTTTTGATGTGGTTAAGAGCCGATGGTGGTGATGGGTGGAAGGAGTTAACCTTTTGGTGTTGAACCGATCTTATTGTAGGTCATCTAGATTTGGGTGCAATCGAGAGGAGCTTTCTTTCTCGGTTAAGCAATCGGTAGGTGGTGGTAAGAACGAGTTCTTTTAGTCGATTTCATTTAGTTTTCTTTAAGTCAAGTTATTAAAGGACTAACCGCTTCATTTTTGGGTGTGGCCGATTGGTGAAGAGAACCATTGTTGGTTCCGGATTTGGTAGGAAACCAAATCAAGTTTAAGGTAAGGATCAACAATGATCTCTTTGGTTTATTTTTGTCTTGGCCGAATAGTATGAGTTCTAATCCCTTGTTTGGCCGATTCTAGGAGCAAAGTGATCGAAGGATTTAGACCGGTTCTTTGGAACTAAGGCTTTCGTGTTAGCAGGTGTGTAAACTAACACACTGATTTCTTAGTAATATGTTAATAACCTGTTTGTGTAAAGTGAGACTATATGGTTGATGGATTTGGTACCCGACGGGGTATGTGCACGGATACGGGTAAGTCCATTTCATTACGAGATTGGTAGTGATATATGTGATATCATGATATGTGATGTAAATACTACGAGATGCCATGTTGAGCATGTTAGCATGATTGCATGATTTATACCATTTGCATTAGTATGATACGTTATTGGGTGATTTGAGAGGAGGGAAAATATGATATCCGTGTCTTTGGGACACCGTGTCTTTGGGACACCAGAGGTTTGGCACCTCCAGTGGTTTGGCACCACAGATGACATTTTGTGACTTTGGGTCACCAGAGGTTTGGCACCTCAGCGTCTCGTCCCAGTGGCTTAGTACCACAGTGGGTTGGCCCCACAGTTGATTATACGGGATTGACGCCAGTGATTTGGTATCACACGATGGGTTGGCCCCATCATTCGATTCGTGACTACGGTCACCAGTGATTTGGTATCACACTGTGTCTTTGGGACACTAGAGGTTTGGCACCTCATTGCGACTCGTCCCTGTGGTTAACACCACCGTGGGTTGGCCCCACTTGAGAGATACGGGATTGTCGCTAGTGATTTGGTATCACACGTGGTTTGGCACCACATTGTTGGATATCGTGACTTTGGGTCACCAGTGGTTGGGCACCACCAGTGGTTTGGTACCACACGGGGTAGAAAAGGTGTTACGGATGGTTAGGAACGGGTGCATTAATTGTATTGCTTTGTTATGATGTGTGTTAGCATGTTGTATTATCGGGAGGGGGATTTATGCACTGAGTTGTGGGACTCACCCTCTCCTTTGACATTTCAGGTGACACTTAGACGCGGACACGGAGCCGGGATGGACTCGAGGTGCTCATGCCATGCTTAAATAAGGATTTGCTCAGACTTTTATAAAATTGGTACTTTAGTTTATTTATTACTATTTGGTTTTATTTTGGATTGTAAACGGCCTTTAAAATTATGTTGCTATGTTTATGCTTAAAGTAGATTTTTAATATGCCTTAACAAATTAATTGGGATAAAATTTGCTAAAACTTGGAAAGACAACGATTTCAAAACTACAAATCGATATGTTTTAAACTATACCATCGGGTATCACACTATGATTTGGGATAAAGAGAACTCAAATGTTTTTCTAACTTAAACTCGATTTTCTACTAAGTCAAAATGTTTTAGTAACAATAAGAAACAACTTGAACTTCTAAATGAGATAAACTTGCTTTACCTACACATCTGATTAAGTTTTCAAAATTTCCAGGTTTTCAAATACACCATCAAATTTTAATCAAGCCTACTCAAGCTTTCTTCAAATACACTATATAGCGAAGTGTTTTCATCAAATTTTTAAACAGAAACCTACCTTCTCAAAATTCTGATTTTTCCTCGTAACATACCAGATTCGGTCGTGGTGTGTTGACCGGGTTTGGGGTGTTACAACAAACTAAGTATCTATCATATAATTCAGAAATCCTTAACAAGATTAATCTAGGTTTCATCCCTTTCAGGTATCTGAAGGGTTTAGTTCATAACAAATAAATAAAACATCTCAAGAGAAAAGATAAAACAAAACATAAGAAATTTCTAAAACTCCCTGAAGGAATTGAAGGAGAAATCCTCCGTCTTGAGTAGAATTCCGGCTTCTTGGGTTGGATCAACTGGCTAACTTCGAGTGATTCCCACAACTCTGACCTTTTCGGCTTGGCTCCTTGGCCTAGCTTCACTGCCCTCTCAAAGGTGGTACTTAGGGGGTTTATATAGGCTCTTGGAATGTGTTTCTTTGCCCCAAAGTATCCAAATCTGAATGAAATTGCTCTTTGCCACAACAGGGACACGGCTATGTCAAACGCCCGTGTGACTAGTCTTCAAGCCGTGTTCGGACTTCTTTAATGAGGCACGGCCGTGTGACTTGGGGGTAAGGTCGTGTTCTAGATGCTTGATAGGGCACGACCGTGTGGTCTTTGGGCCAGGCCGTTTCGATTTTGTGATATGACCTATTTACTCCGTTTTGGGCCCATTTTATGTTCTTTTCATCCTCGGGTGCTTTCCTGGGTATAAGACATGAAAAAAAAGGATTAAGCGCACCTTTTTATATGAATCGAGGTTTAAATCATCCAAAAGCATATTAAATGTGGGATTAAAATATGTTACTATAATGGTTTATCACCAGACATGGTCTTACACGAGATCTTCCTTTGGTGCCGAAGCCATGTCCCAGGCATGGTCTTATACGGGACCTTCCTTATTCGATGCCGATGCCATGTCCTAGACATAGTATTACGCGGATCTACATTCGGTGCCGATGCCATGTCCCAGACATGGTCTTACACGGGACCTACATTTGATGCTGATGCCATGTCTCAGACATGGTCTTATACAGAACAGTCTTTATCTCATGTCGTAACATAGGTATCCTCGTTATTCTGAAATTTCAACCGAGACTTCACTTAGCATAATCTCATCATTTTCTCATTAAGACATCATCAATAAAATTTCATGGAAATGATATGCACTTGTCAAAATAATAAGTAATTTAAACATAATAACATATGTAACCTGAATTTCACACAAACTTACCTCGGTACTCAAAATATGTGTAGGTATTCGATTTAGTCTGAAATCTTATTCTTGCCTCGATTTTGGTCCGAGCTTCATGTTTCTTGATCTATAATAGTAAATTCACTTGTTTAATACTCACATTGACTAAATCGACCCATGAATCACACTTTGGCAAAATTACAATTTTGCCCCTAAACTTTCTCATAATTACACTTTTTCCCTTAGGCTCGTAAAATGATTTTCATTCAACTTTCTTATATTTCAAGTCTAGCCGAATCATTTTCTTAACTACAACAGTCCCTAATTTCCACTATTTCACTCATGTATGACCATTTTCATAACTTTTGCAATTTGGTCTTTTTATGCATTTTTCATGAGAATTACTTAGAAAAAGATGTTTAACATACATCAAACGTTCATATTCTTTCATAAATCATCAAAATACATGCATGTCATACATGGGTAAATTTTTGAACATGAACCCTAGCTCAAAATATAGCTAGAAATAGCTAAATCGAGCTACGAGGATTTCAAAAATGCGAAGAACATTAAAAACGGGGCTAAGAGGTACTTACAATCAAGCTTGAAAGTTGAAGAAACCCTAGCTATGGAGGGCTTGTAAAATTCAACTATGGTGAAGAAGATGGACTCTCATTTTTTACTTCTTTTTCCCTTTTAATTCATTAATTAACCAAATGACTAAAATGCCCTTAAGGCCCATTCCTTAAGATTTTTCCTTCCCATGTCCATTTTTGTCCATCTTGACATTTAATGGTCTAATTGCTAAATAAGGACCTCTAGTAATTTTTATGATTCTATTTCATACTTAAATCTTCTAGAATCTCATATTTTCTAATTTTTGCAATTTAGTCCTAATGGACAATTTGATCACTAATTAATAAAATTTCTTCATTAAATTTTCACACAATCATGCAAACACCTCATAAGCCTCATAAAAATCATAAAGCACATATTTCTACTTCAGATTTGTGGTCTCGCAACCACTATTCTGACTAGGCCCTAAATCGGGCTGTTACACCCCTAACCCGTATCCGTCGCTGGAACAGGGTTACGGAGCGTTACTAGAGATTTTCAGAACATTTAAAAACATTTCACTTTAATCACTATTCATTTACCAAGATTATACATAATGCCCCTTAAATGGGCCCTCGAGGCCCAATACGAACATTAGGAACGAATCGGGACTAAATCGGGATCTTAGGGAATTTTTCGTGAAACTCTAAAATTTTTCCCAAGTAGTGGTCTCACACGCCCGTGTCCCAAACTCGTGTAACTTTCTAACTTCTAAGGCATGAAGAAATTTAAGTCACACGCTCATGTGCTAGGCCGTGTGACGAATTTTTATTTTTGAAATTAGGTGCAGTTTTCACACGGACGTGTTCAAGGCCGTGTCAACCACACGACTGAGACACACGCCTGTGTGCTCAATTCTAAGCATTCTATTTTCTCAAATTTAAGGTGCAGGGGACACACGACCTGGCTACACGCCCATCGAGTAAGCCATGTACATAGGCCCGTGTGTCTATCCGTATGGACAAAATGAAGCCATTTCTTAGCTTCATTTTCTCACCCAATTTTTCCAACAACCTACACCAATACTTGCATGTATATACCATCCAAATCAAGCATTAAAACTAAGCCTAAACTAACATCTATCATGGCATAATATCACATGCAGTTCATGTTTATAATTATACTTTTAGGGCATATACAAGATAAACATACTCTATTCATCCACATTTAACACATAAGCATTGAACATGAAATAACTTATAAACACACCAAATAAATCGTTACTAGCCATTCCAATGGCTAGAATACAAAACATCACTTACAAGTCATTATTTGGCCAAATAAGCCTATACATGCCATTATACCAAAATGAGATTTCTAAATATACCAAAAAGGAGATAGTGGATAGTGTGATTATGCTCCAATCGATCCTCCAACCTTCGCGAGCTTACGAGCACTATAAAATAAGGGAAAAGTAAATGGGGTAAGCATTTTCATGGTTAATAAGTTCGTATAATGAAAAATAAACTTACCGGTCATATCTATTCAAACAAGCATACATAAACATTGTAACAGTCCAGTTTAGACCCTAGTCGGAATAGTGGTTTCGGGACCACAAATTCGAGTCATAAAAATACTTTAATATTATTTTCTGTGACTGCAGTATATGATTTAAGCATGTGTTAAAGTTCAGTAAGTTAATTTGTTTGTCTGTGTGCTTAATTTGAGAACAGGGCTTAATTGCATAAAATGAAAGTTTGATGGTTATATGTGAAAGCATCAAATTATTGATGTCTTTATAATGTGAAGCCCTTAAAAGGCAATTAGCCCATTATTTGAGTAAGTGGACGGCAATGGTCATAAATGACCTTGTGTGCTTATGTTTTATACATTAATATTAAAGGTTAGTTTTGTAAATAGATAATTATGTTTAAAATGATAAAACAAAAGCATGAAAATGGCCATTGTTTTCATCTTTTTTCCACCGAAATTAGAAAGAAAAGAAAGGGTTAAGCTTTGTTTCATTCAGCCATGGTTCAAGCATAAATCGGGTATGTGTTTTTGATCGGTTTTTGATAATTTCTACATTTTTGCAATCGTTGCTTTGTGTACTTCAAAACCCATGTCTCAATTTTGTAAATTGATGAATATTTTGTAAATTTCCATTGATGAACATGTGAGTTTTTGGATGTTTGATAGTGAAATATGAAAGATATGTGTTTGATTATCATAGTTTATCTTTGGAGTTTTGTTGAATTTGAGTATTTTGGATCAAATTGAGAAAATGAAATTTTGAGGGACTAAATTGTGTAATAAATGAAATATGTGGATTAGTATGAAACATGTGAAAATTTGGCTAGGCATGGGTAACTTGAAATTATGTGTATTTTGTGATTTTGTGAAATAGGGACTAAATTATCCCAATGTGAAAATATGGGGCTAATTTGCAAATTGCCTAAATATGTGCTTTTGGATTGAATTGAATGAGTTGATGAATAAATAGATTAAATTTGAATATGTATAGATCAAGAACCGAAGAAAACGGACTTAGATCGCAGGAAATCGAAAGTGGTCGAATAGTCGAGTCTGTTCATTAATCCGAATCCGAGGTAAGTCGATATACAAATAAATGTATTTGAATTGACTTATTTTTGAATATATGAAATTTGAATTGCTATGAATAATACTCGAAATGGTGAATATATGGATTCTGAGAAAGTATCGAGAGATGGTTAATGTCCGAGAAGTCCCGTCTGAACCTAGGAATAGATAGGATAGTATATGTCATGACATAGGTGTCCGATATGTGATATCATGTAAGACCACGTCTGGGACGTTGGCATTGATACGAGATTTTGTGTAAGACCACGTCTGGGAAGTTGGCATCAATATGAGATTTACGTGTAAAACCATGTTTGGGACATTGGCATCGTATTGATTCGTGTAAGACCCTCTCTGGGACAGTGGCATCGATATCTGGATACATGTATGACCACGTCTGGGACGTTGGCATTGTATGACTATT
Organism: Gossypium australe; assembly: GCA_005393395.2. NCBI lineage: Eukaryota > Viridiplantae > Streptophyta > Magnoliopsida > Malvales > Malvaceae > Gossypium > Gossypium australe. The sequence continues at coordinate 88,708,676 of CM016625.1, forward strand.
TCGAGCACTCTGAGTATCCTATTTAGTTTTGAATGGTTCAACGGGTAAGTCTAAGAAATGAATGACTATGTGAGTTGTACATCAGTTTTAGGTACGTTGATATGTATGCTTTGTATAAGTATGAAAGGTAAGTAAGTATGTGCATTGACGCAAAGGAACATTTGAGAAATATGTATGTTTAAGATATGAGCAAATGAGATGTTTGTGATATGATGAATTGGTAAGCAATGGCAAACCAACTGAGCTAAAGAGATATCCATGTGTTTTGAAATGAAGATATGTAAATGAATCTAAATTGCTATGTTTATGAATGATTTTGTGATAAGTTTATTTCTATATGGCTTACTAAGCCTTTGAAAGCTTACTTTGTGTGTGTTTACTCTATTTTATATATCGTCAAGGCTACTGAAGGCTCAGGGACCGTCAAGGATCGTCATCACACTACTCAATTATATTTTGGTACTTTGAAAATGTATATAGCTAAATATGGCATGTATAGGCTAGTTTGTTTTGGGGAATATGTTTGAGATATGCAAATAGCCATGTGATGTGGCTAGTTAAATGTCGGTATTATGCATGTGTGAATATGGTATATGATGTTAGTTTTGGTTTGATCTCATGTCTATGAAATGGTCAAGATTATGGTAAGCCTATTGATGCCATATGGATGCATATGTTTGACCAATGAAATAGTTATATGATAGCAAATTGTGATTGAATCATGCTTGGTTATACATGTGTTTTGGTTGTGCAATTTGGTATACAAATTGGCATGATTAGAAATGTGATTAAATGGGATGATAGGTTGAACATTTGACATGTTTTTGGTTGCCAATTGTGTGTGGAATAATGCTTGTATGAGTTTGTAGGGATGACCCAAGTGTGGGTGGCATTTTGGCCTTGAAAATGGCCTATATTTGCCCACACGGTTGAGCACAAGGGCGTGTGGCTCGACCGTGTCCCTCGTGGTTGAAATTCAAAACAAGTCAGGATTGACCACGGGCTAGACACACGGGCGTGTGACTGGCTGTGTGGTGAAGTCAGTAGCGACCACGGGTGAGGCACACGGGTGTGTCCACGGCCGTGTGAACAAGTCAGTATGTATGCCCTGTTTTGACACGGCTTAGACACACGGGCATGTCTGAAGGCCGAGGGAGGCACACGGCCTGCCCATACGGGCGTGTGACCTCTGTAACTTTGAAAAAGTTTTAAATTTCTGAGAATTTTCGTATGTGTTCGGCTTAGTCCCGGCCCTATTCTAAAGCATGATTGAGGTCTCGTGGACCTACTTAAGGGACACTTTTATGTGATTGACCTAGCTATGATATGATATGTCTGTAAAAGTTTCCGATCTGTCCGGTAACTCCTTTAACTCTATACCGGCGATGGTTACGGGTTAGGGGTGTTACAAACATATATTTCATCCATTATAGGTAGTTCACCTAAACATATACACTTGATCAAAACATCATATATATCAAGTAAACATAAATGAGCTCATTACATACAAACTTCCATTAATTCCACATTTCCATATTTTCAGAGTCTTTTCCGTTGAACTAATGAAATTTCGATGGACATTCGGGTGATGTACATAAGGTATACATATAAATTACTTGTCAATTCATACTCATTATTACCCATTGGGCATAAGTTTGAAGAGAACACTCTTGAGCCACATATTTTTCCACAGGATTACTAGTCCAGGCTAAATCTCGATTTTTCAACCGACGTTCACAAGTTTCATTTAGGATTGCCAGTCCAGGCTAAATCCTTTTAGTGACCAATGCTCTAAAGAGCTTAATTAGGGTTACCCGTCAGGGCTAAACCCAATCCATAACATATGCTCGAGAGGCTTAATTCAGGATTACCCGTCTGGGCTAAATCCTATTCGTAACATTTGTCATATCCTACTCGTTTTGAGAAATCACCACAATTCATCGAATTTCAATGTTCAACCGAAACATGACATTTTATCCATATTTTCTAAATTATAGTTATTTCATTATGTTCATCATTACATACATATCATTAAAATCATATAATTCAATTCAAGCAATTTAACATACATATTTAACTTACACGAACTTACCTTGACAATTGTTCGTGTTTGAAATTCCAACTAATCTGAAACTTTTTGTTTCCCTCGATCTAATTATAAGCAAATTTAATTATTAACTCATCACATTGTACATACATTTTCATTCTACTACATCCTAGGCAAAATTACTATTTTGCCCCTACTCTTTTCAAAAATTCCAATTTCATCCCTAGGCTCGGAAAATGAAATTCATACAATCTAGTCCTCTTTCCAAGCCTAACCGAAATTTAAATAATAATTTTTACAGCACACACATTTCACAAATTTCAACATTTTTCATAGGTTTTACTACTTTTTTTCATTTTAGTCCCTAACTAAGTTTCCATAAAAAATTGCTTTGTAAAAGTTCTTTATCTATCAACTATCTTTCATTTTCTACCATAAATTTCAAATTTCCAGCGTTTACATCCATGGCAAAGTTTCTACACTTTGTTATCTTTTCAAATAAATCCCATAAATAGAAATATTTGGCTATCTCGAATCTAAAAATATAAAAATAATTAAAAACGGGACTTGATTTCATACCTTTTCAAGCTTGGTAAGTTCTCTTCCTCTCTCCTAGGGTTTCCATAGAAAATATTGGGGAAGAAGATGAATAGAAAAGATGATAATTTCTTTTTATTTTTCTATCATCTTTTAAATTTTGTTGATTTCCAATTTAGTCCCTAGCCATTTCTAATTTTTCCATGGATGAGTCACCAAGAAAAATCTACATACTTTTCTTAATGGTTTAATTACCATATAAGGACCTCTGATTTTGAATTCTATAGCTATTTAATCCTTATAGCTTTTAGACTTTAACTTTCGCATTTTATGTGATTTAGTCCTTCTCGTAATTAAGCACTAAATCGATAAAATTTTCGTACAAAAATTTTCACATATCATACCTATCATAATACGGACCATTTAATAAAATAAAAAAATTATATTTTTGGGTCGGATTTGTGGTCCCGAAACTACTGTTCTGATTTCACCGAAATTGGGCTGTTACACCATGAATGTCCACTAATAATAATAATGGTCTATTTACCATCTAAGTCCTTTCACATTAAAGTTTCATAGCTATTTGATACTTTTAACTACTAGAACTCTACTTTTGTACATTTTACGATTTAGTCTTTTTTACTTAATTAAGCATCCAAACGTTAAAATTTCTTAATGAAATTTTTATACGACCTTACTAACATACTATAGACATTAAAATAATAATAAATTAAATATTTACTCATCAGATTTGTGGTCCCGAAACCACTGTTCCAATTTCATTGAAAACGAGCTATTACACCTTTCCCTCGTAAAGAAATTTTCATCCCCAAATATCTTACCAGAATAGCGGTTGGGTATTGCACTTTTATAGCTTATTCCGATACCCAAGCAGCTTCTTCTATTCCGTGACACTGCCATAAAACTTTCACTAAATTTATTCCTTTATTTCTTAATTCTTTAACCTCTTCGAGCTAGAATTCTGACCGGTTCTTCACTGTACGTCATATCAGGCTAAATCTCAACGTCAACAGGTGAAATCACATGTGAAGGGTATGATTGATACCGTCGTAACATAGATACATGAAATACATTGTGAATCTTTTCTAACTCCAACGACAAAGCTAATCTGTAAGCTACTAGACCGATTCATTCAGTAATCTCATACAGCTTGATAAACCGCAGAGTGAGCTTTCCTTTAAGATCGAATCGAAGCTTTCCTTTACGATTGAATCGAAGAACTTTCTTCCAGGGTGACACTTTCAAAAACACTTTGTCGTCGACTTGAAATTATATGTCTTTTCTTTTCAATTCGCAAAAGATTTCTGTCGACCTAAAGCTGTTTTCAAATTGTTTCATATCACTTTAACCTTTTCTTCGATTTCACATATCAAATCAACCCCGTGAAGCTTTTTCTCGCTGAGCTCAGTCCAATATAATGGAGTATGACACTTCTGACCATACAAAGCTTCATACGGTGCCATATTTGTGCTCGATTGTTAACTATTGTTATACGCAAATTCAACTAATGGTACAAATTTGTCCCGATTACCTTCAAACTCTAAAACACAACATTGAAATATATCCTTGAGTATCTGAATTACTTGCCCAGATTGACCGTCGGTCTAAGGGTGAAATGCGGTACTAAAATGCAAACGAGTACTTAGAGCCTCATGTAACTTGCTCCAAAATCGAGATCTAAACCACATATCCCTATTAGAAATAATAGAAACTGACACCCTATGCAATCTAACAATCTCAACAACATATAACTCTGCTTATCTCTCGAGTGAATAATTCATACGTGCTAGAATGAAATGCCCGGATTTCATCAAACGATCAACAATGACCCAAACAACATCTTTTTTTTTTGGAGATAGAGGCAATATCAATACGAAATCCATCGTAACATGCTCTCATTTCCACTCTATAATCATCACTGGCTGTAACAAACCAAAAGGTGCCTAATGTTTGGCTTTAACTTGCTGACAAACTAAACATCTCGATACGAACTCAGAAATTTCTCATTTCATACCTAGCCACTAGTATATTTGTTTCAAATCACCATATATTTTATTGCTACTAGGATGAATAGACAAGCTACTACTATGACCTTCCTGTTAAATCTTTTGGACAGGATCAGAATTTCTCGAAATGCAAATTCTACCTTTAACATACAAACTATCATCTAAACCAACATGGAAATCAGAATCAGGTGTCGTCTCAATCTGTTTCCACTCAACTATTAATACATCGTCTCATTTCTGAGCTTCGTTAATTTATTGCAAAAACATCAGTTTAGCTTTTAACTCAGCTAAAATTGAACCATCATCAATCAACATCAACCGCGTGTTCACAGCTTGCAAAGAAAAAAGAGAATTTCTACCCAAAGCATCAACAACTATATTAGCTTTTCCCGGATGATAATCAATGATCAAGTTGTAGTATTTCAATAATTAGAGTCATCTACGCTGTCTCAAATTCAAATCTTTCTGTGACATCAAGTACTTCAAACTTTTGTGATCCATGAAGATATGACATTTTTCTTCTTATAAATGGTGTCGCCAAATCTTCAAAGAAAAAACAATTGTTGCAAGCTCTAAATCATGCATCGAATAATTATTTTTGTGTGGTTTCAACTATCTAGAAGCATAAGGTATCACTTTGCCTTCTTGCATTAGAACACAACCTAAATAGCTTAACGATGCATCACTATAAATCACAAATTCTTTACCTGACTCTGGTTGAACTAACACAGGTGCCTCGATTAACAATGCTTTTAATTTATTATATCTTTGTTGACACTTCTCGAGCCATTCGAAATTAAAATCTTTTTGCAACAGTCTCGTCAACGGTGTAGCAATCATTGAGAATCCCTTGACGAACCTTCTATAATATCCGACTAAACCTAGAAAACTTCTAACCTTAGATACATTTCTCAGAGGCTTCCAATCTACGACAATTGAAATTTTACTCGGATCAACTATAATGCTATCAGCCGATACATGTCCTAGAAATCTGACTTTTCGAAGCCAAAACTCACATTTGCTAAACTTAGCGAACAATTATTTTTCATGCAAAGTTTGCAAAACAATTCTCAAATGCTCAGCATGCTCTGTCTCATCTCGTGAATATATCAGAATATCGTCAATGAATACCACAAAAAATCTGTCTAAGTACGGTATGAAGATTTTTTTCATTAAGTCCATGAATATTGCAGGTGCATTAGTCAAACCAAATGGCATCACAAGAAATTCATCATGCCCATACATAGTCCTGAACGCAGTTTTCGGCACATCTAAGTCTTTAAACCGCAACTGATAATAACCAAAACGAAGATCAATCTTTGAAAATGTTGTCACACCTTTCAACTGATCAAATAGTTTGTCAACACGTGGCAATGGATACTTGTTCTTGATCGTGACTTTGTTGAGTTGTCAATAATCAATACGTAATCGCATGAACCCATCCTTTTTCTTAACAAATAACAACGAAGCATCCCAAAGAGAAAAAGTAGGTCGAGCAAAACCCCTATCTGTCAACTCTTGTAACTGTGCTTTAAACTCTTTCAACTCTGTAGGTATCATTCTATAACGAGCTATTGATATCGAAGATGTTGCCAGCACTAACTCAATAGCAAACTCAACCTCTCTGATCGGCGGTAATCCAGGTAACTCCTCTGAAAACACATCTGAATATTCACATACCACTGGAATCGATTCTAGCTTCAACTTAGTAACTCTAGAATCAAATATATAAGTGAGATACATTTCACAACCTTTTCTACCATATTTATGTGCTGACATAGTTGATATAACATTAGATATACTATACAGTCTATCTGATTCAATTCGAAGCTTTTCACTGTTCTAACATTTCATCACAATATGCTTTCGTCTATAGTTTACAATAGCATCATGCAAAGTTAGCCAATCCATACCCAAAATTATGTCAAACTCATCAAAAGGTAGTAACATCAAATCATCCAGAAAGTTGCAACCCCGAATCATCAAATGACAGTTTTTACAGACTTTATCAACTAACACATACTGACCTAGGGGGTTTGTTACTTTAACCACAAACTCAATAGACTCAAAAGGAAATTTCTTATTTGGCACTAAAGTCATGCATACATATGAATGTGTTAACCCCAGGTCAATCAAAGCAGTAACACTAGCATCAAAGATAGAAAATGTACCAATGATAAACATATGGCGCTGAAGCTTCCTCTCTAGCGCAAATCACATAAGCTCTAGCCGGCCCTCATGCCTTGGGTCTCACAACAGAGTCCTTTGTCCCACTACGGCTATTTCCCTATTTCCAGTGTTCTGTGACAGTCTACCTCTCACTGTACTGTTGCTCGGTCGAACAGTCTGAGCCTTTTCTTTTTCAGACCTCTCTCGGTAATCTTTGATAAAACATTCATACGAACCACATTTAAAACATGCTCCGTCTTTCATCTTGCACTCACCAAAGTGTCTTTGTCCACATTGTTGACATTCAAGCTTGTTGCTCTTAACACTTCCTACGCTCACTACAAACGTAGCCTGAGGTTTTGAACTTACATGTTGTTTACCTCGATCTCTACCAGAATAACCTACTAAAGCTGAAAAACAGTTATGATATTCTTTTGACTTCTTTGACGATGATTGATATGATTTTCCCGAGGATTTCTTACTCGAATCACAAACCTCATAATCAGCTTTTCTTTTAGCTTTACTCAATTTTTCTGCTTTGTGAACTCTGCCAACTAGGATAACAAATTCTTTCAATTCCAAAATCCCGACAAACAGCTTAATATCTTCATTCAACCCATCTTCAAACTATTTCCACATAGCAACCTCTATTGGAATACATTCTCGGGCATACTTGCTCAATCGAACGAATTCCCTTTCGTACTCGAATATTGTCATTCGGCCTAGTTTTAGCTTGAGAAACTCTTTACGTTTCTTATTAAGAAATATCTAGCTCACATATCTCTTCCGAAATTCAGTTTGAAAGAATTCCCAGTCTAGTCGTTCTCTCAGCACAACTGAAACCAATGTGTTCCACCACTGATGGGCTGAGTCTTTCAATAAGGAAACATCACATTTCGCGCATTCAGCCAGTGTACAAGATAATTCATTGAAAACTCTAATCGTATTTTCCAACTCGGCTCTCTCTAAATCATCTTCAGACGTAGCTCTAAACTCTTCAGCTCCATATTTACGAATTTTATCAACTGGAGGCTTGCTGACTCATATTGGTTCCAAACCTTAAGGAACTACGGGAACCGTTTGGGGAATAGGTGGGGTGGAGGTCGTTGAGCCATCGAGTTCATTCGCAATAACTCGATAAAACATTCATTCATCATCTGGAAGAAGGCTTCCTTAGCCTCTCATCTACAGCCCTCAAATATGGGTCTACTACCGCTCGACACTGCTCCGTGAATGGAGGCTTGCGCGTTACTTTCAGCCTCATCGAAATCAGTCGATTGGATAACATTATCTATATGAAAGCATAGTTCAAACCAAGTCAGGAGTTATCACACTATCACAGGTTATATAATGGCATATAATTCTAGACTCATACACACTGCATTCAGTCCGAAAACCAACTAAATTGTAACTCTGATACCACTAAATGTAAAACCCCTAACCTGTATTCGTTGCCGGAATAGGGTTACAGAGCATTACCGTACTAACATAACATAAAAACATTTAGTTACAAACATTAATATAAACATAGCATAATTCAATCATACACATGCATATCGTCCCTTAATCGAGCCCTCGGGGCCTTAGAAACACTTTAGAAATGATTCGAGACTAAATCAAAAACATTTGAAACATTGAGGAAAAGGTTAGAAATTTTAGACTATAGGGGTCACACGGCTGAGACACACGACCGTGTCCCAGCCCATGTCCGTGCCCGTGTAACTCTCTGACTTGAGTCACACGACCAAGCCATATGCTTGTGTGCCAGGCCATGTGCTACACCGTGTAACTGCCTGACTTGTAACCTTTAAAACCTATAGGGGACACACGGCCTTGTCGCATGGCCGTGTGTTAGACACGACTGAGACAGACACTCGTGTCTTAGGCCATGAGAACAAGAAATTTGTAACACCCCTTACATGTATTCAACGCCGGAACAGGGTACGAGGCATTACCAGACTTACAACACAAGCATTCACACAATTCCGAGTCATAAATTTGCGTCCAAATTAAAACCAATCATATTCAATCATAAAGTCCCTAATACCAGCCTATGAGGCCCAAAACATACTTTAGAAGTGGTTCGGGACTAAAACAAGAACTCAAGAAATTTTTACAAAACATAGAAAGTTTTTGCTAACTGCAGGGCTCACACGCCCGTGTGACCCTGCGACATGCCTGTGCTTCAGACCATGTTCAATTTAGAGTGCTCTCTGACTTATGCCACACGATCATGCCACACACCCATGTGCTAGGCCGTGTAGCACACACGGCTGAGACACATGCCTGTGTCTCAGCCCGTGTGATCAATTCTGGACATTCTATTTCTCAAAATTAAGGTGCAGGGGACACATGCCCGTGTATCTACCCATGTCGACAAAATAAAGGCTATTTACCAAGCCATTTGCCACCCTTATTCACACATACACTTACACCAATTCAAAGGCATAAAACATAACATACTTAGGCAACCAGAACATCCACAATTATGACCAACACATGCCAACACAATATCAACATCTATCATACTCACAACAATTATTAAGCCACAATTGACTGCTTTCAAGATACCTAATTGTACACCACTTTATCATCTCTTCAATAAACCACATTGTCAAACATTTCACATTCATGTCATAAATCACACTTTCATCATTCACCAAGCATACCAAGACCATATCACCAAGGACATTGGCACATATATAAATATATTTAGGCTTACAACCATGTTAGCCTAAATAAACCAATTTACATGGCCAAATATCAAAACAAGCCTTTGGCAATTACAAGCCAACACATTGGCTAAAATCATGATGACACATATAACAAAATGATCAAGTCCCTATACATGCCACATACTCGAAATGTTAAGCTCATCAATACCCAAAATAATCGTTTGATAGTGTGATCCCGAGCTAGCTTGGTGACACTATAAGATAAGGGAAAAAAACGGGGTAAACTATGTAGCTTAGTAAGTTCCTATGCAAATAATACAAAACATTATTCATCCATTTTACATATAAATAACTTAACATATATTAACATAAATGTCATTAAAACTTCATAAACACAACTTACTCAATCACATTCTTACCAATAGCTCATCATATGAATAACATAACATATATCAACATAAATATCATTAAACTTCATGAGCATAACTCACTCAATCACTTTCTTACCAATAGCTCATCATATACTGAATCCATTTTTCCTTTGAGTTTTTCGTACATACCTGTGTCATCTCATAACATATTCACATACTTTCTCATCTTTGACGTACTCGTTGAACCACTTGGAATACTATTGGATACATGGAAGGATTTGCACAAAAGTGCCACATATGTAGCCAATGCTACCACAAATCTCATAACACATATAGGCTCGCTCTCAAGCTATCCTCGAGCCTACTCACACAAGCTGCCAGTCGAGACGTAGCTACGCGGTGCTGCTCACACAAGCTTCAAGTATCTGCAACATATGCCGGTATACCCAGTCACCGGTACGACTTTTAAGACCAGCACCCGGGACACATAAATCACATATTTACATATTCACATGGGTTCCTAGTGACATGTCACTCGTATCCTATTCTATTCCTAAGGTTCAACCGGGATTTCTCGTTTGTCGAAACTTTTTCGAATACGTCCAACGATTCATACAATATTAAAGCATTTAAAACATAAATATAACAATGCATTATTTACATACGAACTTACCTCGGTACAAAAATAGCGGAAAGGGACCTAATCATCAAACACTTTGGTTTTTCCCAAATCCAGACCCAAACTTCTTTTTTCTTAATCTATAATACCAAATTCATCTCATTTAATCATCACATTATTCATTTCATCCCAAAAGTCATATTATGGAAAATTACATTTTTGCCCCAAAACTTTTGACATTTTACACTTTAGTCTTTAGGCTCGTAAAATGAAATGTATTCAATTTCTTCAAAACCCAAGCCTAGCCGAACCATTTTCATACTCATAACAGCCCACATTTTCCATTTATTCACATTTTTCTACTGATTTTATAGACTTTTACAAATAAGTTCTTTTTGACATTTTTACCAAAAATCACTTAGCAAAAGTCGTTTAACAAACAACAAACATGCATTTTCTACCATCAAACATCAAAACACACACATATTCAACATGGGTAAAATTTTATACTTCACCTTTCTTTCAAATTAGTCCTTGAAATAGCTAAATCAAGCTACAACGATATCAAAAATACAAAAATCGTTAAAAACGGGACAAGAACGGACTTACAATCGAGCTTGAAAGCTTAGAAAACCATAGCTATGTCTTCTCCTTGTGAAATTCGACCATGGAGACTAATATGAAGAAGATGACATCTTTTATTTGTTAAATTTTGTCTTTATTAACCAAATGACTAAAATGCCCTTAATAAAAAACTTCAAAATTTCACCTAACCATGTCTATTTTTGTCCACTCTAAAGTATAATGGTCTAATTACCATATAAGGACATCCAATTTGAATCTCATAGCATTTAAACACCTCTAGCTCCTAGAACACACATTTTGTCTTTATTACAATTTAGTCCTTCTAGCTAAATTGAGTGCTCAAACGTCAAAATTTCTAAACGAAAATTTAATGAAATTATTCCATAAAACTGTAGACCATAAAATAATAATAATATATTTTTCTTCGTCGGATTTGTGGTCTCAAAACCATTGTTCCGACTAGACCAAAAATCGAGCTGTTACAAAATTGGCCAAAATCAGGCCATTTTTTCACCCAATTCAAACATATACCTAGTTTGCACATATGACCAAAGCATTAAAACATGACCAAAACATGCATAAAATGATCAATTCACTAAACCATTAATCCATACAACCAATATGCCAATAAGGCACCTCAATCACAAACCATTAAACACATCTAAACTTATGCATATTTGGTCATACATCAACCATACAAAACTAACTTATTTCCATCTCAAAACATGCCATTCTTGACCTATATCATGTCAATATAAATTTACCATTTGGACCATTACTCATATGCATCAAAATCATATAAGTGACAAAATCAACAATTTCCAAATGGTACCAAGTAACCAATATATATATACATACCAAAATCAACACTTAGCATTCAACCCAAACTTTAAACATAAGTCTACCTATACATGCCATTATGACCTTGACCAAAACATCAAAATCTACCGATATAATCGCCGGATAGTGTGATAGGTCTCCGACGAGCTTCCAAACCAATCGAGCTTCCGATAATCTATAAAACATAGGAAAGAAAACTACGTAAGCATATAATGCTTAGTAAGTTCGTAAAACATGAAAATATCTTACCATTTCATTTATAACATTAAAAATAAGCATGATATAATCCAACAACAATATTAGCAGAAGCCTAAGAAACAACAACAACATATGTTAGTGCTTTAACACATAACTCAATTAGACTATCACATGGTAAG